>OX578145.1:34017947-34635447 GCA_951213105.1 Amaurobius ferox
ATTAGTAATTTATAACACTTTTATAACTCTATAAGGATATGTAATTAGATTTCAGTTCGGGTTCTTGAGATAAAGTTGTTATAATACTGAAATGTTATTACTTTGAACTATTTTGAAACTACGATTCTACTTTCATACCTTTAGATAGCTATAAATAGATATAATTAGATAGCTATAATTATATAGCGAGAATATTTTTAGCCTTTGAAAGCCCTTCAATCATATATAATTTGAACTTTTATATAGTTTTATTATTAGTAACGGTGCAGTATAGTCTTCGACGATAAGAACTCGTAATTCTGTCCCAGTAGCTTAACTGTAGAACGTCAGGAGGCCAATATAAATATCTTTGGTTCATTTCCGGTTGATGCAGCAAGGTTCTTCACAATGATACCTAAGAAATCTGATGTGGGCAACACATGGCTTTCCTTATATAATGCAATGAATTTACTTCTTTTACAACTAAGAAAAACGTTATTCTTATAGTATATACTTATATTCTTTCCATGATATTGAATTTTCTTCAATTAGACGTCATTTTCATTGATTTAGCGTCATTTTTATCAATTTGATATCGATTTTTCTATCGATTTTAGTTAATTTGGCAAGAATTAAAAATGTCGCCAAGTTGGCGACATTCCGTCAAATTCGTCGCCAAAATCTCGCCAAGCGTTATGAACGGAGAAATAAGTTATTCTTACAGAAGATAAATGACTATTGGCGTTCAAATACAAAAGTACTACACAAAGTATATTTTTTCATGAATGGAACGAGCTAGATCCACGACAATGATGTCACCCAATTTATCGCATGGTATTACATATGAAAAGTGAACATGTTTCTTAATGGGAAATATATTTTTTTTTTATTTTACGTGACTTTTTCATAATTTTTTTGAAAAATGTGCAATATCTCGAGAACGGTTCATGTTAGCGTTTTAAAATTTATGCCAATCGTTTTCTAATAAAAATTTACATAAGAAATGTCTATTTGCGTAACTTTATGAGCGGTTTTGATTTTTTGACGATTTTTTCAAAATTTCATTCGAAAATTTAGGAGGGGTTTTGAACATTCGATATTTATAAAAACAATAGGCTTCCAGTGTTTACGGATTGGGATTTTTGTACCAAATTTCGTTCGAATCGGTCCATTCGTTCGTCAGTTATCTTCTCCACAGGCTCACTGACACACACACATACACTTTCATACACACACACACACACACACACATACACATACAGCACTCCAAAAATGTTTGATTCGTGATCAGGGATGCTTGAAACGTGCTCTCTCGTCGAAAACTCGAATTCGAATTTTCGACCCCGTCACAATACTTTCCCTATACATTATGTATATAAGGAAAGTAACAATTCAACCCTGAAAGTTAGTGCAAATATGTCGGGGGTCTGAAAATGGCAATTGTACAACTAGTAAGAATTCAGTGAGCTCTGGAATTTTGAGCTGTGCTTTCAAATCAGAATGTAAACGACACGCGCAGGAAGCTAGCCTGGCGAATAAAAATAGCATCAGGATGCTAACCCGAGGGGAAAATTGCAGGAAGTGATCAACCAGATTATCAGCTGCATGACAATATGACATTGGAGTGTGGACAATGCAGAGTCCACTTTGGCAATAAAAGCAATTTAAGGAAACAACGGTAAAAACAATTACGATCCTGTTGCTCAACACTTGAGCATCGGCTGACCAATGCGCAGTTCCGTGAATCAATTTCAGGTTGGTGCAAGGTGCTTTATAACGGCATCAACCGATTTAATGAACAAAATCAGACTTCTTCAAGAGAATAAAAATATAGCAACCATGACATTCAAGGTAATTACCTTCGTTAATGTGGTTGTTCTGTCTTTGTATTATAAAAAATAATATTGTGTATTTCCGAACTTACTGTTACTACATATTCCGTTACTACATACAGTTAATAATTTGTCTATGCTGCATTTTAATAGAGATTTTACTTTTCGGAAAACTGGTCGAAAATTTTGCTCCGAGAAATGATAATTCCATGTTTTGAATTATAAACTAATTCTGATAATGATTGAGAGATAAATGTAACACAATACTACTATGCAATACTAGTGTTTGAAAATTTCGATACGAATCACTCAGAATATTCTGTAGTAAATTAGCAACAGATACTGAGCAATTAAATACACTAGTGCGCAGGTGTTCTGCGTAGATACAGCTAGTACCAAATATTATCACTCATTATTTGGACGACTTAAGGAGACACAAAACCTTAAAATGGTCAAAATATCGAAGTCTTTAATTTTTCTGGTCTAATTAAAAGCAAAAATTTATAAATATATTGATGAAGTTTTAAAGCTGCATCTTTATTACTTAAGAGGTTATGAAAGCTTTTCTCCACGATACCAAAAATGAAATAACTCGACATTGAAAACTGGTAATTGGTTTTTCTTCATGTCCATATTTTATCAAGTTTCTTATTTTAAAATTACATAAGTCTTCTCTTTAAAACATGGGTTTTATATTTTGTTCAGATTTCTAGTGTGTAGTTCATAAAATTAGGAGCAAAATTAAGATTTGTAGTTTATTAAAAAAAGTAATGAGAAACTGTTGTTTCCTCATTTTTTAACTGTAGATGACAGTATAAAATCTCTATAAAATATGGTATACGAATCGTCTAAAAGTCCATGCATAATTTTTTGTTGTATTGTCTAAGGAATGTTAAAAAATTGAGTCAAAATATTAATACTTGAATTAATAGTAAGTATTTCATAAAAAGGTAAAATGTGTAATGAAATTTAAATTCTAATTAAATATGAATTTCAAAATTAATTATCAAATTTTGTTTAAAATATATTGTTAAAATATAAGTCAATCGTAACTTTCACCATAATAAATATTTAAAAAAGTATAATATACAGTCTCCCCTTACTGAGTGAAACACCATATATCAGCTTGTCAATAAATACCTCACATCACATACTTGAAATGTTTTTGGAGAACAAAATATAATAACACAGAGCATATCTGCCAGATAATAATCAATTTTTATTTGTTTAGGAGAAAAGGATATTTTATCTTGCAGCAAAACATACGCTTTTATCCGATTAAGACCCCTTATTTAATCCCACGTCATGTTCGATGCTCTGCCGCATAACTGAAATATGATGGATGAGTTTGATGAATGTGGAATAAACAATTTCATGTTGTGGAAATATTTGCATGAATCGTTTGTCAAACGATACATCACTCATATATATTTAGTAAATGATTGTAGATAGCAAATGCTTTATTATTGAAACAATGTTTAAAATATACTTAAATGACGTTTTTCGTTTGAGAAGTAAGTGTTCTGTTGTTGATATTATTAATGAATATTAAATATTTGTATTTATAAATTAGTAGTTTTTCCCAGGTGATAATTTACCACTTTCAAATATGTTTTATACAACAGATATTTATAGATAATGCTTTAATATTACAAATGCTGAATTTGCATTTTATATTTCATGCTAGAATACAGAGTCTCTAGCAAAGTCCGTAATCACGACAATAACTTTCTAAATGTCGATGAGTGTACGCATTACTTAAATTCATGAAATTCCCTATCTATATAATAAAAGGCAATGTCTGTGTGTCTGTGTGTCTGTCTTATACACTATACGTTTCGCGACCGCGCGTCGGAGAGCTACGAAATTTGGCAATCGGAGACCCGGGGGGGGAGGGAAGGGGACACGTGAAAACCGATTTTTAAAATTTTAATTATTTTTTTATTTATTTAATGTTTTATGCGATTTCGACCGTTTTTTGCCCTTTTTTCTCCACGATCCAGACATCGTAGAAAAAAACAAATTACACCATCGGAAAGAGCAGAGAATTTCGAGTAAAAATATATCAATTTCAAATCTGAATTTCGATTTCTAATATTTTTTAAAGATTTTAAAACAAAAGTCACTTTTTGCTCAAGAAAACGATTTTTGGTTTTTAAATTCTCGCATCGTGAAAAGTACTCATAATTTCGACTAATAATTTACATTTTCAGAAAGGTCAAACATCTGGCATTCTTACAAGTCTAATCTGGTCCAGAAATAATGAAAATTGCCTTCAGGATCGCAATGGGACGATCTGGATGGGACGATCTGGATTTTTTAAATGTATATTTTAACTTTTGGATATTTTAAATGGATATTTTAATTTTATGGATATTTTAAATGATAGAACAATGAAACAATGGAATGAGGATGATGGAATTAAGCATATGGTCATTTTAAATTGCAAATTAGCGCGCGGGAAGTTAGCGGTAGGCCCGGGTTCGATTCCCGCCACTGCCAAAACTGCCGCCGTGTTTACGTGGAATACGATCACGTTAAATATGTGGGTCCGTAAGTCCTTCCGAGAGGTTGGTGGTAGGGGAAGGAAGATACGGCCCCTGTGGATGCCTCCCCCACTGGGTTCCCGTCTAAATTGGGTGAATATGTAGAAAGTTATGGAGATTGTCGCGGAGAGCGCGGCAGCCCAGTGGTTAGCGTGCGGGAATTGCACTCAGTAGGCCCGGGTTCGATTCCCGCCACTGCCAAAACTTACGCCACGTTCACGCAGAGTACGATCACGTTAAACATGTGGGTTCGTGAGTCCTTCCGAGAGGTTGGTGGTAGGGGAAGGAGGGTACGGTCTAAATTCGGTGAATAAAAAGAAAGTTATGGAAAATGTCGCGGAGGGCGAAGTACACCAGTGGTTAGCGCGCGGGAATTTCACTGGGTAGGCCCGGGTTCGATTCCCGCCACTGCCAAAACTGCAGCCGCGTTCACGCGGAGTACGATCCCGTTAAACATGTGGGATCGTAAGTCCTTCCGAAAGGTTGGTGGTAGGGGAAGGAGGGTACGGTCCCTGTGGATGTCTCCCCCACTGAGTTCCGGTCTAAATTGGGTGGCACTTCCTGGCCGTCCAAACAGTTACCTTACACCTTCTGGTAAGGTCGCGCCAGCGAGTGTGCCACGGTTACAATTTGCCACGGACAGAATTTTCAAGGGTAGCGAACAGGCTGGTCGCCAAAGGCGGCTAGTCTTAAATAATAAAAGGCAATGTCTGTGTATCTGTCTGTGTGTCCGTGTGTCTGTCTATGTGTCTGTGTGTCTGTCTTATACACTATAGGTTTAGCGACCGCGCGTCGCAGAGCTACGAAATTTGGCAATTGGAGACCAGGGTTGGGTGGGGAGGTGACACTTCAAAACCGATTTTTAAAATTTGAATTATATTTTTTGTTATTTAATATTTTATGCGATTTCGACTGTTTTTCCCATTTTCCCCTTTTCTCTCCACCATCCAGACGTCGTAGAAAGAACAAATGACACGCCCGGAAAGAGCAGACAATTGCGAGTAAAAATATATCAATATCAAATCTCAGGGACAAGTTCTAATATTGTTTTTAAGATTTTAACGCAAAAGTCACTTTCGGCTCAAAAAAACAAACATTCGTTTTTGAATCCTCGCATCGGAAAAAGTTCCGATATTTTCGACTAATAATTTACATTTTTATAAAGCTCAAAGATCTGGCTTTCTTACAAGCCCAATATGGTCAATAAATAATTATAAATAGCCGCAGGATCTGGATTTTAAAAATTCCCGAATTTAAATTTCTCGGCAAACCGCTCTCCCACAGCAAAATAATTTTTACTCCCACTTGCGTGCGCAGACACACGGGAGGTGGTGGGGACGTCACGCTGTTTCCATGGAGACAAAAATAAATAAAAATAAATTTATGAAGATTGTGGATCGAGTTAGGATTTGATGGAATTAAGATCTTATGTGGAATTGAACTATTAGGAATTGAAAGTTATGGAGATTGTGCATCGGGTTAGACGTTATATTTTAAATGATGGTAACAGTATACAGAGTGAAATTATTATATTTATATAATGTCATTATTTTTATTAGAAAAATACGTTATAAGAGCTTATCATACGGTCATTATAAAATTTAAATGATGAACTTATGGTTTTAACGGCATTAAACTAAAACAAACTTTGTTAACTCCACGGGGTTATCACAGTTCACAAACATTAGAATAAATTCAATTTACGAACCAATTTTCAAGAACCCCACTAGACCATTATTTTTCATCTTAAAATTTTATTATTATTTTTAACGTCATTAAACTAAACCAAACTTTGTTAACTCCACGGAGTTGAGGACACAGTAGTTCAGTGGTTATCGCGCAGAAATTTCACTCGGTAGGCCCGGGTTCGATTCCCGACACTGCCAAAACTGCCGCCATGTTCACGCGGAGTACGATCACGTTAAACATGTGGGTCCGTAAGTCCTTCCGAGAGGTTGGTGGTAGGGGAGGGAGGATATGGTCCCTGTGGATGCCTCCGCACTGGGTTCCGGTCTAAATCGGACAGCACTTCCTGGCCGTCCAAATAATTACCTTACACATTTCTAGTAGGTCGGATGATCTGGGTCTCAACAACATCTCCATGGGGTTATGGCGCCAGCAAGTTTGCCACGGTCAGAATTTTCAAAGGTAGCGAACAGGCTGGTCGCCGAAGGCGACTAGTACTTAATAAATACGTTTTAGATGCCTTGTGCAATTCAGAAAAACAAACACAATAACCCACATGCTAAATCCCCCTAGATGGTTACAGCTAGTACCTAATAATTCTTAAATGCACAAACGTCCTTTTAGAAGACCTTAAATAAAGATAATAAATTTTCCCCCTTAAAATAAAATTTAAAGTACTATAATTAATAATCTCCAAACTTTTTATTAAATAATGAAATTTATAAAATTCTAAAAATACCAATTTACAGCACTTATTAACTTCAACATTAAGAGCGGACGCTTTAACGCCGAAATAAAATTAATTATTCTCTCAGCACCATAGATATTTATTAAATATTTTCTCATGGTATAATCAATAAAATATATATCATAAACTAAAGTACCTTTCAACTGGTGTAGATCAAAACGTGGCCATTGGTTTGGTTTGGACAGTGCGGTTATTGGAAACATATTGGCATGATCTCTGCCGTATATGACGCACTCACAATCATTAAATTCACTTAGTGTAGTTACCATCTGCTTCGGATGCTTAGCATTTTTTCGACATAAGGCAGTCTCTGTGAGATACTGTCTTCTTTTAGCCTATTTTTCTGTCCAGTTCGTCCTATGTACCAGAATGTGCAAGGTATATATTGGGCGGCAGGAAAGTGCCATTTTAGCTGAATTAGAGCCAATACCAATTAGAGCGGAATCCAATGGAGGTGGCAACCGCAACAGAAGAATTCATCCTACCTAATTTATCATCCTTAAAGAATTTATATTTCTTAAAGAATATATCATCCTTAAAGAATTTATCCTACTAAATCTTCCATTCATTGTGCGAATATACTAAGATTACAAAATATGCTTTTACTGTGATATTCTGCACCTTTAATGAACTAATACACATTTTGAGAAACAATTAGAGATCAACATTTAAATAAATAAAACTGATACAAATATAGCTAAAAAGTAAAACATTCGTTAAAATTACAGCATAAATATAACTTCATCAATTGGTTTCGTGGACAAAAAACATAATATTTTTTCAGGATATAAAGACAGAAACCGCACGAACAAAGACAGACAACTGACTGCTTGCAATAATGAGTTTGCTCTGTTTTAATAACCTATAGAATTAGTTTCTTGTGTGTGCTTTAACTTGATGTGTCATTAGCAATGTCTTTATGCAGTGTTTAACGGAGATTTTATCTTTTCAGTTTTTATTAGAAATTCTGCTCCAAGACGTGTTGTACTATTATTTTTTTTTAATTTTAGGCTTATAAGATTTAGAACACATTTATTTCAAATTAGTTCAATTGAACAAATATTGAAAATACGAAATATTGGTATTTATCATTGAGAAAACTTTAGGAGAAAAACATCACACGTAAGTTAAAAAATATATCCGATGCCACAATGTTTGAATGAATGTTATTGAGATATAAACACGATTAAATAAAATATATTAACCAGATAGAAATCTCTTTTTACTCTTAAAAGAGAAATATATATTTTATCTCGCAGCAGAACACACATTTTCATCCGATTGAGCTCCTTTATGTATTCCCACCTCGTGTTCGATGCTTTGCAGCATTACTGAAATATGATGGATGGATTTGGTAGGGTAGAATAAATAATCTCATGGTGTTGAAAGATTTGCATGAGTCGTTCGTCTAACGATGCATCACTCATGTACATATAGTAAATGATTGTAGATAGCAATTGCCGTATTAATGAAACATTTTTCAATGTATACTTAATTATTTTTGTTTGGATACGGAATAATGGGTATTTTATATAACCAATGGACACATTACAAAAAATATTAATTTAAAATATATTTATACATTACCATCTAGTATTTTTTGCGCCCAATATAGTCATAGATCGTCTTTTAAGTAGCCACTACACCTTAAAAAACTGAATATATTTTTTTAATTTTATAGCCTAATAAATTGGTAACAATTACTTTATCGTACGTACAGATCAAACTGCTGCTACTGTAATAAAATTAAAATAAATATTTAATTTTTTACATTCGTTTAATTTCTTTCTTGGTGACCGCATTTAATATTTAAATTAAACTCCGCGTTATTGAAGTTTTCAGAATAACAGATTTGATAATATCTTAGCAAAGAAAACTTTCGAAATTTTCATAAGTTTGCTATTTTTTATAATTCGTAACATTTCTGATGATAATTGCCGTTGTTTAAAACACATTACTACTATAATATATAGCCACTAATTTGCACTGTAGTACATTAAAATGGATGACATACAAAAGCATATTTTATAAAAAGTGCTGATGTGCCGTTTGAACGAGATGCAATATTATAACAATAAAATCAACTATTTTTTTATGTTTTCTACAATAAATTTCCTTTTCACATAAAAATTGACTCAAATCTAATTATAAATGTAATTCTAAAAATATTAGGACGTGCATTCCATGCTTGACGTAGTCACGGACACTAAATGTAATTACATTTTCAAACTCTTTCAAATTTAATCTCAAAGCTATGCCAGGATTTATTTACCCAAACAGTACAAAAATTGTGTTAGTATATTTTGTTTATATATGGCATAAGAGTCTTACAAAATTCCAGTGTGGATGGAAATACATGATGGCATCCTTAATATGGCTGCCAGGCTATTATGTAGTAACTATATTAAATTTTTATAATATCTTATCCGCTTGTGTTTCAGACATGTTTTTTTTTCAGAATGTTCCAAATTTAATGAAAAATAATTTTTTATTTACATAATGTTTAATCCCATTATAATTTAAAATAATTTAATTTGAACGTACAATATCAGTGCTTACATCAGTGGTTGTGTCTGGCATTTAATCACGATTTACTAAAAAATTATAAAACTTATGAAGGAATGTAATATATATATATATATATATATATATATATATATCAAGTGAAAACAATCTAAGTGCAATGATAATAGTAAATATAGAAGCATATAATAATTAGGCGCAGTTGCAGCTCTAAAAATTATTGTCATATAAAATTCCAAAAGGATTTTTAAAAAAAATTAAAGAGAGAGAGAGGTGTGCTTACGGGGAAGTAGCAAGGACAAGGGGGTTTGTGGCCCCTTTTCCTGGTTGAAGCATACTTTCAGTCCCGGGAAACACTCCCAGAAACCACTAAATGCCCGAAGCAATCACCATCGTGAATGTGGGAAACTAAGACCAGAAAGCGATATAGAAGTTGTAAATATGAAAATAGATTGCGAAAATTGTAAAAAAAAAATACTTGTCAGTACTGTATCACAATATCCGTCCCAATACACGTCAAAGTCCAAACAATATCTAAAATAAACACGTAAGAATAAACGCCTTTATAGAGAGTACCGCAGTCACAGTTACATTGTTTATCACACATTTAAGGAATTTAGATTTTTGCCACATTATTTCATGTCATATTACAAAAAATATAGAACAGAAGAGTATACTTACTTATTTCCATGAATGGTTATCACGTAATTCCTTAAATGTGTGATAAACAATGTAACTGTGACTGCGGTACTCGTTATAAAGGCGTTTATTCTTACGTGTTTATTTTAGATACTGTTTGGACGTTGACGTGTATTGAGACGGGTATTGTGATACAGTATTGACAAGTATTTTTTTTTTACAATTTTCGCAATGTATTTTCATATTTACAACTTCTATATCACTTTCTGGTCTTAGTGTTCCTCTAGGGATTCTGCTTTTCCCACATTCACGATGGTGATTGCTTCGGGCATTTAGTGGTTTCTGGGAGTGTGTCCCGAGACTGAAAGCATGCTTCAACCAGGAAAAGGGGTCACAGTCCCCTTGACCTTGCTACTTCCCCGTAAGCACACCTCTCTCTCTTTATTTATTTATTTTTTTAATCCCTTTGGAATTATATATATATATATATATATATATATATATATATATATATATATATATATATATATATATATATATATATATATATATATATATATATATATATATATATATATATATATATATATATATATATATATGTATATATACATATGTTTGTATGTATGTATGTATGTGTATATATATCGCAAGTATGTATGTATGTGTATAAATGTCGCGCAAACTCGTTGGCGCGACCTACCAGAAAGGTTTAAGGTGACTGTTTGGAAGGCCAGGAAGTGCAACCCAATTTAGACCGTAACCCGGTGGGGGAGGCATCCACAGAGACCCTACCTTCCTTCCCCTATCACCAACCTCTCGGAAACACTTACGGTCCCACATGTTTAACGTTATCGTACTCCGCGTGAACACGGCAGCAGTTTTTGCAGTGTCGGGAATCGAACCCGGGCCTACCGACTGAAATTCCCGCACGCTAACCACTGGGCTACAGCGCCCTCCGCGATAATCTCCATAGCTTACATTTTAATCACCCTATTTAGACCGGAACCCAGTGGGGGAGGCATCCAGAGGTACCGTACCCTCCTTCCCTACTACCAACCTCTCGGAAGGACTTACGGACCCATATGTTTAATGTGATCGTACTCCGCGTCAGTGACGGAAATCGAACCCGGGCCTACCGAGTTCAAGTCTCGCGCGCTAATTTAAATTTGATAATAACCATATGTTAAGCTCTTAATTCCATCATCCTCGTTTCATCATTTTAAATATCCATAAAATTAAAATATTCATTTAAAATATCTATAAATTAAAATATCTATTTAAAATATCCATAACTAAAACATCCCCATTTAGACCGGAATCCAGTGGGGGAGGCATCTACAGGGACCGTACCCTCCTTCCCCTACCACCAACTCCTCGGAAGGACTTACGGTCCCACATGTTTAACGTGATCGTACTCCGCGTGAACACGGGGGCAGTTTTGGCAGTGGTGGGAATCGAACCCGGGCCTACCGAGTGAAATTCCCGCACGCTATTCACTGGGCTACCACGCCCTCCGCGACATTCTCCATAACTTTCTTTTTATTCACCCAATTTAGACCGGAACCCAGTGGGGGAAGCATCCACAGGAACCGTACCCTCTTTCCCCTACCACTAACCTCTCAAAAGGACTTACAGACCCATATGTTTAACGTGATCATACTCCGCGTCAGTGGCGGGAATCGAACCCGGGCCTACCGAGTGCAACTCTCGCGCGCTAATTTAAATTTTATAATTAAACTCTTAATTTCGTCATCCTCGTTCCATCGTTCCATCATTTAAAATATCCATAAAATTAAAATATCCATTTAAAATATCTATAAATTGAAATATCCATTTAAAATATCCATAAATTAAAATATCCATTTAAAAAATCCATATCGTTCTATCAATCATCCATATCGTTCCACCAATCCATAAATATAATAATTTCAAATACATCACAATTCAAACCACCATACAATTCAAACCACCATAATTCAATCATTTAAATTATTTAAAATATCCATTTAAAATATCCATAAATTAAAATATCCATTTAAAATATCCATTTAAAATATCCATAAATTAAAATATACTTTTAAAATATCATATAAATATAATAATTTCACCCTATGTATCCACTACATATGCTAAGCTCTTATTTCAATTAAAACCGAAAGCGCGGTCTCCATGGAGACGGCTAAAAAACTACTGCCGAGGGGACAATACCGTTGAATACCTTAGCGGATTGCCGAGAAATATAAAATCATCACGTCTTTAAAATTGCGATCCTGCGGGCAATTTTCATTATTTATTGACCAGATTGGACTTGTAAAAATGCCAGATCTTTGACCTTTTTAAAAATGTAAATTATTAGTCAATATTATGAGTAGTTTTTACGATGGGAGGATTTAAAAACGAAAGTTGGTTTTTTTTAACCGAAAGTGACTTTTGTTTTAAAATCTTTAAAAAATATTAGATTTTGTCCCTGAGATTTGAAATTTATATATTTTTACTTGCAATTGACTGCTCTTTCCGGTGGTGTGATTTGTTTTTTCTACGATGTCTGGATCGTGGAGGAAAAAGGGCAAAAAACGGTCGAAATCGCATAAAACATTAAATAACAAAAAAATAATTAAAATTTTAAAAATCGGTTTTCACGTGTCCCCTTCCCCCCCCCCGGGTCTTCGATTGCCAAATTTCGTAGCTCTCCGACGCGCGGTCGCTAAACGTATAGTGTATAAGACAGCCACACACACACACAGACATTGCATTTTATTATATATATATATATATATATATATATATATATATATATATATATATATATATATATATATATACTGCTGTCCATCTCCAAAATGCAACAACATGAAAGACAAGAGATATCAAAGCCAAATTTATTGAACAAGGAACATAAAATACAAAGAACACGAAGAAATCAGTATTTTGTGCAGCAGCCATGGTGCGACAATAACTTGTGCTACACGCCTCGGCATTGAAATAAAGAGACTTTGGATGTGTTTTTGGGGTATGTCAGTCCATACTGCTTCCACACGTTGCCAAATTTCATCTATCGTAGCAGCTGGTGGTGTTTGTTGTGCCAGTCGTTTGTAAATCATCGGTCAGACGTGTTCAATGGGCGACAGATCTGGAGAACGGGTGGTTCAAGGGAGCAGTAGAACTTGGTGGGCAATAAAGGAATGCTGAACGATATGTGCCACGTGTGGTCTCGCATTGTCCTGTTGAAATTTGGCCGCAGGCAAGCCTTGAAAGTAAGATAAGACAGCAGGCTCCAAAACTTCAGAAATGTAGCGGTGGCTGTTGAGTGTACCGGCAATGCGTATTAGGGGGGTACGGGAGTAAAACATTCCTGTACTTAAAAACAGCCTTCTCTTCTCCCCTTATATAGCTCTTGTAGGTGGCGCTACTGGCGCACATGATTTGCTTATGAGTTAAAATTCTAATTATTTGTATTTCCTATCGAGGTCTACGTATGGTGCAAATTTCATGCTTATTGAATGCTTCCTTCATGGTGTTGCATTTTGGATGGCCAGCAGTGTATATATATATATATATATATATATATATACATATATATATGCACCCACATTCATTTAAATTACTTCAGGAATAAGACATCATATATATGTTTAGAAACAAACACATTTTACCGCAGTATTTGAACGAAAATTTTCTAAGTGCAAAATATAATAAAACAGAGAATATATTTCAGATAAAATTTCATTGTTTTGTTTCAGAAAAAATATCTTACACACTTTTTCACCTGTTTCAGTTCCTTCATTTATTCCCCCGTCATGTTGAATGATTTGCCGGATAACTGAAATATGATGGATGGATGGATTGAACGTGGAATACATAATTTCATGTTATGCAATATTTGCATGAATTGTTTGTTAAACGATTAATCACTCATCGATACAATATAAATGCTGTTATATATGAAATTCCTTATTAAAGAAATATTGCCAAACGTATCCTTAACTGGCTCATTTTCTGTAAACAGATAGGCGTATGATCAGCATTTGGTACACTAAAGAATATATTTTTAATGAAATAATAATCTCTTGGTTCAAACATTAAAAAAAACTAATAACTCCGCGCAGAAAATATTTATAGATCGTGAATTAATGTTCAGAGTTTTTAACACTTTACAACAAAGTTGAAAAGTGTTTATGACATTCTTCATTATGTCTGTCTGTCTGGCTGTCTGGGTGTCTGTTCGTTAGCACGATAACTGCCGTAAAAATAACTTAATCAAAATGAAATTTTAGTATGTTGTTTAGACGGTCTGTAGAACCTATGGGAATATAAATGAATAATATCACCCAATTAGTTTTGGATTGAACCCGGGTCGAAAAAATGAAATACATTGAGCCCTATGGGACCTAATTTTTCAAACATTTTTTAAGCGGATTTAAAATTCACAAATTGCTTCGAAAATTTTAGATAATATTCAAATTGTTCCATAAAATATATAAAAAAAAATTCAGCGAAATATATTCAGTAGTTTTTTAAATAAAAATTAAAATAATAATTACACCTCTTATATGAAACGATCACGTGAGCATGATATGAAACGATCACATGACCCACTTCAAAATGATATATGGCATCCATCTTGTTTCAAAATCGTGATTTTTTTTAGTTCTTTTTAATTCATATTGAATGTTGTATCCGTCCTAAAACTACTTTATATTTGCTTAAATTCTGTGCATCTACATACTGAAACAACGCAATGACAATATATTTGAGTTTAAATGCTCATCTAAATTTGATTATTTCTACAACTAAGCCTATTTTTCACCTATGTAAAATGTAAACAGCAAAATATATAGAATTAGTTGTATTATAATTGCGGTATTTCTTTAACACAAAATCAATTAGTCCATGGAGTCTGCATGGCTGATATGAATGAAATATTAATTGATTTCATAAAGAGAAGGACGATTTTTTTCGATGAAGTTTCAAGCATAGAGTTTAATTTTTTGTAGCTCCATGGTCTTAAACAAAATGTTTAAATAAAATAAATTATTATAGTATTGTGATGAATGAAATGAATGGGAGAAAGTTATGAATGAAATCCTGTTTTTATAGAGAGATCCAGGCGTGTTATTTTTTCTATGACGTCATTTGAATTAATTTCAGTTGTTTCCGATGAAGTTTTCAAATATAATAAATTACTCGTAGTATTATGATAATTCTAAAACTATTACCGAGGAATGTATAACATTTTAGATATGTTTAAACCAGGCAATTTATATTTCAATGCCAGGCAATTTATATTTCATTTGAATGAAGTTCATTTTTTTCGATGAAGGTTTAAGTTTTCAAATATAATAAATTAATGCAGTATTGTGATAAGTTTCAAAATATTACAGAGGAATGTATTGCATTTTAGACTTGTTTAAATAAAATTGCATTGAAGTTGGAAAGTGTTTCATAATCAATGCTTTAAGCATGATTGATCTTTCTTGTTAATTCTTATTTTGTTTCCTAAGTTAACCATGACAGGATCCACCTAATGATTTAAACACTTTCCCCAACATTACGTAAATATTAAAATGAACTTTAACACTAGATTTTTTTATGTGGGTAGGAAACTACGATTGACTCAATTCATATTTCAATTGGTTATGTAGTTTCGGTGACAAAGCAGTTAAAGGGAATTTGACGAACAGATACCGTTGAACTCAGCAATACATAGCGAGTTGGCTCGTTAATGAAAACATCCTAATAATTACTTCAACTTTATCGAATACAGAAAAATCTTAAATAAATTGTTCGTGACATAAAAGACAATCAAACATATTTCTCGATAAATGATTCTTAAGCCAGGGTCGTCTTAACCATTATAGGGAATTCCTGGCTAAAACTAAATTTTAGTGCCCTTTATAGAAAAAACGGCACACTGAATATTGGCCCTAGAGCTTCGCGGCTCCTCAGCATTTTTCTACTTTCCCTATGCTCAGAAACAGCTCTGTAAAAATAAAAGATGAATCTCTTAAAATTAATTGGCATCATCAAAATAAAATCGCCATGTCTTTGCGTACTATATTTTGTCGAAAACTATAACTTTCTAGCCTGCAGATTTCGTGCTTTACAGGTTAGGTAAACAATTTTATGGTCTAATAGATAACGCTAAATTCACTGAAGGTTTATTAAAGAATGTTTGTGCTAGTAAACAAATTATTAACCTATACTTGAATTCGAAGGATGAAACTTTTACAAGATAGAGTTCAGACAAGTTTTATGATTTAATCACAGCATTGAAATCAATACAAATATGTTGGATGAACTCACTGTGAATAAAAAAGAGTTTTAATGTAAAAAGTTCTATAACTTTACTGAGATCATCATTTTTCCAGAATGTACCGTTCGTGGTATAAATCTTTCAAAAATATATTGTCGGGCCAACAGGTATTAGGATATGGTAAATTCATTAAGGATGATCTAATTAACGATCGAAATTGCATTACAAGTAACATGTTATTTAAAATCGCTGTGTAAACAAGTCGGATGTATCAAACAGAGTGTTGTACGATATTTTATAATGCTAATCAGTATCGTGAGTTTAAATAATGATATTTCTTACATATTTTTATCCGAAACAAAGAATTATCCTATACGTACACCCCATATCGTACGAAACTAAAATTAGTCAAAAGTAACAAATATTATTTTGTAATATTTTGTCGGCATTAGCAAATTAACCTAAAGAAGGTTAACCATACGTTATAAAATATTCTTATTAAATATTCTAAGAAAATAATAACGGCAAAAACAAAAAACAAAAAGTATATTAATCTGTTAACAATTTATCTTGATTCATTTAGAAAAAAGTGTGCTTTATCTAACATCAAAACACCTCTCTCGCGTTCTGTGATCATTTATTCTCACGTGATGATGGATGCTCCGCAACATTATTGAATTATGATGGATTTGTTTAGTGAGCATAAGAATTAATAATCACATGTATTGGAGTATTTACATAATGCAACCGTCAAAATGCATCAATCAAATGTATTTACGAAACTATTAGAGACTGCAAATATACTGCTCATAAAGTATCGCAATATATAGGTTAATGACCTGTTATGTTTAATTTCTATGGATGCGTACAGATAATGTATATTATTTTTATTAATGTTGTCAATTCAAAAAATAATTATTTATCAATTCAGATCATAATTAGTGAATACATATAATACTTCAGATAATATAGATGCAAAATCCTCTTCAAAGGTGCGCTTCAGAAGGCTGGAGCGCGCTCCCGTGCAGATAACAGTATCAATTATCAATTTAGCCTTTTTAAAGAGCTTTTCAGCTGCAATGATGCTGATGACGTCTATTTTCAAGCTTGGGCTTCATCGGGAATTCATCGGCTTCATCGGAACCCGCGGTTAATGTATGGTAGGCATACATTATCGCGATGAGCAAAATATTTCTCTAGTTCATGACGCTCAATATTGCTTTAAGAATGTGACGCCATCCTAACCATTTAGGAAAGTGATATTTAGAAAATATAGTACAGATGGCTATGGAGTCATTTATCAAATGGATAATTTGAACAAACCTCGTTGTAAAACACAGCCTCGTATAGTGGATCACAAGCCGGCCTCGCTGTGAATCACAAGGCGGCTTCGTAATGAATGACAAGGCGGCCTCGTAATGAATGACAAGACGGCCCGTAGCGAATCACAAGGCATCTTCTTAGTGAATCACAAGGCCCGAAAACGTAAGTTAACATCAGGGAATCCTGAACGTTCAAGTATCCCGTTTGTGCTGGCCCAATCTAATGAGGAGTTAATGATAAATGCATCATAATATTTTTTTAATTTTCTTTTCTGCGTAATAAAAATAAAACGATGTGCTACATAAATACTTCAATTTACTTAATTTATAATTTTCTATTCCATCAACTGTAAGTACAATCAATATAGTCTCGGTAAGAATTCTTTTAACTTTGAATATATATATATATATATATATATATATATATTTCCTCTGATTAAAAAATATAAATTCAAAATCTTTATACCGTTGCCCTCCTTTTAGCTATGATTATACTCGGTATATCCTTATATCCTTTGAGATTCGGCACAAGAATTCAAAGATTTCTTTTTCCATTTAACTCATCACGAACTTATCGCAATTATTGCTTTGGAATATAAATCGAATTCTGGAGAAATGGTAAATGAAAAAGTAAGTTCAAGATATTTTTTGAAGAATTATTTAAATCCGTTTCTAAAAGAGTTTTTGAAATAATGGTGTATACCGTAAAACCATTTTAAATTTTTGCAGTAGAGTTTGGATACAGACACTTTGATGTAAGTATATAGATGTTGTGTCCCACTGTACAAAATTGGGCTATATTGAAAGTTGGATCAGTTGCTAAATATTTGATTTTAACTTTCGTACTATTAATTAATTATTTTATTTATTCATGTCTTTATATACTACTTTATATTCTACATATTAAATCGAGAGACTCAACAACAATATTTCGATTAAGTTGAAGAAATAGCATCAACGAATTGTTTCTTTTACTTCCTATTGCAATTAAAGGTGTATTAGCATGTAGAATTTCTCGATTTACTACTTTATAATCAATCCAGAACATTTATATAATATCCCAAAAGTTATCAATAAAACGACAAATTTTGAGAAGGTCTTTAGGATTTTTTTTACACATTTTTGATCCGTTCAGATTGTTAATGCACACATGTCCAAACCTTAAGCACAATTGTTTTTTATGTGAAAATTTCAGGAAATCTGCATCGAAATGGAAGGAAACGCGGTGTGCGAGTTTAATAGGGTTATAAAAGAAGAAAACAATGCAAAACAAGGTTAATAACGACTTTTATTATCCAAAGAAAAGGATTAAAAGAAAAAGGGTCACAATACGAGTACCCACCTCTGTGAAACAGAATAATTAAAACAATATGATGCTGCAGTTTAATACAGTATGTTGGACACTCGGGTAGCCACGAATGCTGCACAGCGATTTTCCATACCTTCGGTGAGGTTTTGGATGAGTTGTGTGCTCAAGGAGTTCCAAGCCTACCGGAGAGCAGATTTCAATCCCTTGGTGGGTAGAGGAGGGCTGCAAGATGGCTACCAAGCATATCCCACATGATGATCGATAGGATTCATATCAGGAGAGTTGGTAGGCCACTGCATGTGTGGATATATTCAGTGTAAAGGAAGTCGTCAACCAAGACCGCACGGTCAGGAGGTGCGTTATCATCATTGAATATGAAATCATGATCAACATCACCTCGAAACAATTGCACAGTAGGCTCATGTGCGTCGTCTTTGTAACTTTGACCAGTAACCGACCCAGTGTCAAATATATGGAGGTCTGTGCGGCCGTCCCTCATGATGCCATGACTCCCCCAAACGGAAAACGATGTCTGTCCGTGATTTTTCCCGGATGAAGAAAACGCGTTCCACGTTCTCTCCAGATCGTGGTACGTCGAGAATCAGTTTGCATGCTTAACCTGGACTCATTACCGAACATGACATTGCTCCACTGTTTTTCACTCCACTGCTGATGTTCCAAAGTCTACTGTAAACTGGCTCATTTCTGTACAGACATCAGGGGGATGCAATTGGATTCGTAATGGTACCGAACATTGTGGAATGGTGGTCATTTGGAATGATGGCTGGCAGCGGACTGGCATCGCATAGTACTCAGCGATGAATCACGCTTCAGTTTTTCAACAGATGACCATCGGGTACGTATGTGAAGGCGCCAGGGCCAGCGGTCCCATTCAGTCTTTGTTTTACACAAGCACACAGCCACTATTCCTGGTGTGATGGTGTGAGGTGCTATCTTTTACGACAGCAGATCGCCCCTAGTCATCCTGCTCACAACTTTAACATCTCAACGATATGTTTATTAAATCCTGCGGCCGTTTGAGTTATCCTTCATGGCACGTCATTCTGGGGTCATTTTCCAACAAGATAATGCCACGGCACATTCGGCTCGCATATCTTTGGACTGTATCCGTGCTGTTGATACTGTTCCTTGCCCAACAATGTCACCAGACCTTTCTCCAATTGAGCATGTATAGGACATGATAGGCCTCCAGATTCGGGCACCCCGAAATGTAGCAGATTTGGAGCAACAATTGAAGAATGCCTGGCACAGTGTATATCAGGATGACATTAAGAAATTTTATCTATCCTTACCTATACTATACAAGCATGCATTGCCGTCAAGGAGGGTTTCACCAATTACTGATTTGAAAATTCAATGTGCAATTGTTAACCATTGATGGATCCTGCGGCCTGGATTTTGTAATCATTTCATTACCTGTGTATGAGCTGTACGCAAATTTAGTTTCAATAAAAACAGTCATTTTCTTCATGGTGCTCTGTTTCTGTTTTTGCAAAAAAGTGTAGTTGGTAAAATAAGTCGAGAAGATTCTAAGAAATCTTTGGGAACAATAATGTCATCAGAACAGAAATATACGGAATGAATTTTAGAGCGTCCTGTAATAATATTTTTATAAATAGTACTATGTACCTGGCATGCCTAAAATCCAATATTTTCGGATAAGTTGAAAATACACTGTACGATGCTGTTCGATTACTTTTCCTACATGTATAGTATTTTTATATACATGTATATCCCCTACATACATATATAGAAACACGATATTGTGACGCGATCTAAATTTTTATCCGAGTTTCAACGGAAGATACTGTTTCAAGAATCCCTGAATTCGAATCGAACATTTTAAGAACTCATTTAAATATTAGGACAGCGAATAACCGCTAGATTAATACTAATCATTTTATATATGTTTTTATTAGAAAGATAATAATATAAAAATAGCATGCACCATTCGATTGATTCGCATGTTTTTTATATAAATGTATCCAAAAAATTATATAAAATTAAATATTAGCACAAGTAAGTATTAGCACATATGTTCACTTTCCACATGTGCCCTTATGCAGTAAGTCTATATACACCATTGTCGTGGATCTAGTTTGTTCTACTCATAAGAGAAGATTCCTTTTTTTTGTTTGTTCTGTATTTTGAAGCCCATGAACTCATCTGTTGTCATTTATTTCACAGAATCTTCGTTAAATGTTTAAATGTCCATTACACTTTTATGGTAACTTTGCGCCTGAATGTGAGTAAAGTCATTGTATTATGTAGGGAAAGTCATATGCTGCAAACATCAGATGTTTCTGCAACCTCAAATTTAGAATATATTTCCTATTAGCACATACTTTTGTAAACCTATTTTAACCCAAAAATATATACCAAATTCTATGGCTTGCATTTAGCTAAACATTTTCTATTTTGAATATATTTAATATTTTAAATTTCCGTTTAAGAAGATCAAAACCAATAAAAAATCATCCTCCAAAATTTTTCAATTTAAATATAATTTTTCGTAGATTAAATTATCAATTCCAAAGCTCTTTAAAACTTTATTTTCACTTTCAACTTTAGAATCCTGCTCCGTACATCCAAATATCCTCTGAGATTCGGCATAATAGGAGTTGAAGGATTTCCTTTGCAATTTAACTGATCACGAACTTATCCCAGTTGAACCTGCAGAATATAAATTGCGTTCTACCAAAACGTGAAGAATTAAATTCCGGTGAAAAGTTTAAGGAATAATTTAACTCTTTTTCACGGGGATTTCAAAACATTTTTGATTCTAATGAGATTATAAATGTATTTTAGGTAAGCGTGTAATCATTTTTCATATTTTCGAACACATTACATAACTTAATGCATTGTGGAATATAAATTTTTCTAAATATATCATATAAAATACTATTTGTGTACGGTGTATACAGCAAAATATACAGCGGATATACAACAAAAGCAAAGCATTTTATAAACTATGTTGTCATAAAAATTTCATTTTACTACAGGGTGTTTCAAAATGATTGACCTGATTTCAAATGGCTTTCATTTTGAAATTTACAAACCTACATTGAAAAGTTATACAAGAAATTAAAGGGAAAATGTCAAAGTTTTATCTACAAGTGTTCGATGTGACCGACTTCAGTTGCACGAAGAACGTCAAAGCGATAATCAAATTCTCGCCAAACTTGATCCAGCATATCCTGTGTTACCGTCGCCACAGCTGCAGTAATGCGGTTTTTGAGATCTTGCAGGTTTGCGGTTGCACAGCTTGCACGAAAACAATTATTGCCTCAAAGTACGCCAAACAGTCGACACAGAAATTCCTAGTTCTAGACTGGTGCATCTTATTGACTTCGTTGGGGGTACTTCAGAAGAATTCTCTGATGATATCCGCATTTTCTTGAGAGAGACTCGGACGACCTGTGCTGTTGCCTTTGCACACACTTCCTGTTTGTTCGAATTTCTGATACTATCTACGAATGCTCTTAACACACGGTTCAATTATGTAACGTCTACGGAACTGGCGTTGAACGGTAATTACCGACGGTATGCACATTTGACATTTTCGAAAACAACTGTTTACTGTCTATTGCGAAGTCACAGACGTAACAAAATGTGACGTTACAAAACTCGGAAATATCTTCTTTCACGTGATATGTAATAATTTAATACACTATTAATCGTTGTAAAATTACAGCCATTTGATATCGGGTCAACCATTTTAAAACACCCTGTATTAAAAGTAGTCCTAGTGTATATATGTATTTATGTATATATGTATATATGAATGTATTTGTGTATGATCAACAATCTCTTCAGAGAATAGCACTATTGCTGATTTTCATAGGGTATCCCATGAAAAGATGGTTCAGCTTTAACCGATGTTTCATGTTGGTTACTACTAACTATTACTAGTCGATGATTGCGATTTACATAGATGGTTCATCTTACAGATACTATTGATATACTTCTATAATAAAATTATTTATGCAACTTATCATTCAATGTCATTAAGTAAATATTAGTGACGCGTTCAGCACATGTAATATAAATGTAGCATAAAATACGCTTTAACTTTAGATATATATATTTCTTCTTGCTAAATCATCATTTTAAAAACTTCAAAACGTTTAGCCATTTTAAATCTACGATCATGCACCGGATTTCTTTATATCCTTTGAGATTCAGCATAAAAGGAAATCAAATACTTATGCTTTACTTTTGCAAGCAAGAAGTTGTTTCTGCTATGCCTGTGGAATATATATTACGTTTGAAAGATTTTGAGAATGAAAAATTGAATCTCCGTAAAAATTTTAAAAAAAAATGTTTCAGAAAAAATATAAAAATTGATTTCAAATGCATTAATAAGCATTTTTACTCTAATGAAACATAAATTCAACTTTTCATGATTTTATGTAGTGTATAAAATACACTATTTTCATTACAGATATCAGCAATACTATCAATAAAAATTCAGATGTGGGCAGCATATGACTTTCCTTATATAATGCAATGAATTAACTACTTTTACAGTAAAAGAATAGAGTATTTTTATAGTACTTATTTATATTCTTTCCAAGATATTGAATTTTTGCCAGTGAGTCGTCATTTTCCATGTCGTCATCATCAATGAGTCGTCATTGATTTAGCGTCATTTTTATCAATTTGGCAAGTTTTCCGTTTATTTAGCGGCATTTAAAAAAGTAGCCAAGTTGGCGACATTCAACAAAATTCGTCGCCAAAATCTCGCGAAGCGTTATGGACGAAGAAATAAGTTATTCTCACAGCAGATAAATGACTATTGGCGTTCAAATACAAAAGTATTACTCAAAGTATCTTTTTCCATGAATGGAACGAGCTAGATCCACGAAAATGATGTTACCCAATTTATCGCATGGAATTAAGTATGGAAAGTGAACATGTTTCTCATTAGGAAATATTTTTATTTTATTTTATATGACTTTTTGATAATTTTTTTGAAAACCGTGCAATATCTCGAGAATGGTTCATGTTAGCGTTCTGAAATTTATGTCAATCGTTTTCTAATGAAAAATTACATGAGGAATGTCTATTTGCGTAACTTTATTAGCGGTTTTGATTTTTTGACGATTTTTTCAAAATTTCACTCAAAAATTTAGGGGGATTCTGAACATTCAATTACGTATAAAAACAATAGGCTTCCAGTGTTTACAGATTGTGATTATTGTACCAAATTCCGTTCGAATCGGTCCATTCGTTCGGCAGTTATCGTCTCCACAGGCTCTCTGACACACACACACACATACTTTCACACACACACACACACATACACACACACACACATACACACACACAGACATCACCTCAAAAATGTTCGATTCTTGATCAAGGATGTTTGAAACGTGCTTACCAGTCGAAAACTCGATTTCGAATTTTCGACCCCGTCACAATACTTTCCTTATACATTATGTATATAAGGAAAGTAAAAATGAGAAATAAGTATTTGAGTGCCCATGTAAAACATAATTTTTCTTTTAACAAATAGATTTTAAAATGCTGAATGCTGTTACTCTTTCACTAAATTCAATGCACTATTGCAGAAAACTAAATATGTATGTTGTAGGCTGAATGTGGCTTTCGGGACAGACTCAAATGCATTTTGTCTTTCATAGTCCATAAAATTGAGTTTAACTGCACAGAATTGCACTAATATTTGTTTGTTATTCTATCCAATTCGCAGTTATAAAACGTCTTCTTTCTTGATTGGAAACTTAATTCATTTTCAGATCTCGGGTTATTTTAGAACTTCCAAGGAACTACCAAATTGCAGGAAAGGTTCGCCCTAGAGAAATGAGGTTGATTTTAGTTGTATTCTCGTAAAACAAATACTTGTAGTACAAGCATTTCATTAATACATTTCAACATATTTATCATTTGTTTTATGATTTTGAAGATGCTTGCGGGTCATTTCGCAGAAAAGTCTGGTTCCGTTTTTTAAATAAAATCAGTACCAGTGTAAACTACAAGTGACTCAAGGTCCGTAGAATATCTTATACATTCAACTTTAATATTTTATTAACCTTGCAAGCGATTTGCAACATTTTGTGAGATTCCATCGTATAGTTCTTGAACTAGAAAGAATAAATGCATTGCAGAGACAGATACATGTATAGACAAACAGACGCACATACAGAAGCGCACAGGCTGTCACTGTGAGGTTTAAATATCCTTTTAATTTTTATTTACCTCAGTTTGCATTATAATTTTTGTTTCTTTAGAATGACCATTCTAACTGGTTCGGTTGATAGACCAATCACCGAGCTAATCAGCATTTCTGCGTTCCTTATGTGAAATAGGAATAAGTTTCGGATCGTGAGAGATTCAGTAGGAAAGTTGAATGATGCTAGTAATATTTGAACGTGAGTGAGTTGGATTGTAGGAGAAGGCACGGTATAGATATGGATGTGTTCTGAATGCGACCGGCAGGCTAGTAGAATGAAATCCAATCAGATACCACTATGAATAAGAAGAGTCTAGCATCCTGTGTTTGGCAGTAATACAGGATAAGGTAAAATAATGCCAGTGGTAAGCATAGAAGCTTTAGACTCGTGTACATTTAAGAATTATCACCAAGCGAATAAATTGCATTATCCTGTGTATTTGCAAATTACTCTGGACCTGGGCAATAATAGTATAAGTTTAGCGCAACTAATATGTTATTAGTTGCGCTAAACAGCCAGCTGCTATGCATTCTGTGAAGTACAAAATGAAATGAGTTTGATTTAAAACAGTGGTGTGCTATTGCCCTTGGACAGAAAGGTCGGAATATCAAGCACTTCAATTTGAAGTTATGTCACTTTGTGGACAGAGATAAGTACGGATATGCAACCCCACAACATAAGTATACTCAACAGTATAATATAATACTCATGGAGCGTCGAGTAAGGCAGTTACTTTACGACATACATGTACGCAAACAGAAAGACACACAGAGACGCCACGCTAAAAATAGTTTTGACCCTAGAGTTCCCAAAACGTTCAGATATTTCGATAACTGGAGTTCTGACTTTGAGCCCTATTCCAATATTTTCCCTATACATTACGATGTGTCCTAAGAAAAGTAAAATTATACTGTATTGTGTATGTTTAAGTTAGCGTTCTTCAAGATGCAATATTAAGTATAATTTCATATAGAAAACCAGACATATATGTTAGGATGTGCTTAAGTGTCATCAAATATATGTTTAACACTTCGTCATTTGCCGATCATAACAACTAACATTAGTTCTTGATTGAATCCACCTACACTGTTACAAATAGTCTCGTATATATTTATGAAGATTTTGTCCCTGATATGGAAATATTTTATTAATGTGTCTGACAACCATACCGTCACTCTAAAGGCTGTGCTTAAATTACGCCTTTCTCTTATAATCCGTAATTTAACTGGACATATTTTGCAAATAACTGTATTCAAAAATATTGATTCAAAATAGTGCATAGTATGCTATTCATTTCAATATCATGCTATTAAATTCATTATATATGCATATAAATATCAATTTATCGACCATAAACTGCCTTCTAAAATATGGAGTGGAATTTCTTCAAGATTTTCTCGAAAATTACAATTTTCTCAATTTTTCCTGCACTTTCACTGAACAGCGAATTATCTCCGCGACGTTAAAGTTTTTGTTTCGTCGATCGATATTAATTTGAGCATGAGACGAAATTAATCTTCTTTTAATTAACTTAAGACGCACCTGCTCTAGTGTTTCAGAGGCTTCAGATGGTGTTGCGTTCAATTGGATTTCATGGACCAGATCCTCGTACACAGAAACCGTTAAGAAGAAAGGGGATTAACAGGAATACTTGAAAGAATGGGCTCTTTTTTTTTGTAGTTTTGCTTCTCCTATAAAATAATTATGTAATTATGCATTTATATTATATTTTTATTCCTCAGGCATATTTTTCTTGCAAATGTGTTGTATGATTTTGTTTTAATTTCCATGAGAAATTATGAAAAAACATACATATACCATGCATTTCTTTCAAATTTGATATTTTTGTAAAATTATACCCAGAAGTAAGTAAAGCACATGGCACAATCAATAATAAATTTTGTTACAGAGTAAAATTTCTTTTTCGTCTTATCCTGTTTTGTTTGTTTGCGTATCTTGTTCATATTTCTTTGTTTCCTATTTTTATTGCTTTATTTTCCCTTCGTGCCACAAAGCAGCGCTATTATATTGGGATGTACTTTAAGCATTTCAGTTTGTGGGACATTGGGCACCTTGTTTTGGCGTTTATGTCCAAACTTTTTTTGCACTGATGAAGGAAATACAGCTGATTTCCGAAACACGCGTATGCGTATTTATCTTGATATGGGTTTTAAGTTTTAAGTTGTAAAACAGTTTAAAAATAAACAAAATTTTAAAACATTTGACTAGACGAAACTTCACCGCAGATCCCACAATATTTCACGAAAATAAAATGAATAAAAAATGTGGATCGTATCGGCAGAATTCACAAGACGGATTTTTTTAGTTTATTAGTATATAGTGTTTTTACGAAAGTCCTTAAGAACCCAATAATAATCCAAAAACATACACTTTCTATCAAGTGACTATGAACGAATACATTTTCTGTCAAGTGACTATGGCCGAATGAATAAAAGACCGAGATAGGAGAAAAATCAATAATAATCAACCCAACTGGTACATATCTGAAATAAAAGTCGTTAGTTTCACTCACCATATTCGTAATCGTTTAGCTCATAAAATGTATGTCAGCAAGCAGAGAGTGATTAAGCAATATTTTTTCACACGGCTTTATTTGTCGAAACCCCTATAATTAAATGCAGTTGTAAATAACATATTTTTGGTGTAAATAGTATTTATTTTTAGGATACCTAACAGCAGAAATCTGAATGTTAAGGAAAATGTAGACTTTGGACGCGAAGAATAACACTAAAAGGTTTATACCAAATACGTAGAACAGATATCGGATGCTTAGCGGACAAACAGTTTAAAAAACCTATTTTTACATGTGTGTAAAAAAAAACTTTTAAAAACTGCATGCATATATGTAGATCACGCACAACGTTCTTATTTTCAGATATAGGATAAGCTCAGAGTACTGCTAAATGCTGCAAATTATGCAAGTATTAATTTTCAGAGCTACAAATGAAATTCTAAAACCTATCCTTCTTGAAGACATAAATGAGTGATTTGCTTCTAAGAGAAATAGTTCATACGATGCGCAATAGATGGGGCTATCTACAAACACGTTTATTGACTGACTCCGCCATCTATTGCTCATCCCGCGAACTATTTCTCTTTGTAAAAAATCATTCACTTACATCTTTTTCAAATGGAAAAATTTTAATATTTTAGTGCGGATAAAATATATCATGTTAATGATTCCTTTCTAAGAGAAATAGTTCGCAGGATGCGCAATAGATGGTGCTGTCTACAAACAGGTTTATAGACAGACTCAGCTATCGATTGCTCATCCAGCGAACTATTTCTTTTTGTAAAAAATCATTCACTTACATCTTTTTCGAGTGGGAGAGGTTTTAGTATTTTAGGGCAGATAAAATATATCATGTTCATCACAAATTAGATTCATATTGTATCCGGTCCAACATTCTAAAGTTTATTAATGAATAATATATAGTTCCATGTGGCTATAACTGCTTTTATCTAGCTAATACTTTTAGTATTCGCCCTAATTTCATCTGAATGCTCCGACCATAGACTCCTCGTCAAAATATCACTTTAATTAATTTACTTTCTTGACTGTGTATAAATTAAACGTTTATAATATATCTGACGGGATATTAAATTCAAGTTTAAGAAATTGACGAGACAAAAATGCATACTTGAATTTGTATATTTCCATTTATTCTGTTGACACCTCATCAACCATTAAACATCTTTAGGAGACTTAAGTTCATTTAACGTCTATTTTTTTAAACATACCTTATGTCTCGTGCTTGTGCATTAGTATTTCACCGAAGAATAAGTCAACACTGTGAACTGCAGCGCGTTGACATTTTAAACACCGATTCAATGTCAAAATGTTTGAAAAAGTATAATAATAGAACTGGCTATCTAATTTCGATAAAATTTGATTTCTAATTAGTGGCCAATATGTAGAGTGACTTTATGAAAAAAATTCTAAACTGTATAATTTATACTGGTTTTAGCGATATCTGGCAAAGTTCAAATATCTTTCTGCAGAATTCGGGTGGGGCCTAAATTGAATATCTAACCTTCTCCACACAGTTGTGTGGTGGTAAAGGAGTGGTAAATAATCATATAATCCTCTTATTATCGTTCGCATTTGTAAACAAATTTCCTCTTGCTTGGTGGTATAAAGAGTCAGACTAACTAATTGGGTGATGCATTTTTAACTTTTTTTGCGAATTATTAGTCTAACCATCTCCTCTATAAATGCTTCGTGAATTGTGAATACAACTGAGAAGATATAGTTTTATATCCTCTCCTAGGCTCTTTTCTAAACCTCGTATTTCTTGAGAGTATGTATTTAGAGAGTACGGTCATGATCTTCGTGAACCTAATTTACTTAAGTTTATTTTATTGTGTGAAATAATTATTTTAATGTCGACTTACATGGCGGAGATGAATTTAGCCAGATCGCTCGTAGGTTATTCTCAAACTAGTGATATTTAAATGTAATTTACTGAAATTTCTTGAAATATTTTATTTTACTTATAGCATGCGAAATAAAGCAATTCTTTCAATAATTTTTTTAATATGAATAATTAACCACAGAATCTTACAATCCAGGCTATAATAGTTCTGAATATATGATATATGAAAGTTAATACTGAAAAAATGGATGTCTGTAACTGTTTACCCGCCTGTGACTATTTCTGTAATCATGTAGGGTGCAGAACCGAGTTCGCACTTGGTTTTTAAAAACACGAGTCTGCAGGATTTGAGTTAAGATGTTTGCTTGCATGAGGTGTACTGTCTTCAGGGCTCTGAGAGACCACCTAGTCCACCTATCGTAATTGCATATGTGAAGTTTCTGTAGAGGTCGGTTTCGTTTGTACGTTCATAAAATTCGTGTCCCCCGATTTATTTTGAAAACTTTCCAAGCAACGAATTGTCTATCATAGTTCGTACTTGGTTTTTACAAACACGAGACTGCAGGTTTTAAGTTAAAATGCTTATTGGCATGAGGTGTACTGTCTTCAGGGCTATAAGACCACTTAGTCCACCTGTCGTAATTCCATATGTGAGGTTTCTGCCGAGGTTGGGTTCGAGTTTGTTCGTACTTTTATAAAATTTGTGGCCCCCGATTTATTTTGAAAACTTTCGATGCAACGAATTGCCTATCATAGTTCGTACGTGGTTTTTAAGAACACGAGTCTGCAGGATTTGAGTTAAAATGTTTATTTGCATGAGGTGTACTGTCTTCTGGGCTCTGAGAGATCACTTAGTCCACTTGTCGTAATTGCATATGTGAGATTTCTGCCGAGGTTGGGTTCGTTCGTACTTTCATAAAATTCGTGTCCCCAGATTTATTTTGAAAACTTTCAAAGCAACGAATTGTCTATCATAGTTCGTACTTGGTTTTTAAAAACGCGAGTCTGCAGGATTTGAGTTATAATGTTTATTTGCATACGGAGTACTGCCTTCAAAGTTATTTTTGAGCATTCTGGTGTGCTCCAATTCGCAAACCAGGCGGAATTTGATTCCTAGGAATGTTTATAAAATATTAGAAGGGCTATTTGAAATACTTTTTATTTTTATTGTTACACAGCAGTCTGACGATATATAGTACATCAAAACTATTTTAAGAATTTCAAAAAGCGGGTGTATAAACTTTTTGAAAAGGTGCCAACGCTAGGTGGAATAGGTTTAAGGTATGGATATCCTAATCCATATCTTCGACGGTGTCCATCTTGTATAAGAAGATATGATTATAGAAGATCGGGACATATCGGTATCATGTCCGGTCATCACTATATCCAAAATGACCAACCATATCCAACCTTATCAACCGCATACAAAAATATTTTTAGAAGCTTCTACAAATGCGAATACATAATACATTGAATAATACATTGATATGAAGAAAATTGTTAAAGATAATTTTTACATTATTTATACTGAAACAATAAATGTTTTCTCTCAAAGATGTGGCTTGCCTGCATAAAAACTTTTACATTGAAGATATGCTTTTATATGGACATATAAATATTCATTGTATAATGAAAAAAAATCTGATGAATACAGCACATGATTTTTTTAATATAATGCAAAGAATTTACTTTTTCACACTGATAAAATTATGTATAAGATCCAAATTAGTATTTTAACTTTGAATTATATATTTGGCGCTGATCCAAAGACAACATATAAACCAATTTTGAGATACTCAATAAAATTGTATTGCCCACAATTATAAATTGACAATTATCAATATTGATAGCATCCATAATAAGTAATACAATCCATATATTAAAATGTTTAATAATTAATTCATCAAATTGACGTCATATTTGCAATTTTGACGAAATGTTCTTACATCTGGGGTGAAATATTGCCCAGTTAGAGACGTTTTGTTGGATTATTCACCAAGTTCGCCAAATGTATCGTCAAGCGTTATGGACAAACTGGAAGAAAATCGTTTCTTATACATTAGATGGTATGCACGTTTGATGACAAAATTCAAAATTTGCAAAACAATACCTCCCAGTAACGTCATTTTCATCAATGTATCGACATTTTTATCACTTTTGAAACATTTTCGTCAAATTGACAGCATTAAAAAAGATCGCACAGTTGGCGATATCCAGCCAAATCCGTAGCTAAATTTTTCGCTAAGTGTTGCGATCGGATGGGCGGAGAAGTGGGATATTCTTATAGTAGATTTTTATATTACTTTCAAGATATTGAATTTTCATGAATAATTTGTCATTTTTATTCATTTACGTTATTTTTTTATCAAATTAATGGCAGTTTTATCAATTTGGCGACATTTCCTTTACTTTTGCAACATTTAAAAACTCGCTAAGTTGTCGATATTCACCAAAACTTTGTCAAGCGTTACGGACAGAGAAATGGACTATTCTTATAGTAAATTCTATATTCTTTCCAAGATATTGAATTTTCATCAATTAGAAGATATTTTTAATCATTTGGTGATACACTAGTCAATTTGTCAGCATTTAAGAAACGTCACCAAGTTCACGATATTCCGCCAAATTAATTGTCAAAATTTCGGAGAAATAAGTTATTTTTATAGTAGATAAAATACTATTGACAAATTGTTAGGCGTCAGGAAATAAAACTATTACTCAAAGTATCTTCTCCCAGAGAATGGAAGGAATCAATGAGAGTGATGTTAACAAATTTATCGCAAAATATTACATATAAATAGTGAACATATTTCACAATAGTTAATACTTGTTTTCAATTTTATAAGATTTTTTTGATAAATTTATTTGAAAAATATGCAATATCTCGAGAACCGTACGTACTAGCGTCTGAACTTTATGTTAATGGTTTTCAATTGCAAAATTACATAAAAAAATTATTATTTATGTAACGTTATTGAAGGCTAGTAAGTTTTCAATGATTATTTCAAAATGACATTTGAAAATTTGAGGCTCTTGTCACCATTGGATGGCCATTAAAACGAATAGACTTACAGTATTTTTAAATTGTAATTTGTGAACCAAATTTCGTTCGAATGGCTTCATTTTTAGTGAGATATCATCTCCACAGACTCACACACACACGCAGGCACACGTACGCACAAGCACACACACGTACGCACAAGCACGCACACGTACGCACAAGCACGCACACGTACGCATACACACACATGCACACGCAAGCATACACACACACATATACACGCACACCCACGCATAGACACACACATACACACACACACACGCACACACATACACACGCGTGCACGCACACAGGTGCACGCACACACACACAAGCACGCACATGCACCCACACACACACATACATCCGCTCGAAAACGTTTGATTCGTGTTCATGGATGCTTGAAACGTTCTCGCCTGTCGAAAACTGGAATTCAAATTTTCGACCCCTTCACAATTATTTCCTTATTCATTTTATGATATGAAGATTAACCAAATAATTGGATGGAAGTCGAATTTGTCTAGGAATATTTTCCGTAACATCATAACAGGACATCTGAGAAGAAATCGTAATAATAATACTTTCAAAAAAGATTGTCTCACATGTAACAAACTCATTTTACAGGAAGCACTTAAAAATCATTACCCACGGAATTTCCTTAAAGATATTTACAATTCTTTCTTTAAAGAAGAGGATTATTCATTCTTTAATGACTTGAGAATATGTCATCATATTTGAATAATCGAGGTACGCATGCGTATGGGTACATACTACATATGGCGAAACGGGCGATACGTTTTAGTCGGTAGCATCATTGCCAGTGTGATTTCGTCGTTCCATTTCTGTCTTCTTTCTGTCTGCATTCTGAGGCCTCCTTTTCTGCATTTTGGAGCTTTCATTTTTGCACATGCTACGGGGATCTGTCATTGAATTGCATTGGTATCCGTGGGCGTTGTCTAGACGAAAAGTACTTAAAACGGGAATGAGAGGTCGCTATCCCTCTCAGCCATTTTTATGCAATTCATATGGTTTTCCCCCTTTCCTTTTTTCAAATCGTTTAAATTAGTTATATCCTGCTTCAGTATATAGTGCTGAATTGCGCCTTTTTCTGAGTGGAATTATATTACATTTTTACGTATATTTCATATTTGTATAGTTCTATATATATATATATATATATATATATATATATATATATATATATATATATATATATATATATATATATATATATATATATATATATATATATATATATATATATATTTCTTTATACTCCATCATTAAACATTGTGAATTAGATTAAAGTTAGATCGTTAATAACTCTTGAAATTTATTGATTTTAGATGAAATTTCGTCGCAAATCAATGCTTGCATTACTCACATAATCAGAGATTAATAAGCCGGTATCGACATAAAAGGACAATTTATGGGTTGTAACGCCTTACTCATCAACAGATAATACTCGAGTTTGATTTAAGATCTTATAAAATTTAAAATGCGATAACAATCTGGTTTACGTGCTAGAAAATGTTGTATGTCTTGTGTTTATCATGAAATTAAATCAAAATAATAGAACAGTGTTTGTTTAAAAGAGAAAAAATCGACAAAATAATGCAAAACTTTTTTAACAATTTATTATCATACATATGTGTGGTGTTAAAACACTTATTATCTCATACTTGCTTTTTGCTATCTCTATATTTAAAAAAAAGGAACTGACGCTAACACAGCCGCTATTTGACAATTTTCCCGTTTTTCGAGATTATTTGCTTCGTACCGCAAAAACTATTGCATATAAAAATATGAAATTTGGTACACTTATAGAAAAAGATTTGGGGACAATGCTGAAATAAATCGTTTTCTGATATATGTATTGTAGTTTAAGAAATATTTAATGTCAAAGACAAGATATTTGAGCTGTGAGATCGCATCCTGGGTAGAATAACAAGACCACGAAATTTTCCAAGCAGGTACCTACATGGGTGAATATTTGCTGGATGGAGCCCTTTGTTTTAATTCGATGTAGCTTTCGAGATATTTTACTTTTTATGCACGTCTGAAGTGATCTTTTATTTCTCGTATCGGCACGTCTAGCGAATCCTCTGTCTCGTACCGTAAAATCTATAACATACAAATATATGAAATTAATACATTTATAGAGACATAATAAGGTAATACTATGGAATAAACCGTTTATCTATTTAAACTTTAGTTTGTCATGAAATAGCCCGCGAACCGAGTTCATGATCAAGGATTCAGTTTTTAGATTCCCTGGGCTAAGAAAAATCCCTGTTCTCCCACCTGCGGAACATAGGTAGGGATAGAAAATATATTTTTGAAATTATAATTTTTAGGAGAGATAGATATGAAACGAGCTCTACCAGCGCAGCTAGTAGGAGACGAAGCCTCCCAAAGGAGGTTGCGCGAGCAGAGAGAGCAGAAGGTTGAGCCCCCTAGTTATATAAATTATAGGATAGCATTGCGTTTCTTTAACCCCACTTTTATTGCTGCTACCAAGTACTAAAAAAATATCATTAGAGAGGAAGTTCAGAAATTACACATAATCTTATTAAATCATTTGTTATTATTATTATTATTATTATTATTATTGTTGCTGTTATTGTTATTATATTTAATCTCTTTATCAAATTTGGTAGGATATGTGATGTCATTACAAATCGGTACATTTTGGTGCTTAACTACAATTATAATTCTAACCTCACTACAACATAGTGCATTGTAAACGTACATACCTCTCATGGATTTGTACACTCACACTGAGAGGCAAAGATAGTTCACAATCATATCACTTAATGTTGCAGTGACTTTCTTCATATTGTTCTTGCACTGTATATTAATGTACCTGAAATGGAACTGACTTGAAATATATCATCTTCGCAAAATACGTGCAGTTTTAGGTCTTTGTCAGTACATTTATAAGTTTTCAATGCTTTTTTTTTTCCCGAGTAGAAATAAATTAGCATTGCCTATATCCGTCCAAATGCTGCACTTCTGGCCTGACTCTCTGGCCTGACACTTCTGGCCTGACTCTCGTTCTCTGGTCGGCTATCTGACGTTCTCACTGACGTTTCTCACTTTTACCGAGGCGATTTTACTTGTGTAGCTGCTTGTGTGATATTAAAACTGTATTTTTGTGGCGACAGTTCGACGACGTCATTATATCTCGATATAGTGCCTACACAATGATACCTTTTACGACCTCACGAAAACATGCCTACATTATTACATCCTATCGCAACATTAGCTTACATCGAATTAAAAATAAACGCATTTCAATTGTTTATTTTTTTCCAAAGTAATGAACAAATAAGCATTGTAAACCGCAAAAATTGTTTTGAAATGTATATTTCAAATGTGTTTTTCTCAAAAAAATATATTTTTTCGTGATTTTTATAACTTTGAAATGTTTCATAAGTTTTAATTTTTATCATAATTACATGGGGAGATTTGTTAAACATATTCGTTGCTCGTATCTAACAACATTGCGCATGCACTTTTGAATTTCAATCATTTTAATGACATAAATATTTAGTAATGGATTGTAAATGTTGGTAAAAATTGACTTCCAATCGATATATATATATATATATTTTAAATTACCTAAAGATTGATTGTGAAATCAATGCACAAATGTTTTCATATTACTCTGTTAAATCAATGTATGGTGCAAGGGGTGGAGGCATCGTAATTTGTTTTATTTAATAATTTATTTTTCTTTTTAAGTGAAAAAATTGAAATACATAGATACTTTTATCATATTTGTTAAATATATGACACATTTGGTACATCCAATATAATAAAAGACAACACTTAATCCGGTACAGGGCATCGACGTGACATAAAGTGTTTATATCTCACGTCGAAGGAATTACAATAACATGAAGCAATTACGTGGTCATGAGATATTAAAGCCTGAACAAACTGCAAGGAAATCGGTATTGAACTCATGGAGTATATATATATATATATATATATATATATATATATATATATATATATATATATATATATATATATATATATATATATATAACATAATATAATAGTGCTGTCCTGCGGACTAGATGACACTCATGCGTGACCTATTAAAGCGCACTTAGGGCTTCTTCTTCTTCAACCCAGAGGTACCCACAGTAATCATATTTTACAAGAACACGGCGGTAGATTGGGCAGAGACGGGAATCGAACTCGGGTTGTCGGAGTGCAATCGTTGGTTTGACTATACCTCATTATTTGGAGTGCAATCTCCCAACCACTGGATTGTCACGCCCCCTTATTTAGGGCTTGTCAAACAGCTTATTTATGGCATATTAAAGGATCGTATTACACCCGCTTTGTATAATTGGCAAGATTACGCATGGACAAAATGGAACGTGAAAATGATTTCGATTCAAAGCTTCCTATTTGGAAATTGAGTGGTGGTATCTGATCTGAATTATTTAAGAAGCAGGCGCTTATTGAAACATGACAAGGGAAAAACATGAAAAGTTATTAATAGCTCATATGTTAACTTTAGAAATCTGCTAATAGCAAAATGTATAAAATAAACGCCACGTGACATTTAAGATAAATGCATTGCTTTGAACTTTTTTCATTTGTATAAGAGTTAAAATTAATAACTTGGTAATTTAGTGCTTTCCGTAAACAGTGCCTACCCATTCATATTAAATGCAAATAAAGGAAATAAATGTGAAAGTCAAATAACGATTTGAAAGTAATAAATTTAATTCTGAGAGCAGGCTAAATTAAATATTTGACTATACCTCATTTTTGAAAGTACCTGGGCAAATTTTGTTTGCACACTCTCTTAAAAGAATATTTATTCTTCATAATATTGAAACAGGAGAGAGAAAAACTTGGATAGATCTCAGCTGAATATGCTAAATATGATACTCTGATTTAAAAATAGTTAGTAACTTTAATGTTTCACATTTTTTTAAAATTATACATGTATTCATATTAAGGTTTCTTATAAGTCATGCCGCGTTTAAAATGAAATATGCAGAACGGTTCAAGGATATTACTAGACTTTAAAAATCTGATGTGGGCAGCACATACTTTTTCCTACATAATGACAGTACTTACTTTTACTTATACCTTCGCTTCTTCTATAAAGTTCAGTGACAAAAATGTGTTAGAAACTTATTGAGTTAACTGAAAACATCGGTTTTAAATGATCCGAGTTTATTTCAAAAATTGAAATACATGATTATCTTCCCATAGATTTTGTTAGGAAAATATCTGAGAGACTGACAAAATCAGGATAATCTGTCTTATTTACCTTATTTAAGTGTTAAAGCAACTCTTAACTAGTATCGTCTGTAGTTTTTTAATAATTTCATAGACAGATTATGGAAAAAAAATATTTTAAAACACTACTAAACTATTTCTGACATAAACTCATTTTGTGAACGGTTCCTGGATTTATGAATTTTGATGATTTCAAAAGTATCACAAAGTCAGGTGAAAGTAGTGTAAGTCATTTAGTTTGACAACTTGTTTCGTCCTAAATTTGATAACATTTTTGTAATTTAACTTTCAGCTAGAGGGTCTTTACAAAAATACATTTATCTAATTTTTTACGAAAATATTACACATCATTTAAATTAATATTTAATAACTTCCTACCTTATAGTATAAAGCAAATTTTGCAATTGGAACTATATATACACATGCAATGGAACGCAAAATATTTCACTGTTCATTTTTAGTAGGACACCCTGCGTTCGATTCCTGACAGACTGCTGTCGTATACTTACTCGTGGTATCTAAAATTTACTCTACATACTAAACTCTAGACAATTTTGTAAGTATCTTTATGAAACGTTAATAGATATATTCTGAAATTTTGGAAAAAATACTCTTAAAAGTTTGGTAAATAATTGTTCATACAGTGTTTGAAAACATGATTTTAAAATGTTGTTAAATAAACTATTACGTTGGTAAATATTTCCTGGAAACTTTGGTAAACATGTTTCTTAAATATATGTAAATATTTTCTGAATATATATGTGTACTTTGCCGTGACGTTCTTCTATACAAATTCACAGCCAAATGAAACAAGTTATTATTTGTGTTGCAGTTCACTCAAGGTATTGTGGAAATTTAGGAAACACGCTTCATTTTGATGTTTCTTTGTTTTTGTTTTGATTTTGTACATCATTTACATTTGTAAACATTTGTTAAATACTGTTTGGAAAGTATGATAAATATATGAAATATGTTAACAATAATTGGTATAAACCGGCTAAAGTATGTGAAGCTCAACATAATGACTTAGAAACTCCATTCCGCGACTAACGCGTTAGTTGAATACCTTAGAATTCCGTCCAAACACATTTCCCGGAAAATCGCCCTCCCCCTTCCCTCCAACATTTTGACTACTGAGTTCTAAACTTTATTGAATTCCACGAAACAAAGCCTCTCACAAACATCGGACATATAAAGAAAATTCGTCGTCGAATAATACAAATATTTTGATAGCAATATAGTTACTTTATCGTGTACTCATGTACACATCTCCCCCCTATTAGAAAAAAATCTGATGTGGGCAACATATGACTTTCCTTATATAATGCAATGAATTTACTATTTAAGCAAAAAAATAGGGTTTTCTTATAGTAGCTATTTATATTCTTTCCAAGAAATTTAATTTTCGTCAATTAGTCCTCAGTTTCACTGATTTAGTGTCATTTTTATCCATTTGGCGAGATTTCAGTTAATTTAACAACATTTAAAAAAGTCGTCAAGTTGGCGACATTCCGCCAAATTCGGCGCCAAAATTTCGCCAAGCATTATGGACGGTTATTCTTATAGCAGATAAATAACTATTGGCGTTCAAATACAAAAGTATTACTCAAAGTATTTTTCTCATGAAAGGAACGAGCTAGATCCACGAGAATAATGTCACCCAATTTATCGCGTGATATTACATATGAAAAGTGAACCTGTTGTTCAACAGTTAATATATATTTTTTTTAATTTAAGGTATTTTTTTATAAATTTATTTTAGAAATGTGCAATATCTCGAGAACGGTCCATGCTAGCGTTCTAAAATTTATGCCAATCGTTTTCTACGGAAATACTACATTAGAAATGTCTATTTGCGTAACTTTATTAAAGGTTTTGATTTTTTGATAATTTTTTCAAAATTTTACTCGACAATTTAGGGGAGTTCTGAACAATAGATTACGGTTAAAAACAATGGGCTTCCAGTATTCACGGATTGTGATTTCTGTACCAAATTTCGTTCAAATCGGCCCATTTATTCGTCAGTTATCGTCTCCACAGACTCACTGACACACACACACACACACAACGTGCTCTCCCGTTGAAACGTGCTCTCCCGTCGAAAACTCGAATTCGAATTTTCGACCCTGTCACAATACTTTCCTTATACATTATGCATATAAGGAAATAAAAATTCCAAATAAGCCCTTCCCACCCCTCAGCATATTTTACAATTTTCCTTTACATTTGAGAGACTGGATCGATGGAATTCAACTGTTATATTGCTTAATTTCATTAAAATTTCATTTTTCAACTGCAGCTTTAAAGTTAAAACATAATAATATAAAGGAAGCATGTCAGTAACGTTGATTATAACAATTTATTTTCGTGAAAAAACTTTAAACTTTCCAGTTAAAAAAAGACATATTTTAAAATATTACAAACACCACATATCGGTGTTTTAATAAAATCCGAAATAGATGCCGCTTTCTTTTTCTTATCGATAAGTGGTGTTGAAAAAGATAAGGTTACAATTTTTAGAATGAAAGTGTGTCAAATGTCAAACGTATTTGTAAAAATGTATACATTTATCAGAAGTCGAAATACAGAAGATAATTCGAGAAATATCTCAAGTGTCAGCAAACCGAAGATTAAAAAATATTTGATATTTTATATCATAAAAATTCGGATGTGTATATCACATGATTTTTCTTATAAAGGCAATGAATTTCTTGCGTGCTTTCAAAAGAGACTATATATCTCTTGAACAATTGGTCAAAGATTTATGATTTCAATTTAAGAATTGCTTTAATTAAGGTAAAGTGTCATATCTCATGCAAATTTTAAGTATGTGACACTTCTTAGTAAAACGTACATAATATAATATTTTTTACGATTCGTCTATAAAAAATGTCAACTATAAAATTATTTTTTGTAGTCTAGTTATTTAAACACAAAGAGAAAAGTTCCATTGTCATACGGCCAAAATTTCCCGGGTTATAAGTAAATTTTTCAGCGGGCAATAGGGGAATGCATGGCATTTTTTTAAAAGACATATAGGTACGCTATTCATTTTCGAATTTAAATTTTTAACCGACTAAATTCAATTGTTTCAAGGTAATTTTGTGCATTGCAGAATCCACTTTCTTTTCAAAAGATTTTTAAATAAATAAAGACTAATTTGCTAAGGGGAACATTTCTTTTCGGAGGTCCCGTCTAAATGTTACTGGTTAAACTTTTTTTTACTAAAATGTACAATGTGACCAAAACTACCGTAGTCTGAATGTATTTCTTATTTGAAGCATTTCTTAACTTGAAATCATGGATCTGTGAGAAATCATTCAAAAAAACATTCAGTTGCGCAATATATTTGAAACACATTGTAAAGCATTGCGTTTCCAATGAAGCGACGGGTCTCCGTAATTCGCATTTGCATTTGAAGCCGACTGCAATGAAGGATTGAATTTGTCAGTCTCCAGAGTGGTTCTATCATAATTGCAAGGGCGTGTTGAAAAAATTTTTTGCCGCACTCTAATTTATCAATAACAATATTAAAAATCTGATGTGGGCAACACATGACTATCCTTATATAATGCAATAAATTTACTACTTTTACAGTAAAAAAAAATCTGATGTGGGCAACACATGACTTTCCTTATATAATGTAATGAATTTACTACTTTTACAGTAAAAAATTTGGTTTTTCTTATAGTAGATACTAATATTCTTTCCAAGATATTGAATTTTCGACAATTAGTCGTCATTTTCATTGATTTAGCATCATTTTTATCCATTTGGCGAGATTTTCATTAATTTGGCAACATTTCAAAAAGTCGCCAAGTTGGCGACATTCCGCCCAAATTCGTCGCCAAAATCTTGCCAAGCGTTATGCACTAAGAAAAAAGTTATTCTTACAGCTGATAAATGACTATTGGCGTTCAAATACAAAAGTATTATTTAAAGTATATTTTTTCATGAATGGAACGAGCTAGATCCACGAGAATGATATCACTCAATTTATCGCATGGTATAACATATGAAAAGTAAACATGTTTATCAATAGGAATTTTTTTTATGTTACTTTTTCATAATTTTTTTTAAAAATGTACAATATCTCGAGAACGGTTCATGTTAGCGTTCTAAAATTTATGCCAATCGTTTTCTAATGAAAAATTACATAAGAAATGTCTATTTGCGTAACTTTATTAGCGGTTTTGATTTTTTGACGATTTTTTCAAAATTTCATTCTAAAATTTAGGGGGGTTCTGAACATTCGATTACGTATAAAAACAATAGACTTCCAGTGTTTACGGATTGTGATTTTTGTACCAAATTTGGTTCGAATCGGTCCATTCGTTCGTCAGTTATTGTCTCCACAGACCCACTGACACACACACACACACACACACACACACACACAGACATCACTTCAAAAATGTTTGATTCGTGATCAGGGATGCTTGAAACGTGCTCTCCCGTCGAAAACTCGAATTCGAATTTTCGACCCCGTCACAATACTTTCCTTATACATTATGTATATAAGGAAAGTAATAGGTTTTCCTTATTATAGATACTTATATTCTTTCCAAGATATTGAATTTTCGACAATGAGTCGTCTTTTTCTTTGATTTAGCGTCATTTTTATCCATTTGGCGAGATTTTCGTTAATTTGACAACATTTCAAAATGTCGTCAAGTTGGCGACATTCCGCCAAATTCGTCGCCAAAATCTCGCCAAGCGTTATGGACGAAGAAATAAATTATTCCTACAGCAGATAAATGACTATTGGCATTCAAATACAAAAGTATTACGCAAAATATTTTTTTCATGAATGGAACGAGCTAGATCCACATTAATGATGTCACCCAATATATCGCATGGTATTACATATGAAAAGTGAACATGTTTCTCAATAGGAAATATTTTTTTTTTAATTTTATATGACTTTTTGATAACTTTATTAAAAAATATGCAATATCTCGAGAACGGTTAATGTTAGCGTTCTAAAATTCATGTTAGTCGTTTTCTAATGAAAAATTACATAAGAAATGTCTATTTGCGTAATTTTACTAGCGGTTTTGATTTTTTGACGATTTTTTCAAAATTTCATGCGAAAATTTAGGGGGGTTCTGAATATTCGATTGCGTATAAAAGTAATAGGCTTCCAGTGTGTACGGATTGCGATTTTTGTACCAAACTTCGTTCCAATCGGTCCATTCGTTCGTCAGTTATCGTCTCCACAGACTCACTGACACACACACACCCATACTTTCACACACACGCACACACACATACTTTCACACACACAGTCATCACTTAAAAAATGTTTAATTCGTGATCAGGGATGCTTGAAACGTGCTCTCCCGTCGAAAACTCCAATTCGAATTTTCGACCCCGTCACAATACTTTCCTTATACATTATGTATATAAGGAAAATAAAAATGTTAAAATCTATGAGTATTCGAGAGCTGCGCTTTCATTATTTGCTTCTTATAAATGTAATAATTTTATGATTAATTGTATCAAGACTACTATTTTAAATTATAACTATATTGCGAAACTTCATTGAATAAATGTCCAAGTTCGGCACCAAGACAATGATGACAAGACAGACAAGACAGCTATAGATATTGGACCTTAGAAAAGTAATTTGCATCAAAACTCAAATTAAAAACTGGATGAAGAATGAAGTCAACATAAAGTGTCGACTCAGGTGGGACACCCAAGAGAAAGGAAGAAAACTTTAGACTTATATGTCTAAAGTCTGCCAAAATTAAAGATGAAAAGTAAAAGTAAATAGAATTAAATAAAATTAAAGTAAATTTATGAGTTAAAATTTGTTTTCTTTCCTAGCTACTATAATTTTTTGGATTTAATTCATGATATCCATTCCGTTGAAAAAATATCTTTATATACCCATAAAAAGTGAGATACAGCCGCGAACCTCAGTATACAAGCGTCGTTTTATGAGTTATGCAAAAGATCAAACTGCCAGTGACAATGATGTTATAGAGCTCATGCAATTTTCATAAAAAAGCGATATTGGAACTGGAGAAAGATGCTTTTGACACGTAGTTCGCGGCACTACTAATAACTGTCGAATTAAGAGAGAGGTCGCGTGATAGGCCTAAGGAAAGTTTGTTGGCTAACAAACTTATCAGTCGCCGTCTCGACCGGAGCGTCATAGTAGTTGCTCGGTGTTGACAACTATGTATCAGTGAAGGAGCATGTAGCTATCACAGAAACTCATGATGCCACAGACAGACAAACGTACAGGAGTATTGTGCAATCAGGAGAGAAGTTACATCCACACCAATAGTGCCACTATCAGTCATTTGAAGGCATTTGCCATCCTCCAAGCATTTTGTATCAAGGGAAACTATTGATAGATACCTTGCGCAAGATAATTAAGGCAACTACCATTCATTAAGGTGACTACGACTCGCCCATTAACATAAACAGAGCTGCCTGAATTGAAGTCGAGCTCGGCCATCCTAGACAGTGTCCAATTGGAGACCTGTTGTCTTCAGGGATGAATCCCACTTATCTCTCACTGCTGATAAACTCAATATACGTATGCTCAGGAGTACTTCCCAGTGTTCCGATTCCGCATTTATTGTCGATACACCCTCCACTACAAATGGTTTGACAGTCTATGGAGTCATCTCGTGGGACAGCCGATGTCCTCTAATTGTGCTACAAGCTAGTCTGATGAATCACTTGTACGTCAACGATATTCTGAAGTCGATTATACTGCCTATGCTGTATAACCACCCAGATTCCATTTACCAACATGAAAGCGCTCGAGCATATACAGCACGACTTTCTCAACAACGCCTTTGAGGATTTAATACCCTCCCATGGCTATCCAGGTTTCCAGGGCTATCACCAAAAGAAGGCATCTGGGACATGGTTGCAACGGCAATTGTAGCTTTCTGAGAATATTAATAAATTACCTGCCACGTTGAACCATTTATTTGCAAAATCTTCGGCGAAGAGAAATAAGAAGGGATATATATATATATATATATATATATATATATATACAAGGTGTCCAGAAAGTTCCGGAACGGCGCAATATCTCGAGAAATACACTACTGATCAAAAAATAAAAAACACGTATTCAATATTTTTAGAAAAGCTATCCAATGATACCAAAAGTGACCTCTCTCGCCCTTCCTGGGGGAAGGGGTGTGGGACAACATTAAAATCTTCAATAGGAACCTCCATTTTTTATTGCAGATTCGGATTCTCCAGAAAAAATTACATACATTTGACCTGCAATTTTGATTCAAGCACCCTGATCATGAGAGGGAAGGGGAGTTACAGAAAAAAGCATCCTGATCATGAGAGTCAAAGGGACTCATGTTAATCAAATACCCCGAAGGGAACAGAAAACTACTACGTCCACATAGTTGTTCCTGGGTAGTGCTAAAAGTAGTTTTGAACCGTTTTCTAAACTGAAGTCAACAGTTGTCGCTGAAGTGAACGGTTAGCGAGGGGAGGGGGACAATTTTAGCATCGTTGGATAGCTTTTTTTTTTTAAATATTGAACACGTATTTTTTTATTTTTTTATACGAAGTATATTTCCCAAGACATTCCAATTTTTAAACGTTAGTGCCCCACTTCAGTTTTTCTCGATTATAGCGCCGTTCGTGGGAGCAAATATCAAAAATCGTAGGTCAAATGTATGTAATTTTTTCCGGAGAATCCAAATCTGCAATAAAAATGGAGGTTCCTATTGAAGATTTCAAAGTTGCCCCGTGGGGGGAGGGGGTCAATTTTGTTATCAATGGATAGCTTTTCTAAAAATATTAAATACGTGTTTTTTTATTTAAAACTTATATTAAAGAAAATTACTAATCTAGGTTCTTACATCATAAAAAACAGTTATGAAGTTATTGATATTTTAAAATATCATCCTACTAAATTATTCTTCAAAACTTATGATTTCCACGAACTCTTTAATAATATTGAACTCAGGGATTTATACCGTATACTGATCTTATTATATGAATTTGAAATGCAACACAATATTGAAATAAACAAATATAAGTCATTTATTAGGATAGTTATCGAAGAAAACTATCTTTTTAATGGTTTGAACGTTTATAAACCGATCAAAGGCATCCCCATGGGTGAGGGTTGTTCTTCGATTTTAGCTGACATTTATCTAGATGATTATGAAAAAATGTCTCACATTAATAATGAAATAATCTACCTCCATTATGTTGATGATCTGATCATTGGTTATGAAAATGAAAGCTTTCATATAAATTTTGACTTTTATCATGACAATTGGAAATTAGAAGAGAATCCCAGGATATATAATAATGTGGTGAATTTTTTGGATCTAAGTATAGACTTTAGCCAACAACATCTATCTTTTTATATATACGATAAAAGAAGAACTTTTAATATTCCTATAACAGAAATCATTTACTAGACATCTAACACAAATATATTTTTAAGGAATGTTTTTATAAGTGGTTTATGAAGAACGAAGCGAATTGTAAGCAGTGACGTCATCAGATTGCAAATTGTTAAAACATTCCTTGAACAGGCATTCAAACAGCCCTAGCCTGTGTCTTTCATGAAACATAACATTAGAAATTACTACGGTAAGAATAATGTATATGGCTTAAAATTATGTGAATATTTAAGGTCTTTAATGACATTGTAGGTATGGCAACAAAAAAACCGAAACTGCTGAACTAGTATAACGTTGATGTGTTTAGGAACATGCATCAGTATAAAGTTCCATTATTACTGTTCCACCCGTATGGTAACGTCTGATATATCTTTCCACTTTCGCAAAGGTATTGTGTTAATTATGATTAACACTCCGGGGGATGGCTTTAGTCAGTGCTAGCGACCAGGAGTGCAATGCCGAGGTATTTGAGACATTCATGTTAACAACTGGGAAGTAAGATCACGATCCCTTACCGCCATTTTATAAACACTTTACGTTGCCTTCCTTTTCTTCTCTCTCTTTTTATCCTTATATATATATATATATATATATATATATATATATATATATATATATATATATATATATATATATATATATATATATATATATATATATATATATATATATATATATATATAATTGAAGATTTTTATGATTACTTGTAATATATATATACCCGAGAAATACCAAATATATATATATATATATATATATATATATATATATATTGGCGAAATTTTGATGCAATGTCATTCTTCTTTTTCATTTTTCTAATTATTGTGTTATATATATATATATATATATATATATATATATATATATATATATATATATATATATATATATATATATATATATATAAATATACACTGTTGGGCAATTGCTAAGGACGGATGACACTATCACCCATAGCAAACACAAAACGAAAGGAAGCAAAATGTGGACAATTAGAATAAGTGCGAGATAATAGTAAGAGGTGTGCGTAAGAGATTTGAAGATAAGAGATTTGAAGTATTTGACGCGTATGGACAGTTGTTCCAACTGAAAGTTTAGGGGAAGGATTTAATTGACGAAATTAAAATTTTCAGTATGTCTTTCCAATACCACTTAGATGATTTTACGTGCCGCCATATTATTGAAAAGATCAAAACAGAGCGAAAAATAACAGATGTTGCCAGGGAGTTTGACATCTCCCACAACGTTGTTTCACGGCTGTAGCAAGCATTTAAAACAACTGGAATATGTAGCAAGCATCACGGGGGAGGTCGTATTAGAAGTACGACGCCTGTAGGAGACAGGTGCATTCTCCTATCAGCAAAAAGGGACCGGTACACTGCAGCTCAGTAAGTGGCAAATCAGTTTCTTGCTACCACAGGACAGCAGATTCTTGCTACCATAGGACAGCGAATCCTACATACAGTATCGTGGTATGCGCCGGCATCATGATCAATGGCCGCACGCTCCTACATGTGGTTACAGAGACTATGACCAGCAAACAAAACATTGATGAAATTCTACTGCCCAATGTTCGCCTTTTCCATGGTGCTGTCGGTGATAATTTTATTTTCAGGTAAGACAAAGCACCACGTCATCGAACACTCACTGTTCAGGATTGTCTAGTCAGCAAGGGTATTCAATACCTCGTATGGCCAGCACGTTTTCCAGGTCTAAACTCCATTGGAAATGTTTGGGATGCTTTGGGGAGACGACTTGCTGGTCGAAAATATCCTCCAACAAACAAGAACGCCCTCATCCGTGCACTGACAGAGGAGGGGGATAGTTTGCCCCAACAACTGCAGGATAATATCTTGTAAAGCATGACACGACATGTGGAATGTTGCATTGCACTCCACGGTGGACATATCACATAATGGTACCTTTCTCAAAGGTGCCTGCTGCCGTTCATATGCATTTTTCCATTTCTCAGTACACAGCATCAAATGAAAACTTTTTTCCTTCAGATGTTTCACAATCTTCTGTATTTTCCAGAACAATAAATTATCTTCATTTTAATGTCCGAACATTGTGGCAACAATATTTTATCCTACTGGGCCTCCACTTCCGCTTAATGTTGTGCTGAATTACAATTTGTGATCCGTCCTTAGCAATTGTCCAGCAGTGTATATATATACTAGAGGGCTCTGTCCCATACTCGCTTCGCGATCTATTTCATGCCAAACTAAAGTTTAAATCGATAAACGGTTTATTTCATCATGTTACCCTATTATTTCTCTATAAATGTACCAAATTTCATATTTTTGTATGCTATACTTTCTACGGTAAGAGACAGAGAAATCGCTAGACCCGCGGACACAAAAAAAGTTCACTTCAGAAATGCAAAAAAAGTAAAATATATCAAAAACTACATCGAAATTAAAAACGGTGCTCCTTCCTGCAAAAATTCACCCATGTAGGTACCTGCCTTCAAAAATTCGTGGTCTAGTTATTAATAGTCTATACAGGACGCGAACTCTCAGCTCAAATATTTTGTCTTCGACATTGAATAATCCTTAATTCTTAAACTATAATATGCATTAAAAAACGATTTATTTCAGCATATTCCTCAAAGCTTTTTCTACAAGTGTACCAAATTTCATATTTTTATATGAAATAGTTTTTGCGGTACGAAACACAGAATCTCGTGAAACGAGAAATTTGTCAAACAGTGGCGGCGTTAGCTAACATATATATATATATGTATATATATACATACATATATAGAGAGAGAGAGAAAGAGAGAGAGAGAGAGAGAGAGCATTTTTATATCTACCTGATAGTAGAATTTTAACTAATAAAATTGTATTCTTAAACTTTTATGCAATTTACAGAATTCTTAAAATCAAATATAAGTCTTTGTGCAAAAAATGTTTAAAAGGTGACATTTTCGCTTACTTATCAGAAAGTTGTGTTGAAGAAAGATAAAATTGCTATATTTAGAACGAAAGTATATCCGATTTGAAATGCAATTGAAATAATGTCAAGATTTTATCAGATGTTGAAGTTCGGGAGAGGATTAAAGGATTAACTCCTGTGTCAAGATCTTTACATAAGGGATTAAAACTTGATATTTTCTTTATGGGTAAAATTATTTCTATTCTTTCAAATATTATGTTCTAGTACCCAAAAATCAAGATGTGAAAAACATAATAATATCAGAAATCAAATGTTAAATTTGATCCCACTGTTTGGAATGGGAAGCATTTTATTAAAATAAACTGGGCTGTAAACAAAAATATAAAACATCAAGCAAAACTAAAAACTCTTGCATATGCAGACTGAGATGTACTGATATCTGATGCAGACTGATATCTGATATGTATATCTAGTCATTTGTATGTGTCCGGATATGTCAGTGTTCAAGATTCTTAAACACTAAACTTAAATTGCTAAACTTAAGAAACAAATGCATTCTATCTTTACTCAGTTCGAATCCATTTTTGAATAATCAAGGAAAGCTCGATAAAATGAGAGATAAGAGCTATTTTTAGTGTAAGAGAAAATTTTTGATATAAACTCTTTTATGTATGCATACACTAGAATGATAAGCCCATCATAAGACGGGAAAAATTTGCAAAATATCATCTCAAATTCCCCCTTCATAAAATTGAAATTTTTTACTCCCATCCACTCCACGCTTAAACCTGCAAAATATACAAGCCTCACATTTTATTATTTATTTTACTACTCCCTATCAAAACACATATACTGTATCATTCGTTACCATAACACAAAATTATTTACGCTCCTTGAGCCGTCTAACAAAGAATTTATCAAATATAATTCCTCAAACTTTTTGTTTCAAGTTTCCAGTTACTGGTCATACCATAGAGGTAAAAAATACTAATTCTCTCTAACTTCATTGGTCACACAATTCAGCTAAAAAAATATACCTATAAATCGATTTTGCATTCGTTTCATTGTTTCAAGCATGAATATTATCAAATTCTGACTTTTTAAATATAAAAGATCTCTAAAAATTAACTTTCCTATTTAGTTGTATCATGGAGGTAAAGGGATGGTCTCATATCTAACTCCATGAGCTGAATGCAGATTTCCATTTAGTTTCTTCAGGCATTACAAAATAATGACCATTCAATTGTAACATGTTGTGGTGTTTCCTTCTACCTAAGATATACATTCTTTAATTCACCCCAATAGACTACACAAACACATATTATATGATAGATTTTGCATATAGGTAAATATTTTTTCTTGACACTAAATTACTGTGTTTCCACTGTGTGGTTTCTGAACCAATATTTCATGTTATCTTTAGCGCAAGTTATTCAATTTAAACCTGATATAAGAACGCGTGCGAGATACCATGTCCATCTACTATTAATTTTTAAAATCATTTTAAAATCCTTCCTTGAAAATATCACGATATGTTGGTGTTTTAGCTGAAACTTCAAATTTATTTCATTGTATTTTGTGCATAGGAGAATCATGAACTAAATGACACATATATCGACCATCCATTGCTCATTATCACATATATTGCACATATATTGCTCATCCATTGCTCATTCCCACATATATTGCACATATAATACTCATCTATTCCTCATTTACACATATATTGCATATATATTGTTCATTTATTGCTCAAAATGAATGAACCAAAAGAACGAGAATCAAATTAAAGCATAATTATGAAAGTGGAACTTACATAATATAAGTCTCGTGAATTTAGATTAATCCGTTTTTTCGGCATAAAGCCCATACAATTAGCTGTTCTTAATTAACAAAATCTCAATATTTTATTTAACTGGCTAATTTCAGGCGTTTAGCTAAAAGATGGGGATCAATAAGCGAATAGAAAAACACAATATCTTTCCTTATATTCCTGCCTTATTTTCATGATTTATCTAATTGTTTGATCTATTCTTGTCAGGCGTTACGACAAATGATAATTTATACTTCCTTTTATTACTATGATTTGGCAGTTTGTAAAAATTGCTAATATCAACCGCAAGGATGCATCGTGTAAAATGATAGACAACTTTAATTGTTCGTACAAAAACTGCATAATCCTTGGGATTTAAAAACCGACCAATATACTTGAAATGCTTATACGGGATTTATTGATATCTCATTTAGAGCAGAATTTTCTAGAGAGATATCTGATGTTTTCGTGCCGCCTGCAACGTGTAACAAATCCTTTGAAATGTGCCGATCAATGGCTTTCATCTGTGTCTATGCAGATCATAAAAAATACAGTTTCTCACAAAAAATGCGTTTGTAAAAGGATTAACCATTTTGTATTTCTAAATGTCACTGTGATACAGTACGCGAATATATATATATTTACTGGCCACGCTATAAAATTATGACCTCGTAACACGTGCGCTTTGTAACACAAACAAGAGTCCAAGGCAAAAGGAGATGTCCAATGGAGCTTAACTTAAGTTCCACCCACAGAACTGGAACCGATAGCAGAACAAATCGCCGAAGCTAATGAACAAAAGGGGGAGAGCAGAGAATTACTCATACGAGAGTTTGTGAAAAAATAAGAGATTCCTTATTTTATGGTTGATATAAAATGTTGTACATGATAGCTGACTTACTGTGGAAATGAAATGATTTTCCAGAGTCTTGAAATAACTTACGTGCGGATAAGATGGCATTTTTACCATTCTTACGAACAAAATGACGTTATACTTTCTAACGAAGTACATTACAATTACGTTGACTTTAATAAGTCGATGTGTGCTCCTAGCAAAAGTATGTTTAAGAATGGCAAATGACTGGACAAAGGCTTCAGGGACAACGGGAGGCATCAAGGGTGAATCAAATAACCATTTACATAAACATTTTGAGGAAAGATTCTGAAGGCTCCGTAGCTAGTGTATTAAATTAATGGTATTCGTAATGTATCAAAACACGAAAACAGATCTAGTAACTATCATGCTCATAATTGATAAAGTTAGTAATTATTATTTAATGATAAAATCCAATATTAAATATAATAATTAATAAAGTTTTGTTTCAGCAATTTAATGTATGTTTATTGGATAAGCAAATTTAATTGGATAAGCATGGTGGGTTATTGATGCCACATGTACTAATCACTAGTTTATAAGAAACCCCAAATTTAATTATGGTGGGTTTTGTTAGCAATGTTTGCAATATTAATAATTTTTATACGCCTCAGTCACCAATTCATTAACTTGCACAGATAATTAGGTAACTGATTACTAATAAAAATATTTTCATTATCTAGTTAGTATAATTTTCTTACAGCATTAATTTTTAACATTATTGTCTTCTGTTATGTTTCAGTGGTTTACTACTTGAAATAGGTACTACAGGTTCCTCTATTTTTACTGCAACCCTATAAATGCTTTTTTCTGCTACCAATTGAAAGATCGTATTGTAACAAAGCAAAAAAAATGTCGAATAATTCTGTCTACCTTTCAAGCTTGTCATGAATTGGCGAGTTGGTGGCAAAGTTGGTGAATTCGAAGATAAATTTGTCGAAGAGATTTTTGGAAAATGTTCCTTAGTTAGCGATTATTCAATATTTTTGAACATTACAATGAATTTAATTGATGATCCCTGTCACTTTGAGAGTGTTATAATTTTGCACTTGACTTAAAACATAGATTTCTTCTGTTACTGAGATGAACATATTGTTAAAGAGTATATGCACAGGGTGTCAAGGGAAGTCATCAATCAGGCAAATAAATCGAGAAATAGAGTTATTGCATTTTTATGCAGTTGTATAGAAAACCTCAATAGCATTACATAATAAGACAAGTTTCAGGGTGGCTGATAATCTTCTTTATTGACGTACTATAGGAGGGGGCTATATCGCTGTATAATAATATAATTGCAAAGTTTGTTGCTGTATAATAATATATCGCTGTATAATAATATAATTGGGCTATATCGCTGTATAATAATATAATTGCAAAGTCTGATAATTGCAAAGTTTGTTGCAAAGTTACTGAAAAACATTTTTATCGTACCGCAAAAGTTGAAACATTACTCTCTAAATAGGATTTTAAAAGAGACAATTCCAGATGTAATAGTGTAAATGTATGAACATTGGAAAACAAGTGGTTTATTACTTAGTATGTAAACATGACTTGTTGAAAAAGATGATCATTTTGTATTTTGTTTATATTACAGTCAATTTTATTTTACTACATTATGTAAATGTTCGATTCATATGGTAGTGAGAGTCAGATTATATACATTTCTTTTCATGGATTCTGTTGTTGTTTCTAATCCCCGTGGTGAAGGGAAGCCTTACACCACGTCCAATTGACCCCTGGTCCCATGGCGAAGGGAATATGCAGCTTCACTTTATTGAGGCTAACCAAGGGCAGAAGACTGACTAAACCTCGACATCACAACATCCATGCCCGCTGGCGGGATTCGAATCCACAACCCGGCAATTGAGCAATCAGACGGAAACGCATGCTCCTGACCGCTCGACCACCGCATCGGCTCATAGACTTTTACCACTCTAAAGAAAGGGGTCAGCCACTGAAAGTTGTCTCTTTGAATAGCATCATTCGAATTTCTTATATATCTGCTTATAAAAATATATAATAACTCCAGTACTTCTCAAATTATTTGATTGATTCATGGCTTTTCTTGACACCTTGTATAGACTTTTTGTTTTGCAAGAAGGGTCGTAAAGTCTTTGTGTTCGGTTTACGGGTCGTAAAGTATTTGTTTTCGGTTAAGTAGTCGCATAGTAATGGTGTTTTGTTAGGCGTAGTATAACAATGAATAATATTCAATGGGCGAGGTACGTGGTCAATGTATGTCTTTAGGACAAGATCCGCCGACAAGCCTTAGGAAATGAAACATTTACAAAAATATGTACGCTGCGTGTTGAAAAGGCCATGGGATGAGCTTAACACATTTTATTCCAGTAGAAAATATCCAGTTTCAATTCATGTAGTAAAATAAATAGCAGACATGTGATATATTTTTTATTTAATCGGAATTTAACCGCAATATACTACTCTGAAGCACACAAGCTTTACCTGAAGACGAGTAAAAAGTCCGTATATCTCATTTAAAGTTTCTCCATTTGTATCTCGAGGAAAAAAAATCACCGTTTCGCGTGGAAAAAATAAGATTCGGAAATGCAGCAGAAACCTTCCCAAATCGCATGATAAGTATAGCCTCGGGGAATACATATTTGATTTGGGGAGGAAAAAAATGTATATCCAGAGGATTTTTTTAATAAAAAGGAGATAGAACATAAAGATAAAATATGATTGAGAAGGGAAAATGTTCATTGATATTAGAGGGTTTTTTCCGTACGTTGTTTTTGCAGGTAAAAAAATATTTTTGTCATATATGGGATATTTTATGTAACAAAAGAATCTTGGTAATGAAATAAAGTGTTTGGTATGGTAGATATTAATGTTATTCTAATATTGAAAAATATTAAATTTAATAGAATTGTTATGTATTAGCTATTTTACCCGCGCTTCGTGCTTTTGAAATCACTAGTAGTCGGTTATTGATATTTTTTATAATATTAAATACCCTTTCAAATTTAAAAATAAATAGGACAAACATTTTATAATTACGTTAAAATGTTACATGAATAAATATGTTGAATCTCAATTCCATGCTGAACAAATTGGCTTTGTTGTTTAATTTATCGATTAGTAACTAAAAACTATAAAATTGTGTTTTTTATAATTTTTGGCTTGTGAATATCTTGCATATTATTTCCACGCTACAAAATTATTTAATTATTTTGAAGCAAATTTTAACAAATAAAAAGTATATCTCAGTATAGTTATAAAGTTAATAGTTAAATAATTTTTTCAGTTTTAATTGCTGGAAGCGAAACGACATCAACTTGTGTATTTCTTACTTTTGAAAGGCAAAGTGGTCTAAGATTTTAAAAATGCTATTGTATCATCACCTCTAAATCGATTTTTTAAATTTTTCGATTTATCTTTAACCTTGAAGCTGAGACGGATCGAAAGAGACCCAAGCCAAAACTCTAAATCGAGTAAAAGTGCTCTAGCATCTTTAAAAATAGAGGTGACGATATGTAAAAGTTTTTTTTCTACTTTTCATGTCATCACCTCTAGTGCAAATTTTTGGAATACAAAATTTTTTCGTTGACCTGAAAGCTAAACCAGAACGAATGAGGATTGAAATCGATATTCTGGCTCAAGTGAATGTGCTTGATTATCTTGATCATCGTGCTTGACATCATCATCAAATTGAGTTTTTGAATTATTTCTTTGCATTGTACCTCTAGTTTGGATATATATATAAGATTTTTTTCGTTGACCTGAAAGCTGAGATGAATCAAAAGAGACAAAAACCGAAATTCTGGCTCGATTGGAAGTGTTGAATTTTTGAAAAATTGTTTTCAGTTTTTTAATTATTCCTTTGCGTTATACCTCTAATTTGGATTTTAAAAATATTAGATTTTTCGTTGACCTGAAAGCTGAGACGAATCGAATGACTTCAAAACTGGAATTCTGGCTTGAGTGGAAGTGCTCAAACGTCTTTACAAGTTGTTTTGAGTTTTTTTAACCATACCTTGCATCGAACAGATCGAACTGTGTCATGCTATAAAATTATGTAAATTAATAAAATTAATTTCTAAGTTTATGTCGTCTCCAAAAGCGACTCTTTAAGTGAAGAGAGAGGGCGTTCTTTTAAAGAATTTTATTTCGGCACACTTAATCGGTTTCTAAACCATGTATTAACATTCGTGTGAGGCAAGATTCGCATAGATAGATAGGTTTATATGTGAATTTATGGTATCTAACCGGCCAGACAATGGCACCAGACTGGAAGACGCCAGTGTATTGCAGCCCTAAGCCGAGAGGTCAGCAATGCCATAAATAAGGGGATTTCAAGTGCAGGTTTGCTCGAACCAGAGCAGTTACTGTAGGCTAAAAGAAAAACCATGGAATTTATAAAAGGATAACTAATAAGGAAATGTTAACACGTCACACTGAGGTCCACCAATGGTCGCTGAAGAGGCGTATCAGACCTCAGGCAAAAATATGTGGTAATCGGTAGAAGGTTCTACATAGTTACTTTAGAGATATGTAAAAATAGCAGAAGAGATTCAGAGGGATACAAGATACAGTTGAAGAGTATTGTTGATAGCAGTTAGAGTCGATATAGACATGCATAAAGTTCTACAGAGAGAGCAGTAATATATGAAAATATAGCTGGAGAGTGCCGATGCAGATATGCATAAAAATCGACATAGGTGCATAAAGAGATGCTTCAAGTTACTCATACAGTGCAGTGATAATGTGGTGGTTCAACAGCCAATGATCTAGAAACGTCTAACAACAACAAGAAAGTATGTTCTCAATAACATATATAAAAAGGTCGTAGTCAGTTTAGGAATTCTTTATGCCTAGTCTCACATGTCCAGTCTCCTCCGTAAATATATAAGTATAATTTCTGTAATCGAGTTATGATCATAAAGTGCTTAATAAATATACATTTTAAAGTTAAAATGGGCAAAGATAATTGTGTGGTATTATGTTAATATTTTATTCCAGGAACTCGAACTAAAGATTTAATGGTGGGTTTTAATGTGGTACAATGCAATGTTTTAAGACTATATGATGTACGACCGTTTTCAAGGATTAATTAAACATGTTCTTAAAAACTAACTTCAGTGATATATTTTATATCTGCACCACAATCGGAAAACTATTTTCAGCGTTTAACGTTTTTAAAGTCTCTAATTGCAGTCCTAGATCACAAGTACCTAGAAGAATCGTCTAGAACTGCAAAATCGTATCCATAAAATTTGCATTAAAATCCACAAAATAATTAATTGGTGGCACTATACGTAATTTTTGGTAGCACTATAAATCTTATTTTCCGTTATACACCTGTCAAAGGAAACCAAAATTATTTTGTTCTAAAATTACATAAATAATTTATAGCATTTGTTATTGGTAATGATGTAGATGGGATGTTTCCAGCCGTGCACATTATGTGAAATAATCTTCAAAATCTTTTGGTTGCCTTGTCAGGACTTTCTTTTAATCCAGATCGCCCGATCACTAAAGGTGTAATGTATCTGATTTGGCAGCAAGGGCAGTGCCACCCAATTTAGACTGAACCCAATAGTAAGCGGCATACACCGTGCCGCATCATCTTTCCCGTGACACCAACCTCTCGAAAGTACTTTCGGATACAGAGACTTTGCGTTCCCGTAATCCACGTAGACACAGGAATAGTTTGGATAGCTCCGGTATCATCCGAAAGCAATACATGTGCCTTAACCACTGGACTACCCCACCTCCATGCCAGGACTTAAAATGCGAGTTTTAAGATTTTGGGATACACTTACTGTTTTAATCCCCCCCTAAAAATATGGAGCCTTACGCCTGGTCTTTGTGAACCCAAGTCATGGACAGAAATTGCTGTTAAGGTATACTTCACTTACACCTTAATTACTCTGGCACCCTGAAATCTAGGACATTTCAGTATATGGTGAGCATTATTAAAACATTAAAATCTCGCCAGTCGTTATTTTAAAAATGAAAATGTTTTAGAAAAAGACAAAACTGATTCCAAATGTCAGAAAAAGAAGCAGCAAAAATTCCAGTCATGCTGAGTAACAGACCAGAAAGACAGAGGTATATGACAATCTTCGTATATATTAAATCAATTGTTACTCTTTGGAATAAGATTCAAACTACGTGGTCTCACACGATGCTCTCATCCCCCTTAATCGTTTAATAAAATTCATGTAATTTTAATCATAACAATAATAGGTGTGAATAAATAATATTTTAAAAGTCCCCATAGTATAATTTTTTTTTGTTATGACAATAGGTTACTTCATACATCACTCATTCTTTCAACTTCGGATTAGATATAATTTATAATCTTATCACATTAACATGTAATTTTTATGCCAAATAACGATTTTTATTTTTAAAACAGTTATGAAGATCGAATTGAAATATCAAAAAATGATGTCGCTTACAAGTGGCATATATTTTTTTATAAAACCTATAAAAATATCAGTGTATCTCATTTAAAACTTTATATTTCCATCCTGTATATAAAACCCCACCGTAAAAAACTCACAGAATACGAAGAGTTTTTTTTTTTCACACACCGCATAATCTATCAAATCGCATATAAATGTAACCTCAGGGAATACATATTTGATTTTCGGCGTAAAAATTCCCATCCAGCTGACGTTTTTTTAATAAAAAAAAGGAACACATGGAGACAAAAAAAATGATAGATAATGGAAAATAGCCAATGAAATGACGATTTTTCTCATTTTTATTGGAAAAGAAATATTTTGTTTTTATCCCGTTGGATAGATGTAATAGAATATCGTTACGGAATAACGGTGATGTGTATATATTGTAAAATATATGCAGTATCAGCACCACATTGCTACGCTTTATTTGAAACGTTTTATTTGAAACTTGACCGGGCTTTAAGATAAACGGTTGTTGTGTACCCTCAAATGCACCAACAAAACAATTATTTTATTTATTTTGTTATGAACGATATTATTATTAAAATGCTATTTGATTTTCGGGAATCCGTTGTGAATTTCAATGTTGTTTTTTAGCACATGTTTTAATCTTAAATTCCGGAAAGGCTGGAACGTTTTAGAAAATGCTCGTCGACCGGAATTTAAAATGCAAAATCAGACCTGAACTCACAAAGAATTCTCGAATTTAACAGTAAGACCGCTAAAAATACTACTACTAATACTAATAATAATAGTAATAAACCGGTTCTCCGATGATGTCTAGATGGAAACTCTGCAAGAATATTCGGAAAGCCAAATATCTCTAGAGATTCTGTCTTCATCACGAAAAATATATATATTTCTTGAAAATACCAGAAAATTCGACTACTAATCGTATTGATTCTGTTCAAAATCTGTTTGAAAGAAAATTATCCAGTGTTTCCGATGGTGTCAAGATTGAAACAATAAAATAATATTGTCGGCCGCTAAGTAACACATTTGTCTGAATATTGGACTAAAGCATAAAGTAAATAGAAAGCAAGTTGGAATTTAAAAAAATTAATGAAGTTCAACTTTCCAGATCTTGAAGAACCTGTGTGTCAAATTCCATGGTAAAACGTCAATTAGATTTCCGCCACAGACGACATAAACGAACAAACAAGCAAACAGACATCCTCCCTTATCATTATAGATGGATCATAAGTTATTATTCCATCTGACAAGATGTCGGATTTTTAGCAGTACAATTCCTTTCCAGGTTATGGTCTCATAATAATAAGGATGTTGGAAGGAAAATTGAACACTGAAATATCTATTTTTTCTATCATTAAGTTTATAGGTAAGGTATCATATACCAATACCAACTATTATAGGATATAAAGAATTACAGCAACAGCAAGCAAATTTGCTTCATAGACGGTGCACCCTGTATTGTCGAACACCTGTATTTAATATAAACTTCTACTGAACAAGCTTCTACAAAGCACGAAAATTTGTCCTTACACATTTTTTTTAATAAATGGTCTCCAGTGTAAACGTGCATTTATTATAGATAGATTTGATGATTTCGTTAAGCGGTTATCACTCTCGTTAACTTTTAATAAAATTTTAGGACTATAAATATCTACATATTAATTTATTTTAGAGCTACATATTACTTTATTTTTGATAACATAAAATATGCATGATAAATGCTTTGATTAAACATTTAATGTCAGATATATATCTGAAAAGTGTATTTTTAACAATTTCCAACAAAGTTGAAATATTGTTTATGATTTTGTTCATTTTGCCTGTCTGTCTGTTCGTCTGTCTGTCCGTTCGCACAATAACTGCCGTCAAAATGAAATTTTAGTGTGTTGTTCAGACGGTCTGTGGGACATAGGGAATGTAAAAGAATAATATCGTCCAATTAGTTTTGGATTGAATCCGGTTTTAAAAAATGAAATATATTGATAAGCATTTCAGTTGCAAAATGTTTCATAATCAATGCTTTATGCGTGGTTGATATTTCTTGTTTATTATTATCATTTGTAAACTCTTACTCTTTTTCTTACGTTTGATAACATGTAATTAATGAAACCTGAAATAATATTATACATAAATTTAAATCATACAGAATTTCTACTATAAAATGTGAAACAGGATACATGGTATATATGTACCTTGTTTCTATAAAAGTATTGCTTCAAGATATATAAAATGATTTTAGCTCAGTAGTAGAATAAGTAATATATATATATATATATATATATATATATATATATCGGCATTAGGCATTATGGCCGTGATTTTGCTTCTATGGTGATATTAATATTACTTGAAATTTTTATTATTATGTATTTCTATTATATATATATATATATATATATATATATATATATATATATATATATATATATTAATGAATATTGGACGCTTGTTTTAAATATTTATTTTGTATGGTAATGATTAAAAGGAAGAATAATAAAAAACAACCTTTTTCCACTGGTTATTTATTAAACCCAAAATGACGTTCTAATTCATTTCCACATGGTTTGAAGACGAGATTAGTTGTATTTATCATAATGCACGTAGAATGCCATAAAAGGCTAGTGGAACTATTGATGGAGATATTGAAAGAAAAGCATTAAGAAAGCTGGTAGACTTTGACGATTGAAAATAGTATAAGCCATTGAAAAAATGCAAAACTTTGAGCCAATTAAAGTATTATTTTCAAATTCGTGTTTCTGAAATTTCACAGATGTCTAGAGCGCAAATGTTCTACTCCGGTACAAGTAGTAACTCAATAAATACATACCGCACAACAGTGGCAGTTACCTCTTGATCCATAAAACTATCTTCCAATTCTCATTTCAATGAATGATTATGTAAAATTAGCGTCAAAAACACTTAACTTCTTCTCTTAGTATGCTAATTAAAATTGGGAAATAAGTATGTGCTATTCATCAAACGTTGCAGTGAAGTGTACAAATCCCCGTACAGTTCATCACATGCCTATAGATTAAAATCTGAAATAAGTTACAAGTTGAAATTGCACAGAAATTACATTACTGTAACCATAGACGTTTTATAATATCATCAAAAGCATTGAAATAAAGGCACAGAAATACATATAGAAAAGTGTTTATCTTTGTACACTGTTGAAATTATTAGAATAATTCGCATGAACTTGACACAACATATAAAAGATGGATTAAATTGAAAAATGCAATTGAAAACAATCAAAATGAATAAATCCCAGCAGCATTTATTTTTCATTATTTATTTTATGGAATCCTTAATGCATTACATATTTATGTGTCCGCATTAGAAACTCGCTGTTTTTTATAAGAACCTTATTTTATTTCCCACTTGAAACTTTTTGTTTCTTCTCGGAGTTCGCTTTTGAAATGCATTATGGTCTCAATTAGCTTATCTCTAAAAAAACGGTAAAAGAATATGCATGGATATCTGGTCGCTAATTTTCCCTATAAAAAGTGCCTAACGATGAAAGAAGTTACTTGTTCCAGAAAAATGAGGAATTCTCTTTTTCAGGAATATGTGTAATTAAATAAAAGTAATTTTTTCTTAGATTTTTTGAACCAATAATATATCTCAAACTTCGAGAATCCGAATCTTTCATCAAAGAGAAAATGTATTAAACTTTACCAGGTTTATAGAATTAGCATGAATAAAACTTTCATTTAAATATGTGTTTTATTCTACTTATTTAAAGATCTTCCAGTCTTTAAATTTCAAAAACTAGTTTTGCATTATTAATATGCCCCTTTATACACAAAGGAGTTTGAACATTTCCTTTTAACTCAGACAACAAATATGTTGTCTGCTTTAATCCAACTCAAAATAGTTTTAATTAAATTAGTATTCAATTTTTTGATTCAAATAAATTAGCAGATAACTTAGATTTATCTCAATCATGCCATATTATATTACTTAACTTATACTATGTTGCTTAATTCAATTTTCAAACTTTACACCAAAAAATATTTGATAAACCAGCTGTCTCATAGTTGTTTTCTATATAATATATCGAATATCTTCATTTATTTAAATCTCCTGAATGTTTTTAGGAAAAGTTTTACACCAAGTTATGTATTATTCCATAAGTATAACCGTATTAATGTACCTATGGATATAATTCATGACCTATAGATATAATTCATGATTTTCATTCTAAATATATTATAAACATATATTTAAAATGAAAATTTCATCGTTATTTTCAAAGGCTAGTTAGAATAAATAATGCATTAAACTGATAGCATATCTGTTGTGACCAAAAGCACTATCAGCTAGCTACTCCAGCTATTACAGGAATTATTTAAAATACCTAGCATTCTTTGATTCAAAACCAGATCGTGGTTTGATTCCAACCACCTGTAGATAAATTATTGATTTCATGTCTGTATGTATGTGTGTGTGTTTGTGTGCTTTTCCCCTCATCATAGAAGAACAGCTACACTAAACTTCATGAAATTTTGTGGGTAGCCTTGGTATAGCCGCACTAAAAATTTAGCTCCTCTGTTGCGTTTCTAGGACCAGGGGTTATCGAAACACTAATAGAAAAGCGTTCTTATAGAAATAACATTATGTAGATTATATTTTTTCTGTAAAACTATTTAAAGAACAAGAAAGATGAATCATGCTTAAAGCATTGATTACGAAACACTTTCCAACTTCAATGAAATTTTATTTAAACATTTATAAAATGCAATACATTCCTCTGTAATATTTTAAAACTTATCACAATACTACATTAATTTATTATATTTGAAAACTTAAACCTTCATCGAAAAAAATGAACTTCATTCAAATAACGGTATTGAGATATAAGTTGCCTGGTTTAAACATCTCTAAAATGCGATACATTCCTCGGTAATATTTTTAAAATTATCATAATACTACGATAATTTATTATATTTGAAAACTTCATCGAAAACAACTGAAGTTCATTCAAATGACGTCATAGAAAAAATAACACGCCTGGCTCTGTTTATAAAAGCAGCATTTCATTCCTAACATTTTCCCATTCATTTCATTCATCACAATACTATAATAATTTATTTTATTTAAATAATTAAGACCATAGAGCTACAAGTAATTAAACTCTATGCTTAAATCTTCATAAAAAAATCGTCCTTCTCTCTGTAAAATCAATGGAGCTAAATAAGCTTGCGTTAAAGAAATAAAACAATTCTCTACACAGACTACACAGACAGAATAAATGAACAAAGTCGTAAACACTTTTCAACTTTGTAGTAAAGTGTTAAAAATGTATCACTATAGCAACGGAATTAAATACAGCAGACGCTTTTTATTAACACTTTGCAACAAAGTTAAAAAGTGTTTATGATTTTGTTCACTCTGTCTGTCTGGCTATTTGTCTGTCTCTCTGTCTGTCCGTTAGCAAGATAACTGCCGTAAAAATGACTTAATCAAAATTAAATTTTAGTATGTTGTTCAGACGGTCTGTAGAACCTATGGGAATATAAATGAATAATATCACCCAATTAGATTTGGATTGAACCCGGTTGAAAAAATGCAATACATTGAACCCTATGGGACCTAATTTTTCAAACATTTCTTAAGCGGATTAAAAATTCACAAATTGCTTCAAAAATTTTAGATAATGTTCAAATTGTTCCATAAAATATATAAAAAAAATTCAGCAAAATATATGCAGTAGTTTTTTTAAATAAAAATTAAAATAATAATTACACATCTTATATGAAGCGATCACGTGACCATGATTTAAAAAGATCACGTGACCCACTTCAAAATAAAATATGCATCTATCTTGTCTTAAAATCGTTATTTTAAATGTTCATTTTAATTCATATTGAGTCTTGTATCCGTCCTAAAACCGCTTTATTTTTGCTTAAATTCTGTGCATCTACATACTGAAACAACGCAATTGCAATATATTTGATTCTAAATGATCATCCAAATTTGATTATTTCTACAACGAAGCCTATTTTTCGCTCATGTAAAATGGAAACAGCAAAATATGTGGAATCAGTTGTATGAGAATTGCTGTATTTCTTTAACGCAAACTTATTTAGCTCATGGAGTCTGCATAGCTGATATGAATTAAATATTCATTGATTTTACAGAGAGAAGGACGATTTTTTTATGAAGATTTAAGCATAGAGTCTAATTACTTGTAGCTCCATGGTCTTATTTTTTCTATGGCGTCATTTGAATGAACTTCAGTTGTTTTCGATGATGTTGTCAAATATAATAAATTATTGTAGTATTATGATAATTTTAAAAATATTACCGAGGAGTGTATCGCATTTTAGAGATGCTTAAACCAGGCAATATATTTCAATGCCGTTATTTGAATGAAGTTCATTTTTTTCGATGAAGATTTAAGTTTTCAAATATAATAAAATAAATTAATGTAGTATTGTGATAAGTTTTAAAATATTACCGAGGAATGTATTGCATTTTAGAGATATTTAAGTAAAATTGCACTGAAGTTGGGAAGTGTTTCTTAATCAATGCTTTAAGCATGATTGATCTTTCTTGTTAAATATTTTCTGATTTAAATAATAAAGAAATATATATAAACATACATTTTATCGGAGTTACATTTTTGACTGAACTGTATCAATTGTGACCTTCAGATTCAAGACTTATGGGAATTAGTTGTATTTTTAATTTCTTATGTAATCTGTGTCATTTTGGAAAAACTTTTAGGAACTCATATACTGTGTTTAACCAATTGTTAATGTGGCAACCGAATTTTACAAGGAACTTAAAGTTAAACTTATAATTGACATTAATTGTTATTAAGCATTAAAGACATGACCGTTAATCTCATACAGTGGAAACGTACATCGCTCGTTAAAATGTACATCGCTCGTTGTTGTGCCGCAATAAACCCTCCAATTATTTTTACCTTTTGTGTAAGTCCTGAAAAGAATTATTAATTACTATAAAAATATTAGACTATTTAAACTTAAACAATATAATTTATTAACAACATCAATTTATCAATAACACCAATTTTCATAAATATCAATTTTCAAATATTATCAATTTTCATTTAATTATTTTAGCAAGGGGAGATATGCGACTTGAATTATTAGTTTTACGATGGTGTCTAGGACCGGTAACAATCAGAGCACATACCTTCCAGTTTAATCTTGGGCTTATCATCTCTCTTGCCACAAATCTGGGGTGTGTGGCTCCTACTCGTACTATAATGCACTTGCACATAGATTACCTGTACGGGACACTCAACAACTAATCGTACTTTAAGTCAAAATTCGTGATTATTTTCTTTTCATGTCTGATCTCCATTTCTGCTCCTCGTTGTCTTTCGTATGCTACTGCACTCTCATTTTGTCTATAACTGAAACTCGTGTATTTCGTCCACAACTCTGGGGTGTGTGTCTCCGAACTGTGATTTTTTTCCTCTGATCCAAACTGTGGTTCCTTCGGCGGAGGAGGGGGGGGGGGGGGTAGCTCCGCCCTTCTTCCCCTTGGCGCTCATTGGTTCTTCGTAACCCAATGGCATCATTTCGAATATAGCAAGGCCCCTCTCAGCCCCTTTGGTCTTGCACTCCTAAATTTATAGTCCTTTTGACCTAAAAGTTAAAGTTCTCATAAACTTCGGTGCCAGCCAGTCTGCACGCTTTGTTCGGCGTTCTGGCCACCATAAATACACTAAAATGTCACATGTGAAAACAATTTCTGCTCTCACAGTTAAAACAGAATGAAAATGGTTCAAGCATATCCATTTTAGAGCTTTAATTTTGCCTATTAGTCGAATTTCATAGCACTTTCATTTGGCATATTTTGATCAAATTTATTTATTTTATTTCGGCTATAATTTTCATGCTTTTTGTAAATTTGTTTGCAAATAGGACTAGTAGGTTTCATTCTTCTGATTTACTTCTTAAGATAATTTTGCATAACAAGAAGATAGATCCTTAAACTTATTTGTAGAAGAATTAAATTAAATATTTTAATAGGATGTTTTTTAATAACAACGTAATTTAGAATATTATAACAATTTGTTAATTTTAAGTTCCTGTGTATTATATATTCCATTCGAAGAACGAGTATACTGCTAATACAACACTATAATAGAGTTTGTCTAAGTACCAATTTCAGAAAATGACACTAAAATCGGGATCAAAAGGGATTTTTTAAATGCATTGCATTAAGACATGCTGCTAGATATTCTACTATATATTACTTAAGATACATATTGTAAGGCAGCGATGTCCTACTGGTAGCTCGCGAGCTCCTACTGGTAGCTCACGAGCTCCTGGTAGCTATCGAGACTGCAACAAGGGGCTTAAGAACAATTTTTATAAATTAGCATTATATATAATGGCGATTTCCCCAAATCAGTGAAAATAATGGAAATACTCTATCCGCTTAAAATATATCATTGCATAATTCATCAGAAAATTATTTATGGGAAAGTACTGAAATATGTTCACGCCATGTATTTTATCATGAAATATGTTAACACAATTAGCTGAAGAGTACTGCATTTCAACAACGACTATTCAAAACTTTGCATGAGGAATTAGAAACCCTTAAGTATGAAGGTCTTATATATTAATTAGAAACTCCTAAGAATAAAGATATTATATTTTAATTAGGTCTTATGTATTAATCAGAAATAAGATTGATACAACTGAGTTAAATACCTAGTCATTCTTTCAATCTATAGTTATATATCTAGATCCCAAAAGAAAATCTTTAGAGAACCCCTTCATTCCCTCGGAATTTGCTGCTTAATTATTATAAATCAGCAGCTAAGCTCTATCTGTAGCTTATCCTGAAAAATAGATGTCGCAGGAGTAATAGAAATTCTCGATTTGGAAGTGACATCCCAGAACTAGAAATGGAAATCCTTAGTGCCCTCTTAGCCCCTCCAAAATTTGGTGCTGAATCCATATCAGGCTTCATAAAAGCACTAACTATAGCTGATCCCAAAAAATATGTGTTACAGGGAAGTGATATATCTAGATTCGGAAGAGAAAATCTTTGGAGAAACCATATACCATTTTTCAGAATTTTATGCTTAATCATAATAAATATTCAGCTAAGCTCTGTTTATAGATAATCCTGAAAAATAGATCTTGCAAGGGAATTATAAAATTTTAAATCGGAAGTATTATTTTCAGAACCATGCGTGGATATTCTTAGTGAACATCCTTAACCACTCCAAAATTTGATGTTGAATACATGTCAGTGTTCATACAAGTTTTATTTAAATCTGATTCTGAGAGAAAACAGACTTTTCATCAATCATTCCTTGGTCGGAAGTGAAAGTCCTTTGTCAACCATCCTTAGTCAACCTCCAATATTTGATGCTACATTTATGGCTGTTACTAATTAAGCTTTATCTATAGGAGACCCACATTTTCTGAACCTAAAAAAATATGATGTGGGCAGCACATGACTTTCGTTATATAATGCAATGAATTTACTACGTTTACAATAAAAAAATATATTATTTTTATAGCAGTTATTTATATTCTTTCCAAGATATTAAATTTTCGTCAATGAGTCGTCATTTTACATGTCGTCATTATTAATAAGTCGTCATTGATTTAGCGGCATTTTTATCCATTTGGCGAGTTTTTAATTAATTTGGCAACATTTTAAAAAGTCGCCAATTTGGCGACTTTCCTCCCAATTCGTCGCCAGAATCTTGCCAAGCGTTATGGACGACGAAATAAGTTATTCTTACAGCAGATAAATGACTATTGGCGTTCAAAAACAAAAGTGTTACGTAAAGTACCTTTTTTCATGAATGGAACGAGCTAGAACCAGTAGAATGATGTCGCCCAATTTATCGCATGGTATTACATATGAAAAGTGAACATGTTTCTCAATAGGAAATATTTTTTTTTTATTTTATATGACTTTTTGATACTTTTTGAAAAATGTGCAATATCTCGAGAACGGTTCATGTTAGCGTTCTATAATGTATGTCAATCGTTTTCTAATGAAAATTACATAAGAAATGTCAATTTGTGTAACTTTATTAAAGGTTTTGATTTTTGACGATTTTTTCAAAATTTCACTCGAAAATTTAGGGAGGTTCTGAACATTCGATTGCGTATAAAAACCATATGCTTTCAGTGTTTACGGATTGTGATTTCTGTACCAAATTTCATTCGAATCGGTCCATTCGTTTGTCAGTTACCGCCTCCAAAGTCTCACTGATACACACACACACACACATACTTTCACACACACACACACACACAGGTTGGTTTTTGGTGGAAAACGAGGACGCTGCGGGGAACCCACCAAACTGAGGACCTCCAGAAATAATGATTTTTCTGATATAATTTTCACATTTTAGGCATCTTTGAAGGAAGCTAATCACATATGTGACAAGAAAATTTAAAAAAAAGTTTTATTTCAAGTATGTATTTTTGCAAGGTAAACGAGGACCATGTTTATACACCGTTAGAATGCGGACCATGCATATACACCGTCAGAATGCGGACAATGCATATACACCGTTAGACTGAGGACAATGCATATACACCGTTAGAATGCGGACGATGCATATACACCGTTAGAATGCGGACGCTGCATATACACCGTTAGACTGAGGCCCATGCGTATACACCGTTAGAATGAGGGCATAGCTTGGCATTAGATATATATATTCTTACCGAGAGTAAACGTAAGTATATCTAATAACTAAGAAAACGGGGGTACGTATATTTATTAACTAAGAATCGTGAATACACATTTTTACTGAGGGCACTGTATTTAAAACTGATAACTGTGTAATATTTATATATGTACGCTATATGTGCTGCAACTTCTTTCATTCGAAACTAGTTGAAAAATGAGCTAAAATTACCCCCCAAAAAGATGCATTCGTAATTAGAAGAGAAGAAACGTAAGAAATTATACATTCTGTAACACATGCCCTAACACATAACCGAATGAATGCAAAATTGAGAAAAACAGATTAAACATATAAAAGTGTATTATACACAAAACCGATTTATAACCTGCGCCCACCAAAATAAGGATGGATCTCCCATTGCAGATACTAACATCCATGAACCGGTTTCGCGTTTATTATGCGGTCGTCAATAAGGAAGACACAGCTCGTCAGCTGCAAAGGCAATACAAAACTTGCTAAAATCCACAATTTTTACAAGCTTTTATGGAAAATGACAATTTCAATCCTTCCATATGACCAGCATAAAATTGATTAAAAATTCTCGCTGGGGTGTATTTCATATTTTTGGGAGCGTCTCTTATAGGCGGATTTGTGTTTTATGAAATTTGTTTTTGCAGCTCCGTGTGGCCTGTGTTAAATTGTAAGCAAACGTTATGCCAACCACGTGGAAGGACCGAAATTATCAGTTCCCATAGAAGCTCGCAAAACATTGTGACATGGCTTTTACTATCATTACAGATTTCTGCTATTCCCTGCTGACCAGCGCAGAATAAGAGTGAAACCCGTCCATGGAAGACAGTATCTGCAATAAGAAGTGTCTTCTATATAAAAATGTTTTTAAAATTTTATAATTATTTAAAAAATGTTATTTTGGCATGACAAAATTTTCGCTAAATGCTCTATATACGTATTAGTATTCATGAACCCAGTGGATTTTTCTGTATTGCATACGGTCTGAAAGACAGATTGATGAACTTTAGGGTGGGATAGTCCAGTGGTTAAGGCACAAAGATTGCACTCGGAGGACCCGAGTTCAATTCGTAGCTCTGCCTAAACGAACCCTCTGTTCACGCGGAATACGGGCACGTTTAATATGTGGATTTGAAAGTTCTTCGGAGAAGTTGATGTTAGAGGAAGGAGGGTGCGGTCCCTGTGAATGTCGCCCCCACTGGGTTATGGTTAAATTGGGTGGCACTATCCCTGACGTCTAAACAGATCGTCCCACTGAATATTTGAGCTAATATAGCAACCGATAAAATTATATACTTGCGTATGTAATCAGGCACTGTATATTCCATTTATATTCCAAATCATTATAACACCTGTCATTTAAATACCATAGTCTCTGCTTCATCCATGTGAGCTATCGCATTTTTAAACAATTGTATATTTTCAGTTTCTTTTTCAGAACAGCATAAAAAATAATAAAAACTAGTTTAATATATGTCATTAAAACATTCAATTTTTCTGGATTTTTATATAAAGAATATTTTATTTTGCCCTCTTTTCTTTTATATATTTTTCAAAATTATATTTTTGCCCAGAAACAATTTGATTAGTGTTAATATGTTATTTATTTTCAAAAATTATATAATCAAATTATCAAATTCAATAACTGTCTTCAGTCAGGATATCTTCCATCAAAATTTCGAATTCGAAAATTCTCAAGAAAACAATACCTATTCTATACAATAGTATGTGCAAATAAAATATATTTTTGTTTTCTGATGACGATTGCGACAGAAGTAGACTTAACCAATGCGATATTACGAATATATAAAAAAGTCCAGTGGACACTTAAACTCCATATCCTTTATATTTAAAAAACGGAACGAATCTTCTATTTGAAATAATTTTCCTTTTAAATGACATCTTTTTTCTCATACTAATTGTATAAAAGAAATTTCTTTCCCTCGAAATTATTCGAATTCGAGATATTAACAAATAAGCAGGTTTCAAAACTTTTTGAGCCCATCTCGAATGCTATAGAATGCGTCAGATGAGAACACGAAAATAAGGAATGCACCTACTAATATCAAATTATTATGTGGAATCTGATACAATGCTTTTTTTTAACTTTCCTAATAAGAACTCAACCTTTTAGGACGTTAAGATTTTATAGCAATATTTTCTTTGGAATATAATTTTTATTTCCGAAATTATATTAAATGTATATATCGTATATGTTTAAGTATTACACAAATAAACGTACATTTATCGACGCGATTAAGCTGTTGCTAATTAAAAAAACATAACTTTTAAAGCATTTCTACATTATATTTCAGAAGAATAACTTGGATACAAAATTTAAAACATATGTTTTTCTTTACTTGCATCAATATATCTCCACATTTTAGATATTTTTTAAATTGTAACTTGATTTCTAACTGTAACAACCAGATTGAAAAAAATGTTGAAAAAGTTTCAAAATAAACATTTAAAAATATTGTTTTGTGTCAAGTAAACGCAAGTTATATTGCCCAAACAATAAAATTCAATCTGAGCTCTCGTTACAAATGTTTGATTTTCATTTACGGTGTTCTTCATCAGCTTATTTTTAGTTTGAAATGTAAACTTTCCATTAAACCCTATGAATGTCAATTTTCTTCATGCAATGTCGTGACGTCATTCACAAACATTTCCGGTTTCAAGGGAGAAGATGCTAATACCTAAACCATTACACCTGCAGCCCTGCCATCAGGTAGAGCATGCCTTCAGGCCATAGTCCCTTTAGTAGAAGATGTCTGCCTGAACAATACTGCTGATAATATATCTAGTATCTGGCTCTCGACGTTCAGAACAATCACCCGTACCCCATAGGAATCTGAAACCTGCTTGCTCGCTCTTTGACGACAGAAAGTTTCCAACCATGCATCCTTCTTAAAATGAAACTACCATCTACAATTGCCAGTTTATACTGCAAAATTCTATTGCGCTAGTTTCTTTTACATTCACACTTTAAGTAGATATACTCGTAAAATAGTATCCAACATTTAGATGATGAAATTCTTTTTATAAACACTTTACATAGTTACATAACTTAAACATACATAACTTAAACATAGTTGACATATAGTTTTATAACTTAAACATAGTTGAAAAGTGTTTATGACTTTGTTGATTCTGTCTATATGTCCGTTCGCACGATAACTGCCGTAGAAATGACTTTATCAAAATGAAATTTTAGTATGCTGTTCATACGATCTGTGGGATATATGGGAATGCAAATAAATTATATTACCCAATTAGTTTTGGTTTGAATCCGGATTGAAAAAATGAAATACACTGAACCCTATGGGACCTAATTTTTCAAACATTTTTAAAGCAAAATAAAAATTCACAAATTGCTTCGAAAATTTTAGGAAATATTCAAATTTTTCCATAACACATATAAAAAAAATTCAGCAAAATATATTCTGTAGCTTTTCAAATAAAAATTAAAATAATAATTACACCCTTTATATGAAGAGATCACGTGACCATTATATGAACAGATCACATGACTCACTTCAATATAAAATATGGCATCCATCTTGTGTCAAAATCGTAATTAAGCTCTTTTTAATTTATATTTAGTGTTGCATCTGTCCTAAAACCGCTTTATTTTTGCGTTTTTTCTGTGCATCTATATTCTGAGTCAACGCAATTACAATATGTTTTATCTTAAATGATCATCAAACTTTGATTATTTTTATAACGAGGTCTAACTTTAATGAATGTAAAATGTAAACAAGTAAGATGAGTTGTATGTGAATTGCTGAATTTTTCTCAAGCAAAATGATTTAACTCTGCAATATGGAATAAAAGTGTATGAATGAAATATTCGCTGTTTTTGCATAGAGAGCCAGACTATTTATATTTCGATGACGTAGTATGATTGTAGTTCTGTGATAATTAAACAAGAAATATCAATCATACATAAGGCATTGATTATGAAACACTTTCCAACTACAATGCAATTTTATTTAAACATCTCTAAAATGCGATAATTCAGCTGTAATATTTTTTAAATTATCACAATACTACAATCATTTATTATATTTGAGAACTTAAGAATTCATCGAAAAAATTAACTTTATTTAAATGACGTCACTGAAATATAAGTCACTTGGCTAAGTAAATGCAGTGAATATTTTATTCAAACATTTTTATTCCATTCCTCTCATTCATCACAATATCACACTAATATATTTTACTTGAAAACATAAAAGCCTGGAAGTAAAAGTACTTTCTAATTCTATGCTTAAAACTTATACTTAAAATTTTTCAAATAAAGAAAATACTCAATAATTGTCTGCATCTTCATGTAAAATCAATGCATATTTCATTCATATCAGCTTTATTCCAGCCTCCAGAACTAAATTTTGCGTTAAAAAAATTCAGCAATTCTAATACAAATCATCTTACAGCTTTATGTGTTTACATTCTGCATAGGCTAAAATTAGGTTTCGTTGTAGAAATAATCAAAATTTGATGATCATTTAAACTCAAAAATATTGTAATTGCGTTGGCGCAGAATACAGATGCCACAGAAAAAACGCAAAAATAAAGCGGTTTTCTTACACTAAATATATATTAAAAATAATTTTAAAAGTCACGATTTTGACCCAAGATGGAGGCCATATTTTATTTTGAAGTGTGTCACGTGACCACTTCATATGATATGGGTCTAATTTTTATTTTTATTTTTATTTAAAAAGCTACCGAATATATTTTGCTTAAATTGTTTTATACATTTTGTGGAATAACTTAAATATTTCCTAAAATTTTCGAAGCAATTTGTGAATTTTAAATTCGCTTGAAATATGTTTGAAAAATTAGGTCCCATAGGGTTCAAGGTATTTGATTTTTTCAACCCAGTTTCAATCCAAAACTAATCGGGTGATAATATTAATTTACATTCCCATATGTCTTATAGACCGTCTGAACAACATACTAAAATTTCATTTTGATAAAGTCATATCTACGGCAGTTATCTTGCGAACGGACAGACAGACAGACAGACAGACAGAATGAACAAAGTCATAAACACGTTTTAACTTTGTAAAATGTTAAAAATATCGCCTCTGAATGTATCATATTTTAGAGGTGTTTAAATAAAATTGTAGTTGAAAATTGTTTTATAATCAATTTTTTATGCATGATTGATCTTTCTTGTATTTATATTTAGTGCTGCATCCGTCCTAAAACCGCTTTAATTTTGCATATTATCTCTGTTTCTAAATTCTGTACCTACGGAATTACAATATTTTTAATTTTGTAAATTAACACTAACATTTGATTATTTCTACAACGAAGCCTAATTTTAACGTACGCAAAGTGTAAACAAGACAAGCGATTGTAAGATGAATTGCATAAGAAATGCTGAATTTTTCAAAGCAAAATTATTTAGCTCTGGAGTCTGGAATATAAGTGATATGAATGCAATATTTATCGGTTTTCCTTAAATAGAGAAGCAAGCGATTTTATAGCTTTGCCTTTTTTAGTGAAGTTTTAATTTTCTAAGTAAAAAAAATATTGTACTATGATAACTTAAAAAAGCATCGCAGCTGATTGTATCGCATTTTAGAGATGTTTAAATAACATTGCATTTCAGTTGGAAAGTGTTTCATAATCATTGCTTTTTGCAAGATTAATCTTTCTTGTTTCTATCACATTTTTCTCATCAGTTGAATTCATTGAGGTAGAGTAAATAAAATGTAATAGTATATAGAATAAACTCGACAGTAGCATAGTAATCATTGAAGAGTTGTACCTCAATATAATGAATTATGGCAAAAAGTCGAAAATTTATAAAATAGTTCATCATCATTAGTCAAAATGTCTTGTACTTCAACTGCATTTACTTTCAAAAATCTATGTCTTACTTTCATTTGATGGATAAAAGCAAGTGCTAAAAATATTATTTGTGCAAATATGCTTATGAAATAAACAATACGTGAAATAAAGTATACTCTTTTACATATATACGAGCTGTGTGTTTGAAGACGAGACCCGAGATGCCTTAGTTTCACCCTTTTATAGAGTCATGTATTTTATTTTATTTTTATTTCTTTTTTTTTTTACTTGAGCAATGGAAACAGATACCAAAATTACAATTTTTTTCAAATCTTTTGATAAACTATATAATGTATACTACATTATTTATTTTGAGTACAGGTAAAGAGTTTTGTATGTACTATCTTCTATCACTTTCAGCTGAATACTATTGTCTATAATCTTGTTTTGCAAATATGTGGGTTGCCACATGGATCGCTTAGTTTGCATTTATAATGACAAGTTTCAAGCAGGACAAAATTTTAAAATTTGATTTTTTTTCTTTTCTTTTTGTGTGTGTGTGGGGGGGGGGGGAGGGGGGGGGACACCGGCACATAAAATTCTTCAATATCTTAAAGTAGCTTGTTTCTTTCATATACTTTTTATTACATACTACACAATTTTCTAGTCGATTATTCATAAGTATTTTTATAATGGTTTGCGCCAATATATATTTTAAATTTGTTGATGATGGTGCTCGTGATGTATTTTCCGAAACAGATTATTTTATATTTTTTCCATCATGGCGTACTTAAATTTGTAGTCTTGGTCATGACCAAGTTAATCTTTCTTCTGTTTATTTATATTATTCTTAGTTTCTTTCATTTCATTTTTTCTAATTTTCATTTAGCAATTATTTTGCTGGTATAACTTCTCAGTCTTTGCTTTAACGAAAGGAGGCTGTTTTTTGCCTCTGAAAAATTGGTTGACACCTTTAATTTGTTTAATGCTAATATTAACGATAATATATAACATCAGTTTCTTTTCAGAAGCGATTTGAAACAATTTTTATTTTAATAAATTACTTCATGTTTCATCAAAGTCTTCGAAAATTACACTACTTCGAAAGAATGTGAGATTTTAGAATCACCAATATCAGCGTAGGCAGAGTTCGCAACAAACAAAACCTTTGATTATCCAACTTAAACACCAATATTCTCAGTACATGAAAAATATTACTAGAAGCAAGTACATGTTAAGTGACACGAATAGAATCTGAAACAAATGCACCACAAAATATCGCCTAATGCAAATTTGATCTATTGAATGACCAATTGATCAAGATATTTCTTTTATTAATAAAATTTTTCATAGAGATCAGCCCTATTATTTTTATGAGGTTGGGGAGATTATTGTACCCTATTGCCTTTATGGATATCAGCCAAATTACTTTTTTAACCTTTCCTAAGCATAAATTTATGCATTTAGGTCTGCTTCCACCAGTAGATTGTCAACATCTCGTGATTCTTCTTTAAATCTCTGTATGTGCTTACACAGGACAGTCATGCACTAGAAAGAGTCAGCCATTTCATTTAAATGCTCCACAAAAATCCATAAAATATTAAATTAAAGACTAAATAATATGTTTAAATATAATAATTAAGAGTTTGTTTTATGCATTTCTGTTCATGATTAAAGGAATAAAATCAACCTCATATTCAGTAAACGGATCCCGATATATTTTCTGCGACTTGGTGTCACTTTAAAATGTGCTATGCCAAATTGCAAAACGATTATAATAATTTTTAACAGCAAATTGAATTTATATATATATATATATATATATATATAGATAGATAGATAGATAGATACATTTCATTTTATGTGTTATTTTGGGCAATAAATAGCTGTTTGAGCTGTAGCAGCAGTTTAAGCTATATGTACCAACAATTAGTTATACATATTCTTTACAAACCAACATATGGCCGGTAGTATTCAAAGATAATCTACAACCACAAAGATAAATTTATTGTATTTGCTTACAGTGATTTCTTGAGGTTGTTCAGACTTGATGGTGAAGTGCTCCGGTATCCGGTGGCCTTTTGAATTTCACCAAAGATGGGATGGAGACTAAGCACATAACTTCCCCAAGCCAGCCTTATTTAAATGGCCACTCCTAAAATTGGACTATTTGCATTTTTGCACTGGACACGAATGAATGTCAATCTACTTAAAATTGTAATATTTTTAAATTTATTTTTTATCTCACTTCTAGGAGACTTTATAGTACTCTCATACACCCACCTTTTAAGGATTTAGTAAAAAATTCGCAGACGAAACATTGTAACTCGGGAATCTGGGAGGGTATTAACACCCTCAGGAGTCTGGAAAAATCCTTTCTTCTCTGTATATAGAATTCCATAAAATTCAAAAAGTTATATTGCCCTAAATCAGCATTGCATTTTAGTTTTCACTTGATATGTTAATTTTGATACATAACTGCCCAATTTGTCATCAGTAAACCATTAATCTGCTCTAAAATGTAATTTATTTTAATATTTACATTTTCAATAAATTCATATGTACAACTTATTGATATTAATTCTCATACAACTTTTCTGGTCCTGAAGTACTTGTGTACAAAATGCAATGGATATTTAAAAAATAATAAATCAAGAACAAATGTTAAGGTTAAGGATATTTGAATGCTAATGTAAAATGAAGGTTGACGAAACATTACCTTACGATTAGAGGTGGCCATTTTATTCATTTATATTTTCACGATGGCAAATAACTACTTGCAATTCTCACAACTTTAAAAGTAAGTGATTTCTAAATAAGCAGGATATTTCTCTTAATATTACGAAGGAATAAATTAGCATACAATTCCCTATGTTACATCTTTGGAAGAATTAAAATTACTAGTTGGCTTTATTTTTAATATCCGGTATGTCCATATGCGCATAAATGAAACTTTCACTAAACGCATAGAAATGGGTTGGGCAATTAATTTCGGGACAAAATTATAATCAGGTATCTCGACATTTGTAATTTTCAAAACCGGGACTCCGGTATTTGCGGACTTCAAAATATTAAAACACATAATATATAAGTTACATAAAAATTTATTAAAAATTTAATGAAAATCTATAGGGTCTTCGTCGTAAAATAGTTTTAAAGAAATGGTCTATATACCTATGTAATGAACATATTACAGAATCAATGAAATGAATCACCTAATGTAATAAAATAATAAAAATAATGTTAGAACCTGTCAAAACTAAATTACTTATTGAAAACAAGAAATAAATGCAACACAAAAAAAAAATTTAAAAATTGGCTCATTATATTTAAGATAATGGAAAAAACTGAATACAAGACCAAAAATTTATAGGATCAAAGAAATTAACGAATTAATAAATTTCGAAGGATATTTAAACATAATTATATTTTTATATTTTGGGGGGAGTTACCATTTTACATATAATTCTGTATTTAGAAGTCCATAACACAACTTCTGGACCGAAAATGTAAGTTGTTCTTGGGATATTACGCGTTTTTGATCCACAATGGAGAAAACCCCAAACAATAAATATTTTAACTATTATCTTATGACAAAATGATTTTTAAATACAGTTAACTAATAATTATGGGACACTATTTTTCAGTAGTTATCATGAGCCGTTATCGAGATATTAGATATTTTGCTTTTCCACCGAGAGCACGATATCTAACGAAATATTAAAGCAATTTACATGAGATTTCTTATGCATATTTTTTAATTAGTAACTGCAATAGGTCTATTAATTTTAGTAAGCTCTAATAGTAAACAGGAACTAGGTTATGTTATTTTTCCAACAAAATCGAGATTTGTTAATCTGTCGAGAAAGTCATATGCTAAACGCATCATTTTTCATTCTTTTGTTTTGTTTATTTCTTTAATTATTTTAAGATGAAAAGCCTGAATTGAAAAAAAAATGAAGTATATTAGATGAATCAAGATTATCATATATGACGAGTCTAAAATAAAACCCCTTTTTCTAGAGGTATTTTCTTTCCTGTACCAAGGAGTCCCCTCCTCATTCTTTGACCGCAGCCAGCGGGCCAAAGGCGCTACTTTTGATCTATTGTGCGGTATCACTCCTCAGGGTATAACCTAGAGGGTGAACTTCAACCAAGGTTCGTAAAGTAATAGGATCTGAAATAGGCAAATAGCTACTCTCGAAGGAATTGGGCTCAAGATGTTTGGGATAGTATAATGCTATACACCTGTCTTTTTGAGAGACTCGTCCTTTTAGATTACCGTTGTCCCACCCATAATCTGCACCGATTTTTTAATATTGGTTCCCAGTGACATAGAGTAGTACAGGGGTAAATTGGCACGAGATCGGCCTGGGAAAATGAGAGGTGCGACCACTCTTAAATACGGTAATGGCTGGCTTCCGTGCAACTGAAATTTTGTGCCATTTCTTGCGATTTACGTACATATGAAGTAAAATTTTGCAACAACGAGCGAGTTCCATACAAGTTAATTTTTCAATAATGTGTGAGTTCCTTACAAAGGAGTATAGGAAATTCTGCTTTATAAATATAAACGGTTGAGTAATGAAATGGTTTTAATAACAAATTAGGAAATAATTTTAACATTTTATTTTTAACTTTCCTTAAAACACATTTCGCTTTTCTTTTTTAACTTTTAACTTTTTGAATGTTTATTCTCAGTTCTTCCTTATACCAATAAAAAAACGAAAACACATTGTGCAAAGGATTAGGGAAAAAAATCTAAGATATTCAAGTAAAAAAAAATAAAATTGCGGCTGACAACTGTTTCGAGAATACGCGGGATCTCCTTCACCAGTGCTAAAGAACCAACAAACCTGATATCAAAAAGGTAAAATATCTACAAATAAAATAAACAGAGTGGTATATATACCCAAGTCGTGGATTGAATAATGCCAAACATTAATGCCTAAACTTGCATCAGGGCAAAGATGAAAAATTTTCTTTTGGTATTTAAAAGAAAACAAACTGTTTTCTTTTGTGATACTTACAACCAGATTCCTAAAAATTCTTACTGCAGCGTTTTTTTTCATATGCAAACATCCTATCATAGGCATAGGATATCCGACATACACTTAATTTCGGTACATAGGATCCCAAAAATAGTGTGTGGGGATGTAGACGATCAAATGGAGATTACAGTTCTGAATCTGGTCTATTCTCGAATTATAAAATTATAAATAGCTCTTGTAGGGTTGTAAGCTATATTTTATTGGTCATGAAATGCGACTCGTAAACTCATTAGGTCAATAGATGTGCTTCAACGTTGTGCTTCAACGTTCTTGATTCGCCTATGATAATAAGTTTACATGCGATAGAAAAAACCTTTTAAGAATTTTCAGTAATATGGTTGTAAGCTTTATAAAAAAATATAAATACAAAAATAAAATATTTTAACTTTGCATTGATGTGATTTTTATCATTAATTTTGAGCATTATTTAATCCCTGACTTGGGTATATATACACATCTCTGCTTGTGTGGAGCACCCTCTTAAATGAACAGATTTCAAAATCTCTATTCTTGTGTTTTTTATCAGATGATTGTCCCAAATACCAAATATCAAACCTCTATTACATTTTGAAAGGAGGCGTTTCTCATTTATTTCGGAAAATCGAATATTTGGGTTTGCGGTACCCCCATAAAGTAGAAAATATCGGAGAACTGAAATTGTACGTGTTTTTCCTTTCGAACTATCTACTCGCACACCAAATTTGTAGTCTCTATTGCATCTCGAAACATGAATTTTCATCATTTCGTTTTTGGAGCAACCTCTTTAAACGAACATTTTTGAAAAACAATGTTGTCTTGAGTGTTTTCATCAAATGATTAACCCGTATACCAAATTTCAAGCCTCTATCAAATTTAAAGCAAGCGTTTTTCATTTGTTCGGAAAATCGAACATTTCGGTGCGCGGCACCCACTAAAGTAGCAAATATTGAAATCTAAAATTGCACACTTTCTTCCTTTAGAATGGTTTACATACTCTAAATTTGAAATCTCTATCTCATCGCAAAGTATACTTTTCTATCATTTCACTTTTCGAACGTTTTGGTGTGGAGCATACCCTCGACGGAACATTTTCGAAAAATTCGATTTTTCCAGGGGGTTTTATCGAACGATCGACCTGTGCACCAAATTGCAAGTCTCTATTTATCCGGGGAGTGCCTAAAAAAACGTGACAGACAGACGAACAGACGGACACTTGACAATTAATATATATAGATAGATAGATAGCTCAAAATATCTTGTAATAATTTAAGAATAGAAATTAAAGTATTCAAACTTCTGTTGCCAAATGCTAAAAATTAATTTATTGCAAAAACTCGATGTTTAAAAAGAGTGTATAATTTTCCTCTCAATAGTGCTTGCTGATAAGGCATTCTTAGGAGAGAGAGAGCCTTTTGAGGGAAAATATTGATTTTTTTTTTTGCCGACATTACAATGAAATTTATGAAAATCAACAATTTTTTTATTTTTTAAAAAGTGTCAAGATTGGTATATAGGTGTCGTCAGGATCTCGAACAGGGAAGGGAGGTCGAAGATCAAATGTGGTAGTTTACAGTGTCGGATTTAATACACCAATACTCTGTGAAGAATATAATGCAATTATATATGGAGAACTAACGTAATCATTATCAATGAATGCTTATGACGCTTCCTACGTAACTGCAGACACAGATATGTCTCATTTGATACTACATTAATATCATAACTAATATATGCATTAAAATTTGTCAAAATATGCATGCAAATATGCACCTAAAATTTAATAATCAATTACTTATAACATAAAATACATGTATTTATATATTTTGTTCGAATATCATTAATGCATCTGAAAGCATTTAAAAACGGGGAATTTCAACCAAACTCAAGCAAACTATTATTGCAAATCAAAAGTTTTTATATCATTGTTCAAATATAGTCAAAATTTTCATATAGTGAGTAAATTTTATTGCTATAACCAACTAATGTGCTTTTTTAAGTTCTTGACACGTAGACTTTGTCGTTTATCATCTAAAAACATTTTAATGCTAAAAATGTTCTTTTAATACCAACTGATATTATTGGACAGTACTTGTCATATTTTGAACTGAAAGTGATATTTAGTTCTTGAGTATTCCATGCTGAAAACGGCTTAGTTATAACTGCGTGTTTACTCTTCTTTTTTTTTTTTTCTCTCTGAAATGTGAATAGCAGTTTTTACATGTTGATCTGATATTTTTCTGAATAATTTTTTCTCGCATATTGCATAATATAAAAACACCATCTGTATTCAGATTTTTCTATGATTATAAATACATGATTTTATTCGGATTGATTTATTAGATTTAATTTTAGGCATTTTTACTCACAATGCTTATACAGAAAATTTTGCAGAACAGCTCTTTGAAAACGACGTATGCAAAACTTCAGATATTCGTATAACGTGACTTTCCATCTCTTTTACCAGACATGTCTCTTGATATTTTACCCTGAAAAGATTTCACCATTTCTTATGATAATTGCATGGCTTTAGTAGCTCACGGAATTTGGGTGATGAATGAGAAATATGTTTAGCTTCGTCCGATGTTAACTTATCTAGCTATTTAAAAAGAAAGATGAATCATGCTTAAGGCATTGATTATGAAACACTTTCCAACTTCAATGCAATTTTATTTAAACATCTCTAAAATTCGATACCTTCCTCGGTAATATTTTAAAAATTATCACAATACTACATTAATTTGAAAACTTAAAACTTCATCGAAAAAAATGAACTTCATTCAAATGACGGGATTGAAATATAAATTGCCTGGTTTAAACATCTATAAAATGCGATACATTTCAAAATAATATTTTCAAAATTATTATGATACTACAATAATTTATTATATTTGAAAACTTCATCAAAAACAAATAAAATGTATTCAAATGACGCCATCGAAATATAACACACATGGCTCTCTCTATAAAATCAGCATTTCATTCATAAACATTTTTCCATTCATTTCATTCATCACAATACTATAATAATTTATTTTATTTCAAACTTAAGACCATGGAGGTACAAGTAATTAGACTCTATGTTTTAAACTTCATCGAAAAAATCGTCCTACTCTCTAAAATCAATGAATATTTCATTCATATCAGCTATATTGCAGACTCCGTGAGCTAAATAATTCTGCGTTAAGGAAATGCAACAATTCTTATACAACTCATTTTACACATTTTGGTGTTTACATTTTCCATTAGTGAAAAGTAGGCTTCGTTGTAGAAATAGTCAAAGTTGGATGATCATTTAAACTGAAATATATTGTAATTGCAGTGTTTCAGGATGCAGATGCACAGAATTTAAGCAACAATAAAGCGGTTTTAGGACGGATTAAACACTAAATATGACTTACAATGAACATTAAAAATCACAATTTTGGCACAAGATGGATGTCATAGTTTATTTTGAAGTGGATCATGTGATCTCTATATATAATGGTTACGTGATCGCTTCATATAAAAGGTGTAATCATTATTTAAATTTTTATTTAAAAAACTACTGAATATATTTTTCTGAAATTTTTATTATTTATTTTATGGGACAATTTGAATATTTCATAAAACTTTCGAAGCAATTTGTGAATTTTAAATCCGCTTAAAAAATGTTTGAAAAATTAGGCCTCATAGTGTTCAATGCATTTCATTATTTCAACCCGGTTATATCCAAAGCTAATTGGGTGACATTATTCATTTATATTCCCGTAGGTCCTATAGACTGTCTGAACAACATATTAAAATTTCATTTTGATAAATTCATTTTTTCGGCAGTTATCGTGCTAACGGACAGACAGACAGACAGAATGAACAAAGTCATAAACACTTTTCAGCTTTGTTGTAAAGTGTTAAAGAAGATAAAAAGATAGTTAAAATAAAAAAAAATGCAAGCTAAAAGAAAATGAAGTACTTGAAATATGTATTTAAAGGCCTTTTATGCATTTACATGCTCTATAAGTGTTCATATATGCAATTGCATATACAAATATGAAATTTCATAGAATTCGAGTTTTAGTCATAATCAATATATTAGTTTTACAAATTAATATTTTTATAAATTTTTTTAGCTGTGATTGTTTTTAAACGACTTTTTAAAAAAATTTTAAATGGATTTTTAACGAATTTTTAACAGGACAGTTCAAACTATCATATTTTGTGAAGCATATGCACTGCAGAAATGAATTAATAGTTGCCGAATTTTGCTTTTGAAGGATCTCGTCACATTAACTATTTTTCTAAATGTCTATAAGTGTAGAATTCCTACAAAATAGACAGTTCTAGCATTCTAAAAATCGACACATTTATTTTTTTTTGCATAAAATTATGCATAAAGTACATTTTCTCGAGCTAAATATAGGAATAATTGATATTTTTAGTTTTGATGTGAACCGGCTAAAGTGGACGCCACATTTGTCGTTTAGTCAATTTTTTTTCTGTAAACATCTTAGATCATTAAGATGATCAGCACTTTTAAGACTTACAATAGAATGTTTGCAGAAGTATCTGGGAGAAAGAATTGTAAGGATACCTATCGATCGCTGAAAGCCACGCAAAGTCCAGCAATATTTACAACCAAAGAGTGGGTTGTGAACTACGGCCCTTTGTCGGCTTCCTACGGCCCCCAGGGTGAAATCATAACCCTCTGAGCATGACCACTCAAGATAGGCGACACACAAGGTATTTTAAACATACGGGCGACACACTCCGTTCTCATAAAGGGTTTTCATAGTTCCCGTGCCTGGGGTGGAGCATTCACTCTTCCCAGGCCAGGTATTCCCCTTAGAGGAGAGATAAGAAGACATACTTCTTATTCCTGCTCTAAGGTATTCCCACGTCGTAAATTCCCACGTCGGCGATTCAATTTGAAAAACTATCGATTAACGAAATGATCGGCCAAACTCCTTAGATATTTTATCCGTAGACATTTCGTCTAATATATCCGTTTTATATTTTATAGATGTCAGTAGTATCTAAAACACCTTACGAGCACACATGTACTTTATACACTAAAAACTATATTTTATAGCTTATTTTTATCTTTTTTATATATAAAAAAAAGGTATCGATCCATTATAATATTAAAAACATGAATTTATATCAAAATAAGGCCTTTTTTACATTTAGACCAAATTTTAACTTTTTTTTTAGATAAATGCGTGAGATATACTATAAATTTGAAGATATTAAAAAATATAATGCCATTTTAAATGGCGTCAAAAAAATCCTTATATTTTAATACTAAAAACTTAATTTTATCTTATTTTTATATATATAAAAAAAGGTTAATATTAAAAACATGATTTTATAGCAGGCCTTTTTTACATTTAGTTTAGATAAATGATCAAGGGAGCTCCATTTTGGAGCTACCTTATTTTGATATTTATGAGGGGACCATTAGTCCCCCCATAGATAAAAAGGATGAAATTAAATAAAAATGCGTGAAAAAAAAGAAATGGAATCTATAAGAAAACGAATTGATGTAAGATTATGTTGTAATTATGATCAAGTTAAAAAATTAATTGCTAAACCTAATTTCAAATGTAGAACCTCTCTAAATTTTGATTTTAAGTATTTAATATATTTCATTTTTCGTATTTTTGGAGGATATCTATTTATTTCATTCTCTGGTCTCAAGTTTTTTGATAAATTATCTAAACTGCAAGACATAAATTTAAATGAATCAATAAATCTTAATTTCATACCTCCTATTTTTTTGCTGAAAGATATATATTTTTCTTCAGTATTAGGTATAACATCTATTTTTGATTGATCAAATCCAAGTTCTTTTATAAACAAATGAGAATCATAACCTGTTAAATTATGAATTTTTACTGGAATAAATTTTGGAATTTGATAATTTAAATTACAAACATTATGAGCTGGATCTCTATATTTTCCAGTTATATGACAATGATCAATTACTTTATCATCATTTAAGATTTGATTTTCACATATATGACAAATATTAGTTCTTTTATAATGATTTTCATCGAACTCTATCATTGATTTGATACTTTCATATTTTTTAGTTTTGTCTTCTATAATTTTTTCAATTTTAAGAGTATCCTCTTTTAACATAGATACAAACTTTTTGATTGTATCTGGTCCTCTAAAGTACATGTGTGCTCGTAAGGTGTTTTAGATACTACTGACGTCTAACGCCTTAGATATATAGAATGTGTTTTGATACATGACCTGGCGCGGAGGTGGCAATTCTATCCTTTGAACCCCACCATCGCCCTGCTGAACTTCACACGCTGTACTAAGGGTTTTCATCGTTTATACAACTGCCTCAAATTTTAAAGGGTTTCCGAAAACGGATGTGTAATCGGAATTAAAGTTGTGTATCAAAATTAAAATATTGCGCGAAACTCATACCCGTTAGTTTTGGCTTGTAAATTTATTTATTGGTTAAATATTCATTGTAACATATTTTGCATTACGATAAATTAAAAAAAAATTAATCTATATGCAATAGTTTCGTTATAAGACTCCTGTATTTGAATAAGGCACCTTAGTTTTGAATATACGCTGCAGCTAACGGAGCAGAAAGCAAATAAAGGACATCAACCTTGGGAATGGAGGGGGGGGGGGGACTTTTCCCAGCCAAATTGCTGATATTGTGACAAAGTATTGTTGTTCTACTTTATCCTATGTACTGTCCATAAACAACTATACGGTAAATATGAAGGATGGTGGTAAAATAGCGCGTTTAAAGGCTACTATTCTGCCCAGCCATACTTTCTATTCATCTTGAAGCTATAGATCGTAAGAATTTCGCATTCTTTTTTTTTTTTTTTTTTTTTTCAAGTTTTGGTGTCCGACAGTTTCTTGCTCAGAGAAATTTCAGCAATTCAAAATTAAATTCGATCGATTTTCAACTGCCTGCATACGCAGACAAAATTGGTTTATTCCCCCTCCCCCCTCTCCTATTTTGTTGATCGGTAAAATTCGAGTAAATTAGTAAAATGTCATATGCGTTCAGCGATACAAAGTTATATTTTTTAAATTCATAAACGTCGAAATATTAAGAAAAATCAAATTCCTTCAAAAGGATAAATAATTTATTTAATTGTTATGAAATAAACATATTGGGGAATTTTTACAATAAAAAGGGTTACTCAATTCATAACGTCCGATAATATAACAGCAGTGTCCGATAAAAGTGTCCGATAATATAACAGCTTAAAAGCAGATAATTCTAGCATTCCAAAAATCGTCTAATACATTCTTTTTTTACATAAAAATAAGCATAAAGTTAATATTCACGTGCTACATAGAATAATCCAGTTTTTTTTTATTAATTATTATTTTTTTTTATTTTGATGCGATCAGGTCATTTTTTTATTTTGATGCGGTGACGCCATTTTTGAAATATATTCCATTTTCTTATGTGAATATCTTAAAAAATGATTAACACTCTTTTAAACATACCATAGAATTCCTCCACAAGGATCTGAAAGAAGAATTTTTATGGATATCCGTTGATTATTGCTGACATTTAAAACGACGGTATTTTTGAATGTTACTTATGCGCGAATGTACAAAGCACTTATACAAATATGTACTCTGAACACGGGAACAGTTTGGTCAGAGTCAGGAATCGAACGTGGATCCTCTAAGTGATGTTTTAACCACTGGGTTGTCCAGCCCCCTAATGTTAAGCTAATTTGAATTAAAAAAATCTCGTCGAACCGTATTATTCAGAGAACTTTAGTACCGCACAAAGTTTCGCCGTTGTCCGAAACTTCGATTTTCGGTTACAGACGACACGCACATGAGACAAGACAATTTATTTTACTACATGAGATAAAAATATATGAACTATGGGTATTTCTAATCAGTGGAAATGAAACAAAATAAAATTATTAATTAATTATTTTGTATGTCAGAATTTTTCTCGTAGATCCATGAATAAATAATAAAATAATACTCTTATTTCCAAATTTTGCTTTTGTAATACTAAAAGTCTCCCACACATGGAATATTTTAGATTACATGAAAAAATTCTTATACATGAAATCTACGGCAACAAACTGCCCTCAGAACTTCTGAACCTTTCTGTAAAATGCTATTGTATGTAACTCTCCCCCACTCACACACCCAGACAAAAAACAAATATGGAAATTTATAGCTTTATACTGATTTTAAAGTTAGATGTTTCAGTCTACTTCTGCGTTAATAGTCAGGGCCGTGACAAGGAATAAGACGGCGAGGCGACGTCCTCTGGCGCCGTCTCACAGGGGCGCCGAAATTGAATTTTTTATTATTAGTTTAAAAAACTAAAAATTGTTTTTAAACAAAGCACTGTACTTTCTCTAGTTCTAAAACCGGAACGTCAACAAAAATACAGTGATTTAGTAATAAGAAAATATAAACATAATTTTAATAGTATTTCCTCTAACAACTAAGATTCAACTTGAATTAGGTAATTAAATAATTATAAAAAAGGTAATCCTTCAGGAAATTATAACTTTTGTAAATTGCTTTTTTCTTCGATTCAAGACAATACCTCAATTAAAGCACCGAGAATTAATACCAGATTTCAGGAAACAGATTCATTTAAATGATATCGTTTTCCTTTCAATTTAAGGCGCAATGAAGGATAGAAATAAAAATTAACAATGCTCGAAAAAAATAATTAAACTTTCACGCATTTAAAGCACCATATGAATCGGGATAGAAGAAAGGGCCATCACCCTCAAACAAAGTTCATTGTTCACAATACAAAAATTTGAACACTCTATCTCCCTTTGTAGTTAAAACACCTCGCTGGCTTAGCAAGAAACAAACTCCCAAAATTTTTTCATTTCTAACTATTAAAGCTTCTTTCAAAAAATTCTGATCATTAATATTGAGCGCATTTTTAGAGTCAAATAAGTAAACTGAATTTGGACACTTAAATGAAAATGATATTTAGCATTTTTATGAATCAAATAGTTTTACTTGTACAATCGAGGCTACACAGCATTTCATGTATAGAAAACTAATTCTCGCTTATGTATGAAAATTCAAGGTAGTGATTCTCCACAGAATCTATCAAGATTTTCTTTGTTTTCACTTATCCTACTATACATAACGTACTGGTAAATAATTCGACTCTTCGATTTGGATGAATTTAAACATTTTGAGTCTTATTGAATACAAATCAATCATTTTTAAACGATGTCTCCCTGTAGACACGATATCTCTCGAACAAATTATGTGCTGCAAACGAAGTTTCGCACTGTTATTTTAATCAGTAAACTTAGTGGCCTATTTATTTTACTGATCAACTAATTTTACACAATAATTTGTATCTTTTATGATTTTGCACTTTTCTTTTTCTTTTTATATAAAAAAATAGGAAGAAAAAGTTATTTTACCCTAGTTTCACAAAATTTTCGTGTAACCTTTTGTTCCAGTATCAGGTAAACAAGATCAAATATTTCTATTTAACTATAATTTTCATAAATTGAATAAAAATATAATCTATAACAGATATGGATACATTTAGATTGTTGACATTCAGAGAGATTAGACAAGGGGTATACTCAATCTTTCAAACATGTTTTGTTTCGATAATTAAAATAATATTATCAAAATAATTGTATTGAAAGCTTTTTGCTATTAGTCATTTTATATAAAATTATTCATTTATAAGTGAATATCATTTAGGATGTAAATATGTTCCGTTTTTAAAAGATTGCACGTTTTTTGTTCTAAAATGAGAAGATCATATAATTAAATGCTCAGTATTACAAAATAAATGAATGTTTTTTAAATACTTTCGGTATTATAAAATAAGTCGATGCTTTTTAAGTACTTCGAACCAAAAATGAATTAAGATTAGAACATTCCTGTCTCAATTTTAACAGGAAATTAACTTGGGGTACATTGTGCTCTCCAGTCAATCGATATATTTGTTTGGAACTTGAGACTAAAATTTTCTCCACTCCTATACAATGATCATATATATATGCTATATGTTTACAGTAGGAAACAAACTTTTCCAGAAAAGCATGTTTTATTTGGATATATTATGCAAAAATTGAGGTCACGTACATGTGACTCAGTCTTTTTAAAAATATTTTTCATATATGCCTCTGCCTATACTATCCTGACCGCATAACGAACACTTCAGAATATATTCCTACTAATTCGATGAAAATACTTCTTGGCCTTAACAAATGAATTAATTTTTTACAAATTATCACATACTTTTCATTTAATATACCAGAGTCGACAATACCGAACATGAGTCTGTATGAAGTCTTGTACCGACTATAAAGATTTAGAACCCTAGCCTGTTGATCTCGAGACAAGCACTCTAAACCATCAGGAGAATGTGCTTGTGTCAAATGTATGCAGTTTTATCTTATTCACTTGTCGGAAAGTAGTTTTTTGGTTAGTTGGTAGAATACTCATATAAATTATCGTGCAATAGGCAGTTCTGATACCGACTAACTTCTCAAACCTCAGCTATTTGCTCTCTATACGTATTTCTATATTCTGTTCTATTGTGGACAGAATTGCCATAGCAAATTTGTACATATGGTTTCTTTAAAAATCTATACAGGGAAATTTAGCAATATTTGTACTTTTTCCGCATATTAAAACATATGTATTTTGCGTTTAGTGTTCCATATTTTGGCTTCCATTGTTAAAACATAGATACTTTTCGAATTAAATGGATATGCATAATTGTGGAAAGGGGCTCAACTCAGATGGCATTAAAAGACTGTGCCCATTGGGTTTCTGTGGTTTTATTAGTATGGAGCATGAACGTGGTGAATATTCTCTTATTAAGTAATTTTTCCCTTATTAGTATGTCCATATCTTCCCTTTACTTCATTAAAATCAATTAATCCCATATGACTATTTTTTTTTTCCTTTCAGCACATAGTATACGACTATATGTAAAAAAAATTTGATGAGTCAAAAATCAAATTCTTTTATTTATTTTGATGGTTATAGGTTATACGCGTTTTGGAGCATCCCTGAATACGAATTAACCAATTTCAACCATCTGTCTATTTCTTTATGGGTACAATAGTATCGAATAAGTTGATAATACAGAAAAAAATTTGGTACGATTATTTCAATCGGTAAATGTTAGAAGCCTATTACCTGTTGGGATAAACGGATCAAAGAATAGATCTTATTTCTTTATCATGCTTTTCAAATTCGGAAACATAAGTAAACTTAAAAATGTTAGAAAAATATTTATGTATTTATAATGTCAGCTTTTTAACACGAATGTCATCATTTACATGAGGTTTATATGCACTGTTCTTGAGATAGTTTATGTTTTTGGTCAAAAATGGAACAATTCGGAAAAAAAAATATAAATTCCCTATTATCAAATGAGTGAATGCTTTATAAACAAACAGCTTAAATCCGAAATGAATGGACATCATTATTTAGAAATTATTCCGATCTGCTCTCGATATATTGAAACATATATTCATCTATATATTTTTTAATGTAGTGCCATATCTTTCGAACAAATTGGATAAATCGAATAAAGTTTGGCGAGCATTTTTCAATCAATGAACATCACTCAAAGACCTATTAATTTTCGGAGGAAAGAAACCAAGTAGAAAGCAATCAAGTTCTGAATATTTATTTTAGAAAATCAAATAAATAATATAAAAACACAAGATGATAATATGCGCCCCACTTAAGATATATTTTTTTTTTGTCATTTTTTGAAAAATAATTCGCATTTAAAAGGTGTAAACGTATGGTCCGCGTTTTAAAAGTGTATATGCATTGTCCGCGTTTTAAAGGTGTATACGCATGGTCCGCGTTTTAACGGTATATATGCATCGTCCGCGTTTTAACGGTGTATATGCATCGTCCGCGTTTTAAAGGTGTATACGCATAGTCCGCGTTTTAACGGTGTATATGCATTGTCCGCGTTTTAAAAGTGTATACGCATGGTCCACGTTTTAATGGTGTATATGCACCGTCCACGTTTTAAAGGTGTATTCGCATGGTCCGCGTTTTAAAGGTGTATATGCATGGTCCGTGGTTTAAAAGTGTATAAGCAAGTTTAAAGGTGTATATATTAAAGTCAGAACAAAATTTTTGCTCTCAGACTGCTTACATTTAAAATAAAGTACATCCATTTTCCCGATTTTTTGAAGTCTTTTTAAAACTCGTATTAGCAGCAACAAATAAACTGTTGAACCATCTCAGGAGAGATGTTTTTCTAACTCATTAAAGGGAAAATGCAGTGTCAAGGGTCTAAGGATTAAAAGAAAATAAAAAAAAAAGTATTTGCAATATAAGTTTTAATTTAATTAAAAAAAAAAATTACGCTTCGCGGTTTGAGTTTATCCGTGTTTTGAATTCCGAACCTGTGCTCCATTTATTACCAGGCAAATGCTTACACAGATACAGAATATACATACAGAGAGAAAGACTGTATTTTACAATTACACACAACTCTTCAAAAACTGAATCACACTGTATTTCTATAAATTCTATGCAAAAATATGCTGTGGAGATGGTTGTATGTACTTAATTTCTAAACACTTTTAGCTTCCTGGACGGGAATATTTCTTGACATATGGGAAATAATAAAAGACAGTCTGGCTAGAATCTGTTTCTTATAACATTGGCTCCCAAACCATAAATGAAACCTCAAAAGAAAAAAAATACATTAGTTTCAGAAGTGCAATATTTTTCTCTTCTGGCGAATTAGAAATATATTTCCAAATCAAAATTACAACAATTTGCGGAGGGGATTGTGTCTGCTAAAAAAATGTATGCATATCTCTTTGGGGGGGGCTCTATTGGTTCTAGGGGATCCCAAGAAGCTAATACCTCAATTTAATAGTTCTATGAGTTGTCCTCGGTTTCCCTCAAAGACCAACACGGGTGTTTCGCAGATTTAGCTAGAGGGCAGTTAACGCCTTCCCTCTGAAAACCAGTTCCGCATACACACAATATGTTGCAATTCTGATAAACCGCGGACGTGTTTTTTTGCAAGACACACACAGATATTCGCGAGCTATACACAGTTATACACAGACTATATACATATACCACCTAACTGGGGACCTATGCCAAAAGTCAACCAAACTTTTTTCAGAATATTATCTGTCATTAAATAGCACATTTCTGCAAAAATCCAAAGCGAGGACGTCCCCACTTGCCGGTGCGTCCCCACTTGGAAGGTGTGTAAACATATGAATGTCCCCACTTCCCACCATACGCCAACACACACACACACACACACACACACACACACACACACACACACAGAGAGAGACATCACTTCAAAAATGTGTGATTCGTGATCAGAGATGCTTGAAACGTGCGCTGTTGTCGAAAACTTGAATTCGAATTTTCAAGCCCGTCACAATACTTTCCTTATACATTATGTATATAAGGAAAGTGAAAATGACAGTGGGAATCTCTACTGAATCGCTGCCGCCTCTTGAATTTGATACTGAATCCGTATCAGTCATCTGAGCTATATCTATAGAAGATTCTCAGTAATAGATATGCCTAAAATTTAGAGAAAGAAAAATAAATATGAAACAAAGTTTGCCACGAACAAAATAAAAGTATATAGAAATGTCACAGATATATTCCAAATAATGAGAATCAAAAATCAGTTCATTTAAAAATAATTATTTTGTGTTGGTATTTTAAAAATCAACATTTCATAATTGTTATCTCTGCTATACACAAAGCATGGTATTCTCATAAGCAATAATAACATAATACCATAGTTTCTGAGTTTCACAAAATCTTTACTACAAGGAATTTCAAAAGCAAAGTATGCCACAATTCATTAATGACTCTTAACAAAATAAATTCGATTACAACTCATTATCTAACTATTTTAATTTAATATATCAACTTGTAATTTGACAGGATATAATGTTATTTGCCACAAGAAGAACTTAATGAAATGAATGCCATGTTAATCGAATTACATACTCTTCTCTACAGTTGTCTGATCATTGAAAGTATCTGTATAGAGCATGTAAAAATTTAAGTTATATCAGAAACTAGGACATTTATTACTGAATAACTTAGATGATCTAGTATTAAAAATCTGATGTGGGCAGCACATGACTTTCCCTGCAGACTTATATTAGCGTTCTCTTTATTTTAACTAAATTTATTTCACTTTGAATTCAATTTTCGTTCTCATGCGGTAACCGGGCTTATTTTCAAAGGTGGCGTAGGGAAAGTACGAAAAGCTAAAATATCTCGAGAACGGCTAGTCCTAGTGTAATGGGGTTGGCCTTATTCTTTTCGTCGTTAAAAATTGCGTATTAAATCAACATTTAGTGGATATATTTGAGTATACCCAGTTCTTTAGTTTAGATTTGGACGATTTTTGTGGGCCATTTTGCAAAAAAATGCAGGTCATTTTTTTCCGAATCGTACCAAAATCTAATCAGCACCAAAGTAACTCACAAGTGACTTATCTACCGAATTCTGTGAAATTCGGTCTATTAGTTTTTCAGCTACGGTGGATACAAGCTTTTGCGGGCCATTTCACAAAAAAGGCGGGTTCTTTTATTCCGAATCGTACCCAAAACTAATCAGCAACAGCCCCGCCCACAAGTGACTTACCTACAAAATTTTGTGAAATTCGGTTCATTAGTTTTTTAGTTAGAGTGGATACAAAATCTGCACAGACAGACAGACACACAGACACACAGACACACAGACAGACACACAGACACACACACAGACGTCACGCTAAAAATGGTTTTTTCCTATTCTAGAGGTCTCGAAACGTGTAGATCCGTCGAAAACTCGAGTTGCGATTTTCGGCATGATTCCAATACTTTCCCTATACATTACCATGAATTGCAGGGAAAGTAAAAAATTAGATAATAATTATAGCAAACGATTGTACTTATTCAAAACTGAATGTAAAATTTTTTAACAGTAGTTTAATTTTATTAATGTATTTCTTTCGTTACAAAATTGTAACAAATCAAAGTATGATTTTTTATCTTATGAATATCTTTATATTTATGAAAAATATCAAAAGGTTTAAAGGATGGCATTTTCTAGTCTAATAATGCATCTTTTAAAGGTTTTAAAGCGCATTGTAAAACATTACCTTCAGAATTATTTTTACAAAGAAAAGTTTGAAAAAATCAATTATTTTCCGCATAATTCATTTTGCACTAAAATAACAAGCATTAAAATAACAATACACTAAAATAAGAAGGATTATATTAAGAAAATTACATAAAAGCCTTAAATTAAAGATTTATAATAAAACATTAAATCTAAAATTTAAAAAAATCATTTATATATATATAATATATATTATATAATTATATATATATATATTATATAATTATATATATATAATATATAAAGATTAACTGGGATTGCTTTTTCATTTTCACATGGAAAATATTTCTTTCCTATTCACTAAATAAAATATCGAATGCAAAGAATATATGACTGTGAAATTATTCAAATCAATGAATGAACTATTCAGCCATGGCCGATTTCAATTTGCAGGCATTCAAGATTAAAGTCGGAAATGTCACATGAAATTATTCTTTCTTGAAATGGATTGAGTTTTCAATAAACATACTGCACCACATATATCATTCTTTCAAAATAAATCGAAATTTTATTACAAGTTTGAGTACAATCTATTCTGATTAGTGAAATATATATCAGGGGTCGGCAACCGGAGGCCAGCAAACCACATGTGGCCCTTCATAATATTTCATCAGGGTCCCATGTGAACCCGGAGCAGATGCGACCCTCAAATGCTCACTGGGAATTAAAATCGATCCGCGAAGGATAAACAAATAATATCTGTCATTTGAAGCTTTTATTTTATTTATTTTTATTACAATGGGTTTGTTTTATTCAATTTTAATTTAAATTATTGTAGCTTATGTCTTCCAAGACCTGTCTAATATTGATTAATTTTATTATATTATTTCTGTTATCATGAAAATATTTATTTTTTTCATTTACTGTTTCAGTAACTAGTGTAGTTCACAAAAATGTAACATTTTAGCGCTTAATTAGCGATACTGGCCGTTGTATTTGTGAGACCAGAAATAGGTCTCACACTTTGGTGAGACAGTTTTATGTACATTATTTATTGTGTCTGAACCAGCAAACAATACTTCCAGTCTGAATGACGCCAGGTTTTACGCCATGTGAACCCAAAGGTCAGATAAAACCATAGACCAGGAGTGTCAAGACAAAGGTGGCCGAACGAACCCTTACGAAAATGGAAGTAACGACATTGGATAAAAGATTAACCAATGGAAAAGGTGCTTGTTGCGTCACTATGAATGCTGCAAATGAAAGAAAAGGGGGAGTAACAACCCCAAGGAAAAAAATTCACAACCTGTGACATAAGAACGACACATTCTACGATATACTATAGAATACATATGCTACATTATGAGACCACTAGAGATGTAGAGTGTTCCGTAGATGTTCCAAAATAATGGTTAGATCTATTGATGTATGCAGTGCAAATCAGAAGAACGAGACGGAGACAAACACTCTGAGTTATGGTCTGTACAAGTTACTGATGCAAACATTATGGCCTATGTTCAAAACAGACTTGAAGGTATGTGGCCATTGAAACCCTAGGTCTAATACATATTTTAGGCAATTTAAGTGGTCTTCACTGTCACGTAGTGTATATCTATTTATCTGGCAAAGACTTGTATTAAGTTAAATAACATTTATGTAAACTTTTTTTCATACATTAATTATCAGTTCAATATAAATGCGAACTCAAAAAATAAAGTATATTTTCACGCATTTAAACTTATTTTGTATTTTATATAATTTTGCAGCCATATAATCTTTTTTTATACATCTAGGAATAAAACACTTATTACTTCTACTCATAAGTGTGAATCTTTAATTGAAATATTATCAGAACAATAAAGGCGAATACTAAGTTCAACGCATTCCTGTTTTGTCAAATGGGAACAGATGAGAATTTACACTGGCCGCCGCTAACTATAATTCTCAAAACACAACCACGGCACTTTCAACCTATTCATTCATAATAGTTTCATCTCGTTTTATTTAACTCCACAATTTCAAGTCCTGGGTCCACTTTAAATATAAAAAGACAGAATCAACCCAATAAATAGAGATCCAATAAGATAAGAGTTCAATCAGTAAGTAAAAAAACTGATGTGGGCAACACATGACTTTCCTTATATAATGTAATGAATTTACTACTTTTACAGTAAAAAAATAGGTTTTTCTTATAGTAGATATTAATATTCTTTCCAAGATATTGCATTTTCGACAATTAGTCGTCATTTTCATTGATTTAGCGTCATTTTTATCCATTTGGCGAGATTTTCGTTAATTTGGCAACATTTCAAAAACTCGCCAAGTTGGCGACATTCCGCGAAATCCGTCGCCAAAATCTCGCCAAGCGTTATGGATGAAGAAATAAGTTATTCTTACAGCAGACAAAAGACTATTGGCGTTCAAATACAAAAGTATTACTTAAAGTATATTTTTCCATGAATGGAACGAGCTAGATCCAGGAGATTGATGTCACCCAATTTATCGTATGGTATTACATATGAAAAGTGAACATGTTTCTCAATAGGAAATATTTCTTTTTTATTTTATGTAACTTTTTGATAATTTTTTTGAAAAATGTGCAATATCCTTATACCTATCGTTTTCTAATTAAAAATTACATAAGAAATGTCTATTTGCGTAACTTTAATAGAGGTTTTGATTTTTTGACGATTTTTTCAGAATTTTATTCAAAAATTTAGGAAGGTTCTGAAAATTCGATTGCGTATAAAAACAATAGGCTTCAGGTGTTTACGGATTGTGATTTTTGTAACAAATTTGGTTCTAATCGGTCCATTCGTTCGTCAGTTATCGTCTCCGCAGTCTCACTGACACACACACACACACACACACACACACGCGCATAGAAATCACTTCAAAAATGTTTGATTCGTGATCAGGGATGCTTGAAACGTGTTCTCCCGTCGAAAACTCGAATTCGAATTTTCGACCCCGTCACAATACTTTCCTTATACATTATGTATATAAGGAAAGTAAAAACACTTTATGTGAAGGACAATGAAAACTTGACCAACGTACATACGAACAAATAACACAATAATTATTATTCATTTCCTTATATGCATATAATGTATAAGGAAATTATTGTGACGGAGTCGAAAATTCGAATTCGACTATCGTGTGTGTGTGTGTGAATGTGTGTGTGTGTGTGAATGTGTGTGTGTGTGTGTGTGTGTGTGTGTGTGTGAGTGTGTGTGTGTGTGTGTGTGTGTCAGGGGGACTGTGGACACGATATCTCACCAGCAAATGGAGCGATTCGAATGAAATTTAGTGCAAAAATTACAATCTGTGATTACTGGAAGCTTATTGTTTTTAAATATAATCGAATATTCAAAACCCCCCTAAATTCTAGCGTGAAAATTTGAAAAATTCATCAAAAAATCAACACCTTTAATAAAGTTACGCAGACATTTCTTATATAATTTTTCCTTAGAAAACGATTGACATAAACTTTAGAATGCTAGGATAAACCGTTTTCGAGATATTGCATATTTTTCGAATAAATTTATAAAAAAATCTCGTAAATTAAAAAAAAATATTAACAGTTGAGAAATATGTGTTCACTTTTCATAAGTAATACCATGCGATAAATTTGGTGGCATCATCCCCGTGGATCTAGCTCGCTCCATCCACGAGAAAATATACTGTGTTTAATACTTTTGTATTTGAATGGCAATCTTCTATAAGAATAACTTATTTCTCTTTTCATAATGATTGGCGAGATTTTGGCGACGAGTTTAGCGGAATGTTGCCAACTTGGCGTCTTTTTTTAAATGTTGCCAAATTAACGAAAATCTCGCCAAATGGATAAAAATGACTCTAAATCAATGATAGTGACGACTCATTGACAAAATGTCAATATCTTGGAAAGAATATAATGGTATTCACTATAAGAATAACATGGTATTCACTATAAGAATAACCTATTTTCTTTTTCTGGAAAAGTAGTATATTCATTGCATTATATAAGGAAAGTCATGTGCTGTAAACATCAGATTTTTGTGTTATCATTATTGCGTTATTTGTGATTATATACGTTACTAACATAAGAGTTTTTTATAATTGAAGTCTGCACGTGCCAAAATTTCATACTGTCATTTCAGACCGACCAGGCAAATCTGGTGTTTCAACCCTACCAAAGAATAAGATAAAAGATAGTTTTTTTTTTAACATGCATATATTGTGTAACTGAAACCAACACAACAATTTCATATACTCCATTAAAATACATTTAAAACATTTTAGAAATTAAATGTATTCGACACTGCCTGACACGACCGATTTAGAACCAAACTCAAGCCTGTTCCTGCCCGAAGCAGTATTTGAAAATTTAAACCTATCCCCAACCCGTACAGACCTCAAATTTACAATATCCTCGTAGAAAACAGTTACATACTTTTTACTTTCCCTGCAATACATGATAATGTATAGGGAAAGTATTGGAATCATGTCGAAAATCGCAACTGGAGTTTTCGACGGATCTACACTTTTCGAGACCTCTAGAATACGAAAAAACTATTTTTAGCGTTTCGTATGTGCGTGTGTGTCTGTGTGTCTGTGTGTCTATCTGTGTGTCTGTGCAATGTATGTATCCACTCTAACGCAGAAACTAATGAACCGAATTTCATAAAATTTAGTAAGTAAGTCACTTGGATGTGACTCTGGTGCTGATTAGTTTTGGTACGATTCGTAAAAAGAGAACCCGCCTTTTTTTACGAAATGGCCCGTAAAAATTTCATTTATCCGCTCTAGCTAAAATACTAATTTACCAAATTTCACAAAATTTGGTAGATAAGTTACTTGTTGGATACTCTGGTGCTGATTCGATTTTGGTACGATTGAAAAATGATAACCTGCCTTTTTTTACGAAATGGCACGCAAAAATCGTCAAAATCTAAAAAAAAAGACTACGTATGCTGAAATGTATCAATTGAATTGTTTTATACGCAATTTTTGACGAGGAAAGAATATAACACACTCCATTATACTTTAAGACTAACTGTTCTCAAGATATTTTAAATTTCTTGCATTTTTGTTACGCCGCTATCGGAAAAATGTCCAATTACCAAATAAAAACAAAAATTTAATAAAAAATGCAAATTTAGTGTTATTTAGTGCAATTAAATTCAATCTAATGAACTATTAAAGAAAAATAGAAAATATGAATTTAAGTCTGAAGGGAAGTCATGTGCTGCCCACATCAGATTTTTACTTTCCCTGCAATACATGGTAATCTATAGGGAAAGTAGTGGAATCATACCGAAAATCACAACTTGAGATGTCGACGGATCTACATGTTTCTAGACCTCTAGAATACGAAAAAACTATTTTTAGCGTGACGTCTGTGTGTGTGTCTGTGTGCCTATCTGTGTGTGTCTGTGTGTGTGTCTGTGCAATGTATGTAGCCACTCTAACTAAAAAACTACTGCACTGAATTTCATAAAATAAGTCACTTGGGTATGACCGTGGTGCTGATTAGTTGTTGGTATGATTCGAGAAAACAAAACCCGTCTTTTTTTTTGCGAAATGGCCAGTAAAAATTTCATGCAACAAAACTTACTCCACTCTAACTAAAACACTAATAGACCAAATTCCACAAAGTTTGGTAGATAAGTTACTTGCAGGATACGCTGGTGCAGATTAGATTTTGGTATGATTCGGAAAAGAATAACTTGCATTTTTTTGCGAAATGGCCAGCGAAAATCATCAGAATCTAAATTAAAAAAACAACGTATTCACAAATATATCTATTAAATGCTTGTTTTATACGTAATTTTTAACGATAAAAAGAAAAAGACCAACCCCATTACACAAGATCTAGACGTTCTCGAGATATTTTAGTTTTTCGTGTTTTCGCAACGCCACCTTTGAAATAAGTCCAGTTACCAAATGAGATCGAAAATTGAATAAAATTGAATTAAAATAAAGAGAACGTGAATATAAGTATGCACGGAAAGTCATGTGCTGCCCACATAATTTCATAAAATAAGTCACTTGGGTATGACCGTGGTGCTGATTAGTTGTTGGTATGAATCGAAAAATCAAAACCCGCCTTTTTTTTGCGAAATGGTCAGTAAAAATTTCATGCAACAGAACTAACTCCACTCTAGCTAAAATACTAATAGACCAGATGTCACAAAATTTGGCAGATAAGTTACTTGAAGGATACTCTGGTGCTGATTAAATTTTGGTATGATTCGGAAAGAATAACCTGTCTTTTTTTGCGAAATGGCCAGCAAAAATCGTTAGAATCTAAATTAAAAAACTACGTATGCTCAAATATATCTATTAAATGATTGTGTTTAATACGTAATTTTTAACGATAAAATGAAAAAGACTAACCCCATTACACAAGAACTAGCCATTCTCGAGATATTTTAGTTTTTCGTGTTTTCGCTACGCCACCTTTGAAATAAGTTCAGTTACCAAATGAGATCGAAAATTGAATAAAATTGAATTAAATTGAATTAAAATAAAGAGAACGTGAATATAAGTCTGCACGGAAAGTCATATGCTGCCCACATCAGATTTTTATATCTAAACATAGTACTAAAGTAGAAAAATTTATGCAGATAACAGAGATACTGCCAGAAAATTATGCGAATTTTCTGCAAATGCTGGTATTTCTTATTATGTACAAAACGCATTTTGCTCGAAAAGTATTCGTATTTTGACATAAATGAATTTTGGCGTTTACAATCTTAAGTATTCAATATTTTCGAAACATTTTTGACCTTATTCGTTTTAAGCATCTTATAAACATCTTATAAGAGAATCGGGATAGCTGGTAGGGCAGCCCCATGGTCAATGAGAGGGAATTGCACTCAAACGGTCCGAATTCTATTTCCCGCTTTGACCAAACTGCTCCCGTGTTCACTTGGAGTACGGGTACATTTAAAATGTGGGCCTGTAAGTCTTTCCAAGAGGTTTGTGATAGGAGAAGGCGGTTACGGTCCCTAAGGATGGTTTCCGGTCTCGAATTAGGGGGAACTTCCGTGCCGTCCAAACAGATACCTTACTCCTTCAAATATGTCGGACGGTCTAGATCGAAGAAGAAGAGAATGAGGAAGCAAAATAACCGTATACTTATATACACTATATGATGGAAAGTATCCGGACACTTTGGATGCTAGAATGTTTTCCAGATTTCTAAACAAATACTTGGCGAAGTGTTCTGTAACTTTGGCGATGTAACGAACATGCTTGAACGCACACTTTTCAGTAAAATTTCGGTGAATTGTGCATTTAGAGGACCACCAAGATATTGAAAAAGGGGGAAAATATATTTGATCACCCTCTATCACAAGCTGGAAATGATTTGTAACATTCACAAAATAGTTAACTATCTTTGTTCAATGTGTATAAGCATTTTTGTAAAACAAAAACGTATATTAATGAGGATATAAACGTTTCTTAAAAAAACAAATTTTGTTACATGTTTTTTGCTTCCAATATTCATAGGTTTCAATCAAATTCCACGAAACTTGCAGAACATCCATCAACATCCAAGTAAAACATTATACTTCAATTATAACTTAAAGCATGAATATACAATGAGATATAGGCATTTGAAGAAACTAAGTTTTTACTGCACAGGCGCAAAACATAGCAATCGCTTTCTTTTATGATTTTGTAGTGAATACTATAAGGAAACTTCTAAACTTCTATAAAAAATGCACTGGAGTATCGTGAAAATTTACAAAGATATCGACGGTAGAGTGATCAGTTTTTCTCTGACTCTCTGAAAGTACCTGGTTGATAAAGGGGTTGTACACAGTATTCACAGCAACCTACAGTATTCACTACAAAATGATGAAAGAAAATTTGCTATGTTTTGCGTCTGCGCATTAAAGACTTGGTTTCTTCAAATGCATATATCTCATTGTATATTTAATACTTTAAATTTCAATTGAAGTATATGGTTTTTCTTGGAAGTTAACAAATGTTCATTAAGTTTCGTGAAAGTTTATTAAAACCTCTTGATATTGTGAGCAAAAAATGTAACGAAATTTGGTTTTATTTTAAGAAACTTTGATATCTTCATGAATATATATTTTTGTTTCACGAAAATGATTATATAAATTGAACAAAGCTAGTTAACTATTTTGTTACAAATCATTTTCAGCTTTTTAAGATACAGGGTGATCAAATATATGTTTCCCCTTTTTCAATATCTTGGTGGTCCCCTAAATGAACAAGCCACCGAAACTTTACTGCAAGGTGTGCGATCAGGCATGTTCTTTACATCGCCAAAGTTACAGAACACTTCGTTAAGTATTTGTTTAGAAATTCGACAAACATTCTAAAATCCAAAGTATCCGGATACTTTTGATCATATAGTGTAATTTAAAAAGTAGTAAAAATACGTTAAACATTTTCAAAAATATAAAATAAATAAGATACTTCAAAGGATACGCTGACATTAAAAGAAGTGTGTAAACATTCTCGTATTCAACGAAACCCAAATTTGTAAAGTGAAAATATAAATTTCCTGCATTTGTGGAATTATTTAAATCATGCAGCTATTCAGACATGACTGACTTCAGAGGAAATCGAATAAATGCGTATCCTATGAAATCTATTCATACGTATAAATATATTCAGAATTGAGAAAGAAGGGTGGTCAACTCATTAAGTCGTCTCAGAAATCAGTAGTTTCATGTTTATAGTATTTGAAGCCATGTTTTAAATCATAAGATCATGGAGTTTCTCATTTGTAATAGGAACTCTGTCTTTTACTAATAATTCGAAAGTTTTATAACTTAATGAGAGCGTTTTTCGCTCTTTATAAAGTAATATATTGAAGCAGTGGAAAGTGTCGAATTCGATATATCGGCAAAGCCATGAGGAATGGCACTAATTGGAGAAGAAATTATTTTGGGAGACGAGAATTTTGCCGTACTATGTTTTGGAAAAATTTTTGCCTTAAAACACTTTATTCTCAGAATCTACTGTAGACAGAGCTTACAATGACTGTTCCACTATGAAATTCTGGAGGGTGTTGGGTTTAATAAAGATTCTCGCTTTCGGTTCTTCTTCCATGTTTATTTCATGACTTCAGCATCAACAATTTCTGAACAATATATATATATATATATATGTATATATGTGTATGTGTATGTATATGTGTATATATATATATATATATGTGTGTGTGTGTAAATGTATATATTATATATAATTATTAATTATATAAATAAAAATGAAAAATAATAAACTAAGTCAAAAACATTAGAAAAATCAAAAAATAGGAAAATAAGATGCATTAACATTAATGTTTTGAATTTTATTTTCGCAAAAAAATGTAACTTTTGTCAGTATTGAAACTACATTTTGAGCGCCCTAATAATGGTGTATAGTGGCATTCTCGATTATCCATTTTTCATATGAATTACTTGTTTAGTAGGAATTTTCATCTTTGATTCATATTCATATTCATGTTTGCATATTTGGGAAGTTGTATTCTGAATTGCTTGTCCAGTCTCCAGCTTAGACTCACTGGACGGGTTTGGGAGTAACTCCGTGAACGTTCGTTCTGCCTCCCTGGTAGAATTTCGACTTGTTCATTCCGGTGCTTCTAGATTAAGCTGTTGAGGTTGATCGTGTATACACGTGGTAGAAGAATGGTTCATGCCGCATGGTAATACAATTTTCTTAATGTATCCTTTATTCATTTTTTGTTGCCTGTAGTCTGAGTTTAAGTATTTATAGTAATGTACTATTGCTTAATCTGAAACAGGCATTTGTTTGGGTTAATTGGAATTAAATACTCAGACCTGACGATGAATTTAATACTAATTAATCATCGAATTTGGGATGGTGCTGTTTTTTTCTCTTATCGGCATTAAGGCTTTGAATTTGCTTCTATGGTGATGTTAATATTACTTGAATTGTATTTTTTTATTTTTACATAATTCTTATTATTACATTTCAAATATATATATATATATATCTATATAATAAAAGGCAATGTCTGTGTGTGTGTGTGTGTGTCTGTCTTATACACTATACGTTTCGCGACCGCGCGTCGGAGAGCTACGAAATTTGGCAATCGGAGACCTGGGGGGGAGGGAAGGGGACACGTGAAAACCGATTTTCAAAATTCAAATTATTTTTTTATTTATTTAATGTTTTATGCGATTTCGACCTTTTTTTGCCTTTTTGCCCTTTTTTCTCCACGATCCAGACGTCGTAGAAAAAAACAACTCACACCATCGGAAAGAGCAGACAATTGCGAGTAAAAATATATCAATTTCAAATCTCCATTTCGATTTCTAATATTTTTTAAAGATTTTAAAACAAAAGTCACTTTTGGCTCAAAAAAACGATTTTTGGTTTTTAAATTCTCGCATAGTAAAAAGTACTCATAATTTCGACTAATAATTTACATTTTTAGAAAGCTGAAATATCTGGCATTCTTACAAGTCTAATCTGGTCCAGAAATAATGAAAATTGCCTTCAGGATCGCAATTTTAAAGACGTCATGATTTTAAATTTCTCGGCGTTCCGCTCGGCGTGCCGCTTCGTTTCTCCCCCGCTGAAGCAGGGAAGGTGGTGGGTGGGGACGTCAAGGTGGAGGTGACGTCACGGTTCTGAATAGAGCTCCTTTGCTCTATATAAATTATTATATTTATATTTTAAATGATGGGACGATCTGGATTTTTTAAATGTATATTTTAACTTTTGGATATTTTAAATGGATATTTTAATTTTATGGATATTTTAAATGATGGAACAATGAAACAATGGAATGATGATGATGGAATTAAGCATATGGTCATTTTAAATTGCAAATTAGCGCGCGGGAAGTTAGCGGTAGGCCCGGGTTCGATTCCCGCCACTGCCAAAACTGCCGCCGTGTTTACGTGGAATACGATCACGTTAAATATGTGGGTCCGTAAGTCCTTCCGAGAGGTTGGTGGTAGGGGAAGGAGGATACGGCCCCTGTGGATGCCTCCCCCACTGGGTTCCCGTCTAAATTGGGTGAATATGTAGAAAGTTATGGAGATTGTCGCGGAGGGCGCGGCAGCCCAGTGGTTAGCGCGCGGGAATTGCACTCAGTAGGCCCGGGTTCGATTCCCGCCACTGCCAAAACTTACGCCACGTTCACGCAGAGTACGATCACGTTAAACATGTGGGTTCGTGAGTCCTTCCGAGAGGTTGGTGGTAGGGGAAGGAGGGTACGGTCTAAATTGGGTGAATAAAAAGAAAGTTATGGAGATTGTCGCGGAGGGCGAAGTAGCCCAGTGGTTAGCGCGCGGGAATTGCACGCGGTAGGCCCGGGTTCGATTTCCGCCACTGACATGGAGTACGATCACGTTAAACATATGGGTCCGTATGTTTTTCCGAGAGGTTGGTGGTAGGGGAAGGAGGGTACGTTCCCTGTGGATCCTCCCCCACTGGGTTCCGGTCTAAATTGGGTGGCACATCCTGGCCGTCCAACCAGTTACCAGGCCCGGGTTCGATTCCCAAAATTGCCGCCGTGTTTACGCGGATTACGAGCACGTTAAACATGTGGGTCCGTGAGTCCTTCCGAGAATTTGGTGGTAGGGGAAGGAGGGTACGGTCTAAATTGGATGAATAAAAAGAAAGTTATGGAGATTGTCGCGTAGGGCAAAGTAGCCCAATGGTTAGCGCGCGGAAATTGCACTCGGTAGGCCCGGGTTCGATTCCCAAAATTGCCGCCGTGTTTACGCGGAGTACGATCACGTTAAACATGTGGGTCTGTAAGTCCTTCCGAGAGGTTGGTGGTAGGGGAAGAAGGGTACGGTCCCTGTGGATGCTTCTCCCACTTGGTTCCGGTCTAAATTGGGTGAATAAAAAGAAAGTTATGAAGAATATCGCGGAGGGTGAAGTACCCCAGTGGTTAGTGCGCGGGATTTGCACTTGGTAGGCCCGGTTTCGATTCCCAAAATTGCCGAATAAAAATAAAGTTATGGAGATTGTCGCGGATGGCACGGTAGCCCAGTGGTTAGCGCGCGGGAATTTCACTCGGTAGGCCCGGGTTCGATTCCCGCCATTGCCAAAACTGCAGCCGTGTTCACGCGGAGTACGATCACGTTAAACGTGTGGGACTGCAAGTCCTTCCGAGAGGTTTGTGGTAGGGGAAGGAGGGTACGGTCTCTTTGGATGCCTCCCCCATTGGGTTCCGGTCTAAATTGTGTGGCACTTCCTGGCCTTCCAAGCAGTTACCTTACACCTTTCTGGTAGGTCGCGCCAACGAGTTTGCCACGGTCAGAATTTTCAAGGGTAGCGAACAGGCTGGTCGCCAAAGGCGGCTAGTATATAATAAAATATATATATATATATATATATATATATATAATAAAATAAGATAGAAAAAGGATACAAATGGAATAAAAATGGATGGGAAGGCTAACGGGCAATATGCTAAAAAAAGCCTAAGGGGGGGGGGGGTTGTGACCCCTTAAATCCCCGGTTACAGCATGCTGCTAGGTCGCGGCTCACTCCCGGTATGGCCACAATTCCCGTAGAACTTCTCCAATGCATGTACCTCGAATGAATAGACCTTGATTTTTCAAAGGAGTAAAGAAGAAATGATACCTAATTCTTATAGAATCCAAAGACAGTACAAGAAGAATTCATCCTTCCCCCTCATTATTCTAAACAGTCATAAACCATACCATGTTTCGCTTTCCTATATCAAATCATTAGAACATTCTGTCGTTTCTTCTTTCGTCATGAGTGAAAGTAGTTGGCATAAAATCGTGATTCAAATCTCTATTTCTTTTTGCTACCATTTCGTCATTACAAACTTTCATGATGTTATGGACTTGTGAATATTTATTTTTGTAATGATCACTTAGTTGACGCTTTAAAAAGGCCTTAGGATACTTTTGTCTCATTGCTTCCCTTATCACACATATATCTCTATCTATTCTTTCTTTGTCATTGTTGAGGAATCGTTGATGTCTTTTTAGATGTTGTACTGTACGAATCATCAACAAATCATCAGCAATGAAAAGGAAAGAATAGATAGAGATATATCTGTGATAATGGAAGCAATGCGACAAAAGTATCCTAAGGCCTTTTTAAAGCGCAAACTAAGTGATCATTACGAAAATAAATATTCACAAGTCCATAACATCATGAAAGTTTGTAATGACGAAATGGCAACAAAAAGAAATAGAGATTTCAGTCACGATTTTATGACAACTACTTTCACTCATGACGAAAAAGAAACGACAGAATGTTCTGATGATTTGATATAGGAAAGCGAAACATGGTATGGTTTATGACAGTTTATAATAATGAGGGGGAAGGATGAATTCCTCTCGTATTGTCTTTGGATACTAACACACTCTATAAGAATTAGGTATCATTTCTTCTTTACTCCTTTGAAAAATCAAGGTCTATTCATTCGAGGTACATGCATTGGAGAAGTGCTACGGGAATTGTGGCCATACCGGGAGTAATCCGCGACCTAGCAGCATGCTGTAACCGGGGATTAAAGGGGTTACAACCCCCCTTAGGTTTTTTTAGCATATTGCCCGTTAGCCTTCCCATCCATTTTTATTCCATTTGTATCCTTTTTCTATCTTATTTTATTATATTTCGTATAATGAGGAAAATGCTGCATTGCGCATTTCATTTATATGATTTTATCTCGAACCTTTTAATCTTACAGTGCTTTTTCAATTTATATATATATATATATATATATATATATATATATATATATATATATATATATATATATATATATATATATATATATATATATATATATGTATATATATATATATATATATAATAGTTTGAACGTCCAATGAAAGAAAAGATAGAAGCTATAACTCGAAAAACCTAACTTTCTAACAAGCCTACAAAATAAAAATATAAATCAGCAAATCTTCAATCAAAAGGAAAAAAATACAAATTTCGAGTCATCAAGTTAAAGAAAATCATCAAAAATCAATGGTATGGAATCGATAAAAGAAAAACAAATGAAAACCAACCATTAATGCTATACACGTGGATAAGGGCTAGGCCTAAATCATGGATTTGTTCAATTCTCCAAAACTCTTCCTCGGGTCTAAGTATTTTGTCGAAGCAAACACAAAAAAAATGTATGTTTCTGAAGGAATAAATAGATTATATCTATAAATTATTTCTACTTGGACAACATACATAAAGAAGAAAATAAAAGGAAAAAAGAATACCTGTCAAAATAAAAAACTACAAATGTACAAAATAATATACAATCAGAGCGATAATATACGATAATATACAATCAGAGCTACGAAAAAGAGGGGATAATAATAGAAAGGCTAATGTTTAAGTGGATGTAAAAATTAAAATATTATTAATACAAGAGAATGGAGATGCCAGGCTAATATAAAAATCTATGAATAGAATTCATGAAAATCCAGCTAATCTAAATTATTTAACTTTACCATTTACAAAATAAGAGTTATATTTATATAAATTGCTGGTAATTTTTAGACTATTTATATATATAGCATGACATTTTTTATCAGATAATCTATAAATTCTAAAAAGTTGGTTAAGTATAATATTTCTAAACAATAGAATCGAGTTGCAGGAATTAAATGGTAAGATTCTATTAATGTTAAAATTAAAATAGTCTTTTTTATCATATAAATTAGTAACAATTCTATTAGAAGGTTCAATAATATTTAAATCCAAAATATTAATATTATTACTAATAGTAGCTTCATTAGAGTAGCTAATGACTAATAGTAGCTTCATTAGAGTAGCTAATGACTAATGGTAGCTTCATTCATTCCTTTATCTATGACATAATTTTCAGTATATACTAAGCAAATCAGATCATCAACATATCTGTATAATGTATAATCTATTGAAGTAAAATACTGTTCATAATGATAAAGGTATAAATTAGCTTACATACTGCTACTTCAGCCACGCTGTGAAACTCCTGAGACTTGTAAGTATAATTCATTTCCTTGAAACACATAATTATTGAAAATAACAAAATGAAGAAGGTTAGGAAAATTTATAAAATTGGTTTGAATTGATAATTTAGCAATATAAGCATTATATAGAGCTAAAATTACATCATACAGGTCTGAGATCTTAATATTATTAAAAAGATCTTAATTGATTAAAATCAAATGTTTGAAATCCTATTAGTTTTCTAAGTGATGTTAATTTATTCTTTAGTTATTTACTATTATTTAGAATAAAGTAATCATTGCTAGACTGACGTCAACTATCACTTATTAGACTTAAAGAATTTAGTAATAATTTAAATGCCGTAGTAGAGTAAGTATTATGACCGCTAGTTACTGTTCTAAATTTAATAAAATTTATATGAAATTTAGGAATAAGCACTATATATGGAATTTTCAGAAATTTATATTTACTTATTAAATCACTATACATATTGATAATTTTCAATTTGATACTATTAATGGAATGTAAATCTAGTTCAAAAAGACTATTATTTTTTAAATAATCTAACAGGAATTGTATATAAAATAGCATATAAAATAGAAGATAAATAATAATAGCAGATTGTATATAAAATTGTATATAAAATAGCAAATAATGGCATAATTATTAGAGGCTTTATTAACATAGGTGATAACAAAAGATATTTGTAAATCATTAATGGAGTGTTTAATATTATCAATATTATATATAGATCTAGACAATTTAATACTACTAATAGCATTTTTAATAGATTCTAGTAAAGTAAATTTCCACATATTAAATGTCTCTAAAAACATAGCATATCTAGAAGCTAATTTATATATATATATTTATCAAGATTAATTGATTTTAAAACTTTAAAAGAAGTATTGCAAGAGGATAACCTGAATTTAGTGCCAAAAGACATAATGGTTCTTAACGAACTCTCTTTAACTATACCTAAGTCTTCTGTAACTACGAGTATATGCCCCAAGTCTGGATTTAGAAATTTAGCGTAATCGTTTACTTTACAAATTCATTGATTATCTAAAATTGACTTAGAATTATGATCTATAGAGAGAGATTGTGAAATTTCATTATAATTAAATATAGATCTACCAATAGTCTTGCTGCATTTAAAAGTCTTTGATACACTCAAATCTCCAATAGGCATTAAATGTTTGAACTTGTTAAATAGATGACCAAAATTTATAGAATTATAAATGGGATGTTTGAAAGAGATTACACAATATGAATTAGTAGACATATTATTAAGAGGAAATTGATTAAGTTTTAAATTTAAATACTTTGATCTTGCAATAAGAAAATCATAGAATATATGATTAAAATGTTCATTAGCAAGATTTAATTTTAAGAAAATTGCATAAACTTTATTTAAAAGTTTTTTCTTTACCGCAAAAACCCAGGATTTTATTAATTTCCATTGAAAAGTGTTATTAAATTGATTATGTAAACAAATTATCTCAGCTTTAAAATTATGTGTTTCCTTTACCACGTTTAAATATTCTGAATTTGACTGATTCATTATTATCTAAATAGGGTTTCAAAAAAAGGTGATTAAAAATAGAACATTTATTATCTACAAAATTATTTTTTACAATATTACCATTTAGATATATTTGATTTAATCCATGTGGAAAAAGAATACAATTTGATTTAATAAAGTAGTTTTCAAAATAAATCCAATCTGCTCTATTTGTTTTTATATCCAAAATATGTATAGTGATATTTTCAAAACCGTGATCAGCTAAGTGTTTATTTTCTATTTTATTAGAAGTAGTATTTGATTGGTTCGTAATTTGAGTTTTAGAAACAGATGGGCAGGTTTTGCAATTTTTATTCTTACATTTATTGAAATTATAATTTTAGTGGTGTAATCATTATATTCAAAACTATCCTATATATATATATATATATATCGAGAGGTAAAAGCATCAACAAAATTGAAATATTATCTAAAAACAATTTAAATATTACAAATTTGAAGCAACAAATCTCCCAACTGAAATATAGAAATGTTACTAGAAAATGTACACACCAGAAAGAGTATTCAAATAAACGAGCTATTCAGCTTTGACTAATTTCAATTTGCATTCAGCGAAAATCTAAATAGTTTATTTTCCATGATATGAATGCTGGGAAATGAATTCTGGGATGCGCATTTTATGCTTTGAGGAATAAAAGGAGATATTTGTTATTTAAATCAGTCCCAGAAGCATATATCATCCCAAATTTCTTTTTCATGTTTACTTTGTAGCAGGTAGTATATGTAAAGGAAAATAAATTCGATGTGTTCGGAAATACGAATTTCTTTTATGATGGATGTACATCATTTTAGGATTATTGAACACGAATAAACTGATTTTAAAGAAACGTGTGTGAAATATGTATAATGTGTATAAAAGATAAAACAAACTTTGTGTATATATATTTGGACATACTTTTTTTTCAATTTTACATCGTTTATCATCCTAAGTCAAAAATATGGGAAATAACCGCATTACTTAAAATTTTAACTTATGCTTTATAATTAAAGATTAATAACTCAATCATGGCCATTTCGAAGTCACTTTTCATTTTTTTCGTTCTAATGACGCCAATGAAACATTAATTTTCTTCGCTTTATAACTCACGTAAAAACCATCTTTTATATATGGCTGAAAAGTTTCTATGTATACTTCCAAAAAATATAGACCACAATACTGGGAAAGTTCGATTTCGTGAAATACTGGCCAAAAACATACTTACGAAACCACTTCCGCCAGATCCATACTAGATCGCATGTACGTTCAATGAGAGAGTAGACATAAAAACAGAACCCGAAAACCCTAAAAACAAAACCCGATTCTACTGTAAAGATTATACAGGACATATCCCCCGAATAGACCGGTTTTTGAAAGTTCCAATAAGACCGAATATTCTCGGGTTTCAGTATAATAATAATTCACACATCCATCCTTTTTAATAAGCAAAATAACCTTAGGCATTTCAGTTATTCATTGTTTTATAATAAAATATAGCTAGTATATAGAGACAACATAGCATCGTTTTCTGAATAAGATATTATTGATGACATTTTTGCTGCTCATTCCAGTACAGATTGATTGTATCTCATCGCAGATTATCAGTGTAAATCCGTCAATCAGGCATTCAGGCATATTACACTACGCTCACATATGCAGGGTTTCATTTCGGAACTACGTGGAGATATAATATCACAGAACTGCCTATCAAAAACTGTTTTCCTTTAAATCTTAACACTCTTCGTATATGACAACCAAATATGTCGAAATTATGTTGTACAGTCACCACTCAAAGATTGGGGCGGAATTCGCTCTATCCAGTCCCTATTTTTTGATTAATGGCTTGGTCCCTTCACCATTGGAAGTCCAGTTCACGAGATTTTATTGGATCATCTTGGCTCCTCTTGTGCAATGTACATCGCCGTAGCATTGCCGAAATGATGTGTTTGAGCATCTTAGCCCCCGAAGAGACTCAAAAGTTTAAGTCATATCCTGAGTGGATTAGTGGAATGTTCAGAAAAGTCCAGATAACGGAGTGTCTTTATTTTATGCAATGCTGATTCCCGATGCTGTTATCCGCATGCCACTGATATCTTTAGTGAAGCTCCATTGCCAATGTGACTAAAAATGACTATATTTATATAACAATTTACATTAGGTTTTTGTTATCGATAGTATATTTTTTACCATCTATCGACATATGTGTTACAAGTTATATTACAATAATTCTACATACGGTGTGTTTCGAAACTCTCTGCAAAAACTTTGATGAGAGATAGAAAATGCTGAAACGACTATTTTACGTATTATAGAAACGTATGTCCGCAAACGTCAGTCAACCTTTGATTCTACAGAACTATATTGATGAAAGAAAGAATAAATGAAAGACAGATGTAGAATGTGGCTAGTATTTTTATTTACAGTAGTATAATTTAAAAAATACCCGCCATTTCACCAGACCTCACAGCACTTTTTCCGTTTCCATTGACAACACCATACGCTAGATGCATGTCATCTGTCTGGGTATTCTTTTTTTCTATCCAAAACGTCTAAAGTACCTGAACGCGTAAAGTATCTAACTAGACTACTAAGAAAGTATCAAGCAGTTCATACCAAAACACAACGGATGTGACAACAATCATAGAGATCATACCATCCTTCTCCTAAATCATCACCGCTTGGTTGGAGTTTTGCATCTACAGATTTAGCGTGTTCAGAATCCTCGTAGAAATGGGGATAGTTTCTGTCAGCATCAAGGATCGAGCACGTGTCTATTGTGTGCTATCCTCCCGTCTTTAACACTAGGATACTCCGGCCTCAGCTACCTCAGCACTTGTATAATCCTTCATGTCCTAAATTCGCTTTATGAATATCAATAATGAAAAATTGCTAATTGGCATGCCGACCAACAGTTCCTTCTAGCACAAAAGAATGACTTATGCATACATGCTTTCATAAATACGAAAAAAATGTGTTTTAGTGTTCCCTATTTCTCTTTAAAGTTTGTACAGCGTTTCGAATTACTCTGTATAACACGTATAAGAGAAGTGGAAACATTACTGACTATAGCAACAAACTGCAATATCTTTGATTCATAGTACATCGCATGTACTAGGTCATCAGCTTTTCCTATAAATATATGTCTCGAGAGTCATAGAAATAGTATGTTCCCTTTTACCTCTTCATTATCGATTTTTAATCCCCAAATAAATCGAAGTTCAAATCGATGCAATTTTCTTCAACAGTATGTAAAAAAAACGATAAAATAATAAATTCTGGGGGAAATATCCCCTCTTGTCAGGCATTTAATTTTAAACGCGAAGCTTTTAAAAGATTAAACAATACATTATCCTTTTGTGACCTCGTTCTAATTTTAATCATAAAAAAATTATTCTGTTTGGTTTATTAAACTAAAGAAATCGATTTGTTTATATGTTGAAGTCATAATTATTTTGGAAATAAGGACAATTTGAAAAGAACATGAAACTTCCATTATGTTTATATATAATATATATTCGCTTTTCGATCTAAGTTATTTTGCTTTATCATGCCTTGATAAACATTCACTTGGGTATGGCAGATATTGCTATAAAATGAAAAACAAAGTACCGCCGTGGTATTATTTTGACTTTGGGCATCTAGTAAATTAGCATCACTGAAAATGGACCCAACTTGGCAAACGAAAAAAAATGGAAATTGCTCCAGTCCGATGAATGAATTTTCATACATAACGTCTGGTAAAATCAAACTCTAATACCGTTACAATTATATATTTTTGCAAGGCTTCTATGAACTACAAATTGCTCGTTTTCTGCCAGCTAGTGGAAATATCGAAATTAGAACCACGTAATTGAGACATTAACATTTATCAAAGACATTATATACGTTTAATAAAGATATTTTACTAAATATGTAGTCTTTACTTTATTAAAAACCATTAATAAAATACATTTGATTAAATGCGTAGTCTTTACTTTATTAAATACCGAGTTTATAAAAGACCTTTTTTTTTCGAAAAAATATAGTCCTAAATGTTAAAATTATATATATTTTTTGTGTATTACAATAAATCAATATGCTGCTTATAATATAAACGTTTGCAAAACTTCTTTTCATAAGCCTGATTCATTCAAGGAAGTTTTGAAAGCTTTGATTCTTGCATGTTCATAGATAGTACCTTATTTCCTGCAAAAGAAGTGTAAATTGTTCTAATTTTTATCTGTTAGGTTCTGATACGTAAGCGTTCAAAGTGTTTATTTTTATAGTAAAACTACGATTTCAACTTCGCGTCAAATTATGATTAGAAACTTACGTATTCAATTTCGATATAAAATTTATTTTTATTATATTAAACATAAATTTGTAAAATAAAAATATGTACTTCATTCAAGAAATGATATATGATGTCAAAAATTTTTCCTGTAGACTGCAAAATTGTCTTTTAAATATATTTACTAAAAAGGAAATATAATGAAACAATAACTTGAAAAAACTTAGCAAATTTAACTATTTCATCAAACAATACCTCAATTGTGTACATATAAAACCAGTAAAGTATTAAAACAATAAATTCCTGTCTGGTCCTGGAGCTGTAAGCCTAGATCAAATTATTATCTTATTAAATTATTTATTTAACGAAGGAAATTTCTGTTTCTACAGGACAGATGCATTTCTTCACTCGGCGTATATTTCACAGTGACTGTGTAAAATAAGTATTGATCTTAAATGTTATTTATTATTTTACTTATCTTATTTATCTGTCAATGTGATATACAAAGGAAAGCTGATAGTACATATGCGACAAAACGGTTTTTCACGAACGTTTAATAATGTTTTTTTTACGTTTTAATAAATAGTTAAAATATTATTTCTATACATACAAATAAACAGTTAAAATTCTCAATATTACTTTATTTTAAAAATATTTTAAACTACAAAATTATAATTTATAAAACTTGTCCAATTCGGTAATCACATAACAATTGCCATTTTCTGCAATAAAGATTGAAAATAGATACATTGTTCTAGAACTTAGATTTCATTATTCTTTTGACCTCAATTCTATTACCAACCTTAAAATGTCTTTATCAATAATTTCGGATACGGAAATATCATCAGCATATCATTAAAGAAACTGGCCCACAAATGTATGTATATAAGAACATCTTCCCCAGTATCGATTCCCATTATTTTCAAGAAATCGAATTACAAAATCGATGCAATTTTCTTTGAAGGTACAGAAAGTAAAAAATAAATAAATAAATTCGTCATGGCAAAATATGCAATCTTGTTAAGCGTTGAATATAAAAATTGAAACTTTTAAAATTGATTTTACGATGCAACTTTGCTTTCCAGTCATTCTCTTTCGTTTTAATCATTACTGAAATAAATGTGGTTCCTTCTGCAGATTTAGATTGCTTAACTTGCTTTTTATGAAATTTGTAATAATTTATATAATATGCAATACAAGGTTATGAAAATTTACTTTTTAGGTTTTTGTTCATTCCTAGGATGTATTTTCAAAATTTCCGAATCAATTTTCATGTCTGTAGGAACAATTGAGCGACATGGTACACACAGCTTAACAAACCGACAGAGAGACATAAAAAATAATTTATCCGTATATAGTGAATGTAGAAATAAATAAAAACATTAAAACGTACTGTAATAAAAATAAAACATAATGATAGAATCATTATTTATAGTATTCATTGTTATGATTTAATTAATCTTTGCTTTCAAATTGAATAGTCACTACCTACTGTTGAAATTGTAATTGCAGTTTAATACATTCTTCAAAATTTACAATTTCTCCAATATAAACTTATTTTCAATTACTGCAACATATGAAAATATAATATAAAGTGTTTCTAGTAATAATTATGTATCATCGAAACAAATTCCATACAAATCATCCCGAGTAACATTAACGCATTGATCGAGAAAAAATTGATTCTGTATCTCCCATTAACCAAATTCAGCAACTTGGGATGAATACAATTATTCAAATTGATAAACATCTCATGTATTATTCAAAACACTCCTAAGAATTGCGAGTAATATAATGGGTGCTTACCTTTATGCAAAGAAAATAAATAAGTGGAAAGCTTTAGTAAAATGGAAACGCTCTTTACTGGTGAGAAACAGTCAGGTGCGTGGTTAAAGAGATGGAGAGTTTTAGAAGTAGTTCTGAAAACAACCTATTTTAGTTTTATATCATGTTACGAAAAAATATTTACTTTTGAGATTATGTTTATTATATCTCCAAAGCATTATTTACAAAGAAATATAGGTAGGAAATATTTTGAGAAAATAAAACATTATTTGGGACCATTTTCATAAATGACGAACGAGGTATATATATCAATTACTTCTTACATCTACATAAATACAATTGTAAATCTGTCTGCTTATTTATTTGTGTATCTATTTGTGTGCATTTATTTGTGTTTGTCTCATCATCACGGGAAACGACTGCACAGAAATATGCCGAAAGATTTGTAAGAAAAGTATAGCTCCGTTGTGAAATCGTACATATAGAGATAATTGCGTACACTGCGATATTTTCCGTCAATAAACATCATAGTGTGAGCAAATTTACCTAATCTGAAAAGTGAATGTTTGGTCATTGACTACGATATTTATCTTTTTAAATTATAATACATATATTAGTAGTTTTCAAAGGTTATAGAATTATATTTACAAAAACTCATTTTCAGCTTGTTATAAGAGGGACTTAGAAGGAGTGGTTGTGAGAACTAAGAAGTTATTTATCGAAATGTTATATAGTTTTTAAATATAGATCTGGTACGTACTGTGTGTGCATGTTAAATGCATTATATAGCACATGATCTGACTGCTGACTTGGGGCTTTTATGCTTCTTTCACAGGTCTGCACCTTTTGAATGCCTTTTAAAAGCTGATTATTTCACAAGTCCGGACAGCTTAAATGCTTATGCAACACTGATTTCTTAACAAATCTCCATCTCGATTATATTTTTCTCTTCTGATTGTTTCACATGTCCACACATTTCAAATGACTTTAAATATCTTGATAATTAACTATTTTGATTTATCTACACTTTACTTATGGATCCCAGCAAGGATTAACGCATACTAGGCTACACCACCACAACTATGCAATACATTCCCTTTTAATCCCTTTCTTCAAACAAAGAAAATATTAACTTCAAATCTTCTAATTAAGCAGACTATATTTGATTTACTTATCCGAACTAAATAAACTCCAATCCTTAGTTTTACTGCTTTTACTGCTTCATTTAAGTAAACTACACTGTAAAACATTTTGAAACTTATGATCCTTTTTTCAGCTACTTTGTCGATAATTTTGGTAACTGATATGGACAGTCACAATTACAGGCGTTCTTGAAAATCCAAGCTTCATTTCTGAAATATTCAGCTATATATATATATATATATATATGTGTGTGTGTAACAAAGCTTATATATATATATATATATATATATATATATATATATATATATATATATATATATATATATATATATATATATATATATATATGATTGTATATTATCTCTTGTACATGTCTTTTCACATTACTGTTATTTACATCTTACGAATGGCAACAGTAGATCATATCTTATTCCTTTGTGAATGACAACACTTGTCACTTCTTTCTGAGTTCCCGTGCTCGACAGATTCGTGTATTTTTCAGTTAGATTCCAGGTATCCTTTTTTCCTTTTATTTTTTCTTCTTTATGTATGTAGTCCAAGTAAAAATACTTTATAGATATAATCTATCTATATCTTCAGAAACATACATTTTTGTGTTTGCTTCTACAAGACACGTATGCTTGAAAACGAGTTTTGAAGCAGTGAACAAATCCTGATTTAAGGCCTAAAACCGTGTTCACGTGTATAGCGTTTGTGCTTGGATTCCTCCTGTTTTCCTTTTATCGATTCCATATCTTTGTTTTTTTATACTTTTCTTAGACTTGATGATTCGAAATTTGTATTTTTTTCCATTTGATTGAAGATTTGCTGTTTTATACTTTTATTTTGTAAGCCTGTTAGAAGGTTAGGTTTTTCGAGTTACAGCTTCTCACATTCTTTCACTGGACCTTCAAACCTTTTTTTTAATTATTGAAATCATTTTATTTATTAGCTGCATCTGCGCAATAAATTAATTGAATTTTGCATTTTCATACCTATTTACTTATATTTTACATTTGCATATTTGCAAAGTATCCTTAATTTTTTACGTTTGCTACGGTATTTATAATATATATATATATATATATATATATATATATATATATATATATATATATATATATATATATATATATATATATATATATATATATATATATATATATATATATATATATATATATATATATATATATATATATATATATATATATATATATATATATATATATATATATATACATATATGTATATATATGTATATATACGTATATAAATACACACACACACACACACATATACATATATATATATATATATCATCATAATTATCGGGATTCTTACTCCCTTACTCCCATTGCGGACAACTGAATCTCCTGTAATTTTCAGTAACATATGTGTCAATGTTTCACAGTGTAGAAAATTGTTTGACTTACATATATGCTATATGAAATAAACCGTAATGTTTAATATAATGTATATACAAATAATTTTAAAACTTATAACCTTCAGGCTCCAATTTTCTTTCCATTTAAAAATAAAATACAATGAATACTGTGTGACACTACTTATTCCAATAATTTAATTCAGACTGAGAGACAAATTCCCTGCTATTCATTTTTTTTGTGACGCAAATCCCTGCGACATTTGTTATTTAAATCTCATCGAAATACAGCAAGAATTTCTATTTCAGTTTAAATTGTGGTGATATAGATTTTCAACTCTATTTGCGTTCATAAATTTATGGAATTTGATAGAAATTTTGAAATACTTCCTTCAAATCTCGAAGTTAACTAGTAATTCTAAAAACTGGTTTATTCGTAGAATAGGCCGCATGTAATTGTTACAATAGATTCGGAATTTTATTTCCTGACAGTGACGAATTGGCGATTCTTCAATTTCGATCCGATTGTTTAGGTAGTAATAAAATACCATCGTGATTTTGTTTCTAAAATAAAAAATAGTAAACTTTTTTATCCGTGACAACGTCATTTTATAATAAATCAAATAAAATAACATCTTAACTCTTGTAATAAATATATTACATAAAAGATCAATAGAATAGTAAAAATCAATAGAGTCCGGGGGGTAACTTACCCGCCAGATGGGGAGTTAATTATGCCACGAACACAATAACATTGCGTATTATTTACTACAATGATTGAAATTGCGATGTTTGAGCCATAATACGCCCTTTTTATGCATGATTGTATCAGATTTTGCCCTATGCTGCCATGTTAAGAAAATATGAAATTTCGAATACGTTTTTTCACTGGAATTTCAAAATATTGTATCTAGCTCTATATTTTTCATCAACAAAGCTGAATATACAACTTTGTGAATATCCCATAATATTTGTAGCTTCTATCACATACACAAGAAATCAGCCAGAAAGAAACAGACAAACAGACATGCGAGCTTTACTCTAAAAAATTATAAAACGAGTGAAACATATATTGGCATCAAAATATCGAAATTAAAAGTCTTCCCGAAAACAATACTTTCTCTATACTGTAATTTATAGTGTAAGAAAGTATAAATTGTCTGATGGAAATGATATTCGCAAGCCAAAAATTATAGAAACACTTTAATATCCATTCGTTGCCAATCAAAAAATTAAATGATTTAATCATTTTGTAGGCTGCAGAAAGCAGTATATTTTTCCATTTAACATCTTAACATAATTAAGAAATGGGCGGTTTGTGGATGTGTGTTAGGAAATGTGTAGTTAGGAAATATGCAAATTTAACTTTATTTAAATGTATAGGTGTCATATTTAACGAGCAGTAGCTTTTTGAATTAAAAACGTGAAATTACTAACTATAGATTATAAATTCAACTTACATTCACAGCGCTAAATTTCTCAAATAATATATTGTTCAAATGTATTCTGTAGGCTCGTTGGTATATCGTCGATTTGCAGGATTTAAAGATTATTTTGAACTTCCATATAAATAACACTTTCTTTTTAAAAAAACCACAAAGCATAATCAGAAACGATATACAGATAATACTATATATATACATATCTTACAATATCACAAAGTATATCCCAGCTGCTATAAACCAGCAATTAGATGGCCAGCGCATTGACAAGACAACAAGTTATTTTCTCAAGACACTGATGTATTAATAATCCACTTTTACTCGTATCACGCCAACGGTCATGTGAACCAGGAAACTATATACACTCTACATCTTCATCTTCAAAAAAAGTTCTGAATGAAGTAGATAACTCGATGTGTTCTTAATTAGTCTGTAAAATTCAAGAAGTTTTCAAAACAAATCAAAAGTCACCAACTTGGCGAATTTTGCAAATTTCTCACAAAAACCACTAAATTTATCTCTAAGCTCAAGCAATTCAGAACTTCATATAATTAGAATAGTTGCCTATAAACGTACTTTTTCATTGTGGCCGAAAAGATAATATAAGCGTACGTAACAATATCATCTCAATACCGTAAAACGATAAACTTGTAATATAAACCCAACTAACATGCCAAAATTTTGTCAATATTGTATATCTTGGCGTCTCATTTGAAGTAATTCCAATATTCGGGATACATTGCCAGCCATTGCCAGCTAAATAATAGATATATATTGGCACACCAATATTAGCTATTGTGAGACCAGAAATAGATCTGACATTAAGTGTTGTGTTATGGTGAGCCAGTTTTATACTAGTTATTTATTGATCTAAAACTTCGGACAATACTGACAGTCTGGATGGCACCGAGTTTTTCAACCCGTAAACATAAAGGTCAGAAAACCAAAAATTTAGGGGTGCCATGACAGAGGGGCCGAGCTGACCCGGACGAGGATGTGGAATGGTTCCATTGGTTAAATAAGTAACCAATGGAAAAATGAGCTTGTTGCGTCACACTGAATGCGGCAAATGAAAATAAGGGGGAAATGACACCCCCCGAAAAAGAGGGAGCTATAACCTGTGATCGAAGAGAACGACGAAAAAGAGAGATACAATTATGACTTGAGAGAGTAAACTTTAACAGATAACTGAAATCAACGACTAGACAGTGATGATAGAATACGACTTAAGAGTAGTGATGATTTAATACGACTTAAGATAACTTCGACATTATGACTTGTGCAGATACTACAGAGATGACTTGATATACAAAGAGAATGAAATAAGTGCGAGTGTTGGACTCAGCAGTACAATATGATCGACGAAGTTACGAGTGGATGCATTACACTACGAGTTGATGCGGGTAATAAAGACGACATCAAATACGTGCTGCAAACAAAGTCCAAGACAGATTTGAAGGTATGTGCCCATTGAAAATGATATCTGGTCCTATTTACTACTTATAGGCGTTCCGTTTTGGTCACATATGTCCCCTCCGCTGAAATGATATAATTAAAAATAGTAATTTAATAATTTAAGTATTTATGTTTTTTAATAAATGTTTCTGTTAAAGTTAAAATGTTGTGATCCATTTAGCATTTTATTAATTAATAATTCCTTTACAGGACTCACACAAAAAGTAAATAATAGGAGGGTTTATAGCGGCACAATAAAGCAATGTACGATTAAATAATAAATCCACTATGTATGAGTTAACGGTCATGTCAATCTAATGAAATTATTATTAAACTAAAAATTCAAATTCCTTTCCCACAGCTATAAATGAGGAAATGATATTAGACCAATATATTTCCAATGGTCAAAATGTTCAAATTTCGTGTCCACAAATATCCGCAATTCATCAAAATGTCCACATTTTCATATAGAACCAATATTGAATCTATATTAATAGCCGATATTAGGCCTGAATTACCATAATACTATGTATAGTTCTCAGTTATATATATATATATATATATATATATATATATTGTTAAATTTATTAACAAACATTCAAATCATCTCAAATTACAGTTATACTAGTTCCAATTTCCATTTAATTAAAAATATATTTTTTGTTTTGAATCACTTCTTTAAAGAATTCAATTCAAGTTTTGATGAAAAATGCTGAATTATTCATTTTATCTGTAAGGAAAATCCTAGACATTTGTCTTTTCAATCTCTGCAAGCCATTGAATTCCTCCTCTTAGTACGTATTTTATTTATATTAAGGTATTTTATAATATTACATTTGTTTGAATAAATGTGTGGAAAATAATTAAGGCCATGTCAAATAGTCCAATAATAAATGTCTTTCCTATGCCTTTCGATTCAAGCAAAACATATTAAAGGGACATACGGGTTAGGCGTTCTCTATGAGTATGAACTTGGCCATTGCAGCCTGAGTTCAAACTTTAAAGACTTAAATGCCGCACTGTGCAATATAATTGAAGTGCATTTAGTGAAATAATTTTTAAAAATTACCGTTATTTCTGTATTTTTTATTAATTTATATTTTCCACAGAAACTATGTTGTAAATAATTCTGTTAATAAAAGGCAACATGTAGAAAAATTGTGAAAAGAACGAAAATAGTTAATGTGTTTCAATATAGTACATAGCTTGAAAATGAGTAATTTATAACTTTAATGTCGAGGAGATGGGTAACTCTAAATGTGTAAAAATTGTATTTCACATGTTTTTTCTTTTCCATTGGCCAAGTACTTGATGCTAATCATTCGCCTTTATTCAACCAAAATTTCTCCAGACGACAGCAGGAGGCGGAACACAGTTCATTCTCTATGACTACATTTCTACACTACAACATCCATCCCAGCAGGTGGGATTCGAACACCAGACCCCCGGCAGTCACGAAAGCACGAGAAAACGTTTCCCTTAGACCTCTTAGTTACCGAAGTGACATTTCATATAAATAAACTTGTTTAATACCTAAAACTTACATGCTATATAGAAACGTTTGCATTGTTTGGACTTTGTGTATTGCTATAACTTTATTCACTATAAATATATTATTTTTAACATGTATTCGATCAAAATCTAAATGTCTGCCAAACAGTAAAATAACTCCAAAAAACATCTTGGTTCGAAATTGCACTTCATGCAAATTCTATTAGACAACTTCCTTAAACAAATAATATAATTATCTATGAAATAATTGATACAAATATTTGCTTTTTAAATCAAAGACCAGTGAATGTCTTGCGTTAAAGCATTTTTCAGTTTATGCTGTAATTATTTTTAAATTATTCCTATTTATTTGCATAAATTTCTAAAACAGGCTCAAAGATTTCTAGATGTAAACATGATTCTCAAGTCACTGATTTTGAAACTGATACACACTTATTTTTTTTTCTTTTAATTTGGTTTTGTTTGGGATAAAATATTTCGAACTTGCAGCAGAGCTGATAATGTACTACTTGCATAATAATAAAGAACAAATAGAAGAATGGGTTTTCCTAGGAGGATACTAGCTGTTCCAGAAAATCGCTACAGAACTTTACTCCAAATATCGTAATTATGCGACTCTTGCCATCTGAAATCAGATTTGGATGAACACTTGTCCTCCTTCATGCACAAATGAGGTTATCATCCGCTCGGAAGCCGGATTCATTGCTAAAAACGGCGTCATTTGGAAGCCGAAGATTTTTTGTCTGACTGCAGCATATGTTGCTGTCTATTTGGCGAAGCTAATTGTAGATATCTTGAAGAACGTCGAGACTGGCGTCCTGTTTATACAGTCACCTCTCAGTGTTTTGTTCTGAAACTGCATGATGCGTAGGAGCTCTTTGGTATCTTGAACTGTCGACAGGCAGGTAACTGCTAACACGTGTGGTAGCGCATTAGTCTTCTCTTAAGCATTCTATATGCCCATTCTAGAGTTTTCACAGTTATTCGTATTAATGTTGATAGTCACAATCAAACATCTACGAATACGGAATGTAAAAAACCACAACGACTACGGAAAGTAAGGAGCAGTAAGGACTACAGAAAGTAAGGAAAATACAACAGCGGTCCTACATGTTTCAGCTTGTGTGTTGCAGTATTTCTTATATGCATACCATATTGCAAGAATTTCGAACCGCTATTATGTCCCCTGTTCAACTAACCGCTATTATGTTCCCAATCGTTCTGTTCACTTATTAACTACGAATGTTCAATTAATTATATACCTAATCGAGAAAAATGTACACGCTAAGGTTAATGGTTATAGGATAATAATTTAGGATATTTTAGAAAAAGTGTCTTACATAATAAAAGAAGACGTTTGCACCTACATTTTTTTATCTGTATTTATATGTATATGTAGGTGTATCGTCTGTAGCTGAATATCTAAATTTCAGACAGCCCAAAACTTCGTTACATAATTAGCTGAACCCCGGGAACTACTGACCTCATCCAGTTATTACTGTTTATTTATTCGAATGTGTTTCTTAATTATTTTAAAAAACATCATTTTGGACGATTTTCACATAATTCCTTTCCTTACCGATCGAAAATATACTTGTACAATTTGCATTTTGACGTCATCAGAAAGATTAAAGAACGTCCTGTCTAACTATTTTTGATAACCGTAGAACAATTCTTTCATATCCATTTATTTGTTTTTAAATACATAGAATTTTAAATACATTATATGCATGATTTAGGTTATCTAATTCTTATTTCGTCGCATCCAAAAATAGAGGGTAACATCAATTCCATATTTTAGCAAGGGATATATAAATTTGCATACTAATTATTTTTGTTATTTCTCATTTTTTTATTTTCTATGAATTTAAAAAAACCCATCAAAATTGAGATTTTGTTTTTCATTAGATAAAGGATCAAGTCTACAGGTTGAGGGTTAATATACATTGCGTTGTAATTGACGTCACAAACTGTATTCGTTGCTATAGGAAACAGTGAAGCATGTATCGTAAAAGCAGTGCTGTGTTTTCGAGAATTCGATATAAATTCGAAGTAAATTTAGTCACATAATTTCATCCTAAATCTCAAGCAAATGCTTTAATAATATATTGGTTTAAAAGCTATCTAAAAGTTCTAGATAAATATGTATTCCAATATTTTTATAAATGTAATGAACATCTGTAAAAATGATTCTATTATCAATTAAACCGTCGAATGTTTTACATAAAACACATTGAAGTGATGTTTATAAATTGTGTATAAATTAAAAGTACTATTATAATCATAAGTATTTCAATGATAAAAAAGTATATTTCGTATTTGTCTCTGAAAGAATTTTTAACCTTTCTCGTTATTTTTCTTATTGGAATGTTATTAAACTAAAGAACTTAAAATATTTTCTGTATCTGAAAAATATTTAATTTGGTTGAAACAAAATAATTTCAAAACCTTTTTTATAGAATAACAACATTAATTTAAAAACATAAATATTTAATTAACTCGAAAATGTTATATAATATACTTTTAACACGCTTTTAAATTGGTATAAAAAAGTATTTGGCCAAAGAAATGAACCTTAATAACTGAGCATTAAATAACACATTTAATTGAATAAAAATGTTCTAAGAACGCATTATCTGTTTTGCATTTTACACTAATCATTTCAAAATAGTTTTTAATAAATGTGTTTACATTCTTAAAAGGAAAAGCAAAATAATGATTTGAAAACTTAATTTAAAATCCGATGTGTATCAAGAAATTTGTTTAGGAAAAAAATCGAAAATTGAATTTCGTACTTTTCTTTCAAGGTAACTAACGATAATTTGCGTTTATTTAATTTTATAACTACTTACAGAGTTATTATTTTCTGCTGAAGATATTAAAAATAACCCACTTTTATTTAATAGAAACTTATAAATCAATTTAGTAAGCTAGCCGAATTTTGTCTGTTTCTCAATTATTATATGTTTCTCATTTTTATCTGTTTCTCATTTCATAATGTTAAAACATAAAAAAAAAATATATATATTTTTCAGAAAATGAATTGATGCTACATTTTTTAATTCAAACTCGAATATAAAGTGAACATTTGCCTTCGAAGTTATATAAATTCAAAATATAGATTTAATGAAAGATTTTTAAATAAGTAAATATGCAATATGCAAGTAAATTTGCTACATGTAAAAAACCATCACAATGAAATTTTTGAGACAGAGGCAGACGATATGCGCTAGAAAAATATTATTGGTCGGATATTAAAATTTGAACTGTTTTATGTCCGCAGACGAAAATTTGTGGTAATAATTACAAGTTATCTATCGTAGAATAAATTTTGAAAGAAAAGAAATCGGAGTGGATGCGAGAGCATAATCGAGCCATGATTTTCTATGATATTAAAGTAGGGCTAAATCAAGAAGAATATCTTCAACGCCTACAATTAGTATATATAAATGATGCACCATCTCGTGTCACTGTATTCAGATGGTTTACAGTGTTTAGAAGAGGTCGAAATTCTCTCCTGTATGAAGAACACACAGGAAGAACTTTGTCAGCTGTAGTCCCAGATAATGTGTCGACCATTTGAAAATTGTTAATGGATGATAATTCGCTGTATCTTCCAAATAATGCAGAAGAAACTTAACATTGGATCTGCAGCTATGCATAGAATTATTCATGAAGAACTGCATATCAAAAAATTAGTTTATTGTTGGATCCTCCATAATTTAACAGAACACTAAAAAGCGGAGCGAGTCAGAATCAGTAAAGAAGCCCTAAAATTACTTAATGATGGTGGACACGGCATTATTTTTAAAATCATAACTGGTGATGAAACTTGCATACCGTTTTTGAATCGTTCCAACACTTGAATAAAATAAGTATGGGTCTTTGAAGAAGACCCCAAACCAACAATGATAAAAAGACAACGAGCAATGAAAAAAGTAATGTATACCGTGTTTTTCAGAAGTACAGGTCTGGTCAAAGCCCTAAAAATAGAGCGACAGAAGACAGTTACAGTTACATTAAGTGTCTTCCAGAGATTCTTCAGGAAGTGAATGTTAGGAAACTCATGCTTCACCATGACAATACATCTTCTCATTCGGCAAGAATAGCAGTCAATTTTCATGAACAAAAAACATCAAAGTGATAAAACATATACCCTATTCTCCTGATCTTGCTATGTGTGACTTTTGACTATTTTTATATCTAAAATCATTTACGTGGGCTTCGTTTTCATTCCGAAGATGAGATTGATGAGGCTATAAAAATATATTTTAATCGATTCCAATAAATGGATAGCTTGAAGCATTTAACCTTTGGAAATTTCGCATATAAAAGTGAATTGATGTTGGAGGGGGGTAATTTGAAAACTCCTAAGCGTTAGTCAGTTTAACTTGTACCACTTAGCCGTTCCAGATCTAATTCCAGATCTAATATTACAGATCTAATATTACAGAGAGAAATTCAACATATGTAATACTTAATGCATTTTTAATTTCATGCAATTATATTGTTAAATGTATTTAAACAATGCCATGCAATGTCTCGAAAACGGTTCATGTTAGTGTTATGAAATTTATGTCATTCGTTTCCTTATGAAAAAATACGGATGATATATTTAACTGTATTGAAAGCCGTGATTTTAAATGATTTTATTTTAATTCATTCACAAATTATGCAATCACATGAAAAAGGTTCATGCTACAGTATTAAAGTTTACCTCATCCGTTTCCTAATAAAAAATGATGTTTGAAATGATTTTTTAGTTATTTAAATTGAAAGTTCTGATGTTAAATGTAATTTTTATCAAAAACTCTTTAGAAAATAAGGCCATTTTCTGAACATTCGAATGCGTTTAAAATCAATAAGGTTTCGGTCTTCATGGATTGCAATGAAACGCTTCATTTGGTTTTTTAAAAACTTCATTTGTTTTTTAAAAACTTCATTTGTTTTTTAAACGCTTCAGTTGTTTTTGAAATGCTTCATTTTTTCGTGCAATGCCACATACATAGATTCATAGAAATATGCAATGGACACACAGTCTAGCTCAGAGATACTCAAAGCCTGGTCGTGCGTCGAAATGTTGAAGTCGAATTTTTGACCTCGTCATTATATTTTCTGTATACATTATACTATGTACGTCAGGAGATTAACAATGAGTCAACAATCACAAGTCAACAATCCTTGCATTGTCATTTGATAATCATACTTGTTTATTGTAGAAACCCATTTTCTTTAAGAAAGTCCACAGATAGGCACAAATGAGTCATATTAAATGGGGAATTCGTGTTCATTGCTACTCAAAACGTACCAATTTATCGTACTCATAGGCATAGTAATGGAACAAAATCAGATTGATTTTTTTTTATAATCAATAGTGTGTTCGTAGAATTGAAAATATAAGAAAATAAAACGGTGTTTAGTAAGTTCCAGTTAAAACTTTGCAAAAACAGGGAATTACTTTAAAAAAACTATACTTTTTACGCAATTTCTATCTCGTAAATATTTCACTAAGTAATCCTAATTAGTTCAAAAAGCTGAAAGTACAAAAAAAATTCATTTTTTTGTAAGGATTTTAGATTTTTAAACACTTTTGACATTGTAATTGATTGCACTTACATCGTTTTAATTTGTAAGTTAATACTCCACTGGATTAAATTCCTTGTATAAAAATTTTGGTTTTAGTATGAAAAATCTGATGTGGGCAGCACATGACTTTCCCTGCAGACGTTTATATTCACGTTCTCTTTATTTAATTAAATTTAGTTCACTTTTAATTCAATTTTCGTTCTCATTCGGTAACCGGATTTATTATCAAAGGTGGCGAAGAGAAAATAAGAAAAACTAAAATATCTAGAGAAAGGCTAGTGTAATGGGGTTGATCTTATTCTTTTCGTCGTTAAAAATTAACAATTAAACGAGCATTTATTGGATATATTTGAGTATACCTAGTTCTTTAGTTTAGATTTTGAAGATTTTTACGGGCCATTTTGCAAAAAAAGGCAGGTTATATTTTTTCGAATCATACCAAAATCTAATCAGCACCAGGGTAACCTACAAGTGACTTATCTACCAAATTTTGTGACATTTGGTCCATCAGTTTTTCAGTTACAGTGGATACAAGCTTTTGCGGGTCATTTCGCAAAAACGGCGGGTTCTTTTATCCCGAATCGTACCCAAAACTAATCAGCACCAGAGACGCCCACAAGTGACTTACCTACCAAATTTTATGAAATTCGGTCAATTACTTTTTTAGATAGAGTGGATACAAAATCTGCACAGGCAGACAGACACACAGACACACAGACAGACAGACACACAGACACACGCACAGACGCCACGCTAAAAATAGTTTTTTCGCATTCTAAGGGTCTCGAAACGTATAGATCCGTCGAAAACTCGAGTTGTGATTTTCGGCATGATTCCAATACTTTCCCTATACATTACCATGTATTGCAGGGAAAGTAAAAAAAGTGCTTAGCATTATGTGATACCTTCTATGTAACTGTCTTTGATTTAACCAACACATGTTAACGAAGTGACAAAAATTGACTTCTAGTTATAATATATGTTGGCTAAAATATATGCATCCATAAGTTATAAAAAAACATATGCATCCATAAGAAATTGAGCTACAGCCGGGAGCCTCGGAATGTATTTTATCGTTTGAAGAACTATGCAAATTATTACAACGGTGGCAACAAAAAGAGGCCATATTAGAAGGTGGTAAATCCTCACTTGACAGCTATAAAATCCGATATTCGGTACGGCATAGAGTCAATTAATAACTTATGTCCCTCTCTGGAAGTTTCTGCCACAAACGACTTAACTGGTCAGCTAATTCTGTGGTATTCTGAGAATCCTGCAATTGCTGTCCCAGCATGTTCCAGACTTTTTTTTGATGATATGTCTGGAAACCGAGTTGGCCATGGAAGGATATAAAATCCTCGAAAATATTACTGAGAAAGGTATGCACTATGTGACCGAGCGTTGTCTTGTTAGTAAATGGAACAGGGTTGACTTGACAGCATAGGCAGGATAATCGACTGCATAATATCGTTGAAGTACAAGCGAGCCATCATATTGGTTTGCAGCAAATTTAGAGCAAATATTCCCTTCTTTCGACCCAGATCTTCCTACCTACACGACAGTGTAAATTTAAAAAGCTGGGACGGAGCCATCTAATTTAGACCAGAATCCATTGGGGGCAACATCCACAAGACCCGTACTTTCCTGTTCCTACCACCAACCACTTGGAAGGACGTCCATACCCACATATTTAACGTACCTGTAATCTGCGTGAACACAAGGCAGTTTAGGAAGAGCCTAGAATCGAATGTGGGTCCTACGGGTGAAATAACTGTGCTTTAACGACTGGGCAGTTCCGCTCAACTAAAAGAGAGTGGCTGTCCTTTAAGATAACCCCAGACTGTCACACCACGTGGGATGATCGTGTGCCGTTTGACAACAAATGCTTGATCGGAACTATATCCGCAGTTCTCCTCTATACACGTATTCGGTCGGCATAAGCGCTGAGAGAGAAGCACTCTTCGTGGCAAAAAGCAATATGTCTCGTACCCAGTTCTGTCGCACTTCAGACGGCTCTAAACTGACGGTGTCAGTGGTAGGCGTCTTAATGGACGTCGAAAACTAATCCCACCTTTTGCCAGTCGTCTCCGAATAGTAAATATAGATAAGAGACGCATGGACTATGGAAAATGTCTTTGAATGGCTAAGAACTACGCCAATGCGTGTGGGTGAGTATTGTTACTTTTTAACAAAATCGATGAAAAATATGGAAACATCCTCTGAATTTCCAAATAGATTTACTTAATTTTACATAATTCAAATATTTAAAATTCTAAATGGTTGTTTACTTATGAATGGCTACATGGCGCAGTTTAAATGCTGACTGCATATATTTTATATATTGCACCAACACATCAAGGATACTGCAAGCTGAAAAGGATCGCAGTGTGACTGGTTCTGTAGTTCCCAATTATTGATCTTTTAAGGTCTAATATGATTAAATTTTAGTAGAAAACACATACAATAAACATTGCCATGACACTTGTATCATCAATGAAAAACAAGTAACTGATCTATAACGAAATGATACTCAATATGTTATCTGATAAACCAGGGGCTCTTGAATGACACTTTGAGAAACTTTGTTCAATACTTTTGCAATTACAGAAGTGATGGATCAACGTTGTATCCGTCTGAGGATTAAATCTCAGATTGTTTATTTCTACGAAAATGGATAAAAAATAAATCCTATATTCTGTGACAATATGTCACACAATGTTCTATTTCAATCGTGTTCCTAATAACATTTCTCACTTTTGTAATGCGGCAGTCAAGTTATCGAGAAACTGAACAAATGCAAAAGCAAAGGATTTTATTCAAAGAAATGCTTTATTGGTTTATTTGAGATACATTGTGTCCATTTTTTACACATTTACAGCAACGCCTATAACATAAATTATTTTCCCCAAAAAATATTATTTGGACAGATTATAGCCCTGATGTTTCGTGATCTTAATGATTGTGCCAATCCACTTTCAAGATCATTTATCCAAAATGATCCCTATTTATATTTTTTCCCATGGCTGTAATCCAGAAGTTCGATGAGTTTTTCTGAAAATGTAATTTGTATTAGGAAACACCTTTATCACTTATTTTCTATTTTTTGTATTATTTTGTTTAAAAATGCCTTAATGTATTCCAATAATATTATCTTGAAGACGTAATAAATGTTTTCTAATATTGTATTTGTTGCAATAAAAAATAAGTTGTGGGCTGCGCATAAGTTTCCCTACAGATTCATATTAAGGTTATCTTTATTCCTTTCATAACTCATTGAATTGAGTTTAACTGTACGAAAAAATCTGATGTGAGCAGCACATGACTTTACAGACTCAAATTCATATATATATATATTGTCTCTTTACTTCATTAATAATTCATTAAATTTAGTTTAATTGCACTAAATAATACGCATAAATAATGAACTTACAACAGACATAACAAAAATGCGAAAGAACTAAAATATCTCGAGATCGGCTTGCACAACGATTTAAATGCACAAAACAACGCCAACGAATATTTAAAATGACACTGAATTAGCATTTTTAATTCAATTTCCGTTCTCACTTGGTAACTGGAAGTTTTTTCAACGGTAGCGCAGCGTAAATGCGAAAACCTAAAATATCTCGAGAACGGCTAGACCTAGTGTATTAGGGTTGGTCTTATTCTATTCATTACTAAAAACGATGTGTAAAACAAGCATTTAATTGATGTATTTGAGCATACGTAGTATTTTATGTTAGATTTTGACGAATTTTGTGGGCCATTTCGCAAAGAAAATGCAGGTTACTTTTTCCGAATCGTACCAGAATTTACTCAGCACCAGGGTAACAAACAAGTGATTTATCTGCGAAATTTTATGAAATTTGATCTATTAGTTCTTCAGCCATTGTGAATACAGGCAATTTTTGCGGGTCATTTCGAAAAAAAAGCTGGGTGTTTGTTTCTAAATCATTTCAAAACCTAATCAGCACCAGGGTCACACAAAAGTGACCTACATACCAAATTTTATGAAATTTGGTCTATTAATTTTGTAGTTACAGTGGATACATATATTGCACAGATAGACAGACACATATACAGACGTCACTCTGAAAATAGCGTTTTTGTGTTTCTGAGGTCCAGAAACGGGCAGATCCGTCGAAAACTCGAGTTGCGATTTTCTGCATGACTCCAATACTTTCCTTATACATTACCATGTATTGCAGGGAAAGTAATAACACATGTAATCATTTGACATGAAGCTGAATTTGCAGTTTTAGTTAAATTATCGTTTTCTTTTGGCGACTGGACGAGTTTTCAAAGGCAGCTCTTACAAAAACAAGAAACAAGAAAATCTCGAGAACGGTTAGTTCTAGTCTTATTATTTTGTCGCTAAAAAATTACGTGCAAAACAAGCTCTTAATTGATACATTTAAGCATATGTAGTCTTTTATTTTACATTTGGTAGATTTTTGCAGGCCATGTATAAAAAAGCAGGTTTCTAATTTTCAGTGTGTGCCAAAATCTAATCAGTTCCAAGACAAACCACAAGTGACGTATCTGCCAAATTTTGTAAAATTTGGTCCACTAGTTTTGTAGATAAATTGGATACATGCATTGCACAAGCTGACAGACACACAGACGCATAAATTCACAGACACATAAACAGACAGACACATAAACACACAGGCACATAAACATATAGACAACACACACATGTTACGCTAAAATAGTTTTTCCGAGTTCTAGTGAGCTCGAAACGTGTGAGAATTACCATTTCCCTATGCATTACTATGAGAGAGCAAATATGTATTCTTTTGAGAGAAAGTAAGTATTTCTCTTGTACAAAAAGTAAAAATGTACATTTATATTTATTTTAAATATATTTCTCAGGAAACAAGGTCAACAAAAAATGTATAGTGGAGTCTTCACATAGCGGTGAATGTTGTACACATTTCATTTACTCTTAAGTAATTTTATTTTATTTTGCATACTTGTTTCGTACAGTCATATGGAAATTCAACATCTCTAAAAGCGAAAGTAGAACTCCTTAGTGAACTCTTCCTACTTTAGAATCCATATTGAATCAATATGTCATCATCTTATCTCTCTCTATAACAGATACTGAGATATAAATGTTTTGATGTCATATTTAACCGGAATGAACATATTTAGTGAATCCACCTACCTCCTTCGGAATTTGATACTGAATTCACATCGTTATTTTCTAACTTTTATCTATTGGCAATTTTAGGAAGTATATGGTTAATAAAATGGAATCGGATAGCTAAATAATCAGATGTGGAAATGTAGAAATCGTTAGTGAATACCTTTTCATTCTCCTTTAGAAATTGATATTGAATACATATCTGTTATCAACTAAGCTCTATCTATAGCATGTCTTAAGAAATAGATGTTTGAGAACCGGAAATGGAAAGGAACCGGAAACAGAAATCTTTAGGGAACTCTCACTCCTCCCCGGAATTTAATGCTGAAACTATATCACTCAACATCTAATCTGTATCTATAGCAAATCCAGAGAAATAGATGTTTCACGGAAACATTTGTCATTAAAGCAATTTGTCATTTGTCAAAAATTTGTCATTTGTCAAAAATTTTACTACCAAAAACAAAATTCATTATTTGATAAGCATCATGATAAGTACGAGTATATGTCGTAATATTTAATAAGTATCATGAAATACAAATATCTTTCATTTTTCAAATGTGTACGTTGTTTCGCAACTTTAGTATCAAGACTGTTGCCGAAATAAGAAAATATTTCAAAATAAAATTATTCAAAATTGCTTTTGATAACCCTATATTATCTTCCAAGAATATATATTTCTAAAAGAGTAAAAGTTAGAAATTCTTTTGATAATTCCTGGTTCGCAGAATGTATTCACTTTGATACAAGTATTATTTTATTTAAAGTAGGATCTATACATTATGTAGATTCAGATATCAAGGAATGATTTCTCTTATTGAATTCTCTTTTATGCTCTTAGTAATGTCAGCAGCATCCTCTCTTACTGCATTTGAATGTTTCATTTCACAAAGTAGATTTTGAAATGAACAGTATTATTTCAATCGTTTCAAGTTGTATCATAACAAAATAATCTTAAAAATATATTTTGATTATATATATATATATATATATATATATATATATATATATATATATATATATATATATATATTAGATAGATATTTGATATATTAGGATATACGTTGTGTTTAACAGTTTGTAGCGAGTATGCAAAATCATCAATTCGATCCTGGGGCCAAAAGGTGGTAGACCAATATCATGGAGTTGGCGAAAAGACGTCGCCAGGTCAAGGCATTTAATACTGCCTTGCGGGCGTTGGCTACAGTTCCCCCCTTCCAGTGAGTCTCACCGAAACCGAACGAAATTTTTACTGGGTTGCAGATAAGGCGGCGAGCTCCTAAGTTAAAGTGAAGAAGTTGTTTGGTCCACACTACAAACGGCCTCATAGTGAGTTACAATTCCCTATGACGTACGGTGAGTCGACGTCAGAGAATCTGGAAGTTATCGAGTATGTTTTATGGCGCCATCTCACAGGAGTACAGAAAGTATATTTATTTAATGCATATATAATACTCTGGAAGATGAATAACTGAAAATAATTGAGCGAAGGATGCTTCCTGATCACGTCAGGGTCACCAATGTAGCGAGAATGTGAAATCACCAACTTGGCAGTGTCGAAGTTTGATCCCGGAGCCAAACCGTCTGTAGCGAAAAATTGAAGCTGCAGCGATCTTCAGGAAATTCAGTTTAGGAGTACTTCAGTCACGCCCTGTGAAGTTTTTATTGTTTAATTTAAAATTATTTGAAAGTTATGAAAATTTAAAGCCGAACATCAATCAAAATTTATCTTTCAAAATTATATGTTGTTCAGTACACGTTTTGTTTTCCGAATTCAAGAGATAGGAAGCAGATGTTCAGTAAACGATGTCTGCAGGCTTTTCGAATTAGACATTTTCTAATCTTGTGAATTTTAAAGATATACTTTCAATTTTTGGAACATGGAATGATTTCAATATGTTATAAGTGCGCTTCGAAAATTTGACTTAAATCTGAACATTTTTAGAAGGAACTTTCGAGTCAACTAATATAAGGATAAAACAAAGCAATTTTGCACGGACGTTTATATAGTGGCAAGTACTGACTAGGCACTTCATTTTTGACGAAGATGTTGAGCATTTTTATACTCTTTTGAATACTTATATCGTATAGTCATATTTATTTTCAGTAAAACCGAAAGTGACATCTCGAGAAAGACAAGCGAAAATTTTAGTAAATCATCCTGAACCTTCCGAAATTTGGCGCTAAACTCATACCACTCATCATCTAAGTGAGAAAAAAATCAGAAAAGTAAATATTCAACCCTCCATTTCCTTCTAGAACTTGCTATTGAATCCACATCGGTCATCAGCTGCGTTCTGTTTATAGTAGATACTGAGAAATAAATGCCTTAATAAATTTTGATAAAAACAATGGTATTGCGAAATGTATGCCACCAAAACAATGACCAAAGACAAACAGAAAAGTAATTGTGAGACCAGATAAAGAGCAGAAATATGAGACAATTTTATGTTCTTTATTTATTAAGGCTGTAATGTTAGACAATGACAGCAGACGTAAGGACGCCAGTTTTACGATACTTTGACCCGAGAGGTCAATTATGTTATAACGCTAAGAGACAAAAGTGTAGCCACAAGGTTGGCTAAAAACATTGACCAGTATGGATGATGTCTGATCACGCTGCCCTAAGTTCGGCCAATGGTAGCCGAATGTGCGTTACAGACCTCAGGCAAAAGAGGCGACAAACGAAAGAAGCTAAAAAATTATATGCACGACTTCTACGACAGATTCATATAGACACAGAAATTATAGGAACAATTCCCCAGAGAGCAGAAATCAGCAGAATGTCATGATGACTCTGTAAAAGTGTTTTCCCCAGAGATTCCACAAATAGTCCACAAAAAATGTCGTGATATAAACTTCAACGAAATGAGCAGATGCATTACGAGTATGAGAACAATACTTAGAGTTAGTATTAGTACGATATGCACTGATGCAAGAGTTGTGGTCAATGGCCAAAGACGAAATTGAAGCTATGTGCCCATTAATTATTGTAACAGGTCACAGAATATCTTGGTAATAATAAGTTACTGGTCTCCCATGTCCGATCTCACATGTCCGATCTCCTCCGCAATAATAAGATAATTATTATAATCAATTTAATAATTAAACAAATGTTGTTAATAAATAATATTATTTTAAAAGTTAAAAATGGTGCAATTAATTGAGTAGCTTTATGTTAATAATTATTCTATTAGGAACTCGTACTGAGAATTAATATGATGGATTCAAACGGCACACAACGTAAGATGTTTTAGCGTTTCACGATTTACGATATACGGTCATGTTCCAAGATTAATTAAATATGTTTCTCAAATGTAACTTTAAGTTCGTTTTTTGTGCATCACAGTAATTATATGCAGAAAATTTAAGGATTAGAAATAGTTTTTACCATTTTTATGCTCTTAAAATTGAAAACAACATATTTGTAACGATTTATATTTACTGAAAAAATATATTTTGTGAATTATTTGATTGAAAATATATCTTCCACAATTATTCAATTAGGAGGTTTAAGAAAAAGAAAGAAAAAGGCCAGAGAAAAAAATCACGACAATCAACGGTATTTTGTTCATGCAATTTACTTTTGCTGATTTTAGCAATTACTCCGAATAAAAATATGAGTAAAAAGATGATCGTATGTTTTCAAAAATGAAGCTTATTTAAATATATCTTGCGGAATGGATTATCAGAAGGCGAATTTAATTTGCAAGTCAAATATCAATTTAAGTCAATTTATGAAGCAAAAAAAGCCACCTTCAGTAAAACAATACTTTTATTTACCTTTCTGTTCTAATCGGCAATTAAATGTTTTGGAATTAATTAATATGTTTTATAGATTGTATATTTCTTGATATTCAAAATCTTAATTTAAATTTATCTGAAATTATTTTTGGATTTATATTTAATTTCTCTTATTTGGCTTTATCTTTGACATTATTTTTAGTATATATATAATCGATAATAATTTTGGTATATATATAATCCCTCTTATTTTACTTTCTCTTTGTTAATTTCTATTAAAAGGCTCCCCTTTAAAAACACAGTTGATTCTCATAATGTAAATATTGCTACATCAAAATACGATAACCACATTGCTATATCATACATCGTTATTAAGTTGGACGAACACTTGAATATAATATACTCAATATGGCGGGTTCTATATGTATAAGCATATGGTTTCTATATGTATAAATTGCTATTAGTTTGTATGGTGAAATATAAACACAGGATAACTGATACAATGGTGCATTTAAAAAAAAATGCTTTTTCAATAAAAAATATTTTTCTAAAAAAATGGATGTTGTTGAGCAAATTCACCAAAATTCTTGAATATATCTCCCTTTAACAAATATTTCACCAAAAATTCTTATTATTGCTGTTAACAAACCTTTTTAAGTTTTTGCAAAAACAAGACAGCTGATGAATATGTTTGGAAATTTTCAAGTAGTTAAAAATACTTTTTTCAATAAATGTAAGAAGGTAAACACTGGAAAACAAATTTTTGAGTAAATTGTAAGAGAGTCATTGAATTCACATGAAATAGGTTTAATCTACTGTATGAAAATGGTTATAATCTTATTAATAATGAAAGGATTTAAAAATTGTTTTGGGGGATTTAAAAATAAATATATTAAAGACATCTAAATATTAAATATTAAAGAGTCTAAAAATATTTCTTAGAAAAATTTAGGTGTGAGCCTATATTAAATTAAAAAATATTCAATTTAAATACTATATAAGATTGATTTCTGTACATAAAGGACAATTTTTATGTAAACTCTCAGTAAAACATAATTTTTTTAAGCATTACCATAAATAATAATTTATTTTTAGGAAAATATACAGACGTACTTGAATAACATTAGTCTAGTGCAAAAATAATTAAACATTTCTAGCTTTTATAAAGTATTCTCCATATATGTTTAACTCTATTCCATTTTCATTTACCAAGATCGCTATGACAAAAAATTAATGCAGCTATATTAATACTCCTGAGGTACAAACTAATATCATCCACACTTTGGGTTACATAAAAGTTTCATTTATACATTCGAGTTCTGTGAAAATTTTTTCAGTGAAAATAAATTAAAATTCCTGCACATAAAATTCGCCTATAGAGGTTTCACCACCTATAAAAATATCCCCAATAGGCGGGTTCTATGAGTGTGGACATCAATTTTACAGTTTAGTGTGCCTTCAGCTCAATCTTATGTAAATTAAAAGCACATATGTGTCCATTGCCAGTCCTAATCGATAATCGTTAAACTGTGCAACAGCACCTTTTCTACTGTCATCGCAGATAATTTGTGCAACAGAACCTTTTTCGCTGTCATTGCAGATAAGTTGTGCGACACCACCTACTTGTTTTGCTGTCTTTGCAGATAAATTGTGCAATAGCACTAGTTTTTATGATCGCATTTGATGTTTGACTGCATAATAAGTACTAAGTAGGACAAGTGATGTTGTTATTGATAATATTTTTGCAATATTATTTTCAGAATGACTTCTTCGTGTCCTTGATTACTTGTTGGGACTAGGGAACAATTTGACAAACCCCAATAGGAATTTCCCTGTCTGGAAAGAATATACGTGAGTCACTTTCGTAAAGAAATAATATAATAACATCGTATTGCCTGCAGTTATTGAATCATATGTTAGATTAATTGCAAATTATGACCTAATGTACTGGGACACGAAGTAAGTAACATCAATAAGTCAGTATGTTTGTTTATCAGAATAAACAATCGGCATCACGGTGTAGTGAGTAACACTTGATACTTTATGATTATTTTTAATAGCAGTTTGCCAGTAGGTTGATACTTTACTGCGATCACTTTAGGTGCTGTATTTATGAAACAATCGGAGCATCATTTTTCAACAGACTAATGTTCAGCCGTTTATCGCTCTTATCCGTGCAATGCCTCTCAGTTATGTGTTTCTGCCCTATCCTTCCTGTTTTCTGAATGCCTATTGAATGACATGCATGCATTCTTGTTGGAAAGTTTCAATTTTAGGCAGCGAATATTCGTTGTGATACATTGGCAATAAATGAAAAAAATATTGTAGTAATATTTTGTCATAAATAAATCATTTATTTTGTTTCTCGTGTAATGCATAATACAACTTCTTACTTTTGTTACAATCAGAAGTAAAGGAAAAGTATATAAAGGCTTAAATTCATACGTTTCTCATATAATACTTTTTACAAACATTAAAACAGCAAACTGTCAAATCATTAAACTGACAAGGTTCAAACGTCCTATCTAAAAATATTAAAAATGCATTCATAACAAATCAGAAATTCATCTATTTGCTCTAAATTTAAATCAGTGAACATTTTCTTAAATCCAAATGCTAGATCCAAATGTCTGTCCAATGAAAGAAATATTTCTACCACAATCAGAGTATTTGAAAAGCCACATTGTGGTAAAATATGCATTCACCCAAATTCTAACTACAAGGAAAGTTATGTCCATTTGCAGTGCTCTGATATCTGAAAAAATGAAGCTTATCTAGAGATTTGAATTTGATATTTCCATTAACATCCATTGCATTTTCATACCAAGAATCGTTCAATCAATAGCCATGGAATTGAATAGATAATCAAAAATTAACTAAACAAAATGTCTAGTATTTTCATCGATGCAATCGCATTACAACATCCCATCAATACAATCGCATTACAACATATATATTTCTGTTCGCTAAAACTAATCAAAGTAAAATTAAGACAGTTTTGATCGAAAGCTTTCACCGAAAGCTTTTACAAAACTGTAAGAAAAATGCTCAACATTTTTTTACGTTTAAAGTAAAAATCAATACCTTTAAAATAAATTTCTTAATGTGGCAATACTTTCTGACCTCTCTGTACGAAATCATGAACGAAAATCACTTTATTTTTTGTTTCGGTGGCGATCAAGAAAATTATAGTCTCCGTATTTAAGCAATTTCTTGATTTTCTTGAAGGTTTTGAAGATACGGAGATAGTTACGAAAAAATACCATAATCACCATGTTGTTTTCATTCAATCGTTTGTGCCTTCTCTGTGTCATAAGTTTTTGGCCTGTCAGATCAGCTATGCAAACGGAAAAAATTGTGACTGGATCAGAATTATGACCCTCGAAGTTTCATGAATCCTCATGTTTTGAGCATAGCAGAACTTGAAATAGCCGCTGTTTTCATGATGTCTGTTTGTCATTCCTAGTGTCTGTTTGTTCTCTCAAAACAGTACGTCTGACCTACAAGAAGGTATAAGGTATCTGCGTGTCTGTTTGCCTTTATGCCGAGGGAACAATATGTTTCTGACAAATTAATAACATCGATCCAAAAAGTGTAATTTCGTAATCAGCACATGAGAACATGTACACGTTAAAAATATATCGATAAAACATACAAAATACTAGGTAAAATTTAATTAGGTGCATTCAAACTTGTATTGATTAAACAGGTATTTTTCCAGTTACACACTTAAAAAGGTAGCTACATTATATATATATATATATATATATATATATATATATATCAATGTCATAATATGTCATAATGTCACATATATATAAATGTCATAATATGTCATAATGTCACATATATATAAATGTCATAAAGAACAATATATGAGCAATATACAAGGTGCTGCAGAAAGAACTCCCCGATTTGGGAAGCTAATAGAAACTAAACGAAACAAGGTGAAAAAAAAATATTTTTATACCTGAGTAGAACACATAATGCAGTTTGAAATCAACAAGTTTTAAAAATTACATCACTTAAGTGGCGTCCTCCATTGGCGATACATTGATTGAGCCTTTCCCGGTAGCTTTCCATGGCCCTGCGGTTCATTTCAGGCCGAATGACAGCAATTTCCTGAGTGATTGCCACCTTGAGAGCTTCCAAAGTTTGGGGACGATGTTGGTATACCTTGGCTTTCAGGTGGCAGCAGAGAAAAAAAATCGCATAAGAACTGGCGATGTCATTTCCTTGCGTGGTGACATTGGGTGGCCGCCGCGCTCGCCAGATTTGAACTCGTGCGATTTTTTTCGCTGGGGCCACCTCAAAGCCAAGGTATACCAACATCGTCCCCAAACTTTGGAAGCTCTTAAGGCGGTAATCACTCAGGAAATTGCTGCCATTCCGCCTGAAATGACTCGCAGGGCCATGGAAAGCTACAGGGAAAGGCTCAATCAATGTATCGCTAATGGAGGACTCCACTTAAGTGATGTATTTCTTAAAACTTGTTGATTTCAAACTGCATTATGTGTACTACTCAGGTATAAAAGTATTTTTTTTCTACCTTATTTTGTTTAGTTCCTATTAGCTTCCCAAATCGGGGAGTTCTTTCTGCCGCATCCTATATATATATATTTTTTAAACAGGTAAAGAGGTAGTATGAGATGTTCCTTTTATGCACTTGCCTACACAGGTTCCTTCAAAGCAGGTAAGCAAGTTCGTAGCAGGCAGACAGGTGGATAAAATTACCTGAAAAAAACAATATTTTCATTGCAAAATAAAATATGCCCATTATTTTGTGTAATTCTCATATAAATGAGTAAATAACACATCCATATAGATATGGTTAATTTAAGTGAGTAACTGGAAATTAACCTGTATAAAAGTCCAGTAAACCCAGATTTTTCTGCGTTTTACCCACATTTTGTTTAGTGTCAAGGGTTACTAAGAATGTCTTAAGTACCCCTCATAAACATCGGAATAAAAGGTTTCAATGTTTACACATCAAGTTAGCTACAGTAAATTAACCCAGCTCGATCGAATAAATATGCTTGCAGTGCTCCTAGCGAAAAATGCCAGACGTTAAGTGCAAGACCAAAATCGTGGCATTATTAGACCAGAGTAATGGTTGACCTTGCTTTGTCGAATATGAAATATATCTAAAATGCGACTCATAATACTACAGATGCTGTTACACACCTCCAACTACATTACCTTGTTGAAAATTTCATAATTGAAGCACGCAGGTACTTGGTCCTTTAAGTTACGAAATATGATAATTTTCTGTACGTCACACTTTTATACCTTTGACCAGTAGTTACTTTAATTATTATTGCATTAAGAACATGAACTCTCAGTCACAGCCACTGATTAAAAAGAATTATAGTGAAATATTCATTGTCGAATTCAAGTGTGCATTGTAAATAATGGAAGACATTTGAAACAGACAGCCCTATTCATTGCATCATTCCTGAATATAACAGTAACTTGTGCGTCGTGTCAAATAATTACCACCTGAGTTCAATATAGTATCACCTCTTCCGAAATATTAAATGCTTTAGACTTAGAGCTTCGTCATAGATATTTTTCTTCTGTCTCATTTTATTATGGAGTTCGTGTTACTAACTTTCTAATTTCTCTACTAGAGGCCCTGCAGTCACATTCATTTGATCGGATATGATCACTTTACTATAGCTAGACATAACATGTATAGTCAAGGACCTTCCATTGTACCCAATAGTTTGAGCGCTCAAGGACTATTCTAGGAACCATGTAGATCTTCGAAATAAAGTTTCTGCATTAAAACAATAATCCCCTTTAGCGACGGAAGAAATAAGTTCTACTAATGCATTTCCTTATAAAAATGAACTCAAGCTTACTTACAAATACCTTTCAATTCCTTTTATTTTGATTAAACTCATAGAAGACTTTGTTATTCAAATATTTGCCAGCTATTAAATGTGTTGGGTGAGTTCACATTTCATTTAAAGCTGGAGTGATTTATAATTGATTTCTGTTTGTTTGAATAAATGTATGGAAATGGCTCAAAGGTGTCTAGAAACATCTAATAGTAAATAGAGTTGTCAGGTCTCTGATTTGAAAAACTGAAAAGACACATATTTGTTTGGAGCTTCGGATTTGTTTGCAATCAACTAAAAATGTACGATGTTTATGTTTTTTTGTCATTGTATCCCCTAAAACTTAAAGAGCTCATCTGTCTTAGTGATTACCAAAACTATCGAGTGTTTTTTTTTTATGTTATAAAGAGCATAATAGACATTTTCAGTTATAATAAAAATGCACATTTGGATATATAATATAACGGAGATAAATTTGTTTAAAATATTTTATAATATATTTATATATATATATATATACATATATATGTGTGTGTGTGTGTGTGAGTGTGTGTATGTCATAAAACGTGAATATACAAGTGTACTAAGTGTACCAAGAAAGTCGACTCTTAACTGGGAACTAGGGGTCACAATCCCCCTAGGTCTTTTATGTATTCCTAGTTGGTCCTTTTTCCTCACCTTTCTGATAATTGTCCCGTAGCTTTTGCTTAGCTATATATAAATATATATATATATATATATATATATATATATATATATATATATATATATATATATATATATATAGGTGTCCCAAAAATATTGAAACGCGCTTTAATTATTTACCTGTTGGAGGTAAATGGGCAGTGTGAATTGCAAAAATGTTGAAAGTCAGACAGTACATAAGACTACTTTAACCAAATTGTCCTATAGTCCTTCCATTAATTTTCAAAAAGTTACACTTTTTAAATTTTTATACGACCTCCTTATACAAATTTGGTCAATCAGAATATCATATTTTGTCAATCAGAATCAATATATATATATATATATATATGTGTGTGTGTGTGTGTGTGTGTAACCATTTGATAAGAAATGCTTTAAGTACATAATAATAATCCTGCAACCATTATTATTTGCATTATTATTATTATTTCTGGTTGTATTTAACGATGGAACTGTCAAACACCAGTTAATTATACTAATAACTTGCACTAGCAAAATTATTAGTATAATTAACTGGTGTTTGACACCACTCGACGTTCTCATACCAGATTCTATTTTAAGGTAGCAATTTCCATCTAGGTATTAAGCTATTTTAAGTACAGATAAGGTTTTGCAAATATTGCATGAAAAAATTTAAAAATATGTATATTCGGTTCAAATAATAGGGTGTCACCCTTAATTTTAAAGGGCGTGAAAAAATATTGTAATGTGTGTACTGAAATATTGTAAAGTATGTAAATATTTCTTAAAGCAAAATGGTAAAAATCATGTAACCTTCTTTTTGGAAAATTTTGAGGTATTTTTGCACCCCTTTCTTGTAAAGTATATTCAACTCAAAATAATGGACATAAATCATATATTGGAAACGCTTATCAACAATAAAGCAAAATTAGTTGACTAAATGTAACAAATACAAAAATGTTTTCAATTTTCATAGTATTTTTTTGATAAGCATTTTTTTTTCCTTTATTCGAAAAGAAAGCAATGATCACTGTGCAAAATACCCTGCAACAAAAATAATCAACATGTAAAATTATTTTTCATTAGATAAAATTTTCTAATTGAAAAACAATTAATTTGCAAAATATTATATTTTATCTTGTCTAGAATTTAAAACTTTAATTTTCTTTAATGAAACATTTCAGATGTATTTATCGTATTACATCCTTTGCATTAAACATTATTCAGGGGGAGAAAAATATTATATATTTTTAACAGTTGGTATATCGTCCTTATTCCCGGGTGCTCCAGTCTTTTCTTACGAATTATTAGCAACCATCTTCAGCTTAAACCTAAAGTAATAAATACGATTAGCACCTGTCTTTGAATATATTATACAGTTTTCAAAAAATTTATTTTCTGTATGTGGAAATATTCCAATGAAATAATTATCTATGGAAAATTATAGACCTGATTTCAGTTAAAGTGTCAAATGTTTTGCATAAAATAAATAAAAGCATGCTGCGGCAAACTCTTCAAAATAACAATATTATTACAATTTTAGCTATTTAAATAATATGGCTTTATGTTCCTTACTTTTAGACACATTAAAGCAATTTTCGGTATTTTTAATTATTAAAATACTTATAATATAAAATGCATTCAATTATTTTTATTACCTTTAATTTATTTTGTTTGAAAAATTTCAAATTCTATTCCATACAACATTAACATCATTTTCATAAAACGAAAAATAAATTTCTTCGCAAATTTTATAAAATAAGATATGAAACTACTTTTAAAATATCGTATTTTAACGTATTTTCGATCTAATCAATTTCCGTCGTCAATTTGTTTATGGTCCCTATATTCACTGATGAAACAGCCTTTTACTTGGTATGGAAAAGTGGCAGAAGTCAGATTTTTTTTCTTTGAAAATTAATGGGAGGACTATTTCACTAACGTAGTCTTATTTCCTACCTCACTTTCAACATTTTTGCAATGCACATTGCCCACTTATCTCCAACAGGTAAAGAATTAAAGCGCGTTTCAAACTTTTTGGGACACCCTGTACATATGTATATATGTATATATATACATATATATATATATATATATATATATATATATATACATATATATATACATATATATATGTATATACATTGATATATATATATATATATATACATATATAGTACCTATAAAGGGTGAAGATATAGATTGAACATAAAAGGGGGGGGGAATGAAATGGAAAGTTGGTGAAAAATTAATATTACGAAGCTTTTGACGTATCGGTTTGAAATATTATTAAATATCTTAATATTATGTACACACACACGCACACGCACAGACAGACACATACATACATATATATATATATATATAAGAATGAAATTAAACAGCACAAATTCGTGTAAAAATCAAATCACCTAACGTGATGGCGGAATGCTGCTCAGTCATGGAAAGTTAAAATAAGAATTCAAAAGAAAGAAGAAAATAAGCCAACTGGGTAGTATGAAAGGCCGAGGGGGATTGTGACCCCTCGTTCCCGGTTATAGCGTGCTATTACGCCTAAGCAACACTCCCGGAACAATTACTATGCAAAGGCTAATCTTCCGGAAAAGTGTCAAGCTTAATACACAGGGGGTAAGAAGCAACATGGGAAGAGAATGAAAAGCAGGAATGACGATTCGAAGATGGAATGCTTACTAAATATAGCGTGAGTCACCTATACACCAGGATGCGCTGTCAGCAAGTTGCGTAGAGTAAATCCACACGGTTAAGTTCCAAAAATAAAAAAAATTATATTAAATTTGTATACATTTAATATCATTAAAATATGCGTTATCTACGTCGTTGAAGATAAAATTGTAATAGTATTTTAAGAATTTTCCTGGATAGTGTTTCTTGATTGCTTTCTTCAGAATTTTTCTGTTATTAATAATCAAATATTATGCAGAGGCCTTGTATAATTTTTATCAAGATGCACAAATGTATACCACGTTACGACATACGGGAAGAACCATAGAAAATAAAATCAAGGCCATTTATAAACGTAATGATCACAATCTCAAAAACGTCATATTTCCGTACATTGTACTGATTCCTAAGCTTCATAAAACCCCGGTAAATTTCGTCCTGTGACTGTAGGTTTTATAACTTACTTGACCATAACTAATTCTAAGCTATTAACAATACTAAAAATGGTCATGTCAAACATCAAACGCAAAGGTACCGTTATGATCAATAACAGCTATGAAGTGATCAACAGACAAAAATTTTACAACAAAGACATGAGACTTAGATTTTACGATTTCAATTACTTGTTCAACAATATTAATCTCGAAGATCTGTTTGCTATTTTACTGGAAATATACGAGACACATGAATTACATGCATTAATTACTATAAGTAAATATAAGAACTTGTTACGAATTGTTTTATTTGAAAACATTCTTTTTAACGTTTCTAACTTTTATCAACAGCTCAGGGGCATTTCTATGGGTGGAGGATGTTCTTTTCTCCTTGTAGACCTTTATTTAAATAAATACGAAGAAAGCACACATTTTGCAAGAAATCCCATACTTTCGATTAGTGGACGATATCCTCATAGGACAATACGAACATATGCCGGAATTTGATTTTGGTTTTTACCCTAAAGGACTGGATCTCATCGAGAGACATTTGAAAAACAAAGACGAAGTAAATTTTCTGGACATTACAATTAAATACGATATTAATTTCTCTTCCTATGTCGCTTCTTGGGCTTTCCCTTTACCCTCTGTGTATTATGCTTGACAATTTTACGAAAGATGAGCTTTTGCATAGTAATGGTTCCGGGAGTGTTGCCTAGGCGCAATAGCACGCTATAACCGGGAACGAGGGGTCACAATCCCCCTCGGCCTTTTATACTATCCAGTTGGCTTATTTTCGTCTTTCCTTTGATTCCTTAAATATATATATATATATATATATATATATAATTATTTGAAAGTGAGTATAATTACACTCTTAATTATCTTTCCCGGCCGTCCAAATAGTTGCTCAAGTCCTCAGGATGAGTTGAACGGTCGGACGGTCTGAGCCTTCAACACTCTTAATTGTTCTCAGTGCGATTACACTTAATTACGTCCATAATTATTGTGGCAATCGAAATTATATAAATGCTTAAAGTTTTAAATCTTAAATTCATTTAGTAATTATTATTTATTTGATTAAATTCATCAATTTGACATGGTCGTTATTCTCATATCGTGGAATTATATTTAATGTGCATTGCTATGTTGTGCCGCTATTAACCCTCCAATTATTTTTACCTTTATGTGTGAGTCCTGTAAAGGAATATTATTAAATTATTACAAAGATTAGACCAATTTAAACTTAACAATAACATTTATTAAAGATACAAAATTACTATTCAATTCCAATACATTAACTACTCTTCCTATTAATTATTTATTAAGATAGAATGTGAGAGGAGAGCATGCGAGACCCTGAACCATATACCTAACTTATTTAATAACCTGTGGATGATTGATGAACACATGCCTTCAATCTGGGCCTTGTTAGCAGCACTTGGTCAATCTCGTCTGTAGTTACACGCATCAACTCGAAGTGTAATGCCCACTCGTAACTTCATTGAATACTGCTAAATCAACCACTCCACTTATTTCATGCTATTAGGCGGTTCTGTCCACAAGTCATCATAACATACCTGCACCAGTCAACTCTGAACAACTGTTCACCAGCATCTTTCTTAAGTCATTTTAGTATATCTCATTTTTAACTCAAAAATCATGATTGTCTTATTTCTGGTCTGCTCTTGTCTCAAAATTCCATCTGTCTTCTCCCATGTCTGATCTTGTTCTCTGATATTCCATTACTTTCTTCGGCAAAATCTGATCTCGTTCTCTGGTCACAGGCTGTGTTTCTCTCGGTGGGGGGAGTAACTCCTCCTTTACTTATTTTTGGCGCTTACTGGCTACTCCTTACCCAATGGCACCACTGCACATTTGGTGCAGCTCAGCCCCTCAGCCATCTTTGGTGCAGCCACCCAGCTCAGCCCCTCTGGTATGGCACCCCTAAATTTATAGTCTTCTGACCTTTAGGTTCAAGTCCTAATAAACCTTGGAGCCAGACAGACTACACGCTTTGTTTGCCGTTCTGGCCACCATAAATATTCACATAAAAATGTCTCATCAAATTAGAGAACACTTTCTGGTCTCACAATTATATCCAATAACACTATATCTCTTCAATTATCTATTCAATTATCTCTCAATTATCTCTTCAATTATACTAAATTATTTCTGGGTGTGTCAAACAGATACTCACCTATAGATGGAAAATTAAACGAAAATTATCATTTCTTCAGAGCAATACATCTTTCTTCAGTAAAAAGAGATAGATATCAGTCGATAATGAAGTAACAGAAAAAATCGAAGTATAAATTTGTTTTCTTCAGAAGTGTCCACCTTTAAGATAAGAGAGATATATTTTATTATAACAATTCAAATAAATGAAACTTCGTTTCCTGCTCAATTTATGTAGCAAACAACGGCTTAATTTACCTAGCTAACGGTTGCTCTCAAAATCAGATTATAAACTTAGAGTTTGGTTTAGTCAGTTTTACTAGTAACACATATTTCCTAATAGTTTAAGAAAATTATATATTTATAATAATATCAAAAACCTCTTTCTTTTAACAGCGTGAATAAATGTATAACAAATAATAATGTGTAACTGTAATCCAATGGTGTAATCTTTAACGATATTAATAATTACAAATTCTTGCGGAACATACAGCACTTGAAAAGCCAGATATGCATATTCGACACTAGGCATCATTACGGCTCATTTGCATTACACACTATGAAAACAAATGCAATTTAAATATATGAACTGACGCACTTCCATCACAAATTTTGCTTTCTAGAAATACAGAATCACAGTGCAGTACTAAATATAGGATCAATGCTGAATTACTAATGATGGCTTTTAAAAATTAAGTAACTGGGATCGGTTAGGGTACTAAATAATGCAACATTTAAAGCCATCACTATTTGAAATGGATAATTCAATGCAAGTACTTCTTTTATACTTGGTAAATTTTAATTTCTAGCAAATTAAATATTAATGTTAGTGTAAAATTTCAAATTAAGCATACATAGTAAAGCACCGTTTATACGCTTTTCATTTATACCTTTTTTCTTTTGGTTATCAGCAATTCTTGTAAATTGGCATATTTTTTAATTTTACGTTTTTGCAAATATACACTTTTTTCACTGATCCCTTTAGATGCGTAATAGCCTTGACTTACTGCTTCAATTTCCTAAAGTTATCACTTATTATTCTGGACGTGAAATGCGATGTAGCCATAGATTTTATATATTTATAGAAAAGAAATTCGACAAGTTTGGACAAATTACTTGCCTTCCTCATTGAATCCCAATTTCACACAGGAATATTTATCTACTTGTATCTCCTACAAAATTGAAATATTTATATGAAAAAATATTTTGAAATTAAGTCTTTAACTTTCAAATAATTTTGCAACGTTCTACACAATATAACTACTGCATTGTCGATACCTTAAAAGCGTAACTTCCATACTAAAACTTTCTTGGAATTTCTTGATATCAAAATTGTAAATCAGATAAATGATTTCAGGTAATCCAGATCCATCATTATGTTTTATGCCGGTCCATCATTTCGTCGGATTAGGAACCAATATTTCAACGATTTTCAATGAGTTACCATACAAAATAGGGATCCACCAGCGAGTCTGATAATACTATCCGACAGGATGTAATTTTGATTTGAGTTTAGAGTGTAAGAGACTATTATTTACACTGTAAAAGCAATTAAAAATTTTTAATTTATTTTTGGATATTTGCAGAATATTGGGATTTATATTGGAGTAATGAAGGTGCACATCACTCATCATTCTAGTGGCGCATTTGAAAAACGACTTACTTAAGACCTTAAAAACAATGAGAGCCGCTGCTGTGTAATATTCTGTTGATAACATTTAATAAAATGATTTTGAGGTTTCGCATATGATATGATTTGACCAAGGTAATAAAAGTTAGAATTTATCTTAAACAAGGGCAACCTATTTTCCAATGCGGGTTTAAAATATTTCTGTCATACAATTATGTGATCAGTTCTGAATTAATTATTTGAGAAACATGGATTGTCTCCATAGAATAATGACTAAAAGGGCAACTGCTGATTGTCCTTGGGTAAACATAGTTCACCTCTTTAGTATACAAATCGCTTCATAATCGTAATGGGTCTGGGAATCCCAGGTCACTTTTTTCCCTACCATTAAATGTATCAAGATATTACTTACAAGAAATATTTTTTCACTACTATGGAATGTTTTTCTGCACAGTAATGGGTATTTGTCTCATGAGACACAATGTAACAAATATTTCTTGGTAGATAAAATATCACACTTTTTTAATCTTTATATCCTCTCGTATATATTCCTGAAAATAAATTTGAATATTTTACACAATATGTTACTGTTTTATTGGATGGCCAAACGGCAATAATATGAAAATACAGCAAGCACAAATTTTTGGCTGAAAAAAAAAACAGAGACAAAAACCAGCCTTCATCTTCAGAACAAACAAGAAGCTCTACATCACTTATTAAAACCAGCTCGGAGTAAACGTTTGAAAAGTTGACATCGCCGCAAGGAGAAATGAAACCATGAAAGGCAGACAATTTGAAAACAAAGGTCATAAACGAAAAAAAACCAAGGCGATAATAGAAATAATAGCATGACGAATAGTAACATCTGAGTATATAATTAACTTACTAAAACGGTAAGGGTAACATGAGATGCTTAAATTAGCAGTAAAAGATACAAACAAAAACAATAAGTGGAAAATAATTGAACAATGATTGTCAACTGATTTTGGAGGGTATATGAGCTAACTTTCGTCAAATAAAATTACTAAAAAAATAACTAAAATCCGGAAAAAGACAAATGATAAATAAATGAAAGAAGCAAGTCGGAAAGGAAAATTAAACAAGATATCTTTCCAAGAGAATGTGAAATAGTAACAATTATAGTTAACAATATATTTTGACTAAGAAATAATTGAGAAACATTCAAGAATGTCTAACAAAAAACTTGAATCTTCAAAAAATTTGAAAGATGATTGAAGTGTTTAGAAAGTTATGCCTTTTGATCAAGACTTTCTAGCCTTCCCGAAGGTATAGAGAAACTGTTTGAATTGTCAGATGAGCCACCTAATACCGGGTGGTCAAAATTAAAACACCCCTACTCTGAACTCTCTATAGATTGAACTACTCAGTGTAAAGGCTCCAAAATTGTTGAACATACTATTCAAGACATGAGGAAAGGGAATACGCGAAAAAAATTATTTCCAGAAACACCGATAGGTGTCGCTGTACAACAGAAAATATGCTGAAAAGACACAAAATACACATTTGTAACACATTTTATTCGAACGTACCAAACATTCATACCATAAGGACCTTATCGATGCTGGGAATGCTGCATATAACGTTATCCATTGATTGTTCAACATTAGTGGTGGCAAAATCGTCAATGACATCTGAGCGAGTCGATTTGCGTCCTCGATCCGGCTGAACTCCAAGATGTCCAGTTTTCTCGAATCGAGCGATCATCCTCCCGAGACCTTGTGGAAGTAATGGTCCTTTGCGCAAATTGTTAAGTCAACGAAACCCTCGAAGTGCAGTTGCAGCATGTCCTTTGTTTTCATAAAAGAGCTGCACAAGCAAAGCGCGTTCTGGCAGTGTGACAGCTATCGCTGATAAGAATGAAAATTTCCCAGTTTTATCCCCTTTTATGCCCAGAACATAGTAGCTGCAAACCAAGGGTTTATGCAAATTTATGTTCTTACAGTGCGAAATTGCAGTTACAATGACAGTTTAAGTTTCTTCATTTTTTTATCTTCTTTTTTTTCATATCAGCAAAAGAAATTGAAAAGGAAAAATTCCATATCGTATGTTTTCGTTTTTTTGTGATTATTTTGTGTCTTTTCAGCATATTTTCTGTTTTACAGCGCCACCTATCGGTGTTTCTGGAAGTAATTTTTTTTTCGCGTTATCCCTATCCCATGTCTTGAATAGTAGATTCAACAATTTTGGAGCCTTTACACTGAGTAAGTAGTTCGCTGTATAGAGAGCTCAGAGTAGGGGTGTTTTAATTCTGACCACCCGGTGCATACAGCGTGATTATAATTAAAGTTGTGATTTTAAAAGGCTGTAAAGTAAGAACCACCTGATATTCAGTCAGAATGACCTGATATTTGACCTGAGTATACATGAAGCAATGAAATTTTGTTTGGCGAAAAAAAATAATTTCAAAAATGTGCTGATAGGGGGCAGTGTACGAATCTAACATGGAATTTGCTTGACGAAGAACGAAAAAATTAGCCGCTAGATCGCTCGCAGAAGCACACCTCTAATCTGGAGGTAAGCTTATTAAGACTTGGCATGCGCACCGCACATTACAGTTGTGATAAAAACGTGGAGCACAAGCAGTTCTCATTGAGTGTCTTGTCATGACTCTGTCACTGAAGTATCGTGCTTTGCTCTGAAAGCTTTTCTACGAGAAGGGTGACTCTCTGGAGGTTCCGGACATTAAAGGGCTTAAAATCGGATTAAATGTCTGCATTTGGTCTACGAAAGATGATTCTTGCATTTCAAGAGATTGGTTCATTGAGCGTGAAACGTGGCAGAGGGAGGAAAGCAATTGTTGAGACATCAGTGGAATACGTGGCTACAGTGCTACAGGGAGAGACGACCAGTAGTGTGGGAAGCTGCAGTGCCCGGGGAATTGCCCGATCGTTAGACATGCCTATCAGCACGGTCCGTACAATTTTACGAAACATCCTGCAATGTTATCCGTACAAAATTACGCATGTTCAGAAGCTGCTTCCTGCTAACCTGCCACAACCAGAAGCTTTCGCGCTACAATTTCTTGCTTGGATGTAAGTGGACAAAAGATGGCCATGGAACATTTTGTGGACAGACGAAGCCCATTTACATCAGCAAGGTGTTGTTAATACGCAAAATTGCAGAATATGGGCGAACGAGAATTCATTCCCACTGCAACCATTGCCTCTTCATTCTGCAAAGATCACTGTGTGATGCGGGTTTACAGCAACGTTTATGGTTGGCCCATTCTTTTTCGAGGAGATAGGTCCTGCGGGCCCAGTTACTTGTACCGTCACTTGTCAGCGGTATGAAGCTCTTTTGCGAAACCACATCATTCCCTCACTTCAACAGCGTCAATGTCTGGATAGCACAACTTTCATGCAAGATGGAGTTCCTCCGCACATTGCAACACCAGTGAAGCAGCGCCTGAATATCCATTTCGGAAATGACAGGATTATCAGTCATCACTTTTCAACAATCTGGCCGCCATGTTCACCTGACCTTAATCCTTGCGACTTCTGGCTTTGGGGGCACCTCAAGAATGTGGTGTACAGTGGTCGGATTGCGAACTTAGCTGACTTAAAAGCACGCATTACGCACCACATCCACAGCATAACCTCTGATACACCCCGATCTGTTGTGGAACATGCTGTTTTGCGCTTCCAACTCGTAGCCGAGAACAGTGGACAGCATATTGAACATTTCTTACGTATATCGTAGGTGTTTATTTCATGTTTTCGTGATGTTTCAACCAATTATTAAATTAAGTGATATTGATTGAATTGTTGTTTTCTTTAGTTGACTATTGGTTTCTTTCGGATAACAGTACCCCGTGTTTGCCAAATACAGAGCTGCCTACCGGTACATTTTTGAAGTAATTTTATTTTTCGCCAAACAAAATTTCATTGCTTCATGTATACTCAGGTCAAATATCAGGTCATTCTGACCAGTGTTTCTTACTTTACAGAGTTTTAAAATCGCAACTTTAATTATAATCACCCTGTATATATATATATATATATATATATATATATACATATATATATATATATATATATATATATATATATATATATATATATATGTATATATATATATATTTATATATATATATATATATATATATATATATATATATATATATATATATATATATATATAATATATTATAAAATATTTTAAACAAATTAATCTCCGTTATATTATATATCCAGATGTGCATCTTTATTATAACTGAAAATGTCTATTATGCTCTTTATTACATAAAATAAAACACTCGATAGTTTTGGTAATCACTAAGACAAGTGAGCCCTTTAAGTTTTAGGTTTTACAATGACAAAAAAAACATAAACATCGTACATTTTTAGTTGATTGCAAAGAAATCCGAATCTCCAAACAAATATGTGTCTTTTCAGTTTTTCAAATCAGAGACCTGACAACTCTATTTACTATTAGATGTTTCTAGACACCTTTGAGCCATTTCCATACATTTATTCAAACAAACAGAAATCAATTATAAATCACTCCAGCTTTAAATGAAATGTGAACTCACCCAACACATTTAATAGCTGGCAAATATTTGAATAACAAAGTCTTCTATGAGTTTATTCAAAATAAAAGGAATTGAAAGGTATTTGTAGGTAAGCTTGAGTTCATTTTTATAAGGAAATGCATTATTAGAACTTATTTCTTCCGTCGCTAAAGGGGATTATTGTTTTAATGCAGAAAATGTATTTCGAAGATCTACATGGTTCCTAGAATAGTCCTTAAGCGCTCAACCTATTGTGTATAATGGAAGGTCATTGACTATACATGTTATGTCTAGCTATAGTAAAGTGATCATATCCGATCAAATGAATGTGACTACAGGGCCTCTAGTAGAGAAATTAGAAAGTTAGTAACACGAACTCCATAATAAAATGAGACAGAAGAAAAATATCTATGACGAAGCTCTAAAGCATTTAATATTTCGGAAGAGGTGATACTATATTGGACTTAGGTGGTAATTATTTGACACGACACAGAAGTTACTGTTATATTCAGGAATGATACAATGAATAGAGCTGTCTGTTTTAAATATCTTCCATTATTTACAATGCACATTTGAATTCCACAATGAATATTTCACTATAATTCTTTTTAATCAGTGGCTGTGACTGAGAGTTCATGTTCTTAATGCAATAATAATTAAAGTAACTACTGGTCAAAGGTATAAAAGTGTGACGTACCGAAAACTATCATATTTCGTAACTTAAAGGACCAAGTACCTGCGTGCTTCAATTATGAAATTTTCAACAAGGTAATGTAGTTGGAGGTGTGTAACAGCATCTGTAGTATTATGAGTCGAATTTTAGACATATTTCATATTCGACAAAGCAAGGTCAACCACTACTCTGGTCTAATAATGCTACGATTTTGGTCTTGCACTTAACATCTGACATTTTTCGCTAGGAGCACTACAAGCATATCCATTCGATCGAGCAGTGTTAATTTACTGTAGATAACTTGATGTTATTGTTGAGACCCAGACCGTCCGACCTACCAGAAAGGGGTAAGGTAACTGTTTGGATGGCCGGGAAGTGCCACCCAATTTAGACCGGTGGGGGAGGCATCCACAGGAACCGTGCCCTCCTTTCTCTACCACCAACCTCTCTGAAGGACTTATGGACCCACATGTTTAACGTGATCGTTCTCCCCATGAACGATAACTTGATGTGTAGACTTTGAAACCTTTTATTCCGAAGTTGATGAGGGGTACTTCAGACTTTCTTACTAACCCTACACACTAAACAAAATGTTGGTAAAACACATAAAAAACTAGTTTTACTTCACTTTTAAACAGGTTAATTTCCAGTTATACTTAAATTAACTATATCTACATGAATGTGTTATTTATTCATTTATATGAGAATTACACAGAATAATAGGCATATTTTATTTTACGATGAACATATCGTTTTATTCAGGTAATTTTACTCACCTGTCTACTTGCTTCCAACTTGCTTACCTGCTTAGAAAGAACCCATGTAGACAGGTAAAAAAGTGCTTAAAATGAATATCTCATACTACTTCTTTACCTGTTTTATATATATATATATATGTGTGTGTGTTTGTGTGTGTGTGTGTGTGTATATATATATATATATATATAGCTACTTTTTTAAGTGTATAACTGGAAATGTACCTGTTTATCAGTATAAGTTTGCGTGTACCTCTTTAAATTTTACCTAGTATTTTGAAGGTTTTATCGATATATTTTTAGTGTGTACATTTTCTTAGGTGCTGATTACGAAATTACACTTTTTAGATCGATGTTATTAATTTGTTCGAAACATATCGTACCCACGGCAGAACGATAAACAGAAACGCAGATACCTTACATCTTCTTCTAGGTTAGACGTACTGTTTTGAGAGAACAAACAGACACGCAGACAGACTCTAGAAAAGACAAACAGACATCATGAAAACAGTTGTTGATTCAAGTTCTGCTATGCAAAAAACATGAAGATTCATCAAATTTCGAGGGTCAGATTTCAGAACCAGTCACAATCTTTTCCATTTGCATAGCTGATGTGACAGGCTAAGACTTATGACACCGAGAATGCACAAACGATTGAATGAGAACAACATGGTGATTATGGTATTTCCGTAACTATCTCCGTATCTTCAAAACCTTCAAGAAAATTAAGTAATTGCTTAAACACGGAGACTATAATTTTCGTGATCGCCACCAAAATAGAAAAAAAATTATTTTCGCTCAAGATTTCGTACAGAGAGGCCAAAAAGTATTGTCATATTAAGGAATTTATTTTAAAGGTATTGATTTTAACTTTAAACGTAAAAAAATTTATGCAATTTTTCTTACAATTCTGTAAAAGCTTTCGGATAAAGCTTTTGATCAAAACTCTGTCTTAAGTTTACGTTGATTAGTTTTAACGAACAGCAATAGATATTTTATAATGCGATTGTATTGATGGGATGTTGTAATGCGATTGCATCAGTAAAGATAATGGACATTTTGTTTAGGGAATTTTTGATGATCTATTCAATTCCATGGCTATTGATTGAACGATTCTTGGTATGAAAATGTAATGAATGTTAATGGAAATATCAAATTCGAATATCTAGACGAGCTCCATTTTTCCAAATATCGAAGTACTGCAAATGGAAAGAACTTTGTTTGTAGTTAGAGTTTGGGTGAAAGCATATTTTACTACAATGTGGCTTTAAAAATACACTGATTGTGGTAGAAATATTTCTTTAATTGGACCAGCATTTGGATCTAGCATTTGGATTTAAGAAAATGTTCACTGCATTAAAGTTTAGTTTAGATAAATTAATTATTAATTTGTTATGAATGCACTTTTAATATTTTTAGATAGGACGCTTGAACCTAGTCAATTTAATGATTTTTCAATCAGCTGTTTTAATGTTTATAAAAAGCAGAATGTGAAAAACGTATGAATTTACGCCGTTATATATGTTTCCTTTACTACTGATTGTAACAAAAGTAAGAAGTCGTATTATGCATTGCACGAGAAACAAAATAAATGATTTATTTATGAAAAGATGTTACTACAATATTTTTTCATTTATTTCCAATGTATCACAACGAATATTTGCTGTCCAAAATTGATGGTGTTGCACAGTTTAAAAATTATCGATGAGGACTGGCAATGCACACATATATGCTTTCTAATTTCCGTAAGATTGAGCCGAACTCAGACGAAACTGTAGAAGTGCTGTTCATACTCATAGGACCCGCCCATAGGGGATTTTTTATATGTGGTGAAACCTCTATAGGCGAATTTTATGTGTAGAAATTTTAATTTATTTTCACTGGAAAATGTTCACAGACCTCGAATGTATAAATGGAAAGTTTGTGTAACCCAAAGTGTGAATGATATTAGTTTATACCTCAGTTATATTAATATATCTGCATTATTTATTTGTCATAGTGTTCTTGGAATATGAAAATGGAATAGAGTTAAACATATAGGGAAAATATACTTGAAAAGCTAGAAATGTTTAATTATTTTTGCAGCCGACTAATATTATGCAAGTACGCCTGTATATTTTCCTAAAAATTAATTCTTTTTTATGTCAATGGTCAGAAAAACTGTGTTTTACTGAGAGTTTACATAAACATCCTCCTTAATGTATAGAAATCAATCTTACATAGTTTTTAAATTGAATGTTTGCTAATTTAATATAAGTGCACACCTAAAATTTTCTAAGAAATATTTTTTTAATTTTATAATACTTAGATTTCTTTAATATATTTATATCTAAATTCCTAAGCAATTTTTAAATCCTTTCATTATTAATAAGATTATAACCATTTTCATAAAGAATAGTACACCTATTTACTGTGAATTTAATGGATCTCTTACAATTAACTCAAAAATTTGTTTTTCAGTGTTTATCTTTTTCTTACATTTATTGAAAGAAGTATTTTTAACTACGTGAAAATTTCCAAATATATTCATCATCTGTCTTGCAAAACACTTAAATTATGGTTTGTTAACTGAAATAATATGAATTTTGGGCGAAATATTTGTTAAAGGGAGAAATATTCAAGAATTTTGGTGAATGTGCTCAACAACATCAATTTTTGTTAAAAAAATACGTTTTATTGAAAAATGCATTTTTTTTTAAATTGCATCATTGTATCATTTATGCTGCGTTTGTTTTTCACCATGAAAACTTATAAATATATAGAAACCATATTTAGTATATACTATTCAAGTGTTCGTTCAACTTAATAAAGATGTGTGATACAGCAATATGATTATCGTATTTTGATGTATCAATGTTTACAATATGCGAATCAACCTTTTTAAAGGGAGCTTGTCTACTAAACACTGTAATTGACGTTTTAATAAAAATAAACTAAGATAAATTAAAATAAGCGGGATTAAATATATACCGAAAATAATATCAAATATATATACTAAATATAATTTCAAAGATAATGCCAAATAAGAGAAATTAAATATAAACCCAAAAATAATTTCAAAGATTTTAAGTATCAAGAAATATCCAATCTACTAAACATATCATATTAATTAGTTCCAAAACATTTAATTGTCGATTAGAACAGAACGGTAAAATAAGTGTATCGTTTTGCCTGAAGGTGACTTTTTTGCTTCATAAATTCACTTAAATTGATATTTAACCTGCAAATCAAATTCGCTTTCTGATAATCCATTCCGCAAGATATATTTAAACAAGCTTCATTTTTGAAAATACACCATTATTTTTTTTACTCATATTTTTATTCCGAGTAATTGCTGAAATCAGCAAAAGTAAATTGCATGAACAAAATATCGTTGATTGTCATGATCTTTTTTCTCTGGCTTTTTTTATTTATTTTTCTTAAACCTCCTAATTGAATAATTGTAGAAGAAATATTTTCGATCAAATAATTCACAAAATATGTTTTTAAGTAAATATAGATCGTTGTAAATATGTTGTTTTCAATTTCGAGTGCATAAAATTGGTAAAAAACAATTTTTAATCATTAAATTTTCCTGCATATAATTACTGTGGTGCACAAAAAGGGAACTTACAGTTACATTTAAGAAACATAATTAATTAATCTTAGAACATGGTCGTATATCGTAAATCGTGAAACACTAAAACACATTGCGTTGAGTGCTGCTTAATCTCATCATATTAATCTTCAGTGCGAGTTCCTGAAACAGAATAATTATTAGCATAAAGCTACCCAATTAATTGCACCATTTCTAACTTTTAAAATAATATTATTTATTAACAACATTTGTTTAATTATTAAATTGATTGCAATAATTATTATATTATTGCGGAGGAGATCGGACATGTGAGATCCGACATGTGAGACCAGTAATTTATTATAACCAAGATGTTCTATGATCTGCTACAATAACTTATGGGCGCATACCTTCAATTTCGTCTTTGGCCATTGACCACAACACTTGCATCACTGTATATCGTACTGGCACTAACTCTAAGTATTGTGCTCCTACTCGTACTGCATATGATCATTTCGTTGAAGTTTATATCAGGCCATTTTTATGGGCTATTTGTGGAATCTCTGTGGAACACACTCTTACGGAATCATCATGGCATTCTGCTGAACTTCTTCTCTCTGCGGAATCTATCCTTTAATCTCTGCGTCTATATGAATCTATCGTAGAAGTCGTGCATATCTTTTTTACGGTCTTTCGGTTGCCGCCCCTTTTGCCTGAGGTCTGTAACGCCCATTCGGCTACCATTGGTCGACCTGAGGACAACGTGATCAGACATCATCCATATTGGTCAACGTTTTTAGCCAATCTCGTGGCTACACTTTAGCCTCTTATGTGTATGGCCTAATTGACCTCTCTGGTTAAAGTGTTGTAAAAACTTGCGCCCTTATGTCTACTGTCATTGTCCAACATTACAACCTTAATAAATAAAGAACATAAAACTGTCTCACATATTCCTGGTCTTAATCTGGTCTCACATCCGTTCTGTTTGTCTTTGGTCATCAGTTTTTGGTGGCAGACATACCATTGTTTTTATCAAAATTTATTAAGGCATTTATTTCTCAGTACCTACTATAAATAGAACTCAGATGATGACTGTTGTGGATTCAGTAGCAAGTTCCGGAGGAAAAAGGTGGGTTTAATATTTACTTTTATGATTCTTTTTCCACTTAGATGATGGTTGGTAAGGGTTCAGCGCCAAATTTAAGAGGGTTCAGGAGGATTTACTAAAAATTTTCGCTTTCCTTTCTCGAGATGTCACTTTCGGTTTTACTAAAAATAAGTATGACTGTACGATATAAATATTCAAAAGAGTACAAAAATACTAGCAAATTCATCACAAATGAAGTGCCTAGTCAGTACTTGCCACCATACGAAAGTTCGTGCACGAAAGTTCCTTCTAAAAATTTTCAGATTTAAGTCAAATTTTCAAAAACACTCTTATAACATATTGAAATCATTCCATGTTCCAAAAATTGAAAATATATCTTTAAAATTCACAAAATTAGAACATAGGAAATTCGAAAAAGCGTGCAGACATCGTTCACTGAGCATCTGCTTCCTATCTCTTGATTTCGGAAAACGTGTACTGGAAAACATATAATTTTGAAAGATAAATTTTGATGGATTTTCGAATTTAAATTTTCATAACTTTTAAATAATTTCAAATTAAACAATAAAAACTTCACAGGGCATAGCTGAACTACTCCTAAACTGAATTTCCTAAACGTCTGCAGCTTCAATTTTTCGCTAAAGACGCTTTGGCTCCGGGATCAAACTCCGCCAGTGCCAACTTGGTGATTTCAAATTCTCGCTACATTGGTGACCCGAACGTGGTCACGGAGCATCCTTCGCACAATTATTTTCAGTTATCCATCTTCCTGGGCATTATACATGCATTAAATAAATTTACTTTCTGTACTCCCGTGAGATGGGGCCATAACACATACTCAATAATTCCGAGATTCTCTGACGTCGACTCACCGTACGCCAACGGACCTTGTAACTCACTATGAGCTCACTATGAGGCCGTTTGTAGTGTAGACCAAACAACTCCTTCACTTTAACTTAGGAGCTAGCCGCCTTATCTGCGACCCAGTAATACTTTCGTTTGTTTCTGTGAGACTCACTGTGAGGGGGGTACTGTAGCGACCGCCCAAAAGGCAGTATTAAATGCCTTGACCTGGCGATGTATTTACTTCAACGCTATGATATTGGTCTACCACGTTTTGACCTCGAGATCGAATTGGTGATTTTGCATTCTTGCTAGAAACTGTTAAACACAAAGTGTATCCTAATATATCAAATATCTATCTTATATATATATAATCAAAATATATTTTAAGATTATTTTGTTATGATAAAATTGAAACGATTGAAATAATACTGTTCATTTCAGAATCTATTTTGTGAAATAAAGCATTCAAATGCAGTAAGAGACGATGCTGCTAACGTTACTAAGAGCATAAAAGAGAATTCAATAAGAGAAATCTTTCCTTGATATCTGAATCTACATAATGTATAAATCCTACTTTAAATAAAGTAATACTTGTATCAAAGTGAATACATTCTGCGAAATTTGAATTATCAAAAGAATTTCAAACTTTTTCTCTTTCAGAAAGATATATTCTTGAAAGATAATATAGGGTTGTCAAAAGAAATTTTGCATAATTTTATTTTGAAAGATTTTCTTATTTCGTCAACAGTCTTGATACTAAAGATGCGAAATAAAGTACACATTTGTAAAATAAAAGATTTTTGTATTTCATGATACTTTTCAAATATTATGAAATACTCGTACTGATCTTGATGCTTATCAAATATAACGAATTTTTTTCTTGGTAGTAAAATGTTTGACATACTAGTGCTTTAACGACAAATGTTTCCGTGAAACATCTATTTCTCAGGATTTGCTATAGATGCAGTTTAGATGGTGAATGATATGGTTTCCGCATTAAATTCCGGGGAGAATTGGGAGTTCACTAAAGATTTCTGTTTCTGGCTCCTTTCCATTTCCGGTTCTCTAACATTTTTTTTTTAAGATATGCTATAGATAGAGCTTAGTTCATAACAGATATGTATTCAACATCAAATTCTAAAGGAGAATCAAAAAGTAATCACTAACGATTTCTACATCTGATTATTTTCCCACCCGATTCCATTTTTTTAAACATATACTTCCTAAAATTGACAATAGATGAAAATTAGAAGATAACGATATGAATTCAGTATCAAATTCCGAAGGAGGTAGATGGATTCACTGAATTTGTTCATTCTTGTTTTATTTTACTTCCGGTTAAAAATGATATCAAAACATTTATTTCTCAGTATCTGTTATATAGAGAGATAAGATGATGACATATTGATTCAATATGGATTCTAAAGTAGGAAGAGTTCACTAAGGTGTTCCACTTTCGCTTTTAGAGATGTTGAATTTTCATATGACTGTACAAAACAAGTATGCAAAACAGAATAAAAATACTTAAAGAGTAAATGAAATGCGTACAACGTTCACCGCTATGTCAAGACTCCATCATACATTTTTTGTTGACTTTCTTTCCTGAGAAATATATCTAAAAGAAATATAAATGTACATTTTTACTTTCTCTACAAGAGAAGTACTCACTTTTTCTTAAAAGGATACATTTTTACTCTCTCATGGTAAAGCATAGGGGAATGGTAATGCAAACACGTTTCGATTTCACTAGAACTCAGAAAAAATATTTTAGCGTGACATGTGTGTGTTGTCTATGTGTTTATGTGCCTGTGTGTTTATGTGTCTGTGTGTTTATGTGTCTAGCTATGTGTCTATGTGTTTATGTGTCTGTCAGGCTGTGCAATGCATGTATCAAATGTATCTACAAAACTAAAGAACAAAATTTTACAAAATTTGGAATATACGTCAATTGTGGATTTTCATGGAGCTGATTGGATTTTGGTACGAACTAAGAATTCGAAATGTGCTTTTTTCTACATGGCTTGCAAAAATCGTCCATATGTTAATTAAAAGACTACATACCCTTAAATATATCAATCAAATGCGTTTTTTCAAGTAATTTTTAACGACAAAATAATAAGACTCTATGACTAACCGTTCTCGATATTTTCTTGTTTCTTGTTTTTGTAAGACCTGACTTTGAAAATACGATCAGCCGCCAAATGAAAACGAAAATTTAACTAAAACTGCTAATTCAGCTTCATGTCAAATGATTGCATGTGTTATTACTTTCCCTGCAATACATGGTAATGCATAGGGAAAGTATTGGAATCATGCCGAAAATCGCAACTCGAGTTTTCGACGGATCTACACGTTTCGGGACCTCTAGAATATGAAAACACTATTTTTAGCTTGACGGATGTGTGTGTGTCTGTCTGTGTGTCCGTCTATGTGTCTGTCTATGTGTCTGTATGTGTCTGCCTGTGTGTCTGCCTGTGTGTCTGCCTGTGTGTCTACCTGTGTGTCTGTGTGCCTGTCTGTGTGTATGTCTGTGTGTCTGTCTGCGAGTACGTATGTCTGTGCAATGTATATATTCACTCTAACTCAAAAACTAATGCACCGAATTTCATAAAATTTGGTAGGTAGGTAGGTCACTTGTATGTGACCCTGGTGCTGATAAGTTTTTGGAACGAAATAACAAACAACCGGGTTTTTTTCGAAATGATCCGCAAAAATAGCCTGTAACCATTTTAGCTGAAGAACTAATGGATCAAATTTCATTGAATTTGGTAGATAAGTCACTTGTGGTTACCCTGCTGCTGATTAAATTTTGGTACGATTCAGAAGAAGTAACCTGCCTTTTTTTGCGAAATGGCCCACAGAATTCGTCAAAATATAACATAAAATACTACATATACTCAAATACATCAATTAAATGCTTTTTTATACATAATTTTTAATAATGAAAAGCATAAGACCAACCCCATTACACTAGGAGTAGCCGTTCTCGAGATATTCTAGTTTTTCGCATTTACGCTGCACCACCTTTGAAAAAACGTCCAGTTACCAAGTGAGAACGGAAATTGAATTAAAAATGCCAATTCAGTGTCATTTTATATATTCGTGGGCATCTTTTTGTGCATTTAAACCGTTGTGAAAGCCTTTCTCGAGATATTTTAGTTCTTTCACATTTTTGCTATGTCGGATTTAAGTCCATCATTTATGCGTGTTATTTAGGGTAATTAAACTAAATTTAATGAATTATTAATGAAGTAAAGAGACAATGAATTTGAGTCTGCAGGGAAAGTCATGTGCTGCTCACAACAGATTTTTTCGTACAATTAAACTCAATTTAATGAATTATGAAAGGAATTTAAGATAAAATGAATATGGATCTGTAGAGAAACTTATGCACAGTCCACAGTTTATTTTTTATTGCAACAAATACAATTTTAGAAAATATTTATTACCGCTTCAAGATAATATTTCTGGAATACATTAAGGAATTTTTAAACAAAATAATACAAAAAATAGAAAATTAGTGATAAAGGTATTTCCTAATACAAATTATTTGTTCAGACAAACTCATCGAACTTCTGAAATACAGCCATGGGAAAATATAAATAGGGATCATTTTGAATAAATGATCTTGAAACTGGATTGGCACAGTCATTAAGATCACGAAACATCGTGGCTATAATCTGTCTAAATAATATTTTTTGAAGAAAATTATTTATGTTATAGGCGATGCTGTAAATGTGTAAAAAATGGATACAATTTATCTCAAATAAACCAATAAAGTATTTCTTTGAATAAATTCCTTTGCTTTTGCATTTGTTCAGTTTCTCGAAAACTTGACTGCTGCATTACAAAAGTGAGAAATATTATTAGGAACAAGATTGAAATAGAGCATTGTGTGACATATTGTAACAGAATATAGGATTTATTTTTTATCCATTTTCGTAGATATAAACAATCTGAGATCTAATCCTCGGACGGATACAACGTTGATCCATCACTTCTGTAATTGAAAAAGTATAGAACAAAGTTTCTCAAAGTGTCATTGGCAGGTGTCATGGCAATGTTTATTGTATGTGTTTTCTACTAAAATTTAATCATATTAGACCTTAAAAGATCAAGCATTGGGAATTACAGAACCATTCACACTGCGATCCTTTTCAACCAATCCTTGATTTATCCTTGGTGTGCTGATGCAATATATAAAACATATGTAGTCAGTATTTAAACTGCGCCATGTAGCCATTTATAAGTAAACAAACACTACTTAGAATTTTAAATATTTGAATTATGTAAAATTAAGTAAATCTATATGAAAATTCAGAGGATGCTTCCATATTTTTCATCGATTTTGATAAAAAAGTAACAATACACACCCACACACATTGGCGTAGTTATCAGCTATTCAAGGACATTTGCCATAGTCCATGCTTCTCGTATCAATATATGCTATTCGGAGACGACTGGCAAAAGGTGGAATTAATTTTTGACATCCATTAACACTCCTACCACTGACACCCTCAGTTTAGAGCCGTCTGTAGTGCGGCAGAGCTCGGTACGATTGGAAGCATATTGTTTTGTGCGACGAATAGTGCTTCTCTCTCAGCGCTTATGCCGTCCGAATGCGTGTGTAGAGGAGAACTGCGACCAGCGTTCCGATTACGCATTTGTTGTCAAACGGCACACGATCATCACACGTAGTGTGATAGTCTGGGGGCTATTTCAAAGGACAGCCACTCTCTTTTAGTTGAGCGTGACCGCCCAGTCGTTAAAGCAGAGGTATTTCACACGGAGGACCCACATTCGATTCTCGGCTCTTCCTAAATTGCCCTGTGTTCACGCAGATTACAGGTACGTTAAATATGTGGGTATGAATGTCCTTCTAAGAGGTTTGTGGTTAGAACAGGAAAGTACGGGCCTTGTGGATGTCGCCCCCAATGGGTTCTGGTTAAAATTAGGTGGCTCTGTCCCGGCTTTTTAAATTTACACTGTCCTGTAGGTAGGAAGATTTGCGTCGAAAGAAAGAAATATATGCTCTAATTTTGCTGCAAATCAATGTGATGACTCGATACTTCAACTATATTTTGCAGTCGACTATCCTGCCTATGCTGTCAAGTCACGCCGGTTCTATTTACTAACAAGACAAAGCTCGATCACATAGTGCATGACTTTCTAACTAATATCTTCGAGGATTTTATACCCCTCCATGGCCAACTAGGTCTCCAAACATATCATCAAAAGAAAACGTCTAGGACATGCTGGGACGGAAATTGCAGCATTCTCAGAATACCAGAGAATTAGCTGACCAGTTGCAACATTTGTGGCAGAAATTTCCACAGAGGGATATAAGTAATTAATCGACTCTATGCCGCACCGAATATCGGCTTTTATAGCTGTCAAGGGAATATGTACCACCTTATAATATGTCATTCTTTTGTTGCAATAATTTGCATACTTCCTAAAATGTGAAATACATGCCGAGTTTCCCGGCTGTAGTTCAATTTCTTATAGGTGCATATATTTTTTGCCATAAAGTACCGGGAAATTCAAAAGTTCAGAGTAAATGTAAAACGCTATAAAAATATCCATGGGTCGGAGAGACATGCAGTTTGCAGATTAATATTCACCGTGGTGGGGATTTTGTGTGGCATGAAAATAAATAAGATCAAACTCTCGACACTCGGGGGGCTGCGGCTTATAAAGCCATAGACATGACTTATGCATGGAGGTGATTGCACACATGACTGGCCTGCGAGATCCCCAGATCTCACAGCCGTTATTTTAGGTATCCCCCACAACGAGAAATCAGAGGGTGTGAGACCTGGGGATCTCGCAGGCCAGTCATGTGTGCAATCGCCTCCATGCTTAAGTCATCTGCATGGCTTTATCTGCCGCAGCCCCCAGAGTGTCGAGAGTTTGAACTAATTTTTTTCAGGCCACACAAAATCCCCTACCACGGTGAATATTAATCTGCAAACCTCATGTATCTCCGACGTATATATATTTTTATAGCGTTTTACTTTTGCTCCGATTTTTTTAATCACACGACATATATATATATATATATATATATATATATATATATATATATATATATATATATATATACCCTTATTCTTTGTGAAAATTTTATAGACAAAATCCTACTTTTAATTTTTTTGCCAACATATAACTAGCAGTCAATTTTGTCACTTCGTTAACTAGTGTTGGTTGCAGCAAAGATTGTTGAATAGAAGGTATCACATAATGCAAAACACTTTTTTCATACTAAAACAAAATGTTTTAATCAAGGAATTTAATCCAGTGAAGTATTAACTTACAAATTAAAACGATGTAAGTGCAATCACTTACAATGTCAAAAGTGTTTAAAAATCTAAAATCCTTACAAAAAAATGAATATTTTTTGTCCTTTCAGCTTTTTGAACTAATTAGGATTTCTTACTGAAAATATTTACGAAGTAGAAATTGCGTAAAAAGGATACTTTTCTCAAAGTAATTCTCTGTTTCTGCAAGGTTTTAACTGGAACTTGCTAAACGCAATTTTATTTTCTTATATTTTAAATTCTACGAACAAACTATTGATTATAAAAAAAAAATCAATCTGATTTTGTCCCATTGCTATGCCTATGAGCCCGATAAATTAGTACGTTTTGAGTAACAATGAACACGAATCACCTTTTTAAAATAACTTAATTGCGTCTATCTGTGGACATATATCTTAAAGAAAATGTGTTTTTCCAATAAAATAGTATGATTATCAAATGACAATGCAAGGATTGTTAAGATAAATCTCATTGGTCATTTCCTGACGTACATAGTATAATGTGTAGGGAAAATATTTTTACGAGGTCAAAAATTCGAATTCAACATTTCGACGTAAGAGAATGCTTTGAGTATCTCTGAGCTGGACTCGAACGTTTATGACATGATGAATGTGAGGCTATGTATACCATTGTAAATTTCTATGAGTCTATATATGTGATATCGCACGAACAAATGAAGCATTTCAAAAACAATTGAAGCGTTTCAAAAACAAATGAAGGGTTTAAAAAACAAATGAAACGTTTCATTGCAATCCATGAAAACTGAAAACTTATTGATTTTAAAATCATTCGAATGTTCAGAAAATGGCCTTATTTTCTAAAGAGTTTTTGATAAAAAATATATTTAATATCATAACTTTCAATTTAACTAAATAAATAATCATTTCAGGCATCATGTTTTATTAGGAAACGAATGAGGTAAACTTTAGTACGGTAGCATGAACCATTTTCATGTTATTGCACAAATTGTGAATGAATTAAAATATAATCATTTAAAATCACGGCTTTCAATATTGTTAAATATATCAACCGTATATTTTCATAAGAAAACGAATGACATAAATTTCATAATGCTAACATGAACGGTTTTCGAGACATTGCATGGCATTTTTTAAATAATTTAACAAAATAATTTCATCAAATTAAATATGTATTAAGTATTTTTTTTTATTTATAGCAGCAGCACTTGATACAAATCATTCACTGGTGTACAAATACACAACACCAAAAATACAGGAGAACTATTACGAGAAGCAAGAAAGATGAACAAGCAACAATAGCAACAATAAAACAAATATAGGGAAAACATGGACGGTAGCCAAAAACACAAATTCAAAACAGTCAGACAGCTTGAAGGGCCTGCAACCTCTCTCTTGCACTCCAATACCGTTTGTACATGTCACCAGAGAGAACTGGGCAGTTGATTAAATGATCAGCGTCCATTGCTGCGTTAGCACCACATACTACACAGTTTAGGCTTGATATTATATTAAATCTATGAAGATATTTAGCTAAACAATCCTGACCAGTTTTCAGGCGTAGCGCTGCAACTGCATGACATATCGGAAAACTGGGGATCTTATTAAGCATAGACTTCAAAGTCTTGTTTTCGATTAGCCTCGACTGTACAGATTCAAAATTATTTTTCATAGTATGTTAAATGATTCTTGTCATAGTTGTATATGGGATTGAGCTGTTTGAGGATTGAACAATTCTTGTTCCTTCCATCGCCATCAAATCAGTCCTCTCATTACCAAAAATTCCACAATGAGAAGGGATCCACTGTAGCACGATGATCTTTAGTTTGGATTTCAAAATGTACAGATTCAGAATGCAGTCTCTAACTCTTGAAGAATCCACGCATATGAAATTGGTAACCGCTTGAGTTGCAGCCTTTGAGTCGGACAGAATCACTGCGTTAATAAAAACCTCTGTACTCAACAATAGATGTGGCTATTCTGATGGCCTCAACATCACCTTCGAAGGAAGATGCATGTGGACGAAGAGATACACGAAATAAAAACATATCCGAGTAAACACCAACCCCGACTTTCTCTCCATGTGCCATTTGGGACCCATTAGTATAAATATGTGTCCAATCCGTCAGAAGTTAGAGAAGTGAGATAGTTTTTAAGGCCATCGCTCTCAGGACAACATCACTTGTGCTTTTGTTTTGTACTTCTTGTACAAGATGTATTCTGTCCATCGCACCTAATAACATAGGGTCAATAGGGCCAGGCAGGATTTCTGGTTAATTTGGCAAATCTATCTCAATCTTTAATTTCATGATTTTCTGAAGTACCCCGTCTTGAGTTTTAATCTTCTTCCTTAAAAAATTATAATTCAGAAGAAACATTGTGTGTATGGTAGAAACAATGTTCCGCATCTGTGATAGATTCAGCGTTAGCCAGGGTGCACCACGAGGAGGCCTATCATATCACAACCCTGCATTAAATATCATATATGTTAAATTTCTATCTGCAATATTAGATCTGCACTTTTGAGATACGGCTAAGTGGTACAAGTTAAACTTACCAACTCTTAGGAGAGTTCAAAGTACTCCACTCCAGCATCAATGCTCTTTTGTATGCAAATTTTCTAAAGGTTAAATGCTTCAAGCTATCCATTTATTGGAATCGATTAAAATATGCTTTTATAGCCTCATCAATCTCATCTCCGGAATGAAACCGAAGCCCACGTAAATGTTTTTTAGATTAAAAAATAGCCAAAAGTCACACATAGCAAGATCAGGAGAATAGGGTATATGTTTCATCACTTTGATGTTTTTTGTTCAAGAAATTCGACAGTCATTCTTGTTGAATGAGAAGATGTATTGTCATAGTGAAGCATGAGTTTCCTAATATTCACTTCCTGAAGAATCTCTGGAAGACACTTAATGTTGTACCAGTGAGCTGTAACTGTCTTCTGTCCCTCTATTTTTATGGCTTTGCCCAGACCTGTACAAATGAAAAACACGGCATACATTACTTTTTTCATTGCTCCTTGTCTTTTCATCATTGTTGGTTTGGGGTCATCTTCAAAGACCCACACTTTACTTTCTTCACTTGCTGGAACTTCAAAAATTGGTATGTACGTCTCATCACCAGTTATAATTTTAGAAATAATGCAGTGTCCACCATCATTAAGTAATTTTTGGGTTTCTTTACTGATTCTGACACGCTCCGCGTTTTAGTGTTCTGTTAAATTATGGAGGATCCAACGACAAACTAATTTTTTGATATGCAGTTCTTCATGAATAATTATATGCGTAGCTGCAGATCCAATGTTAAGTTCCTCCTGTATTATTTGGTAGATACAGCGATTTATCATCAATTAACATTTTTCAAATGACCGATACATTTTCTGGGACTACAGCTGACAAAGACTGTGTGTTCTGCATACTGGAGAGAATTTCGAGCTCATCTAAACTCTGTAAACAATCTAAATACAGTGGCACGAGATGGAGCATCTTTTCTATATGCTATTTGTAGACGTTGAAGATATTCTTCTTGATTTAGTCACACTTTAAAATCATAGAAATTCATTGCTCGATAATGCTCTCGCATCAACTCCAATTTCATTTCTTTTGAAATTTATTCTACTATAGGTAAATTGTAATTGTTGCCACAGATTATAGTCTGCGGACATAAAAGAGTTCAAATTTAGTTATTTGACCAATATTTTATTCTAGAGCACATCATCTGCATCTATCTAAAAAAGTTCATTGTGATGTTTTTTACATGTAGCAAATTTACTTGCACATAGCATATTACTTTTTTATAAATCTTTCATAAAATCTATATTTTGAATTTATTTAACTTCGAAGGCAAATGTTCACTTTATATTCGTGTTTGAATTAAAAAATGTAGCATCAATTCATTTTCTGAAAAACATATAATTTTTTTTATGTTTTAACATTATGAAATAAGAAAGTGATAAAATTGAGAAACAGATAATAATTGAGAAACAGACAAAATTAGGCTAGCTTACTAAATTGAATTATAAGTTTCTATTAAATATAAGTGGGTTATTTGTATTTTTTCAGCAGAAAATAATAAATCTGTAAGTAGTTAGAAAATTAAATAAACGCAAATTATCGTTAGTTAACATGAAAGACAATTACAAAATTAAATTTTCGATATTTCTCCTAAACAAATATCTTGATACACATCGGATTTTAAATTAAGTTTTCAAATCATTATTTTGCTTTTCCTTTTAAGAATGTAAATACATTTATTAAAAACTGTTTTGAAATGATTAGTGTAAAATGCAAAACAGATAGTGGGTTCTTAAAACATTTTTATTCAATTAAATGTGTTACTTAATACTCAGTTATTAAGATTCCACTATTTCTTTGGTTAAATATGTTTTTATACTATTTTAAAAGCGTGTTAAAATCATATTACATAACATTTTCGAGTTAATTTGATATTTATGTTTTTAAATCAATTTTGTTATTCTATGAAGAAGGTTTTGAATTTTTTTCGGGTCAACAAAATTAAATATTTTTCAGATATAGAAAATATTTTAAATTCTTTAGATTAACAACATCCCAATAAGAAAAATAACGAGAAAGATTAAAAATTCTTTTAGAGACAAATACGAAATATATTTTTTTATCATTGAAATATTTAAAATTATAATAGTACTTTTAATATATACACAATTTATAAAGATCTTTTCAATGTACTTTATGCAAAACATTCGACGGTTTAATTGATAATAGAATCATTTTATCTATGTTCATTACATTTTTAAAAATATTAGAATACATATTTATATAGAAATTTTAGATAGCTGTTAAACCAATATATTATAAGAGCATTTGCTTAAGATTAAGGATGTAATTATGTGAATAAACTTACTTCGAAACAATAACGAATTCTCGAAAACACAGCACTGCTTATACGATACATGCGTCACTGTTTCATATAGCAACGCAATGTATAGTAACCATCAAGCTGGAGAATTGAGCCTTTATCTAATGAAATACAAAATCTCAATTTTGATGTTTTTGTTTGTAAATTCACAGAAAGTAAACAAATTGAGAAATAACAAAAATAATTAATATGCAAATTTATACATCCCTTGCCAAAATATGGAATTGCTATTACCTTCCATTTTCGGAGGCGACGAAATAAGATTTAGATAAGCTAAATCATGCATATTTCTATGTGTTTAAAAACAAATAAATGAATATGAAAGAATTGTCCTACTATTGTCAAAGATGGTTAGACAGAACGTTCTTTAATCTTTCTGATGACGTCAATATGTAAACTGTGCAATTATGTTTTAGATCAGTAACGAAACGAATTACGTGAAAATCGTTCAATATGGCGCTCTTTAAAATAATTAAGAAACAAAATCGAATAAATAAACAGCAATAACTGGATGAGGTCAGTCGTTTCCGGGGTTCAGCTAATCCTGTAACGAATTTCTGGGCTGTCTGAAACTTAGATCTTCAGCTAGAGACGTCACACACATATACATACGCACACATACACACAGAGAGAAAACAATGTAGGTGCAAATGTCTTCTTTTATTATGTAAGACACTTTTTCTTAAATATCCTAAAATATTTTCTTAGAACCACTAAATTCAGCGTGTATATGCTTCTCGACTAGGTATATAATTAATTGAACATTCGTTGCCAATAAGTGAAAAGAACGATTGCAGAGCGTATAAGAGCTGTTCGAAATTCTTGCAAAATGGTCTGCATATAAGAAATGCTGGAACACACAAGCTGAAACATGTAGGATCGTTGTTGTAGTTTCCTTACTTTACGTAGTCGTTGTAGTTTCCTTACTTTCCGTAGTCGTTATAGTTTCCTTACTTTCCGTAGTCGTTGTAGTTTCCTTACTTTCCGTAGTCGTTATAGTTTCCTTACTTTTCGCAGTCGTTGTAGTTCCTTTCTTTCCGTAATCGTTATAGATGTTTGATTGAGGCCATCAACATCAATACGAATAAATGTGAAAGCACTAGATTATCGAATGCTTAAGAGAAGACTAGTGACCTACCAGACGTATTAGCAGTACCTGCCTGTCGACAGTTCAAGATACCACAGAGCTCCTTACGCATCATTCAGTTTCAGAACAAAACACTGAGAGGTCACTGTATAAACAGGACGCCGGTCTCGACATTCTTTAAGTTATCTGCAATTAGCTTCGCCAAATAGACAGCAACATATGCTGCAGTGAGACAATTAATCTTCGACTTCCAAATGACGTCGTCTTTAGCAATGAATTCCGCTTTCGAGCGGATGATAACCTCATTTGTGTATGAAGGAGGGCAGGTTTTCACCCAAATCTGATTTCAGATGACAAGCGTCGCATAATTACGACATAGAGCAAAGTTCTGGAGAGATTTTCTGGAACAACTTGTGTCCTCCTAGGAAAACCCATCCTTCTATATGTCTCTTATTATTTTGCGTTTAGTACATTACCAGCTCTGCTGCACATTCGTAATATTTTATCCCAAACAAAACCAAAGCAAAAGAAAAAAAAAGTGTTTATTCAGTTTTAAAATCAGAGACTTGAGAATCATATTTACATCTAGAAACTATTAGAAACCTTTGAATCAGTTTTAGAAATTTATGCAAACAAATAGGAATAATTTATAAATAATTTCAGTATAAACTGAAATATGCTTTAGGGCAGGAAATTCACTGGTGTTTGATTTAAAAAGCAAATATTTATATCATTTTTCATAGATAATTATATAATTTGTTTAAGGAATTTGTCTAATAGAACAATTAAAAATGCCGCCAAGTTGGCAACATTCCGCCAAATTTGTCGCCAAAATCTCACCAAACGTTATAGATGGAGAAATAAGTTATTCTTACTAATAAATGACTATTGGCGTTCAAATACAAAAGTATTACTCAAAGTATCTTTTTCATGAATGGAACGAGCTAGATCCACGAGAATGATGGCACCAAATTTATCGCATGGTATTACATATGAAAAGTGAACATGTTTCTCAATAGGAAATATTTTTTTTATTTTACACAAGTGTGCAATATCTCGAGAACGGTTCATATTAACGTTCCAAAATATATATCAATCGTTTTCTAATGAAAACTTACATAAGAAATGTCTATTTGCGTAACTTTATTAGCGGTTTTGATTTTTTGACTCGATTTCAAAGTTTCACTCGAAAATTTAGGGAGGTTCTAAACATTCGATTGCGTATAAAAACAATAGGCTTCCAGTGTTTACGGACTGTGATTTTTGTACCAAATTTCGTTCGAACAAGTCCATTCGTTCGTCAGTTATTGTCTCCAAAGTCTCACTGACACACACACACGCACACACACACACACACACACAGACATCACTTCAAAATTCCTTGAGTCGTGATCAGGGATGCTTAAAACGCGCTCTCTCGTTGAAAACTCGAATTCGAATTTTCGACTCCGTCACAATACTTTCCTTATACATTATGTATATAAGGAAAGAAATAATAAATTTATAGCGAATAAAGTTATAGCAGTACACAAAGTACAAACAATGTAAACGTTTCAATAATGCAAGTTTTAGGTATTAAACAAGTTTATTTATATGAAATGTCGCTTCGGTAACTAAGAGGTCTAAGGGAAACACTTTCTCGTGCTTTCTTGACTGCCGGGGTCTTTGGTTCGAATCCCACTTGCGGGGATGGATAGTGTAGAAATGCAGTCATAAAGAGTGAAATGTTTTCTTCCTCCTGCTGTAGGCTGGAGAAGTTTTGGTTGGATAAAGGCGAATAATCAGCATCAAGAGCATGGCCATTGAAAAAGAAAAAACATGTGAAATATAATTTTTACACATTTAGCGTTACTCATCTCCTCGACATTGAAGTTATAAATAACTCATTTTCAAGCAATGTACTATATTGAAATACATTAACTATTTTCGCTCTTATCACAATTTTTCTACATGTTGCCTTTTATTAACAGAATTATTTAAAAAAACGTTTCTGTGGAAAATATAAATTAATAACGAATACAGAAATAGCGATAATTTTCAGAAATATTTCACTAAATGCACTTCAATTATATTGCATAGTGCGGCGTTTAAGTCCTTAAAGGTTGAACTCAGGCTTCGATGGCCAAGTTCATACTCATAGAAAACGCCTAACCCGCATGTCCTTTTAATATGTTTTGCTTGCATTGAAAGACATGGAAAACAAGTTTATTATTAAACTATTCGACATGCCCTTAATTATTTTCCACAAATTTATTCAAACAAATGGAAAATTATAAAATACCCTAATATAAATAAAATACGTACTAAGAGAAGGAATTCAATGGCTTGTAGAGATTTAAATGACAAATGTCTTTAGGATTTTCCTCACAGATAAAATAAATAATTCATCATTTTACTTCAGAACTTGAATTATATTCTTTAAAGAAGTTATTTAAAGCAAAAAATATATGTTTAATTAAATGCAAATTGGAACTAGTGTAACTGTAATTCGAGATCATTTAAATGCTTGTTAATAAATTTAACAATATATATATATTTGAGAATTATACATAGTATTATGATAATACAGGTCTAATATCGGGAATTAATATATACTCAATATTGGTTCTATACGAAAATGTGTACATTTTGACGAATTGTGGATATTTGTGGACACGAAATTTGGACATTTTGATCATTGGAAAAATATTGGTCTAATATCATTTCACCATTTATAGCTAATGTTGGTATGCCAATATATATCTATTATTTAGCTAGCATTGACTGCTAATGTATCCCGATTATTCGAAGTACTTCAAATGAGACGCCAAGATATACAATATTGACCAAATGATGGCATGTTAGTTGGGTTAATATTACAAGTTTATCGTTTTACGGTATTGAGATGATATTGTTACGTACACTTATATTATATTTTCGGCCACAATGAAAAAGTACGTTTATAGGCAACTATTGTTATTATATGAAGGTCTTAATTGCTTGAGCTTAGCGATAAATTTAGAGATTCTTGAGACAAATTTGCAAAATTCGCCAACTTGGTGACTTTTGATTTGTTTTGAAAATTTCTTGAATTTTATAGACTGATTAAGAACACATCGAGTTATGTACTTTTTTCAGATCTTTTATTGAAGATGAAGATGTAGAGTGTATATAGTTATCTGGTTCAATTGACCGTTGCTGTGATACGAGTAAAAGTGGATTATTAATACATCAGTGTCTTGAGAAGATAACTTGCTGGCTTGTCAATGCACTGGCCATCTAATTGCTGGTTTATTGCAGTTGGGAAATACTTTGTGACATTGTAAGATACATATATATATAGTATTATCTGTATATATTTTCTGATTATGCTTTTTGGTTTCTTTAAAAAGAAAGTGTTATTTATATGGAAGTTCAAAATATCTTTGAATCCTGAAAATTGATGATATACCTACGAACCTAGAGAATACATTTGAACATTATGTTATTTGGGAAATTTAGAGCTGTGAATGTATGTCGAATTTGTAATAGTTAGTATTTGTATAGTTAGTATTTTCACGTTTTTAATTCAAATCAATTTTCGACAATTTTTGCTCAATATCTCGATAATCTCAGGTTCTGATTTTGTGGAGATATTTTCAACATTTCATTTGTAAATTAGGGTGTCTTCTGAACATTTGCGCTTAAAATCAAAATGCTTCCAGTATTTACTGATTGTAATTTTTGTCTTAAATTTTGTTCATTTGCTCCATTTGTTCGTGAGACATCGTTTCCACACATGCAGGCACACATATACGCACAGACAGATACTCAAATACAAACACACAAATACATACACAGACATCACCTCAAAAACGTTTGATTCGAGTTCAGCGATGATTAAAACATGATCTTCCGTCAAAAAACTGGAATTCGAATTATCTTCCCCTCACAAAACTTTTTTTACATAATAGGTTAAAGCGGTGTAAAAAGTGCTTACGACATGGTTTGTAATTTTTGTCTCAAATTTTGTTCATTTGCTCCATTTGTTCACGAGATATCGTATCCACACATGCAGGCACACATATACACAGAGACACATACTCAAATACAAACACACATAGACATATAGAGACATCACCTCAAAAATGTTTGTTTCGAATTCAGCGATGATTATGATCTTCCGTCAAAAAATTCGAATTCGAATTTTCGTCCCGTCACAAAACTTTTTTCTACTTAATAAGTTAAAGCGGGGCTACTTGTTGATACCAGTTTTACATTTCTATTTTTCACATTTTATTATAAATATAAATCGAGTTTTCTTTTTCCATTCGCAATTTTCATCTTTCAACTAGCTATAGAAAAATTATGGAATATTTATTTGAGTAGCAAATACGTAATTAATACTTTACAACATAGTTAGAATGTGATTACAACTTTGGCCATTCTGTCTGTCTGTCCGTTAGCACGATAACTGCCGTAAAAATGACTTTATCAAAATGAAATTTCAGTATGTTGTTCAGACGGTCTGTGGGACCTATGAGAATATAAATGAATAATATCAACTAATTAGTTTTGGAATGAACCCGGGATGAAAAAATGAAATACATTGAACCCTATGGACTTAATTTTTTAAAGAGATTTTAAGCAAATTTAAAATTCAAAAATTGCTTCGAAAGTTTTAGGAAGTATTAAAATTATCCCATAAAATATATAAAAAAAATCAAAAAAATATATTCAGTAGGTTTTAAATAAAAATTAAATAATTATTACACCCTTTATATGAAGAAATCACGTGAACATTATACGAAGAGATGACGTGACTTACATCAACATAAAATATGGCATCCATCTTGTGTCAAAATCGTCATTTTTCAAGTTCCTTTTAATTTATATGTAGTGCTGTATCAGTCCTAAACCCGATTTGTTTTTGTTTAAATTCTGTGCATTCATATTATGAAACAACGCGATTAAAATATATTTGAGTTTAAATGATCATCAAACTCTGATTATTTCTACAACGAAGCCTAATTGTCACTTATTGAGGATGTAAACACCAAAAGATGTAGAATGAGTTGTATAAGAATTGCTGCATCTCCTTAACGTCAAATTATTTAGCTCATGGGATCTGCAATATAGCTGATATTAATAAAACATTCATTGATACATGGAGATGCAGACGATTTTTCGATGAAGTTTTAAGCATAAAGTTAAATTACTTGTACCTCCATGGTTTTAAGTTTTTAAATAAAATAAATTATTGTAGTGTTGTGATAAATTAAAGGAATAGAAAAGAGTTTATGAATGAAATGCTGCTTTTATATAGAGAGCCAAGCAATTTATCTTTCGATGACGTCATTTAAATAAAGTTCATTTATTTTCGATAACATTTTCAAATATAATAAATTATTGTAATATTATGATAATTTTAAAAATAGTACCGAGGAATTTGCCGCATTTTAGAGATGTTGAAATCAGGCAATTTATATTTCAATGATGTCATTTGAATACAGTTCATTTTTTTATGAATTTTAAAGTTTTCAAATATAAATTAATGTAGTATTGTGATAACTTTAATAATAGTACCGAGCGACATATCGCATTTTCGAGATGTTTAAATAAATTGCATTGAAGTTGGAAAGTGTTTCATAATCAATTATTTATGCATGATTGATCTTTCTTATTTTAAAGACATCAAGAAAAGTGCGACAATTTTTTCCCGCCTGAAGGTCAGTAGTCTCAACTCTTTGTATAAGTTTTTCCGTATATTTTTATGGGTATTTTTATGTTGTTCTTTGTTTTGCAGAACCTACCACGTAAAGTTTAATTTAATTCTTGCATAAATTTTGAAACGTTTAGAAGGCATTGAAACAAGATTTATTCCATTATAAGTACATTAATATACATGTATATATATATAGTATATACATGTGAGTTTGTGTGTGTGTGTGTGTGCTATCTACTGAAGTCATTATGTCCAGCTACTGCAGTTGTATTAGATAATCATCTATTGCATTGCCACCCGTTACATACTGTGATACATAGATCTACCTTCCAGCTGGAGAGAAATCTTCATGGCCTCAACCTTTACAGTCTTGCCACATGATCCATACATTTTTTCGAATTTGTTGATTTTTTCTCTTTCCCTTAACTGCCTCTGTAAGAACTCTGAAGTTTAGGGATTAACTTAACATTTGGCGATTAGCCCGGCGGAAAATGAAACGACCGGTTATTTCCTCCATGTTTTACTAACATCGTTTATTTAAACTTGCAGTGATTCAATATTGAAAATCAAAACCATAGCTAATGGATAATAACGTCGGCGTTGACTGCTATAACAAATAATACGACAATATGTACTTTAAAGAGTCCAGAATAAATAGATTGAGATTCAAATTAATTACTTAAGGTGTCCAAAACAAATTTTCTGAAGGCAAGATAGAAACAAAATGACAGCTGCTCTTCTGTCAGATCCAACAAACATAAATATTTATGAACATCAGTCACAGGAAGAACAACTGAGTACGTCTTGCAGCGGCCAAGAAATTACGGTTGTGACAACTGAACCATGGGATAACTATTTCTGCTCTGTCCCAATAATGCAGGGAAAGTAAAAATCATAAAAAATAATATATTCACTATTATCAAATAAATGAACCATATTTAAGTGCTGTTAAGTAAAAATGATTGAATTTTACTGCTCATAAGTTATTATAGCTGCTTGAGAGAAAGTACAAAATTTAATTTTCTAGCCATCCAGATGTCTGGAAAAATCAGTCGATTTCCGGATAACGTCGTCTCTATCTTTTAAGGAATAACCACAATATAATCATCGATTTTCAATTACATCCAGTTCTAAGAAACTTCTAATTTGAGTATTTGTTTTTCTTAATATCGACATTTCTTAATCTGTTTGAAAAGTTAATTGTTGGACGCATCAAATTTTTTCATTTAATGTTTAACAAGATTGGACTTTATCTAAATGGCCGACTGTCCAAAATTTTGCCATTTTGATGAAAATTGCATCGATCTCACATTTCGATTTGCTTTGGCAATAGGAATCGATATTGAAAATGTATTTTAAAGCTAGCAATAATTCTGTGAGGCTATTTCCTGTAAAGATGTGTAGATGGCCCTTTCAATAACATGGCTATTGATCGAATGATTTTATGTCTGATTTGCAACTGATGTTTTAAGATAAAATGTAAATTCTAACAGAGGGCAATGTACAATTTTAAAGTAAAAATTGTATATGGGCAGCACATGACTTTCCCTGCATAATACACTCGTCAAAAGTGAAATTGCAACAACAAGAAAGAATGTTCAAAACCACATGAAAATCGCAGTACCGGTAGAAGAGAGAGTCGTATGCAAATTATTCAGTTTTCGCCTGTATCCGATCAGGTGATACCCAGTTTTGGGTGCTAAAATCTAGCAGACGGCTTGTCCCGTAAATGCTATCAGCGACGATTTGTAGCAGCCGAACTTTCGAAAAAATGAAGAAGCAATGCCTCGAAGACATCAGCGAGCTGTTTACCAGCAGTTAACGGCTGAGGAATGAGACCGCATCCTGGAGCAGTGTGACGTGAATTTGTCGATGTGTGCAATTGCCACGCATGTTGGGCACGACGTGAAAATCATCCAGCGATGTGTGACACGATGGAGGGAGGAACATCAGAGAACATGACGAAGAGAGAGTGTGTCGAACAGATTGTGCAGATTTTACTCTTTTAAATGCCAAAAAAAGATGAAAAAAATGTGCAGATGTGCAGATTTTAATCTTTTAAATGCCAAAAAATGATGAAAAAATTGCACTGTACAGTATTTTTAACGCTGAATTGCGCATTTTGCGCTTTTCGGGATGACAGCATGTACATTATTTTGAAGTACCCGATTAACCTATTTTTCTTTCAAATATAACTTGAATATTGAATATATTGCTAACATCTGCTAAGCAATCATATCCATACATTAAAAGTTAATTATTATTTCATCTATTTCGAATCATTTTCGCAACTTTACATTTTTCTAATTTGACGACATTTTTGTCCATTTAGATTCATAGTCAAAAATGAGACTATAACGGCAAAACTTTTATACACTTTTAGTGTCGACCATCGGCCAAACCCTACATTTTATGAGTTTTTGGAAGTGTTAATGTCCCTGTATTTGGAAGGCATATACACTAGCACATAATATATGTATAGGTATATTATTTTGCAGGGATTAAAAAAGAAATAGCAGACTCTTGATTTTTGATATAACTACATAATTTTGGGATTCCCGATTTTCTACGATACATGACACCATTACAGTTTTAAGCCATGATTGTAGAATTTTTCTGATAAATCGCCATTTGAGCGATATCAGACAATTTGTGACTCTTTCATTTTCCGCCAACCATCTGCAACCCCTCATCTTCACTTCTCTCAAGTCATTAGCGGTTAACTGTTGGACACTCAATCTTGCAAGATGATTTATATGTATATCCTATCCTCTGTATATAAACTAATGTAAATTAATTATGTATAATTAAAATTTAATTAAATAATTATGGTATTAGTCATTCGTGCTACAGATCCTGTTGTCGTTTATTATAAAAACTAATTGCTCAAAGAGAAAATAATTGCTAACGAATCATCGCTGAAATAAAGGTGACTTTTATCTCACTACATTATTAAAATCCAAGATTTATTTTGTTCGATGGCATGATTTGTTACGATTATTCCACTCGGTAAAGGTTAGAGTTAAGTTTTGCTATTTTCTCCCCCCTTTCTTTCTCTGTGTGGCGGGTATAATCTGAGTGTGAATCTATTGGCATTATCGGCATTACTGACATTGAATTAAATTTGGCTTGATTATTTAAATCAATTAATTTCACGGAACAAATGCTTTTGGAAAGCTATAACCAGGAGAAGGCTTTTTATTTTTCGAAACACAAATATTGAAATGAACGTAAGGCACAATAGAAATTAAAGTATATACAGAAAATGATGTTAAACTTTTTACAGTGCCAACCATATTAAACGTAATTTTATATTTTGAAACGGATTACATCTTGACACAAAACGCGTGTCATTCTAGAGATATTGAAAGTTTATCTTCTAAATTGGAAAATCAATCCATTAAATAGCGAAATCAGTCTTTTGAAATAAATAAACGTTTTTTCTAAAAATTTTAACAAAATAGTTATTGTCAGAAATTGTGTTAAATGCATTGTTATTTTCTTTATATACATATAATGTATATTTAAAGTATTGTGACGAGGTCGAAAATTCGTATTTGAGATTTCGATGGGAGAGCACGTTTCAAGCATCCCGGAACGCGAATCAGACGTTTTTGAGATGATGTCTGAGTGTGTGTGTGTGTGTGTGTGAAAGAAAGAATGTGTATTTGTCTGTCAGTGCGTCTGTGGAGACAATAACTGTCGGAAAAATGTACCAATTCAAACGGAACTTGGTACAAAAATTACAATCCATGGATACTGGAAGCCTATTGTTTTTAAACGCAATTGAATGTTAAGAACCCCCTAAATTTTAGAGTGAACTTTTGAAAAAATCATAAAATTATAACCTTTAATAAAGTTACGTATATAGACTTTTCTTACGTAATTTTTCCTTAGAAAACGATTAACATAAACTTTAGAACGCTAGTATGAACCGTTTTTGAGATACTGCGCATTTTTAAAATAAATTTATCAAATCATTCCATAAATAAAAAAAATATTAACTGTTGAGAAACATGTTCACTTTTCATATGAAACATCATGCTAAAAATTTGCTGACATTATTCTCGTTGATCGAGCTCATTCAATTCACAAGAAAAGATACTTTGTGTAATACTTTTGGATTTGAGCGGCAATAATCCTTTATCTACTATAAGAATAGCTTATTTATCCGTCAAGTCATCTATGAAAATGATCACTAATTAACGAAAATTAAATATCTTGGAAAGAATATAAATATCTACTATTAGAGAATCGTTACTATCGATCTACTTACTAGAGAATCGTTCAACATAGAGCAAATTTAAAGCTACCATTCGATTATGAATGAAGTCCTCTATGAATTCTAGTGCATATAATTTTCATAAAGGGAACATATAAATGCGCTTGTCTAAATGACCACAAAATCCTTTATCGTCAATGGCAATAATCAATTTTAACGCCATAAAAAAAATTCTGGAAACCCAAATTATTCCAAATATAAATTTTCGCAAAATTCCTATATTCACATACGGACTTATTCAATATTTTGAAAAGCTTAATTTTCGGGAATCAGCTCCATATTGAAAACCTCAATATGAAGGGAGAAATTTCATTGAATGACTACAACTGTTTTAATAAAGCGGGACATTTGCTATTTAACTGAAAGACCTCCCTGGTGTATTATGTTATGTCATCTTGCTTTTGAGACAATAAAATTTATTACCAGATAATAATGTATAAATTATCTGGTAATAAATTTACGCCAACATTTGATTGCAGTCATAAATAAGTTTTTGTAAGCCGGTAAACACATAGTTCGTCCTTAGATTCAGGAAACTGGTGTATTATAAATATTTATTTCCAGTAGAGAGCACTTTACATTTCAAATTACCCAATTGCCTTTTTTGAAACTCAGTAACAACAATTAAAACAATATATAATGAAGGCGTTATTTATTCTAATGGTTTCACAACAATGTACTATTGACATTTATTAATCTGTAGGGAAATATGTGTTTTTGTCACATCAGGATTTTTTCACTTAACTTTTAACAAGATTGGATGTTTCGCCCTGAAATGCTTTCCTTCTATTTTTTTGCATTTTTGATGGAAATTGCATCGATTTCGCATTTCGATTAGCTTAGTAATGGGAATCAATGTTGGATCTGTCTTCACGGTACATCAATAAATCTGTGGGATTATTTCGTCCGGAAAATTGTGATGAGCCACTCAATTCCATGGCAATTGATCGGAAGATTTTATATCTGATAATGCCATGGATGGTGAAGGGAACAAAATTTAAATTGCAAAACATGTTTGTTCTTTCAAATCTGGAATTGTGTAATAAATGGGAATTTCTATTTCATTTCAAGGTAAATAAAGAATATTTTTGTAAGAATGTTGATCTCAGGAGGTTTTTAAAGTATGCTTTGCATCATGTTAGCCATTGAAATGCCTAGTGGTCATTAAATGCAGCAACTTTATGTGCTTAATAATAGTTCTAAATATCATAAACCGTTTAAAATTTAAACATCGCACATTTTATAGTCCTAATAACAAGGAAATTACGGTATGCTATAATTGTGAAACGTATTGTCAGTTTTTCACTATTTTCAAATAAATCAACTAATTATAATATTATTTTTCAATTATTTGATTTAAATAATGAAAACTAAAGGAATGAATGGAACTGCTAACATGGCAATTCGGTATAAGACAATTGCTAAACATGTTGCCATTTTATCAATATTATCAGATCACTCTAATTATTACAGTTAATTATAAAAAAATTTCAATTCTTTGATTTAAATAATGGAAACTAATGGAATAAATGGAATTTCTAAGTTATAAATTGTGGTACGCAAAAATTGGAATCATATTGCTATTTTTTAATATTATCAGATCACTCTATTTATTACAGTTAATTATAACAATATTTTTCCATTCTTTGATTTAAAGAATGGAAATTAATGGAATAAATGGAACTTCAAACTGTTATGAAGCATAACACAACGTTTACCCGATGTGCGAGCAATGGGCATGCTTACCGGGCTCGACCCATAAATAAGGGGGAATAATAATTCAACATAAGTCGAAGTGTATGGTGTAGATTCTAAATGCTTGCACGATTCCTCTCACAGATATGAAGGGACAGTTCGATGCCAAGTAATGAATAACACGAGAGAGAGGTCATAAACTTTTGACAAAGAGATGTAGAAGTAAATGTCAAAATTGAAATGGCATATCTCTTGAAAATTATGACCCCTGACAAGCGTTAAATCATTCCCGGGTTCAAACGAGACCTCCTGGCAGCTAGAATCATTGGGAATAATATGTACATATTTAAAATTAGCATTATCTTGTAAGCCAATGAATAGTTCGGTAATTCATTCCACCCATTTCTCGCACAAGTGCTGCAACAAATGAACGGACGAGGAAACTTGGCGCCTCATTTTGTTCCATTCTTCACAAATGCACAGGAACCTGAAATCAAAATTTGCAGTCATATTCCATTTTTATTCTCGCGAGAAAGGGTCTCACTTTTCATTACTTGCTCCGGCAGCGGGTCGAAGCCGATCCCAATATTTTGCATTCTACGGGAATCTGGAAACCAGCATCCTCTGCTATTTCTGTAGCGCTATTCAAAATCTGCCACAAGCAACAGAATTTTATGCACTATTGTTGAGCATTATCTACACTAGTAGAGATCTGATCGAAGCACGAATATGTATCAATGCAGTTCTAGGGAAATTCCCCGACAATAGAACTGGAGTGGAACCAGGCTATCATTGATAAACCTCATCGGACGGTGGCGGTCTGTTAAGCAGTTGTGCGTTCGCAACGCAGTTCCCTACGTAGAGCCACACTGCTCATGGGGAAGACTGCGTAGTACTGGGACACCTCTTTGAACCCTATACACTACAGAAAAGCAGTAACTAATATGTCAGCTATAGCTAGTGAATGGAATAAGTGATACCACAGTGGCGACGTTCCCACCACGACTCCATCACCATGATGTCACCACACTACTCTATCGGGATTTTTTCCAGGTTGTGTCTATACAGCAGGCAACACAAATCAAATGAGCAGTTCAACCGCCAGGGATTAGCCAAGATGCTGGTGCATGCAAACGTACCGTTTTAGCGGGATCACATACCGACCTCAATCGGCCGTTGAGTACGTCCTATGGACATCGAACCAGCGGTGAGTCAACCGGCATTTGAACAGTCGATCATCATAGCGGACCTTGATCACAAGCACCTGATGGACTTCCAATCCTTGGCAAAAAAAATTCTCCTGAAATCTGAAGGTCCGTAGGTCCTGATTTCCCTCATCCACTGTCCCTGGCATCCAATACATACGACCATTGGAGGTGGTTACGGGAGACACCGCAAACCCTTGCATCCGTGTTTGGAGTTATTGTGTTTTTAAAATTCGATTATTATTAATATAAGTAACATGTGGATAATATTATCCAAAAGCTCTAAGCTTGGGAAAATCCCCTACTAATAGCATACGTTATAAGTTCGAGTTTAGGTGTAACTTATCAATGATAAAATTTGGTAAATATAATATTCGGTTAATTTAGTACACCCTGAAGTCAAGTTTAGATATGGTTTAAATATATAATATTTGTTTATCATTCAATTGTTCCATAAATTTATCAATATAATAAAAGGCAATGTCTGTCTGTCTGTCTTATATACTATAGGCTCAGCGACCGTGCATCGCAGAGCTTTGAAATTTGGCAATAGCAGACCCGGAAGGAGGGGGGAGGTGATACGTGGAAACCAATTTTTAAAATTTGAATTATTTTTTTGTTAATGTTTTATGCGATTTCGATCGTTTTTTTCCCTTTTTCGCCTTTTTTCTCAACCATCCAGACGTCGTAGAAAAAAAAACAAATCACACGACCGGAAAGAGCAGCCAATTGCAAGTAAAAATATATCAATTTAAAATCTCAGGGACAAATTCTAATATTTTTTAATGGTTTAAAAACAAAAGTCACTTTCGGCTCGAAAAAACGAACTATCGTTTTTAAATCCTCGCGTCGGGTAAAGTACCGACAATTCCTACTAATAATTTACATTTTTCGAAAGCTCAAAGATCAGGCTCTCTTACAAGCCGAATCTGGTCAAGAAATATGATAAATTAGCAGCACGACCCGAATTTTAAGGAAGTAATGATTTTCAAACTATCGACCAAACCGTGAAAGAAGTTATCGATTTTTCAACCACATGCGCGCGCAGACGGACGGTGTTTTTATGGGGGGCGAGGTTGTGACGTCACGGTTCTGAGAAGCTTATGACGTCACTTTTCAAATGTCATCAGTGATTTGTTTTTAAACTGTTTTTGGCCTAGGAACAATTAAAAACCGAATAAGTGTTTGCTTGTTGTACGGTTTTTGGCCTAGGGACAATTAAAAACCGAATTAGTGTTAGCTTTTTATAAGATTTTTGGCTCATTATGCTGGATTGAATTGCGGCGATGTATTGTTTACATCGGGTGGTGGATGGTACCACAATGAAAAAATTTAAATACTGAAAAAATAAAAAAATAAATAACAAGAAAATTATAGACATTGTAGCTGTGAATTTATGCATCGGGTGGTGGTGTGGACAATCTTTAAAAAAAAATTTTTTCGCTGAGCAGCATCGTTAAACAGCATCGTTATTTCTTAAATACTAAATTCACATTCAACATCATCAGTCTCAAAAATACTGTCATGTCATTTGCGATGCAATACTAAAAATGCTGACAAATGGATATAACTATATTTATGTAAAACAAAAAATAGAGGAATATACCTCTCTAAAAAACATAGAAGCAGCTGATCCAAGCTGTGAGTACACATCAAAAGGATGCTTTTCCTAGGGTTACAGGTACAAAAATCCTCAGAATCTCACAGTTCACAAATATTAAAATAAATTCACTTTACAAATCAATTTTCAAGAATTCCCCCTTTAGAGCATTATTTTTTATCTTAAAATTTCATTATTAATTTTAACGTCATTAAACTAAAACAAACCTTGATAACTCCACAGGGTTATGGCTCTAGCGAGTTTGCCACGGTCAGAATTTTCAAGGGTAACGAACAGGCTGGTCGCCGAAGGCGGATAGTAGAAAATATACCTTTAAAATGGCGCTTTTCACGATGGGCGTTCCGACTTTTTATTCTTCAGTGTTGGCGGACCTAGATCCTTTACTACTGAACTGATTTTTATGGATGAAGCCTCATTTTGTGTGTTATGGTAGGCATTACATACTTTTCTTTCAAAGCAAAAAGATACATTTAATAAAGTATAGTATAATTTGCAAAAAAGATAAAGTATAATTTACAAAGCTATATTTTTGTTACATAATCATTTAATTCTGGCATGCGACGAAAAATGTAAAAAGGCGTTTTATATGAAACAAATTATTAAGAAATCTTTCAAAAATAGTTGTCTACTGTAGATCGAGGTTAAATCCTCATCCGCAGTAAGAAATATTTGTGTCTTCTAAACTATTTTAAAATCTTGAACCAAATTTGAACCAGAAGCAAACAATAAATAATTTTCAAATAGGCTTAAATTTCGCCCGTTATAAGATCTCATTTTCAATTCAGTAGTGATCGTAATAACTATTTTTTAATTATAATATTGGGGTGTGGAAAACCAATTTTAACTACTATATGTTTATTTTAAGATCATAATTTTCATTTTCCCGTGTCATTTGACGGCCTATGTAGTCCGAGCTGTTTTTGCCATACACAAAACAAATTCTGGCAGCCGCAATTATTCAGAGATCCATTTCCTTTATAACATCATCATTTCATATAATTATTTACAATAGATTTTATTACACTTTCACGTCACTTCTGGTCTTATCGTTCTCAGCAGGAGGGCATATAGCACTTTAAATGAGTTTTGAGTATTTTGGGGGCGATACAATCCATTCAGAAATTAAACAAATTGTAATTCCTGATAATTATGTTCAATTATAATGAAAATCATTAATTAAAATATATCGACACAATTTAATTGTAAAAAGACGTGCCAACGTGTAGCAATAGTATATTTAGACACGCCCATTTTTCCATACATTGTTCTCTTTTGAAAATAGTGTTCATTGTCTTATTTTCAATAAATATGTAAAGTTCGGAGTGTGGAAAATTTTAATAAGATGATTTCATTTCGAATCACTTTATCAGCAAGTGAAAAAGTGACCAGGGAAAATTTCAAAATTTTTATAACTTTTTGGTAAGGATTTCATATCGACATTTCTGCCATATCAACTTTAAATTTTCATTTTACTTTATTTAAAACCAGAGGTTCGTTGGTCATTCTTTTAGAAGCAATCATCTGGGCAATCATATATTAAGCCCTAAATAGATAACAGTTATCGCTCCACAGATCATGATATTACTAAAAGTATAAAATGAAGTATTTATGCCAACTATTAATATGTACCGATAATATTTAAATGATATGTTTTATATAAAAAATCTTTTCGTTTAACCAAATAACATGGTTTTATCCATATAGATGATTTCGAGAACACTGTACTAAATAGAGTGCAGTTAGTTAAAATAAGTAGAAAAATCATACTCGAAATCAATGAGTATAAACTCAAACAACTCAATCTATATAATGATAGGCAAGTGTGTCTTATACACTATATCAGCGACCGCGCGTCGGAGAGCTACGAAATTTGGCAATCGGGATGTGACATGTGAAAACCGATTTTGAAAATGTGAATTATTTTTTTTGTTGTTATTTAATGTTTATACTATTTCGACCGTTTTTCCCCTTTTTTCTCCACCATTCAGACGTCGTAGAAAAAAGCAAATTACACGACCGGAAAGAGCAGACAATTATAAGTAAAAAATTATCAATTTCAAATCTCAGGGACAAATTCTAATATTTTGTAAAGATTTTAAAACAAAAGTCACTTTCGACTAAAAAAACGAACTTTCGTTTTTAAGTCCTCGCGTCGGGAAAAGTACCGACAATGTCGACTAATAATTTACATTTTTAGAAAGCTCAAAGATCAGGCTTTCTTACAAGCCCAATCTGGTCCAGAAATAAGAAAACGTAGCCGCACGATCCGGATTTCAAAGAAGTAATGATTTTCAATTTCTCGGCCAAACCGCGAAAGGGGTGATCGATTTTTCACGCACATTCGCGTGCAGAAGCACTGTGTTTCTATGGTGTAGGGGCGGTGGGCGAGGGTATGACGTCACGGTTCTGACGAGGTTCTGAAGTCACTTTGCAAATGTCATCAGTGATTGCTTTTTGTACGATTTTTAGCCTAGGGACAATTAAAAATCGAAATAGTGTTTTCTTTTTATAAGGTTTTTTGCTCATTATGCTGGATTGAATTGTGTTGTGGCGTTTACATCGGGTGGTGGTTGGGACCGCAATGAAAAAACTATTTCTATATTTGAAGTTATCTTGATAACCAAAGATGCTACAATTGAATTAAAAACTATAAATACATTTATAGATAAAATATCAAAAAAAACATTCATTAAATATAATACAAAATATCTCAAAAACGGTTGACTGAACACTAATAGAATTAATTAAGAAACTTAGGAATATTTATTTTCAGTGCATGATAGTATAAACCCAAAGTATGTGTGTCTAGCCTTAGGAGTTATAGCTGAAAGAATATTGAAATAAAAAATTCCGCATTTTATAAATTTATCGAACAAAATTTCAAGAGTAGAATTTTTTTTTTAATATTTATAAGTCAAGTCTCACCTGTTTTCAAATTTTCATCCACTAGACAGCTTTAAATTTAACTTAGTTGTTTAACATAGTAAAAAAAATATCAGCAAGTTATCAACTTTTCTACTAAATTATAAGATTTTACATTTTGGTTATTATTTAAGGGTCATGTCCCGCATGTATAAAATGTTTCATATTCTTCTTCCTTCAATAATTTAGGCTGTGTAAGTATCCCTTGGCAGCCAGTCTCTTTGCGCTGCATCATGGTCTACATAAGAGTTATCTAAAGCGTTTTTGTCTTTCAACCCCCCGCCCTTCCCTAAAAATTACCTAAATTATTAAAGTGATTATAAAAGCTGAAGCTTTGCACAGTAATAGCATCAATTTCAGTGGCGAAATCTGGTGTAGAAAGCAGGTCATGCGAAAATACACATTGCATCCCAACTCCATGTGTTATTAAACGCACCACAAAACTCAAGGAATATAATGGTAATAATAGTAAAGCTAATTAATAATGTTAGTGCTATTGTGTTTACACTAATGGCGACTAATCCTCAAATCGATCAACTTATATAACAGAATGACAAATCAAGAGATCACAAAAGTCATTTATTAAAAACATCTTTCAGACACACATACAAGCTTTAGAAAAGCTGGAGCGCTTTTGGGTATCATCATACCCTTCCTCAGTGGCGTTAAATGCCACTGAAATTAGCTCAAACTGGTAGAAAACTGGCTATGAAATTAGCTAAAATTGACTGTTACTAAACTCCGTCGAGTTTTCTATTTTATAAATTACTAATTAATAATACTTTGCAATTTAATTTTTAATTTTATTTCAGTACTTTTATTTTCTTACATATGAAGGCAGTTATTGTAAACTAACATTTTATGTCCCATTAATGGATATGGAAGTCGTTACAAGTGGCAGTTTGAATATCACAAGTGAAAATTTGTATGTCAGACTTGCCAAAAGTGACCAAATAGTCATTTACTTAACATATCAGGTACGTGGTTGCAACTTGGGTCACTTTTTAGATTTTCTACGAGACGTTTATGGATTTGTATGTATAGCATGCGTCCAAGGTGGCATATGAGTAAAAATAAAAAAAACAGTAATTTGCCAGATGAGTAAATAAAATGAAAGTTTGTAGATGACGTAGATCAAAATTATGTGATATTTGTTTTTGTAACATTATACTCTCCCTGAAACGAGTAAAATGTATAAAATTTCAAGAACTAGTCACAATAACAAATAAAGGGCAGTGTCAGCTATTTTAGTTTTTAAATACTGAAGAATTCACTTATTAGATAATGATGGACATATATTTTATGTTTTGTTTCCAATTTAAATTAAAATTATACGTTGGAAATACGTCTAAATATACGCAGATAACGCCACATTCTTATAAATTATGTAATGAGGGCTTAAGTAAAAATATACAGATACAATGATTATATGTTTTTATTCGTGGAAAACGTAAATTTTGTATTAAAAATTATTCTAACTTTATTTAAAGAATTAATCCAAATAAATAAATAAAAACTAATCCATATTTTTCAAGTAAAATGTACACAAAATTCACAACATGCTCACAAACGAAAATTAAATACACCCAATAAAAGTTGACTAAAATGAAGACAATTAATTATCGCTTAGTACAGATCGTTAAATAAAAGTTATTATGTCTTAAGGCATCATTTTTTAATCGTAAATTGAATTTCATTGATTACTGACATATAAAATATAAAAGTGCTATTTCAGTAAATTACATCATTAGATATGATTAAGCAAATACCATCTTTCAAAAGAGAATATTTTTTATTTAAGTGTCCGCTTTTCATTCGAATTAATTGCTAAAATCAGCATACATAATTGCCACAAATTTGATATCCTAGATACTCTTTATTAGGCTCATTTCTTGTATATTAAATAATTTAGTGAAATGAGAGTTAAAGTTAATATTTGCTATTAATTATATGATGGATTTATCAAGGATCAACCTATAAATTATATGGTTACTACTTATAATATTTCAATTATGCATCAACTATTACTATATATAATTGTCTAACATGTTTTTGTTCTTTGTTGTTGTCGCCTACTCTTTATTGTCTAGAGGCAACTGAAAACTGTCCACGAGTCCGTTAACCCTCATGCAATCAAACACAAGCAAGGGCTCTGAGCTAAAAGCATCTCTTTGTGAGTAGCAGACAGTCGAGTATATGCTCCGGAAAAGCTTGATCGACAGTACACCGGCTGCAGATAGATTAAACCTTATGGCCATGACTATAAGAGAGACACTTTAAGTGCCGCTAGCAATTCTGGATAGCACGATCTGATCTTCTCACGACTAAGACCAAGGGAACCAGTGGTGCTGTCCCTTGGACAACAGTCATGAAGGGGGGGGGGGCAAGGCATGTCTTTTTGTACAAATGTTTCCTTCTAGAGCTGAGAAGGTAAGGAAATTATTGGTAGCCAAAGATTCCCCACTGCAGTTCTTTGCTAGGTTATCGGCAATGTCATTACCATGGATATCCCCGTGAGAGGGCAACCACTGCAGGTGCACGCATGGGACGAAGAAAAGCAGTCAAGTTTCCTCAATATTTAAATGCTGGTCCAATTACTCAAGTGCTGAAATGAGCACCCTCTATCGGATAAAATCCATACTGCACCAAAATACGTTCAGACAAGAAAGTGCAATCAGCCACAGATCAATAGCTATTTTGTTTTTCTAGATTTTCGTTCACTTATAGTATACAATACGATACAAAACTTAACGTAGCTGGATTTTGGATTTACCCCCCTGGAGGCGGTTAAAATGAAGGGTTTTGAAAAATCTTTCAAGAACCCCCAGCAGGTCTGGTCCACAAAGTATGGGGAGACAATGTTTAAAAATTCAGCCTCTATCAAGTTTATTTTTTTCTATTTGTCCACCAAACCTAATAAGTGCATAACAGTTTCCCATTATTGTTTTATGTCAGTGTTGCTATGCAGCGGGTCGTTTAAGTAACCAATGTCTTCACAAATTTCAGTAACGTTTCGCCAATAAACCCGAGAATAACCAATAAACTCCGTTTCACCAATAAACTCCGTTGACGTAGAAAGCCGAATATTTTTTCTTCTAAAATTTCCGTTAGAATATGACTTAATTTATGGTAGTTGTGTAGCTGAAATTTCATGGAACCTAGTGTAAATAAATATTTTTAATAACCAGCTATGGATAAAGTTTTTTTAACAATAAATGATTTAAGCTAACATCATTTTCACATTTCATAACATGTTATTAACTGTTTTTCACTTCATACAAACGAGATAATTTTTAAGGCGCGAGGAATTTAGTTCAGTGTAGCAATGACTTATAAATAAAATAGATGTAAGTGCAATCAATTACAATGTCGAAACTGTTTAAAATCTAATGTACATATAAAAAAGTGAACTGTTTTTATAATACTTTCAAATCTTCGGCCTTAATTGGGATTAATTAGTGGAAGTATTTACGAAACATTACTTGGATAAAAATTATACTTTTTTAAAGAGCTTATTTTTTGCGAAATTCAAAGTAGTATTCTTTAAATATAGTTTTATTCTCTTGACATTTTAAAGTCTATTAAATAAACTAGTGATAATGAAAGAAAATTGTTTTAGTTGTTTTGCATTCATTGTAAATATATTTTAGGTATTTTGTCCTTACTTGTAATACATAGTCAACGTATTGTAATGTGGTTTTCAGCAACAATGAAGACAATTCAACCATTTTCAAATGATGTTTATTGTGAACGTCTGGATTTTTTTTTTTTTTGGTTACGGATAGTGGCGTAAGTAGCGATATATCTTGAAGGGGTTGAGAATGAAGATCACGATATAACCATTTTCAAATGACATATGTATGTCCATCTGTGAATATATCTCTAAACATTTTAGAATTCAAATGAAATTTGGTATGATTATTTCAATTAAAAGGTAAAAGAGACATATCAATTTTTAGAAATTCCGTACCAGAGGAAAATTTTTGTCACAACAGCTATAATGAACCATTTTAATATCGTGTGATGATGATTCTACTACAATGACCAGTTTTGCTTGAGTAAAGAACTGACCCATCAACCCAAATATTTTCTTGCAGTGGCAGAAAGAAAACGTGTGCTTGCAAGAACTTGCTAAAAATGTGTGGCAACTAACTAGAAATCAGTTATACTACGCTGACAACATAAAATACTCTGAATATTGAGTTTTAAATACATGAAACCACAATGCTGAGTTTATAGTGTTTAAACAAGTCCGAGATCTTACGCTTTAAATCATTTAATACTACCTATGCTTGATTTTTAAACCACATTGTGCTTGATACTTTGACTCACATTATATGTGCAAAAAGGACATAAATACTTTAGCTATTTAAGTAATACAAAAATTATATTACAACATCATGTTTAAACCATAAAAAGTTACTGTAATAAAAATCAATATAAATCGTCGTCAAAATAAAGCATGCGTATCTTATTGCTTTACTCTTGTATTCAGCTGTTAGCGATACGATTGCTTATATTCTTTAAGGTTTCAATTTTAAGCGTGCATTTGAGCCTCTCAGCAAAATTCAATTCTATTTACTTAAAGACTAAATTCCTAACTTAAATCTTTGGGGTGTTTATCACATTATATGTGATGGTCTGGGTTACGTTTGTCAAACAAGATTGGTAATTAATTTCCGTATTAAGGAGTATATATTTTATGTTTTGAAGTAAGAGGTTTACAAATCTACAAATGCTGAATAAGGGATAGTCCAGTGATGAGAGATGATGGGAGCCTCTCAGCAAAATTCAATTCTCTGTACTTAAAGACTAAATTCCTGACTGGAATCTTTGGGGTGTTTATCACATTATATGTGATGGTCTGGGTTACGTTTGACAAAAAGGATTGGTAATTAATTTCCGTATTAAGGAGTATATATTTTATGTTTTGAAGTAAGAGGTTTACAAATCTACAAATGCTGAATAAGGGATAGTCCAGTGATGAGAGATAATGGGAGCCTCTCAGCAAAATTCAATTCTCTGTACTTAAAGACTAAATTCCTGACTTGAATCTTTGGGGTGTTTATCACATTATATGTGATGGTCTGGGTTACGTTTGACAAAAAGGATTGGTAATTAATTTCCGTATTAAGGAGTATATATTTTATGTTTTGAAGTAAGAGGTTTACAAATCTTCAAATGCTGAATAAGGGATAGTCCAGTGATGAGAGATGATGGCTCAGGGAGGGAGAATGCCGTACTTGTAGTTGTCATTCTCATTGGATGATTCCAGTATATATTATATATATATATATATGGGTGTCCCAAAAATTATTATTTACCTGTTGAAGATAAATGGGCAATGTGAATTGCAAAAATGTTGAATGTAAGGTAGGACATAAGACTACGTTAACCAAATAGTCCTATTGTCCTTCCACTAATTTTCTAAAAGTTACACTTTTTAAATTTATGCAACATTATTTTTATTATTTTTAATGCAACAAGTTCATAAAAAACCGCAGATCTGTATCATCTGTATCTTTAAAATCAACTGAATTATGATATATATATATATATATATATATATATATATATATATATATATGTATATATATATAACAATTAGTTAAGAAAAGTTTTAAGTACATATTATACTGCAAACATCATTATTTGCATTATTATTTTTATTTCTGGTTGTGTTTAACGATGAATAGGTAATAACCTGCACTAGTAGAATTGTTAGTATAATTAACTTGTGTGTGACTCCAGTCGACGTTCTCAAACCAGATTCTACTTTAAGGTAACAATTTCCATATAGGTATTGAACTATTTTAAGTACAGGTAAAGTTTTGCAAATATTACATGAAAAAATGTAAAAATATGTATATTCGGTTCAAATAATCAAAATTATAGGGTGTCACCCTTAATTTTAAAGGGCGTGAGAAAATACTGTAATATGTGTAATGAAATATTGTAAAGTATGTAAATATTTCCTAAAGCAAATTGGTAAAAATCATGTAAACTTCTTGTTGGAAATTAGAAAAAGTAAGAGTTTTACCTAATTTTTTAGGTATTTTTGCACCCCTCTCTTGTAAAGTATATTCAACTCAGAATAATGGACATAAATCATATATTGAAAACGCTTCTCAGCAATAAAGCAAAATTAGTTAACTAAATGTAACAAATACAAAAATGTTTTCAATTTTCATAGTACTTTTTTTGATAAGCATTTTTTTCCTTTATTCAAAAAGAAAGCAATGATCACTGGGCCAAACACCTTGCAACAAAGCACAATCAACATGTAAAATTATTTTTTTACATAGCGACATTTATTATGCATATGAAATTATTACAATTTATTCTGCATTACAAATTCATTATTTACATTACAAATTCATTAAATAAAATTATCTAATTGAAAAACAATTAATTTGCAAAATATTATATTTCATATTGTCTAGAATTTAAAACTTCAAATTTCTTTAATGAAAAATTTCAGATGTATTTATCGTATTACATCTTTTTCATTGAACATTATTCTGGGGGAGAAAAATATTATGTATTTTTAACAGTTGGGGTAGCCTCCTTATTCCCGGGTGCTCCAGTCTTTTCCTACGAATTCTTAGCAACCATCTTCAGCTTATACCTAAAGTATTAAGTACGATTAGCTCCCGTAAATCTTTGAATATATTATGCAGTTTTAATAAAATTTATTTTCTGTATGTTGAAATATTCTAATGAAATAATTATCTACGGAAAATTATAGACCTGATTACAATTAAAATGTCAAATGTTTTGCATAAAATAAATAAAAGCATGCCGCGGTAAAGTCTCCAAAATAACAATATTATTACAATTTTAGCTATTTAAATAATATGGCATTTATGTTCCTTATTTTTAGACACATTAAAGCAATTTTCGTTATTTTTAATTATTAAAATACTTATAATATCAAATGCATTCAAATATTTTCTTTACCTTTAATTTATTTTGTTTGAAAAAATTTCAAATTCTATTCCATGCAATATAAGCATTATTTTCATAAAACGAAGAATAAATTTCTTCGCAAATTTTATAAAATAAGATATGAAACTACTTTTAAAATATCGTGAAAACAAATATTTTTGTTAAAACTACTGGTTAAATTTTAATAATAGTGCTTTAAATAGGGAAGTTAATCTAATAAAAATATTTTATGAATACATTTTTTTTAATTTTTAATTACATATAACTCTATTTCAACAAACAAAATAATATCTTTTAAATTTAACAAAACTGTGATTATTAAATTCAATTTTATATCTAAACATACTTAGGAAATATTTTTTCACAAGAAATGTGGAAATTTAAATTACTTCTTTTTTATTTCAAGATAACTGAACACGTTACTATACGTTGCTTTCATTTTCTAACTAATTAAAGATTTATTAATTTTTTCAAACAAATCGAAACAACAGTCTATGTTTTAAAGAAACGTATATATGAATTTTGGAATCTTTAGAGTTAGGGGAGATTGGGGTAATGGCGATCACCTAAGGAAATTTTTACCGTACAAGTCTAATTTTAAAGCTATTTTGTTCAAACCACATGAAAGTCAATAAGAATTTTATGCACTTTTTAGTAATATCGTTAAAATATTTTTAACTTTTGTCTTTTATTATTAAAATATTTTTTAACAAAATTGTACCTTTGACAGGCATTACCCCCAGCTTGAGGTGTTGACAGTCAGTATTTAAACCCATTGAAAATCATAGTAAAATGAATTATTAAGGGTAAAATTACTAAAAACCCAGTTTTTACTCATTTCGCTGTATTTATTTTACAATACTCTAACATGAGGGTTACTACATTAGAACAAATCAGACTATATATATAAAAATATGCCTAATAAAAATACATTGTCTTTAATCATTGCGCAAGTTACATTTGTATCCCTCAGCTCTATCCCAACCTGAATATGCTCTATGAGCCCATTTTCCACAAACTGTGCATCGCAACCAAAGTTCTCCATCTATTCCAGCTTCTCCACGATAAGAACAAACTTCATTGTTATCAAATTCTTCAATTTCAGATTCATCTTAACACATCTTTCCATCATTGGAATCATCAGAGTAGAAAATGTCTGTGCACGGTCGTTTTTTAGTATTCCTTTTATGTTTAGAGTTCGAGTTGGGGTCAACATTTTTTGTATTATTTGGTTTCTTCATCTTAGCTTCTTTTCTGGTATTTTCTTCTTCTTCTTCTTCTTCTTCTTCCTTCAAGCTTTTCTTTCATTGGGGACGAGATGACGATTTCTGAATGCTGTTTTCATCTTGGTCTTATGGAAGTCAAATTATCCAGCCAGGTGCTGCTACTAGATAATGGAGAAATTTCTTCTATTGGAACTATAATGCTGCTGTTCACTAGGCCTACTGAGTCATTCTGTTGTTCAATATTTTTGAAGAAGGCCCAAACTTGAAGTTCAGGAGGAAAATCGCACTTTCTTTCCAAATTAGGGCCATCAACGTTCCAACTTTTAAGTCTCTCTTGTAGAGTACTAAATGGTATTCCAAATTGCTTTGAAGCTTTTATGATAGCCATGCCATCACTGACGGCTTTCATTGCCCGATCAAGCTGTTTAGCAGTCCATTTAGCCTTTTCTGTCGTTCTTACCCGATTTCTGGGCATCTTAAACATTGAAAAAGAATAATCTTTCATGTTGGGGTAATACCTGTCAGTAAGCAACTGCGGAAAGAACGTCTGACTGCTATTACTCCAAGAGCACGCCACATTTGCGAACGTTAAAACCAAATAACAAACTATTTCTTCATTGAAAACAAATATACTATTAAATAGTACCATTATTACGGTATAGTTTACGATATACGATAATTCGTACCTAGGTGAAATTCAAGTACTTACCGTGATATAAAGATGATTATTTCTTAGATCACAAGACGCAAAAAACAACTTCCCTTCACAACAACTAGATGCGAAGTGCCAAGGTGACGTCACTCACGAAGGGGGTTCCCTAGACGACCACGAGGTAGCAGCACTCGCTAACGCGTTTCTGTCACAAAGCAGATGCTAGATACCGTGGTGACCGCCATTACCCGGTGACCGTCATTACTCCAGTCTCCCCAGTACTCTGTTAGTAAACACCATAAAATTGTTACATGAAGTATCAAACCAACTTTTAAAGAAAAATCAACAACTTTTTCTTTAGAATAAATTAGAAAGGACATTAGTATTGACATAGGTAAACACGGGCATGTAACTCTTTTATACTAGTGCTCTGTCTGATTTATTCTGAAGAAGAAAACTACTTTTTGGCTTTTGAAACCGGTTATTTCCTTAGTCAATCTTTATATGATGTTGTCTAACAAAATATTTATTTTTCGAAAATGCTTATACGTGTCATATTACTTGAAGGTCATACCTCAATACTACTCTGTCAAACACTGCTGCTGCTACGGTTGATAGTTGCTATCTCAAACAACATTTTAATAAATTATACTCAATACTCAATAATTATACTCAATAATTAATATAACTGAGTATAATTATACACCCATACCTCGCTTTACGGCCTAGATACGTTCCGGAAAAGTTGGCCGTAAAGCAAAAAGCCATATAACGAATCAATTATTTTAATACAAACCTATACAAATTCAATTGGATCTGTTCCAATTTTTTATAAAATAATATAGTTTTTAGTTCATAAAGCATTTTATTATTTTTATTTCCTATAAAAATGCTTACATAAAAATAAAAGTACAATAAAAATAACAGTCTGATGACGAACATTAACATGAAGAACATCCTCCTCGTTTGAAAGAGGTTCTCTGTCAGCATCTAGAAAATCAATCAAATTCTAGAAAATCAATCATCTTCAATACGATGTAAAACTTCTAGTTTGGTCTCTAGCGTGGCAGATTTTCGGCTTCTCTTTTTATTTTTATCAATATCAATCTCCAAATTCAATAAACGTTTCGGTGGCATTTTTCCTAAAAAAAGGCCTTTATATTTAAAAGAATTAATGAATTAATTAAATATGTAACGAAAATACAGTCTTTCTTATACATACGTACCAAATATGTTTACAATTCACCAATTAATACAATCAGATACAAAGCCCAACCAGACAACAAACAAAAATAAACGCTTCTAACTACACTAAAGGACAACGCAGTAAAATGATGACAATGTTGCGCCAAACGTTCATCGTATTTTCGGGAGGCAAAATGTAGCAGTGCCGCCTAAAGGGAGAAGCTGAAACTAAACATAAGGTCGCTAACAGTACAGCATTTTCTATTTTTGGCCGTATAACGAAACATTGTGGGCCGTAAATCGAAAAAGTGCCATAATTAAAAAAGGCCGTTATAGCGAAATGCCGTGTAAAGAGCGGCCGTATAGCAAGGCATAGGTGTACTAATATACATATACAGGGTGTCTTAAAAATATTCAAACGCTCTTTAATTCTTTAACTGTTGGAGATAAGTGGGCAATGAAAATTGCAAGAATGTTGAAAGTAATGTAGGAAGTAAGACTGGGTTAATGAAATAGTCCTCCCATTAATTTTCAAAAAGTTACACTTTTTAAATTTTTATACGACCCCTTAGAAAAATTTGGTCAATCTGATTTTTTTTATTTTTAATGCAACAAGATCATTAAAAAACCGTATATCTGTAGCTTTAAAATTGAGTGAGTTATATTTAATTGAAAATTGAACATCGTGAATGGGGACCATATATAAATTAGAAAAATAAATTTGTGACATATCTTAAAAAAGATAAAACTGGATGATTATCCATAGGATGCCCAACCTCGTAATGAGTACTACTGCTTTATATGATATCTGTCTGTATAATGCTTTATTTAGATGCATTTATAATAAAAGATTTTTACACATATTAACGTATTTTTGATCTAAACAAGTTTCATCGTCAATTTGTTTATGAACCCTATTTTCACTGATGAAACAGTCTTTCACTTTGTACGAAAAGGTGGCATAAGTCAGATGTTTTCATTTGAAAATTAATGGGAGGACTATTTCATTAACGTAGTATTATTTCCTACCCTACTTTGAACAATTTTTCAATTTACATTGCCCACTTATTTCCAACAGATAAAGAATTAAAGCCCGTTTCAATCTTTTTGGGACACCCCGTATATATACATATATATATATATATATATATATATATATATATATATATAATTACTTGAAAGTGAGTATAATTACACTCTTAATTGTACTCAGTACGATTATACTCAATTACATCCATAATTATATCCAATAACACTATATCTCTTTAATTATCTCTCCAATTGTTTCTCAATTATCTCTTCAATTGTACTAAATTATTGTCTCTCTTTTTCTGGGTATGTTAATCAGATACTCACTTATAGCTGGAAAATTAGACAAAAATTTTCGTTTCTTCAGAGCAGTACATCCTTCTTCAGGAAAAAAGATAGATATCAGTCGATACAGAAGTAAAAGAAAACATCGTTTTCTTCCGAAGTGCCCATCTTTAAGATAAGAGAGATGGCGTTTATTATAACAATTCAAATAAATGAAACATCGTTTTCTGCTCAATATATGTATCTAACGGTTTAATTTATCTAGCTTACGGTTGCTTTAAAAACCAGATTATACACTTAGATTTTGGTTTACTCAGTTTTACTAGTAACATATATAGTATTTTATATAGTAGTTTAAGAAAATTATATATATGTAATAATATCAAAAACTTATTTCTTTTAACAGCGTGAAAAAAAGTATAACAGATATTAATTTGTAACTGTAATCCTATGGTTGTTGTTGTTGAGACCCAAACCGTCCGACCTACCAGAAAGGTGTAAGGTAACTATTTGGACGGCCGGGAAGTGCCACCCAATTTAGACCGGAACCCAGTGAGGGGCATCCGCAGGCACCGTACCCTCCTTCCCCTACCACCAACCTCTCGGAAGGACTTACGGATCCAAATGTTTAACGTGATCGTATTCCGCGTGAACACGGCGGCAGTTTTGGCAGTGGCTGGAATCGAACCCGGACCTACCGAGTGCAACTCCAGCGCGCTAACCAATGGTCTACCGTGCCCCTTGTAATCCTATGGTATAATCTTTAACGATATTAATAATTACAAATTCTTGCGGAACATACAGCACTTGAAAAGCCAGATATGCATATTCGACATTAGGCATCATTACGGCTCATTTGCATTACACACTATGAAAACAAATGCAATTTAATATATGAACTGACACATTCCCATCACAAATTTTGCTTTCTAGAAATACAGAATCACATTTCAGTACTAAATATAGGATCAATGCTGAATTACTAATGATGGCTTTTAAAAATTAAGTAACGGTTAGGGTACTAAATAATGCAACATTTAAAGCCGTCACTATTTGAAATGAATAATTCAATGCAAGTACTTCTTTTATACTTGGTAAATTTTAATTTCTAGCAAATTAAATATTAATGTTAGTGTAAAATTTCAAATTAAGCATACATAGTTAAGCACCGTTTACACATGCTTTTCATTTATACCTTTTTTCTTTTGGTTATCAGCAATTCTTGTAAATGGGCATATATTTTAATTATACGTTTTTGCAAATATACGCTTCTTTCACTGATCCCTTGAGATGCGTAATAGCCGTGACTTACTGTTTCACTTTCCTAAAGTTATTACTTATTAATCTGGACGTGAAATGCGATGTAGCCATAGATTTTATATATTTATAGAAAAGAAATTCGACAAGTTTGAACAAATTACTTGCCTTCCTCATTGAATCCCAATGTCACACAGGAATATCTACTTGTATCTCTTACAAAATTGAAATATGTATACGAAAAAATATATTGAAATTAAGTCTTTAACTTTCAAATAATTTTGCAACGTTCTACACAATATAACTACTGCATTGTCGATACCTTAAAAGCGTAACTTTCATACTAAAACTTTCTTAGAATTTCTTGATATCAAAATTGTAAATCAGATAAATGATTTCAGGTAATCCAGAACCATCATTTTGTTTAATGCCGGTTCATCTTTTCGTCGGATTAGGAAGAAATATTTCAACGATTTTCAATGAGTTACCATACAAAATAGGGATCCACCAGTGAGTCTGATAATACTACCCGACAAGATGTAGTTTTGATTTGCGTTTAGAGTGTAAGAGACTATATTTACACTTTGAATGCAATTCAAAATTTTTAATTTACTTTTGGAGTTAGACGGTCCAAATCACTTGTCATTCTAGTGACGCATTTGAAAACGACTTACTTTAGACCTTAAAAACATTGACAGCTGCTGTTGTGTACTATTGTGCTGATAACATTTAAAACAATGATTTTGAGGTTTCGCATATGATATGATTTGACCAAGGTAGTAGGGATGGAATTTATCCTAAACAAAGGCAACAATTTTTTCAATGCGTGTTCAAATTATTTCTGTCATACAATTATGTGATTAGTTCTGAATTAATTATTTGATAAACATGGATTATCTCCATTGAATAATAGCTAAAAGTGCAACTACTGATTGTCCTTGGGAAAACATAGTTCACCTCTTTAGTATACAAATCACTTCATAATCGTAATGGGTCTGGGAATCCCAGGTCACTTTTTTCTCTACCCTTAATTGTATCAAGTTATTACTTACAAGAAGTATTTTTTCACTACTATGGAATGTTTTTCTGCACAGTAATGGGTATTTGTCTCATGAGACACAATTTAACAAATATTTCTTGGTAGGTAAAATATCACACTTTTTTAATCTTTATATCCCCTCCTATATATTCCTAAAAATAAATTTAATTATTTTAAACAATATGTTACTGTTTAATTGGATGGCCAAATGCCAATAATATTAAAATACAGCAAACGCAAATTTTGGGCTGAAAAACAACAGAGACAAAAACAGCTTTCATCTTCAGAGCAAACAAGAATCGCTGCCTCACTTATTAAAACCAGCTCGGCTTCCAAGGTAAAGAAATTATAACACATGTTGTAATAGTAAAAGTTTGAAAAGTTGACATCGCCGCAAGGAAAAATGAAACCATGAAAGGCAGACAATCTGAAAAAATATATATATAAACGGAAAAAAATACAAGGCGATAACAGATATAATAGCATGGCGAATAGAAACATCTGAGTATACAATTAACTTACTAAAACGTTACGGGTAACATGCGATGTTTAAATTGGCTGTAAAAGATGCAAACAAAAACAATAAGTGGAAATAATTGAAGAGGTAAGTAAAAAAAATAAAATACAAAGTCAACTGAATTTGGAGGCAATATGAGCTAAATTTCGTCAAATAAAATTACGGAAAAAATAACTAAAATTCGGAGAAAGACAAATAATAAATAAATGAAAAAAGTAGACCAGAAAGGAAAACTGAACAAGATATCTTTACGATAGAATGTGAAATAGTGACAATTATAGTTAACAATATATTTTGACTAAGAAATAATTGAGACACATTCAAGAATGTCTAACTAAAAACTTGAATCTTTTAAAAATTTGAAACATGATTGAAGTGTTTAGAAAGTTATGCATTTTGATCAAGACTTTCCAGTCTTCCGGAAAGTATAGAGAAATTGTTTGAACTGTCGGATGAGACATCTAATATATACTGGAATCATCCAATGAGAATTACAACTACAAGTACCACATTCGCCCTCCCTAACCCATCACCTCCCATCACAGAGCTATCCCTTAGTCAACATTTGAAGATTTGTAAACATCTTGCTTCAAAACATAAATCATATACTCCTTAATACGGAAATTAATTACCAATCTTTTTTGTCCCTCGGGGGCATTGAATGCACGCCTAAAATTAAAACTTTATTGAATATAAGCAATCGTATCGCTAACAGCTGAATACAGGGGTAAAGAAATAGGATACGCATGCTTTATTTTGACGACGATTTTACATTGATTTTTATTACAGTAATTTTTTATGGTTTAAACATGATGTTGAAATATTATTTTTTGTATTACTTAAATATCTCCAGTATTTATGTTCCTTTTGCACATATAATGTGGGTTGAAGTATCAAGCACAATGTGGTTTAAAGAATCAAGGATAAGTAGTTTTATATGCTTTAAAGTATAAGATCTCGGACTGGTTTGAACACTATAAACTCAGCATTATGGTTTCATGTATTTAAAACTCAATGTTCTGAGTATTTTATGTTGTCAGCGTAGTATAACTGATTTCTAGTTAGTCGCCACACATTTTTAACAAGTTCTTGGAAGCATACGTTTTCTTTCTGCCACTGCAAGAAACTATTTGGGTTGATGGGTCAGCCCTTACTCAAGCAAAACTGGTTAATGTAGTGGGATCATCATCACACGATATATTAAAATAGTTCATTATAGCTGTTGTGACTAAAATTTTCCTCTGCTTCAAAATTCCTCATAATTGATATGCCTCTTTTATTTTCCAATTGAAATAAGCATACCAAATTTCATTTGAATGGCACAATTTTCAGACATATATTCACATACGTACATACATATGTCATTTGAAATTGGTTATTTCGTGTTCTTCGTTCTTAATCCCATCAAGATCTATCGCTACTTACGCCCCTACCCGTAACCGAAAAAAATCCAGACGTATACAATATACATCATTTGAAAATGGTTGAATTGTCTTCATTGTTGCTGATAACCACAATACGTTGCCTATGTATTGCAAGTAAAGACAAAATACTTAAAATATATTTGCAATGAAGGCAAAACAACTAAAACAATTTTCTTTCTTTATCACTAGTTTTTTTAATAAACTTTAAAATGTCAAGAGTATTAAACTATATTTAAAGAATACAACATTGAATTTCGCAAAAAAAAAGTTCATTCAAAAAGTATACTTTTTATCCAGGTAATGTTTCGTTAATACCTCCACTAATTAATCCCAATTAAGGCCGAAGATTTGAAAGTATTATAAAAACAGTTCACTTTTTTATATGTACATTAGATTTTAAACAGTTTCGACAATGTAATTGATTGCACTTACATCTATTTAAGTTATAAGTCATTGCTACACTCAACTAAATTCCTGGCGCCTAAAAAATTATCTCGTTTGTATGAAGTTGTTGTTATTGTTGAGACCCAGACCGTCCGACCTACCAGATAGGTGTAAGGTAACCGTTTGGACGGCCGGGAAGTGTCACCCAATTTAGACAGGAACCCAGTGGGGAAGGCATCCACAGCGACCGTAATCTCCTTCCCCTACCACCAACCTCTCGGAAGGACTTACGGACACACATGTTTAACGTGATTGTACTCCGAATGAACACGGCGGCAATTCTGGAAGCCTGCAAATCCAGAGCGCAAACCACCGGGCTACCGCATCCGAAATGTGCCAACAGCACGCGGTGTTCCCAGGTGGTCACCCACCCAAGTAATAACCGCGCCCGATGCTGCATGACTTCGGTGATCTCACTAGAACCGGTGTTTTCAGCACGGTAGGCCGTTGGCCCTCGTTTGTATGAAGTGAAAAACATTTAATAACATGTTATAAAATGTGAAAATTATGTTAGATTAAATTATGTATTGTTAAAAAAAGCTTTATCCATACCTGGCTATTAAATAATATTTATTACTTTCCTTATATACATAACGTATAAGGAAAGTATTGTGAAAGGGTCGAAAATTCGAATTCGAGTTTTCGAGCACGAAACAAACATTTTTGAAGTGATTTCTGTGTGTGTGTCTGTGTGTGAAAGTATGTGTGTGTATGTGAAAGTATGTGTGTGTGTGTGAAAGTATGTGTGTGTGTGTGTGTGCGTCAGTGAGCCTGTGGAGACGATAACTGACGAACGAATGGTAAGATTCGAACGAAATTTGGTACAAAAGTCACAATCCATAAACACTGGAAGCCTATTGTTTTTATACGCAATCGAATGTTCAATACCCCTCTAAATTTTCGAGTTAAATTTTGAAAAAATCATCAAAAAATCAAAACCGCTTATAAAGTTGCGGTAATTTTTCATTAGAAAACGATTGACATAAATTTTAGATCGCTAACATGAACCGCTCTCGAGATATTGAACATTTAAAAAAAAAAATTATCAAAAAGTCATATAAAATAAAAAAAAAATATTTTCTATTGAGAAACTTGTTCACTTTTCATATGTTATACCATGCAATAAATTTGGTGACATCATTCTCGTGGATCTAGCTCGTTCTATTCATGAAAAAGATACTTTGTGTAATACTTTTGTATTTGAACGGCAAAAGTCATTTATCTGCTGTAAGAATAACTTATTTCTTCGTCCATAACAGTTGGCGTGATTTTGGCGACGAATTTGGTGGAATGTCGCCAACTTGGCGACCTTTCTAAATGTTGCTAAATTAAGGAAGATCTCGTCAAATGGATAAAAATGATTCTAAATCAATGACGATTCATTAACGAAAATGCAATATCTTGGAAAGAATATAAATAACTACTATAAAAATAATCTATTTTTTTACTGTAAAAGTAGTAAATTCATTGTGTTATATAAGGAAAGTCATGTACTGCCCACATCAGATTTTTTTCACTAGGTTCCATAAAATATCAGCTACACAGCTACCATCGAAAAATTATTCAGCTTTCTACGTCAATGGAGTGGCATCTCGGTTTTATTGGTGAAGCGTTACTGAAATTTGTGAAGACATTGGTTACTTAAACGACCCGCTGCATAGCCACACTGACATAAAATAATAATGGAAAACTGTCAGGCAGTTAGTTATTAGGTTTGGTGGACAAATAGAAAAAAAAAAAACTTGAAAGTGGCTGGATTTTTAAACACTGTCTTCCCAGATTTTGTGGACCAGACCTGCTGGAGGGTCTTGAAAAATTTTCGGAACCCTTCATTTTAACCGCCTCCGGGTGGGGGTGGGGGTAATCGAAAATCGAGCTACTTTCGGTTCTGTATCGTATTGTATACTATAAGTGAGCAAAGATCTAGAAAAACAAAATAGCTATTGATGTGTGACTGATACTATCATCTCTGAATGTAATTTTAGTGCAGTATGGATTTTATCCGAAAGCGGGAGCTCAAATCAACACTTGAGTAATGGGATCAGTCTGGAAGATAGGACCAGCATTTCAATATTGAAGAAACTTGACTGCTTTTCTTCGTCCCATGACGTGAACCTGCAGTGGCTGCCCAATCACTGGGATATCCATGGTAATGACATTGCCGATAACCTAGCAAAGAACTGCAGTGCGAAATCTTTGGCTACCACGAATTTTCTTACCTTTTTAGCTCTAGAAGGAAACATTTGGACAAAAAGACATGCCTTGTCCCCGCCCTCCCCCCTCAACTCATGACTGGTATCAAAGGGACAGCCCTGGTGATTCCCTTGGTCTTGCATGTGAGAAAATATATCAGACCATGCTATCCGGAATTGCTAGCGGCCACTTAAAGGGTCTCTCGTTTAGACATGGACGTAAGGTTTATCTGCAGCAGATGCACTGCAGCATGCGGCAGATGAACTGCATCAGATGATCTGCATCAGATGTGTCTGCAGCAGATGCTCTGTCGAGCAAGCTTTCCTGGAGCATATATATAGTCGACTGCCTGCTGCTCATAAGAGATGCTTTTACCTCAGAGCCCTTGCTTGTGCTTGATTTCCTGAGGGCTAACGGGCTCATGGACAGTGTTCAGCTGCCGCTAGACAATAAAGGGCAGGCAACAGCAACAAAAAAGCAAAAACATGTTAGGTAATTATATATATAGTAACCATATAATATTATAAATAGTGACCATATAATTTATATTTTGATCCTTAATATATCCATGATATATTTAATATCAAATATTAATTTTAACTCTCATTTCACTAAATTATTTAATATACAAGCAATGAGCCCAATAAAGGATTCTAGAATATCAAATTTGTGCCAATTATATATGCTGATTTTAGTAATTAATTCGAAGGAAAAGCGGACGCTTAAATAAAAAATATTCTCTTTTGAAAGATGGTATTTGCTTAATCATATCTAATGATAGCTTTTTCTCTAGCTTTTTAAAGCTTGTATGTGCGTCTGAAGGATGTTTTTAATAAGTGACTTTTGTGATCTATGGATTTATCATTCTGTTATAAGAGTTGATCGATTTGAGGATTTGTCGCCATTAGTATATAACACAATAGCACTAACATTATTAATTAGCATTACTATTATCACCATTATATTCTTTGAGTTTTGTGCTGCGATTAATAACACATGGAGTTGGGATGCAATTGAGTATTTCAGCATGACCTGCTTTCTACACCAGATGTCGCCACTGAAATTGATGCTATTACTGGAAAAAGCTTCAGCCTTTACAATGACTTTAATAGTTTAGGTAATTTTTAGGGAAGGGCCGGGGGTTGAAAGACAAAAACGCTTTAGATAACTCTTATGTAGACCATGATGCAGCACAAAGAAACTGGCTGCCAAGGGATACTTACACAGCCTAAACTATTTAATTAGAAGAATATGAAACATTTTATACAAGACGAACTAGACCCTTAAATAATAACCAAAATGTAAAATCTTGTAATTTAGTAGAAAAGTTGATAACTTGCCGATATTTTTTACTATGTTAAACAACTAAGTGAAATTTAAGGCTGTCTAGTGTATGAAAATTTGAAAACAGGCAAGACTTGATTTATAAATATTAAAAAAAAATTATACTCTTGAAATTTTGTTCCATAAATTTATAAAATGCGGAATTTTTTATTTCAATATTCTTTCAGCTATAACTACTTGACACACAAAATTTGGGTTTATATTATCATGCACTGAAAGTAAATATTCCAAATTTTCTTAATTAACTCTATTAGTGTACAGTCAACCGTTTTTGAGATATTTTAAATTATAGTTAATGAATGTTTTTTTTTTATATTTTATCAATAAATTTATTTATAGTATTTAATTCAATTGTAGCATCTTTGGCTATCGAGATAACTGCAAATATAGAAATTGTTTGCGAACTATTCTTAACATCAAATAATTGAAATATAATTTTATATAACGACTGACTTGTATTTAAATATTGAAAAAATGGCAATATGTTTCACAATTGTCGCATATTGTAATTTCCATATTAGCAGTTCCATTTATTCCCATTAATGTCCATTCTTTAAATCAATAATTTCAAAATGATGTTATAATTAACTAATTTGTCTGAAAATCTTTGAAAGGTTGCAGCATATTTCACAATTGTCGCATACCGTAATTTTAATGTTAGAGGGAAGTGGCAAAATTTCACATATATACACTACCACTATTTACCATAGTGTTCACAGTTGACTCAGAGAAAGTATTAGTGAGAGCTGAAAGATTAAGTACATCGCGGATATTAATTCAGAAACCAGAAAATTTTGTGGCCACTATCTTTTATTATATACTAGCCGCCTTCGGCGATCATTCTGTTCGCTACCCTTGAAAATTCTATCCGTGGCAAATTGGCTGGCGCCATAACCACGTGGAGTTAACAAAGTTTGTTTTAGTTTAATGACTTCAAAACTACTAATGAAATTTCAAGATGAAAAATAATGCTCTAAAGGGGGTATTCTTGAAAATTGATTTGTGAAGTGAATTTATTCTAATGTTTGTGAACTGTGAGATACTTGGGATTTCTGTACCTGTAATCCTAGGAAAGGCATGTCATTGATATGTACGCACGGACTGGATCAGCTACTCCTATGTTTTTTATAGAGATATGCTCCTCTATTTTTTCTTTTACATAAATTAAATTGTATCCGTTTGACTGCATTTTTAGTATTGCATCGAAAATGGCATGAAAGTATTTTTGAGACTAATGATGTTAAATGTGAGTTTAGCATTTAAGAAATAACGATGCTGCTTTAGCGAAAAAATGTTTACTTTTTAAAAATTGACCCCACTACCACCCTATGCATAAATGCACCGCGACAATCTCCATAACTTCATTTTTATTTATTTTTTATTTCTTCAGTGTTTAAGATTTTTCATTGTGGTCCCAACCACCACCCGATGTAAACGCCACAATTCTTTCAAGCATAATGAACCAAAAACCTTATAAAAAGCAAAAACTATTTCGGTTTTTAATTGTCCCTAGGCTAAAAACCGTACAAAAAGCAATCACTGGTGACATTTGCAAAGTCACGTCAGAACCTCTTCAGAACCTCGCCCACCCCCTCCCTCATAGGAACACCGTGCGTCTGCGGGCGCACGTGGGTGAAAAATCGAAAACTACTTTTGCGGTTTGGCCGAGAAATTGAAAATCATTACTTCCTTGAAATCCAGATCGTGCGGCTACGTTTTCTTATTTCTTGACCAGATTGGGCTTGTAAGAAAACCTGATTTTTGAGCTTTCTAAAAATGTAAATTATTAGTCGAAATTGTCGGTACTTTTCCCGACTCGAGGACTTAAAAACGAAAGTTCGTTTTTTTTAGCAGAAAGTGACTTTTGTTTTAAAACCTTTAAAAAATATTAGAATTTGTCCCTGAGATTTAAAATTGATATATTTTTGCTTACAATTGTCTGCTCTTTCTGGTCGTGTGATTTGTTTTTTCTACGACGTCTGAATGGTGGAGAAAAAAACGATCGAAATCGTATAAAACATTAAATAACATAAAAAAATAATTCAAATTTTAAAAATCGGTATTCACATGTCACCTCCCCCCCCCCCTGGTCTCCGATTGCCAAATTTCGTAGCTCTCCGACGCACGGTCGCTGAGCCTATAGTATATAAGACAGACATTGTCTATCATTACATAGGTTGAGTTTATACTCATTGATCTCGAGTATAATTTTTCTACTTGTTTTAACTAACTGCACTCTATTTAGTACAGCGTTCTCGAAATCATCTGCAAAGGTAAAGGTACGTCATTTGATTAAACGAAAATATTTTTTACATAAAACATATTATTTAAATATTATCGGTACGTATTAACAGTTGGCATAAATAGTTTATGTTATACTTTTAGCAATATCATGATCTGTGGAGCGATAACTATTATCTATTTAGGGCTTAATATGTGGCTGTCCAGATGATTGTTTCTAAAAAAATGACCAACGACACTTTTGTCATAAATAAAGTAAAATGAAAATTTAAAGTTGATATGACAGAAATGTCGATATGAAATCCTCACCAAAAAGTTATAAAAAGTTTTGAAATTTTCCCTGGTCACTTTTTCACTTTCTGATATAGTGATTCGGAATGAAATCATCTAATTAAAATTTTTCATACTCCGAACTTTACATATTTGTTGAAAATTAGACAATAAACAATACTTTCTAAAGAGAACAATGTATGAAAAAAATGGGCGTGGCTAAATATACTATTGCTACACGTTGGCAAGTTGTTTACAATTAAATTTTGTCGATATATTTTAATTAATGATTTTCATTATATTTGAACATAACTATCAGGATTTACCATTTGTGTAATTTCTGAAAGGATTGTATCGCCTCCCAAAATATTCAAAACTCATTTAAAGTGCTATATGATTTTCTGCTCAGAACGATAAGACTAGAAGTGACGTGGAAGAGTAATAAAAGCTATTGTAAATAATTATATGAAATGATGATGAGGTAAAGGAAATGGAACCCTGAATAATTGCAACTCCTAGAATTTGTTTTGTGTATGGTAAAAACTGCTCGGACTACATAGGCCGTGAAATGACAGGGGAAAATGAAAATTATGATCTTAAAATAAACATATAGCAGTTAAAATTGGTTTTTCAAACCCCATTATTATAATTAAAAAATAGTTATTGCGATCACTACTGAATTGAAAATGAGATCTTATAACGGACGAAATTTAAGCCTATTTTGAGATTAATTTATTGTTTGATTATCTGTAAATCTGGTTTAAGACTTTAAAATAATTTAGAAAGCACAAATATTTCTTACTGCGGATGATGATTTAACCTCGATCCTCAGTAGAAAACTATTTTTGAAAGATTTCTTAATAATTTGTTTCATATAATACGGCTTTTTACTTTATTCGTCGCATGCCAGAAATAAAATGAATATGTAACAAAAATATAGCTTTTCAAATTATACTTTATATTTTTGCAAATTATACTATACTTTATCAAATGCATATTTTTGTTTTAAAAGAAAATTATGTAATGCCTACCATAACACACAAAATGAGGCATCATCCATAAAGAAAAAAAGAACAAGCGGTCGAAATCGCATAAAACATTAAATAACAAAAAAATAATTCAAATTTTAAAAATCTGTTTCCACGTGTCACCTCCCCCCACCATCCCGGGTCTGCGATTCCCAAATTTCGTAGCTCTGCAACTCGCGGTCGCTGAGCCTATAGTATATAACACAGACAGTCAGACATTGCCTTTTATTATATAGATAAATTTATGGAACATTTTAATGATAAACAGATATTATATATTTAAACCATATCTAAACTTGACTTCAGGGTGTACTAAATTAACCGAATATTATATTTACCAAATTTTTTCATTGATAAATTACACCTAAACTGGAACTTACAACGTATACTATTAGGGGATGTTCCCAAGCTTAGAGCGCTTGGATAATATTATCCACACATTAATTATATTAATAATAATCGAATTTTAAAAACACAATACCTCCAAACACGGATGTAAGGGTTTGCGGTGTCTCCCGTAACCAGCTCCAATGGTCGTTTGTATAGGATGCCAGGGACAGTGGATGAGGGAAATCAGGGCATACGGGCCTCCCGATTTCAGGAGAATTTCTTTGGCAAGGATTGGAAGTCCATCAGGTGCTTGTGATCAAGGTCCGCTATGATGATCTACTGTCCAAATTCCGGTTGACTCACCGCTGGTTCGATGTCCATAGGACGTACTCAACGGCCGATTCAGGTCAGTGTAGGATCCCGCTAAAACGGTACGTTTGCATGCATCAGCATCCTGGCTAATCGCTGGCGGTTGAACTGCTCATATGATTTGTGTTTCATGCTGCATAGACGCAACCTGGCAAAAATCCCGATATTGTAGTATGGTGACATCATGGTGATGGAGTCGTGGTGGTGGCGTCGCCACCGTGGTATCACCGATTCCATTCCCTAGTTATAGCTGACATATTAGTTACTGCTTTGCTGTAGTGTATAGGGTTCAAAGAGGTGTCAGAGTACTACGCCGTCTTCCTCATGAGCAGTGTGGCCCTACGTAGCAAACTGCGTCGCAAACGCACAACTGCTTAACAGACCGCCACCGTTCGATGAGGTTTATCAATGATAGTCTGGTTCCACTCCAGTTCTATTGTCGGGGAATTGCCCTAGGACTGCATTGATACATATTCGTGCCTGGTTCAGATATCTACTAGTGTAGATAATGCTCAACAATAATGCATAAAATTCTGCTTCCAGCGGCAGGTTTTGAATAGCGCTACAGAAATAGCAGAGGATACTGGTTTTCAGATTCCCGTAGAATGCAAAATATTTGGAAAGGCTTCGATCCGCTGCCGGGGGAAGTAATGAAAAGTGAGACCCTTTCTCGCGAGAATAAAAATGGAATATGACTTCAAATTTTGAATTTAGGTTTCTGTGCTTTTGTGGAGGTTGGAACAAAATGAGGCGCCAAGTTTCCTCGTCCGTACATTTGTTTCAGCACTTGTGGGTGAAATGGGTGGTATGAATTATCGAACTAATCATTGGATTACAAGACAGCGCTAATTTTAAATATGTACATATTATTCCTAATGATCCCAGCTGCCAAGAGGTCGAGAATAACTTAACGCTGAATAACTTGAACCCGAGAATAACTTTACGCTTGTCAAGGGTCATAATTTTCAAGACATTTGTCATTTCAATTTTGACATATACTTCTGCATCTCTTTATCGAAATTTTATGACCTCTCTCTCGTGTTATTCACTCCTTGGCTTCGAACTGTCCCATCATATCTGTGAGAGGCATCGTGCTAGCAATTAGAATCTACACCATACACTTCGACTTACGTTGAATTATTACTCCCCCCTTAATTATGGATCCAGCCCGGTGAGCATGCCCATTGTTTGCACATCGGGTGGTAAACATTGTGTTATGCTTCATAGCAGTTAGAAGTTCCGTTTATTAAATTAATTTCCTTTCTTTAAATCAGGGAACTCGGTACCCTTTGAACAATTTTTTTTGTTTAAGCACTTTACAATACTCTTTTTGCATATTATTAAATGATTTTATTAAGGAAAATTATTTTATCAAGAAAAAAGACAATTCTACTGATACAATTTGAAAAATTTAATTTTTTTAAAAAAATTTAAATAATTTTTAAAACCTATCTTCTCCTACAATTTCTAACTTTTTGCAATCCTTTTTTTTTATAAGGTTCTCTGAAGTGTCTTCTATAACTTTAAGGATCGGATTTTTAAAAAGTTATTTAGTTCGGGAGAAAAAAAATAAAATGTTGATACATATGTAAAAATTCAACAAAAAATTGAGTTTTTTGTACATATCTATTTTTTTTAAAAAAACTTTTGATTTTATTGCAAATCCGATCCTTAGTTTCATAAAATGCACTATAATGAACATCCAGAAAAAAAATCAAGTCAATTGAGAAATATATATTTAAGTTTTAGCATTTTGAACATATTGATATACTGAAAAAACACGAACTGAGAAAAAGCACTTTAAAGGTTTTACGTTTGAAAAATTATTCCAAATCCATTTTAAATTACTTTAAATGTTATTTTAAATTATTTATTATACACTTATCTTTAAAACTGTAGCTGTTTCTTTGAATTTAACTATATTTATTTTATATAAGTGACCATTAGCCGAAACCTTAGTTGTCACACATTGAAAAGAAAATCGAGAAAAAATATAAATAAAAATTGATTTTACCAAATTCATTATTATTTCTACACCATGAAATACAATTGATTCATTTTATTAGGATATAGCTTAACTATAAATATGATGATGTTTATATTATAAAAGAAATACAAGATTTGAAAATATATTCATATCATAAAAACACACAATATTTCGTAACCTTATGCATATCATTTCTGCATAACTACCATTATTTCTTAACTTTCTTTTAAAAATACCCTGCACTGTATGTTACACATTCCTTTTTTTTAACTAATATGTCTCTTTTTAAAATTGCTTTTATAACCAGTTTACGTGCAAGTTGATATTTTGCACTTCGTCGTTTTTGTCGAAACATTTTTTTTTTTCGAAAATCGAGCGCAACACCGAGATTCATGGAGCACTTTTTTAAAGGTATACCTAAGGCATTCTGTGCTTCTTTTATACAGCGCAGTGTACCTTTATTATATTCACACACAGCTTCCATTACAAAGAGTTTTACACGTTTTTTATGTACAAATGTTTCTTTAGGACATTTTGCTCACGTCGCACTGTGTAAGCTTTCGTTTGCATTTTGAGTTCCACAGTTTATGCACGATATTAACTAACGAAAGCAGATCGAAAAAAGTAAACTACGTTTCTTTATCAATTAAAATTACGATTAAGCACTTTCATCTTCTTCCTGGTAGAAATATTTTGTAAAACAGGGAGTATTCAGTTGCAGATGCGATGCAAACAGAGCGTAAACATAGAAGTAGGCGTGGTATTTAAAGAGACACAGTTGCAGTCAAAAGCCTTTTAAATATATTTATAGTTCTCGGATCTTCACGAAACTTTGTCAGGATATACTAGGGATGCCAAGGTACATTTTAAGCAAAAAATTTGAAAATCGGTATTTTCGTCATTTTTCGCCAAATGAAGGGTACTGAGTCCCCTTAAATCAAAGAATGGAAAAATAATGTTATAATTAACTGTAATAAATAGAGAGATCTGTTAATATTAAATAAATGGCAACATGATTCACATTTGTTGCGTACCACAATTTATAATTTAGCAATTCCATTTATTCCATTAGTTTCCATTGTTTGAATCAAAGAATTGAAAAAAAATGTTATATTGAACTGTAATAATTAGGGTGATCTGATACTATTTATAAAATGGCAACATGTTTCGCAATTGTCGCATACCGAATTGCCTTGTTAGCAGTTCCATTCATTCCTTTAGTTTTCATTATTTAAATCAAATAATTGAAAAATAATATTATAATTAGCTGATTTATTTGCAAATACTGAAAAAATGACAATATGTTTCACAATTGTAGCATACCGTAATTTCCTTGTTATTAGGACTACAAAATGTGCGATGTTTAAATTTTAAACGGTTTAGGATATTTAGAACTATTATTAAGCGCATAAAGTGCTACATTTAGTGACCACTAGACATTTCAATGGCTAACATGATGCAAAACATACTTTAAAAATCTCCTGAAATCAACATTCTTACAAAAATATTCTTTATTTCCCTTAAAATAAAATAGGAATTCCCATTTATTACACAATTCCAGATTTGAAAGAACAAACATGTTTTGCAATTTAAATTTTGTTCCCTTCAACATCCATGGCATTATCAGATATGAAATCTTCCGATCAATTGCCATGGAATTGAGTGGGTCATCACAATTTTCCGGACGAAATAATCCCACAGATTTATTGATGTACCATAAAGACAGATCCAACATTGATTCCCATTACTAAGCTAATCGAAATGCGAAATCGATGCAATTTCCATCAAAAATACAAAAAAATAGAAAGAAATCATTTCAGGGCAAAAGATCCAATCTTGTTGAAAGTTAAGTGAAAAAATCCTGATGTGACAAAACCACACACTTCCCTACATATTAAGAAATGGCAATATTATATTGTTGTGAAACCATTAGAATAAATAACGGCTTCATTATATATTGTTCTAATTGTTGCCACTGAGTTTCAAAAAAGTCCATTGGGTAAATTGAGTACTCTCTACTGGAAAGAAATATTTATAATACACCGGTTTCCAGAATCTAAGGACGAACTATATGTTTACCGGCTTACAAAATCATATTTATGACTGCAATCAAATGTTGGCGTAAATTTATTACCAGGTAATTTATACAATATATAACACAAAACATTACACAAAATATCGTTGCAAATCACCAGATCATTGTCTTAAATTTTGAGCAAATTAAATTGCAAAACGTTTTTTGCAAAATATTTTTAAAGTCATAGATTGAAAATTTACGTGCAGTGCTTGCAGAAAACTATGTAAAGACACATTTTAGTCTGAAGAATGTCCACCCTGAATGATATGTAGTTCTCACAGCGTCATGCCACGATTAGCATCAAGTGATCCAGGAATTTTTCAGGACAACTGGTGCGCTTCTTCAGAGCAAGTATAAGACCTGCAAAAATATCTCTCCGTATTGAATCCTAAATTTGTTCCATGTGATTGAGTTCCGATAAGTGTGTTGGAACTTGATTCAATTAATAGCTCTAGTCTCCAAGTGTATCTTCACTGCATATTTACGAAATCGTGTGGCATTGTCACCAACCAAAAAATTCTATGCATATAGAACAACGAAGGAATCGAACATGATGTTGAAGAAAGTCGTTTCAATTTTAGTCATAATATCTTTTTACAGCATTTGTAGCTCTATAGAACCCTCTAGTCATAATGTCGCTCTATACATCGTGACATCAGCATAGTTGTACATATAATTTTCAAGAACTTTCCCACAAATGCTAAGCATTTATTCTCTAATGCTGATCACTATGCGATTTTTTCTCCAGATTAACTGATATCTAGAGTCTGATAAAATGCTAAAATAACTCTCATTTGAAAATAGTCCATTTGTTATTTAGTGTCAACTTTAATAAACTACCAAAAATATGCTCTACAATTAGTTTCGAATAAAGAGTCACATGTTATAGGCCTTCTGGAGTACATCTCTGCGTGTCACCAAAGGGTAAGCTACAGTTTTTCTAGATATTTACGTACCTGTGCTTAATCTAACTCGCAAGCTGACCAATGCAAGCTGACTTAATCTAACGCGCTAGCTAACTCGCAAGCTGACTTAATCTAAATCGCAAGCTAACTCGCAAGCTGACCATCACTGCAAAAATTAATCTGTCGGTTAATTTTTGTAGTGATAACCAAAACTCTGTTTTCAAGCTCAATGGTAGATTAATATAGATCTCCTAGTATGAGTCTACAATACATCTCCTTAGTTTGAAACGCTGCTCAAAGACTGGATTAGCACCATAACAAGGAGTTTTAGTTCATTAAGCAAAATATATAAATGCGCCCCTAAATTTTTAATTTTGATACCAAAAATAAAATAATTTTTTAATATTTTTATTTAGTAAAATTCTTTTATTTTAGGGTTTAAATGTTAGGGTTTAAATATTTAAATGTTAGGGTTTAAATGTAACCTTAAAATGTTAATAGCCCTAAATTTTGGTCACTCTTCAAATATTTTTTTTTACTTCCAAAATAAAAGCATTTAAGAAAATGTTTTATATTTAGGTGCCATTTTCTTAAGAAAAAATAATTAAAATTTTTGCAATTTTCTTTATATTCTCTTTACTTAAGATTTTATCAAACATAGGTAATTGAATAAATATTATTTTTAAATGTTTTAATATAGTTTAAAAAGCTATTCACTGTTTCATCTAATATTAAAAAACGGCTAAAACCTTAGACTATTTAAACTTCATGTCAAATCCCCCTCTTTTAATTGAAGTCAATAGTAATGATAACCCATCATTAGACGCCCGCCTAAGTGTTTGGTCCCATCCAGTCTTCCAACTCAAGCTTAATAAGGTCTGGTATTTTTCAAGCTTTTAGAAACATTTTTATTTATATTTAGCACGTAAATAATATTTTGTGTAAAACTGTTTTTGTATTTATTTTAAAGCGTAGTTTAATAAATCATAAACAACTTAATATTTATAATTGTTACAATAACATAGTCATGCGTATAGGAAAAAATCTGACGTGGGCAGCACATGACTTTCCTCATATAATGCAATGAATTTACTACTTTTATAGTAAAACAATATGTTATTCCTGTAGTAGATACTTATATTATTTCCAAGATATTTAATTTTCGTCAATTAGTCGTCATTTTAATTGATTTAGCGTCATTTTTATCCATTTAGCAAGATTTTCATAAATTTAGCATTATTTATTTTGCTAAATTTAACAAATTTAGCAAAAAGTCGCCAAGTTGACGATATTCCGCCAAATTCGTCACCAGAATTACCAAGCATTATGAACGGATAAATGATTTATTCTTATAACAGATAAATGATTATTGGCGTTCAAATCCAAAGGTATCACTCAAAGTATATTTTCTTAAGAATGGAACGAGCTAGATCAACGGGAATGATGTCACCAAATTTCTCGCAAGATATTACATATGGAAAGTGAACACGTTTCTCACATATGGAAAGTGAGTGAACATGTTTCTCAACAGTTAATATTTATTTTTAATTTATGGAATATTTTAACAAATTTATTTGAAAAATGCGCAATATCTCGAGAACGGTATGTGATAGCGTTCAAAAGTTTATGTCAATCGTTTCCTAAGGAAAAATTACGTAAGTAATGGGTAACTGCGTAACATTATTAAAGGTTTTAATTTTTTGATGATTTTATCAGAAGTTCAGTCGAAAATATAGGGGGGTTCTGAATATTCGATTGCGTTAAAAACAATAGGTTTCCAGTATTCATGGATTGTAATTTTGTTCCAAATTCCGTTCAAATCGATCCATTCGTTCATCAGTTATCGTCTCCACAGACTCACTGACACACACACACACACACACACACACACACACACACACACACACACACATTATTTCTCACATACACACACACACATTATTTCTCATATACACACACACACACGCATTTTTGCTTACACACACACACATTCTTTCTCACACACATTCTTTCTCTCACACACACACGCACATTCTTTCTTACACACACACATTCTTTCTCTCTCACACACACACACACACACACAGACATCATCTCAGAAACGTCTGATTCCTGTTCAGAGATGCTTAAAATGTGCTCTCCCGTCGAAAACTCGAATTCGAATTTTCGACCCCGTCACAATACTTTAATTATGCATTATATGTATAAAAGGAAAGTAATAATGTATTTAATACAATTCCTGATAATAACTATTTTGTTAAAACTTTTTAATAAACGCTTATTTATTTCAAAACACTGATTTTGCTATTTAATGGTTTTATTATCCAATTTAGAAATAAACTTTCAATATCTCGAGAATGGCAGGCGTTTTGTGTCAAGATGTAGTCTGTTTCAAAATATAAAATTACGTTTAATATGATTAGCACTGTAAAATGTTTAACATCATTTTCTGTATATACTTTAATTTCTATTGTGTCTTACGTTCATTTCAACATTTGTGTGGCGAAAAATAAATAGCCTTATCCTGGTTCTAACTTTCCAAAAGCATTTGTTCCGTAAAATTAATTGATTCAAATAAGCAAGCCAAATTTAATTCCAGGTCCTCAAATTCTGTTAAAGTAATGCCAGTAGATTGACACTCAGAATATGCCCACTACACAGAGAAAGAAACGGGGGGGGGGGGGAATAGCAAAAGTTAACTCTAACCTTTATCGCGTGGAATAATCGTACCAAATCATGCCATCGAACAAAATAAATCTTGGGTTTTAATAAGGTAGTAAGATAAAAGTCTCCTTTATTTCAGCGATGATTCGTTAGCAATTCTGTTCTCTTTGAGTATTTGGTTTTTATAATAGACGACAACAAGATTTGTAGCACGAAGGACTAATACTATACTTATTTAATTAGATTTTAATTATACATAATTAATTTACTTTAGTTTATATACAGATGATAGGATATACTTATAAATCTTCTTGCAAGATTGAGTGAGTGTACAATTAACCGCTAATGACTTGAGAGAAGTAAAAATGGAGGGTTGCTGGAGGGTGACAGAAAATGAAAGAGTCACAATTTGTCTCATATCACTCAAATGGCAATTTATCACAAATATTCAGCAATGATGGCCTAAAATAGTAATGGTGTACATCGTAGGTAATCGGGAATCCCAAAATTCTGTAGTTATATCAAAATTAACATATCTGCTATTTCATTTTTAATCCCTGCAAAATCATGTACTTATACATATATTATATGCTAGGTGCCTACATATATTATGTGCATATATTATGTGCTATATTATGTGCTATATTATATGACTTTCAAATACAGGGATACTAACACTTCCAAAAACTCAGGTTGAACTTTTTTATTTAAGGATTTATTTTGTTTTACTTTTTTATTTAAAGATTTATTTTGTTAATATATGGCGCATAACATCAAAAATAGCGGCCTTAAAATGAAATTCCTTAGGTTTTGTCCCATGATCCTATGGGTCATAAAATGCAGGTTTTGCCCAATGGTCGACACTATAGGTGTACAAATGTTTTGCCTTTTCAGTCTGATTTTTTGACAATGCTTCTAATTGGACGAAAATGTCGTCAAATTAGCAAAATGGACTTTAAAGATGCGAAAATGATTCCAAATAGATGAAATAATAATTAACTTTTAATATATGGATATGATTGCTTAGCAGATGCTAGCAATATATTCAATATTCAAGTTATATTTGAAAGAAAAATAGGTTAATCGGGTACTTCAAAATAATGTGCATGCTATCATCCAGAAAAGCGCCAAATACGCAATTCAGCTTTAAAAATAGTGTACAGTGCATTTTTTCATCATTTTTCGGCATTGAAAAGCCGGTTGAAAGGTTTCATTCCTCAGCCGTTAACTGCTGGTAAACAGCTCGCTGACGTCTTCGAGGCATCACTTCTTCTCTTTTTCGAAAGTTCGGCTGCTACAAATCGTAGCTGATAGCATTTACGGGACAAGCTGTCTGCTGGATTTTAGCACCCAAAACTGGGTATCACGTGATCCGATACTTACGAAAACTGAATCATTTGCATATGACTCTGCCTTCTTCCGGTACTGTGATTTCCATGTCGTTTCGTACCTTCCTTCATGGTGTTGCAATTTCACTTTTGACGAGTATATAATGCAGAGAAAGTCATGTGCTGCCCATATAAAATTTTTACTTTAAAATTGTAAATTGCTCTCTGTTAGAATTTGCATTTTATCGTAAAACATCAATTGCAAATCAGACATAAAATCATTCGATCTATAGCCATGTTATTGAAAGGGCCATCAACATATCCTTACAGGAAATAGCCTCACAGATATATTGATATCCTTAAAAGACATTTTCAGTATCGATTCCTATTACCAAAGCAAATCGAAATGTGAAATCGATGCAATTTTAATCAAAATGGCAAAAATTTGGACAGTCGGCCATTTAGATAAAGTCCAATCTTGTTAAACATTAAATGAAAAAAATTTGATGTGTCCAACAATTAACTTTTCTAACAGATTAAGAAATGTCGATATTAAGAAAAACAAATACTCAAATTAGAAGTTTCTTAGAACTCGATGTAATTGAAAATCGATGAGCATATTGTGGTTATTCCTTAAAAGAAATTGAGACGACGTTATCCGGAAATCGACTGATTTTTGCAGACATCTGGATGGCTAGAAAATTAAATTTTTTAGTTTCTCTCTAGCAGCTATAATAACTTATGAACAGTAAATTCAATCATTTTTAGTTAATAGTTCTTAAATACGATTCATTTATTTGTTAATAGTGGATATATTTAATTTTTAGGATTTTTACTTTCCCTGTATATTGGAACAGAGCAAGGATAGTTGTCCCATGTTTCAGTTGTCACAACCGTAATTTCTTGGCCGCTGCAGGGCTTACACAGTTGGTCTTCCTGTGATTGATGTACGTCAATATTTATGTTTGTTGGATCTGACTGAAGAGCAGCTATCATTTTGTTTTCTATCTTGCCTTCAGAAAATCTGTTTTGGACACATTAAATAATTATTTTGAATCTTACTCTATTTATTCTCTACTCTTTAAAGTACATATTGTCGCATTATATGTTATAGCAGGTCGAAGCCTACGTCTTTATCCATCAGCTATGGATTTGATTTTCAATATTGAATCACTACAAGTTTAAATAAACGATGTTAGTAAAACAAGGGGGATACACTTTCCAACTCCAATGCAATTTTATTTAAACATCTCTAAATTGCAATACATTTCTATGTAATATTTTAAAACTTATCACAATACTACATTAGTTTATTATATTTGAAAACTTCAAATACCTCATCGATAAAAAAAACCTCATCGATAAAAATGAACTTCGTTCAAATGACGGCATTGAAATATAAATTGCCTGGTTTAAACATCTCTAAAATGCGATGCAATATCTAATGCCTCGGTAATATTTTAAAATCATCATAATACTAAAAAATTTATTATATTTGAAAACTTCATCGAAAACAACTGATATTCAGTCAAATGACGTCATAGAAAAAATAACACGCCTGGCTCTCTCTCTCTATAGAAGCAGCATTTCATTCATAACATTTTCTCATTCATAACATTTTTATTTTATTTAAAAACTTAAGACCATGGAGCTATAAGTAATTAAACTTTATGCTTAAAACTTCATTGAAAAAAGTCGCCTTTCTCTGTGTAAAACCAATGGATATTTCATTCATATCAGCTATGCAGACTCCATGATCTAAATACTTTTGCGTTTAAATAATACAACGATTCTTATACAACTCATCCTACATATTTTGCTTTTTACATTTTACATAAGTGAAAAATATGCTTCGTTGTAGAAATAATTATATTTGGATGATCATTTGAACTCAAATATATTGTCATTGTCTTGTTTCAGCATGTAGATGCACGGAATTTAAGCCAAAATAAAGAGGTTTTAGGACGAATACAACACCCAATATGAATTAAAAAGAACTTTAAAAATCACGATTTTGAGACAAGATGGATGCCGTATTATATTTTGAAGTGGGCCACGTGAACTTTTCATATCATGGTCACGTGATCGCTTCATATAAGAGGTGTAATTAATATTTTATTTTTTATTTTAAAAACTTCTGAATATATTTTGCTGAATTTTTTTTTTATATAATTTATGAAATAATTTAACTATTACCTAAAATTTTCGAAGCAGTTTTTGAATTTTAAATCCGCTTAAAAAGTGTTTGAAAAATTAGGTTCCATAGGGTTCAATGTATTTAATTTTTTCAACCCGGGTTCAATCCAAAACTAATTGTTTGATATTATTCATTTGTATTCCCATAGGTCCTACAGACCGTCTGAACAACATACTAAAATTTCTATTTGATTAAGTCATTTTTACGGCAGTTATCGTGCTAACGGACAGACAGACAGCATGAACAAAGTCATAAACACTTTTCAACTTTGTTGTAAAGTGTTAACAAAGTCATAAACACTTTTCAAATTTGTTGTAAAGTGTTAAAAAGCAACAAATTCGAAAAAATGTATGGATCATGTGGAAAGACTGTAAAGGTTGGGGCCATGACGATTTCTCTCCAGATATAAGCTAGATCTATGTATCACAGTATGTAACGGGTTGCAATGCAATAGATCATTATTTAATATAACTGCAGTAGCTTGACATAATGACTACAGTAGATGGCACGCACACAAACAGTCACATGTATATACTATATATATATATATATATATATATATATATATATATAATTGCCTGGTTTAAACATCTCTAAAATGCGATACATTCCTCGGTAATATTTTTAAATTATCATAATAGTGCAATATTGTATTATATTTGAAAACTTAGAACTTCTTCGAAAATAAATGAGCTTTATTCAACTGACGTCATCGAAAGTTAAATCGCCTGGCTCAATCACTGGTTAAAATCACTGGCTAAAAGCAGCATTTCATTGCTAAACTTTTTCCATTCCTTTCATTCATCACAATACTACAATAATTTATTTTATTTAATAACTTAAAACTATTAAGGTACAAGTAATTTAACTCTATACTTAAAACTTCATCGAAAAAATTGTCTGCATCTCCATGTAAAATTAATGAATGTTTCATTCATATCAGCTATATTGCAGACTCCATGAGCTGAATAATTTGGCGTTAAAAAAATACCGCAATTCGTATACAACTTATTCTACATCTTTCGGTGTTTACATTCTCCATAAGTGACAATTGGGCTTCGCTGTAGGAACATCATTCAAACTCAAATATATATTTAATTGCGTTGTTTCAAAATATAGATGCACATAATTTAAGCAAAAATAAAGCGGTTTTAGGACTCACACAACACTAAATATAAATAAAAGGAACTTTAAAAATCACGATTTTGACACAAGATGGATGCCATATTTTGTGTTGAAGTGGGTCACGTGATCTCTTCATATAATGGTTAAGTGATCTCTTCATATAAAGGGTGTAATTATCAGTTTAATTTTTATTTAGAAAACTACTAATTATATTTTGCTGAAAATTATTTTATATATTTTATAGGATAATTTGAAAATTTACGAAAACTTTCAAAGCAATTTGTGAATTTTAAATTCGCGTAAAAAATGCTTGAAAAATTAAGTTCCATAGGGTTCAATGTATTCATTTATATTCCCATAGGTCCCACTGACCGTCTGAACAACATACTAAAATTTCATTTTGATAAAGTCTTTTGTACGGCAGTTACAGTGCTAATGGCGAGACAGACAGACAGGCAGTCGAAATGAACAATGCCGTAAACACTTTTCAACTATGATGTAAAGTATTAATTACGTATTTGCCACTCAAATAAATATTCCGTAATTCTTCTATAGATGAAAAGATATAGATATAGATTTTTCTAAGAGATGAAAATTGCGAATGAAAAAGAGAAAAATTTATTTATATTTATAATAAAATATGAAAAATCGAAATATAAAACTGGCGTCGACAACTAGCTTCGTTCTAACCAATTATGTAAAAAATGTATTGTGACGGGACGAAAATTTGAATGAGTTTTTTGACGGAAGATCATATTTTAATCATAGCTGAACTCGAATTAAACGCCTTAATGTGTGGAGACGATATCTCACGAACAAATGGAGCAAATGGAATTTCGAACAAAATTTGAGACAAAAATTGCAATCAGTTTCAGAGTTTCTTGACGGAAGATCATATTTTAATCATAGCTGAACTCGAATCAAACGTTTTAAAGATGGTGTCTGTATATGTATATGTGTTTGTGTTTGTGCATGTGTATGTATGCATATGTGTGCCTTAATGTTTGGAGACGATATCTCACGAACAAATGGAGCAAATGGAATTTCGAACAAAATTTGAGACAAAAATTACTTTCAGTAAATACTGGAAGCCTTTTGATTTTAAACGCAATCAAATGTCCCCCCAAATTTACAATTAAAATTTTGAAAACATCTCCACAAATTCAGAATCATCAATAATGTTATGTAAACAATTATTTCTTATGTAATTGTTCAAAACGATTGTTATGGACTTCAGAACACTAGCATGAACCGCTATCGAGATATTGCACGTTTTAAAATAACTTATCAAAATAATCACTTACATTTAAGGTATAATATTAACTATTACGAAATGTGTTTTCTTTTCGTGTGTAATATGAAAATGTAACACAAATGTGTACGAAACATACGAAAATGTAATACGAAATTATGTAATAAATTTTTAACATCATTCTCGTGGATCTAGTTCGTTCGATTCACAAAAGCAGATACCCTTTTGCAATAGTTTTGTATTTTGACGGGTAACAGTTCACCAACGATGATTTATAAATAAGAAATGCTCTTATCTCCGTTTATCTGTGATGCTTGGCGATATATTTGGCAAAGTTGGTGATACATTTTAGCAAAATATCGCACATTTTGCCATATTTCGCTTCAGATTGATGAAAATATTGTCAAAACTATCGTCAAAATTAACGAAAATGACGCCAAATTGATGATTTAATTATTAAAATATTTTAGTATTTGGACTATTATTGCTTATTGCGAATGCTAACAACATTGATAATTGTCAATTTAGAGTTTCCTGAAATATAAATTCATTTGGTAATACATAAATACTTTTACATGCTGTCATCCGGCAAATGTACAATTCAACATTAAAAACATTGTATCATAGATATTATGCATAATTTCTTCACTTTGAAAGAGGTGCATTTAATGTATTATACAGGAAAAGACGGGGGATTTTAGACTATCGATTGCAATAATCGCATCAATCTCTTTTGAATATCTGAATTTGTTAAAAAGTTAGCTCATATTGTTAAAGATCACACACATAAGCATTGTTCTAAAAAGGTATTACACGTTTTTGGATATACGCAAAACATATATATCCATCAAAATCTAATCATATATTTCTTAATATGATCAAAATACTTTTTTGTATATAATATATAAAAATAGTTTCTCCATACGTAGAGATGTTTTGACAGCATAAATTCATCCGCATTCAAAAGACGTTCAATTAATCGCTCAATAAATATTGAATATAATACAATATACAACAGAATGTATACAAACTTCGTAAATAGAGCATAAATACAAAATAATATGGTCCTCAATTTTCAAAGACAAAAATCAGCCTTCTCCAGGACTGGCAAGATGCGCAACTTCACTTACTCAAGTTAAGTAGGCAACTGAGGGTGGTACATGTGGCTACATTTCTTCTTCTTCTTCCTTCGACCCAGATCGTCCGACCTACCAGAAGAGGCAAAGTCTCTGTCTGGACGGGCGATAAATGCCAGCCACCGGAACCCAGTGAGTCGGCATCCACAGGACCGTACCCTCCTTCCCCTACCACAAACCTCTCGGAAGGTCTATCAGACCCACATAATTAACGTACCTGTGGGGACAGTTTAGGTATAACCGGGAATCGAACTCGTGTCGTCCGAGTGCATTTCTCGCTCACTACCCACTGGGTTGTCCCACCCCTACACGTGACTGCATATCCTTACACCTGTATGTGATTGTTATTTTAAAGTATTTCAAAATGTTATGAACAATTCTCCTAATAATTAAGTATCGTCGACACAAAGTGACACGTAATTATATAAAGCTAAAAAAAGTGATTAAGAAAATATTCATCCTAAATCTCACATTTAACAAATTCAGCAGCTTTTGATAAAAACACTTATTCAACATGTTAAACAAATAACTTATTCAACTTAATAAACAAATCACTTATTCACTTATTATTCAAGACATTTCTTAGAAGCATAATTAATGCAATGGATGTTTATCTTTAAGTAAAGAAAATATCAAAGTAGAAATCTTTACTAAAATAGGAACTTCTTTACTGGTGGGAAATGGTCAGGTGATTATGATTAAAGAGTAGCTAAGAGATGGCGAGTTTTTGAAGTTCTGAAAACAACCACTTTCTATCCGATTGATGTATTTTTATTTTATTTAAAGAACATACATTTGATATTATATAATGTGTTTATTGAATATTAAATGCGTTATTAAAAAAATTATGATACTTTAGAATAATTATACATAAACGCATTGGAATCTCTCTATTTAAATTTTCAAGTGATTTGTTCATTCTGTCTAATTATTCAGTATCTATAGTTATAATAGAATTGTTTCAAATCCGATATGAGTATTTCTTGTGTTACTGCATTTATTTTTCTTAACCACATTTATTTTTGTGTTTCCAGGCCCAGTAGTTGTTCAAATATTAATAAAAATTAAAATTAAAACCTCCATTAGAAAGAACAGTAAGTAAATATTTTTCTTAGGTAATGATTTCTATGGATTCAACTTCACATTCTGGAGGGAGCCAGGGGAACTCGTTAGATATTTCCATTTTCGATTTGGTAGATGCCCCTTTTACTGCATTTTTCTTGCAATATCTACTTTTTTTAAATCAGCTATAGATAGATCTTACATAACGATTGAAATAGATTCAGAATTAAATTCTGGAGAAGGTAGGGGGTTTATCAAGGATTTTTAATGTCTGTTCTTCTACTTACAGCTCAAGAAATGTACTTGAAACACCTATTTCTCAAGTCACATTCTGAAGAGGGCCAGGGGAACACGTTAGATATTTCCTTTTTCGATTTTGTAGATTCACCCATTACCTATTTTCGACTCACCCATTACCTATTTTCGACTCACCCATTACCTATTCCCAGTTTAAACATTGTCATCTTCCTTGAAACACCCATTTCTCAGAATCAAGTATGAGCACAGCTTAGAATAGGTGATGACTAATATGAATTTAGCACCAAGTTCCCTGTGGCACAAGGGGACTATTTACTGAAGATTTTAATTTCCGGTACTTTTCCACTTCTGATTCTTGATATTTTTAAAACAGCTTTTAGAATCGGCTATAGGGAGAATTTTGATGCTGACTTATATGGATTCAGCATCAAATCCCTATAGAAGTGAGAGTCTCACTACGGACATCCACTCCTGAAAATATCTCTTTCTATTATTAAATTTACATTTTCCTTACAATATCTATATTTATCAAGACTGGTTATAGATAGGGCTTAGATGACGACTAGCATGGATGCAACTTCCAGTTTTGGAGAGGTAGTTCGGGTTCTAAGGATTCCATTTCTGATTTTCTTAAAATCCATATGACTGTACTACATAAGTGTACAAAAGGGTATGAAAATGCTTAACAGTACCTTCGAAAATATATTACATACACCATTTGCGACCATATGAAGGCTCCTTAACGACTTAATTATTTCGCATTTGTTCATCAGATTCCATTTTCCCAGTTGGAGAGAGGTATTACAGATCGCTCCACCATGATTAGTATATTCTTATCAAAGCTAGCCTTGCTTTGAATAGTAGCTTTACTTGAAAGTTTCAACAAAGCAAAACTCAAGTGTTTGCAAGATACTTTTCCTCTAATATACTGATAAAATTGACAGGATGTTTCAAATTTCAATGGAGCATGTATAATTCATTTTGATGAAAATATTCTATATGGAACAACTAAACACAATAATCATTTACTACATTTCATGATTGCAGGGCTTTTTTTAAATGTTCTCAAAAACTGCAACTTTTGATTTATAATATAGATGAAAAATTGAATGAATTAATAAATTTGCATAATGTATTTCCTTACTACGATATCCATTTCCTCCAACGGTAATTTAGAAAATTGTCTCAGTGCATTTAAGTAAAGATATTAACTATAAACATAAAATACGAAGTAAAAAGTCAATTATTTCTTTAGAGCGGATCATATTAACCAAGTGAAAGGCATATCATAAGATTTCGCATTGTACAGCACATAAAATACATGCACTTCCTTAATATATGCAATATTTAATATTATGTGATTTTCCTTGGTGCGTCTAAAGCCCATTTTGTTCAAAACCCTATCTTCGTAAAAACTGAGACCAATTATATCCAACCTCAAGTACAAATGACATGAAATTCCGATTGATAGTTTTGATGTCTGTCTGTATAATATGCACTGAACTAACTGTCTGTCTAACTGACCGAGGAGGGAATGTATCAAAATTATCGAACACTTCCTCTATAGCAAGTATCTTGGATTTAGTGTCTTTCGATGCGACTTAGACTCGAACCCATGGCAGAAATCTTAATTTTCGAAAATTCCAATTAAATTTGTCAATGCTAAGGAATAACCAAAAAACTAAAATGCCTTTTGCTTAGTTATCAAGCACTTCCACTCTAGCTACACTAGCCTTTTTTCGTCTCAATCACATTCTCTAGATCAACGAAAAAAGTCTAGCATTTAAAACAAGAAAGATCAACCATACGTAAAACATTGATTATGAAACACTGTCCAACTGAAATACAATTTTATTTAAACATCTCAAAAATGCGATACATTCAGTTCTGATATATTTTAAATTATCACAGTATTACAACCATTTATTATATTTGAAATCTTAAAACTTCATCCACAAAAATGAACTTTGTTCAAATGACTCCATCAAAATATAAATCTTCTGGCTCTCCATGTAAATGCAATGAGTATTTCCTTCATATCATTTTATTCCAGACTCCAGAGCTAAATAATGAAAAAAAAATCAGTCATTCTTATACAACTTATCTTACAATCATTTGTTCACATTCTGCATCCACTAAAATTAGGCTGTAGAAATTAGGTTGTAGAAATAATTTGATAAAGTTTGATGATCATTTAAACTAAAAAATATTGTAATTAGGACACAGAATATAGATGCACAGAAAATAAGCAACCATAAAGCAGTTTTAGGATGGATACAACACTAAATATAAATTTAAAAGAATTTTAAAAATCAGGATTTTTACAGTGGGAAAAAAATGGATGTCATATTTTATTCTGAAGTGGGTGACTTGATCTCTTCATATAATATGGGTGTAATTATTATTTTAATTTTTATTTAAAAAACTACCGAACATATTTTGCGAATTTTTTTTCTATATATTTTATGAGATAATTTGAATATTTCTTAAAATTTTTGAAGCAATTTGTAAATTTTAACTTGGCTTAAAAAATGTTTGAAAAATTATGTCCCACATAGGGTTCAATCCGAAACTAATTGGGCGATGTTATTCATTTACATTCCCATATGTACCACTGACCATCTTAACAGCATACTAAAATTTCTTTTTGATTAAATCATTTTTACGGTAGTTGTCGTGCGATTGGACAGACAGACAGAATGAATGAACAAAGTCACAAACACTTTTTAACTATGTTGGAAAGTGTTAAAAACGTCAAATTAGAGGCGACGATGCACAAGAATAATAAAAGATCTCAAAACCTCTTTGTGTCATTATCGGTCTCTTCCGTTCTGGCAAGATTCTAGGTTTTAATCTCATTCGACCTATCTCAGCATTCAGCTCAAATGAAAAACTAATACTTTGAAAAATCGACCTAGGGGGGACATTGTGAAGGGAAAATAAAATCAAAGCGCATTGGTACATCCATGTTAGAATCTTGATTTGGATTTTATTCGATCTGTTGTGACGAGATTTCATAATCTCGCCAAACCTTTGTAAAAATCACAAATTATAAACTAATTATCAAGATTCTGTATTTTTACATTTTTTAAACCCTGTTTTAATTATCCCTCTTGTCTATTAAATATGTATTATACAAAATATTCTATACTCAAAGGAAAGCTTTTAGCCATTTTATGAATCTGTGAAAACCGCATTCAGAGAAGTTTCGTTATTATTTGACCGTTAATGTTCAAGGTTCTGTCCCTGGCAGAGCAGATTTTTGGTTCTGCTCGAGGCCTGGTAATATTAGTGCAAGGCATGCACTTTTCTGCACAATAGATTTGGAGAGAAACTTCTGGATGAATTTGAGACCTTGTGGCGAGGGTCTGATGTGTCAGCATATTTCATTTCGGGACCCCGCTCTGGGCTGGCGAGGCTATGCCTGTGAAGTTTTCTATTGGTCAAAAGCTGTAAATAAGCTCTCGGGCAGGTCCGAATGAGTCTGGGGCCTAAATCCGCCTGAATACATAAAAGCTGTTGCAAAGAGTATTCGTGGCTTTTCTCTTCCTGTCTAGTTGTCGACGCTCTCAGGTCGGCCTGGACCATTTTTCAATGTTGCCCACCACGGAGTGCGGGACGAAGCCCAAGTCGACTTCTGGCCTCTTGTGGGCATGGGAAGGAGAGCCGAAGATGCCTGAAATCGCCGAAGAACATCGATGGAGATCCCGACGTCAAGCTGAGAGAGCTGCGACGAGGAAGGTACGATGGGGCCCGAGGTCTATGTGCCGGGTCGAAATGTGGGTATGGTATAATGTTCCGACTCTTCTGCAACTCCGACTGGGGAGGTAAGGTTTGACTGCTCTCTGCATCTACGCCTGTCTTACGGAAGCATAAATAAAAAGAATCTTCTAAAATTACGTAAACTCTGACTTCCGTTCCAAAAATTATATCAACTTGTTTAATTATCAATTCTAATTTTCCTATCTCTGAGTGCGAGTTTTCTCCTGTTGCTTTGAGACCATACCTTAAAATTTTATATCATGCTGTTTATTATATACTTAAATGTTGCTGTGCCACTTTATTTATATCGTTGATCATATTATTATCATTGAATTATTTCCGTGGCTGCAAATATATTTTAAGGGATCCTGAGTCCAGTGTTACTGTCACAGTTACTTAGCGTTGTGCTTCCTGATAATGATTCAGTTAGAATTTTTAACTTCTACTCTAACTTCTTAATTACATTATTGAATAAAAAAGTGATTTATATTTAAACCTGTGTGGTTATTTAACATATTTGTCTCTTGAAATTGTGCATCTGTGTTTTCAGGAGTGGACGCCTTACAAGGAAAGGGTTTATTGCATCTTTGTATTTATTGCACTGCAGGTCATCCAGGGATTTATTCCTGGACGAGAGAACTTCGAAATAGAACCTGGGTTTAACCTTAATTATGTTTGCCCCCTTTTCCCCCGTGACAGATCCGTCCAAGATTATAAATGAACAGAAAAATAAAAAAACCGAAAATTTGATTTGAATGTGAAGAAGGGATTTTCAAAAATCTTACACTATTTTACCCCTGAGCAAACGGCCGTACCGTGCTGAAAACACCGGTTCTCGTTAGATCACCGAAGTCAAGCAGCATCGGGCGCGGTTAGTACTTCGAGGGTGACCACCTGGGAACACCGCGTGCTGTTGGCACATTTTCGGGCGCGGTAGCCCGGTGGTTTGAGCGCTGAATTTGCACTCTACCACAACAGCCGCCGTGTTCATGCGGAGTACGATCACGTTAAACATGGGGTCCGTAACTCCTTTCCAGAGGTTGGTGGTAGGGGAAGGAGGGTACGGTCCCTGTGGATGCCTTCCCTACTGGGTTCTGGTCTAAATTGGGTGGCAATTCCCGGCCGTCCAAACAGTTGCCTTACACCTTTCTGGTAGGTCGGACGGTCTGGTTAAGAACAACAGCAACTACTTCTCAAAAATTTATCCTCTCAAACCTCTCAAAAATACCTCTCAAAATATTATACCTCTCAATTTATACCTCTCAAAAATTTATCTAATTACGCAATTTGATATATTTTTTCTGCCAACAATTAAAACTGGAAAAATAAATAGCATTATAAACCGGTTTTATTATTATTTTTTGTTAAAAATCGTTTCACGATAATTAAACAATTTTGTTTGCGTAGAATTGATATTTAAGATATTCATGGCACAGAAATATTAAAAATACAATTTGATAGATTCGGAAAATTAAACAATTACTTCATTTTGTCTCACTACCGAATAATTTTGTAGATAAGATGTATATCTTAATCAAAATATCGAATAATCTTAATCAAAATATCGAATAATTTTGTAGATAAGATGTATATCTGTAAAATCATCAATATGTTTTTTTCCATTTGGCATGTTAACAGAATTGTAAAATGTACGCCATTTTCCTGCCTAAACATAGTTTTTAATATTCACAAAATTATCAACAATTTTTATTAAGTTTGTAGGTGTCACATTTAATGACCACTTGCCTTTTTGAGATCACGCTAAGTGCAAGCAGAAATTGGTAGTTAGATATATGCACACAAATAGACACTCTTAGACACATACGTCAATTCACAAATACAGGAGGAAAGGAATGGGACAACCCAGTGGTCAAGGCACAGAGATTACACTCGGGCGACACCAGTTCAGTTCCCGGTTTTGCCCAATCTGTCCCTGTGTTCACGCACAGTAAGAACATGTTAAAGCGGGGAATTCGTAAGTCCTTCCGAGAGGATAGGAGGATAGTGGCAGGGGGAGGGGGGTTATGGTCCCTGTAGCTGTTGCCCCCACTGGTTTCCAGATAAAATTGTATGGCATTGTCATGGCCGTCCAAATAGGTACCTTACACCTTCAGGAATGTCGGACGGTCTAGGTTAAAAAAAAAGAAAGAAATATAAGAAAGAATTGAGAAATGTTGGAAATTGTAGAAAATAGTTTTGAATTTTCAACCTTATTAAAATACTTTTCCCTGCATAAACTAAACTCTGTAGAGAAAGTACAGAGGTATATTCTACGAATAGAAAGAAAATAAATACTGCATAATTTTCTAAAATGTATTCTGCTGCTACCATTCATTGCTGCTTCCGATTTGCACACGATAATGAAAGAAGAAAGTTATGTCCCATGAAATTATTTTATTATGGAAATAAATTCACATTTCAGAATGAAATGTCAAGCCATAAATTCTTTCGCTTTTGGAATGCTAAGGAATGTTTTATTTAAATCGCAGGAAACCGATTCAGTTGTAACAATATTGTACACGTTCGGTTAAATAAAAGACGATGATTTATAATTAGTAATTTCTCTTTAAATGTAAAGAGATTTATAACTTACGTTGCGATTGAAACTTTTGAGATTTCTAAATCTGCTTTCATTATAAATAAAAGTTGCATTACCTTAAAGAACTTTGCAAAAAATATTTTTGTTGAAATATTAAAAATATTAATTCTAAAGCGGCTTTAAAATTGTACACAATTTAACTGTTAATATTTTAACAAATAAACTGTTAATTCGCTTTTAATCCATTGTGGTATTTTTCTGCATGAGATATTTTAATGCAAATTATGTGCAGGATATTTCGAAATTTATTCTATTGAAATAAGGGAAAACTCGTAAAAACCTAAATGCATTTGTGTTGCATTTGCAGTCAAAATATTTATACGAAGTGTGAAATCTCTTTTACAATAGAATTTGTATTAAATATATGTTTTTTTAAATCAGAAATCGAACTAATTTCCATTTTTTGTCCTTTAAAAGAAAACTTTCATTAAAACTATTCTCCGTCCCTTAAAAGAGAAATATCATTAAATATATTTTATCCTTTAAAACCAAAAATGTTAAATACCCTTTGTTTTCTTTTAAACATTTTTGAAATTGCTTTCATACTTTAAAAAACAAATCTGATAAAAGATTAAATCTCATCCGTGATTTAAAAGAGACATCTAATTAAATATCTTTAATCTTTAAAATATAAATCTTACTAAATCCTCGAATTTTCGGAGATATATCTCATCAAATTTCATTCATCCTTTAAAAAATATTAGTAAATATACTTCATTTAAAAGTAATAGGACAAAGTTCAACCACGTGTTTGACTTAGTTCGACTTTAAAACCTTCTTGTAACTTACTTGTTGTAGCTACGAATCTAAAATTTCACACACGTAACATTTTCTAAATTAGCTAAATAGGACGAACATTCTAAAATGTAATTTCCTTATTACGTTACAATAGACATAAGATGACACAGACAGACAGAAATAACGACACACATTTTTTAGTATGTAAGATTAAATTTGCTATTGTCACAAATTGATTTTGAACATTTTAATCGTAATATATCCCAGTTATTCTTCAACATATCCAGTTATATCCCAACTGCACATCATTAAACTACCTATTATCTACATTTGAATCTCCCAAACTGCTTAAATTCTAAAGCAAATCCAATTTAAATAAAATTCATACTTACTCTCGATATGTTATTTTACTCAGTGATTTAAATAACAAATATATTAACTTTATGTGAGGCGTAAACGTGTAAATTGCACTGTGTTCAAAGTACAGAGTTAGATATTTTAAGGAGTAATTTGTATTGAATGCGTAGATATTTTTTATTTTACCATAATTGAATCATTAAAGCGCAAGTTTCACTTTGCTTTGTATATTATCTAAAATGGTAAATAAATCTTTATGCGGAAATTTGAATATACAGTAGAGTGATTTATTTCTAAAATAGTGAAGATATTTGCGAGAATTTAAAATGTTTGATAATATGGCTGTTATTAATAATCAAATATGTAGCATAGATTTTGCAATCAAAAGTGCAATCAGAATACAAGTACTTGGGGTGGATTCTATTTTATTTAAAAAAAGCACAATACAAAATTGTATTAATTTTGAATGATTTTGAAGTTAAAACAGGATTCTTTCAAATAAAGAAAGATTGATAAGCTATTCCAGCAAAATCAGTAAAATATTTCTCATATTTATATTTCTACGTTCATTTAATAATTATTTTTTGTTATAAATTACAAAATTTTCTTTATTTGCTAGAGGGGGTATTGCCTCTCTCTCCCCCTCTCTCTCCCCCTCTCTCCCCCCCTCTCTATCCCCCTCTCTACCCTTCTCTCTCTGCCTCTCTCTCTTTTTTTCTCTCTCTATCTATGAAAAGGACTTTCCAAAATCAGTTGATGCACTTACAATTTTATTTATGCTGTTTTATTAAAAAATATTGTTATTCACAACTATATATGGTCGTTACTGAAATTTGCTAGTTTCCATACGAGCCCAAACAGGACAGCAGTAGACTGTTGAAAACTTTCTCTATATACGAAGTCTCAGAATCATTGGTTTTACCGTATGATGTGCTCTTATGCATATAAGGACTAAATGAACTGGTAGTAATAGTTTAATCTGCAGTTGGTATTGCAGTATACAATTTTCTTATGCATATAATGCCTAAATGACCCTGTAACAATTGTTGGTTGTGCAGTTTGCATGTAAACAGCAGTTTGCATATTTTCTCATGCATATAACGATGAAATAAACCAGTTACAGTAGTTTTAAATATAGTTGATTTTGCTCTTTACATTTTACTCATGTATATAACGATAGAACGAATAAGTTACAATAGTTGGTTTTGCGGTTTGCAAATCCAACTTATACATAAAACTTTTTCTTATACATAAAACAACTAAATGATAGAGTTCATGTAGATATATATAATATCCATAAAGACATGAAGGTGTAAGATAAATATAATTAAAATAATTTTTGCACATGTCCATTCCTGAAAACTATCTTCGATCTAATCGAAATTAAGTTTTATTCAATCGTTTATTGTGAATGACTTTACAAAGTCTTTATAAGAAATTGTGTAGTATAATACATATTTTTGAATGTTTTAACTACTTTGTATTTTAAGAAAATTCTTCACTTCTTTTCAGTTTTATACCATTTTATATATATATTTGGGAATATAAATGAATAATAGGGTTGAAAAAATGAAATACATTGAGCCCTATATGACCTAATTTTTCAAACATTTTTTAAGCGGATTTAAAATTCACAAATTCCTTCGAAAATTTTAGGTAATATTCAAATTGTTCCATAAATAATAGAAGAAAAAATATTCAGCGAAATACATTCAGCAGTTTTTTAAATGAAAATTAAAATAATAATTACACCTCTTATATGAAGCGATTACGTGACCTTGATATGAAAAGATCACATGACCCACTTCAAAATGATATATGGCATCCATCTTGTCTCAAAATCGAGATTTTTATTAACATTTTACAACAAAGTTGAAAAGTGTTTATGACTTTGTTTATTCTGTCTGTCTGTCTGTCTGTTAGCACGATAACTGCGTAAAAATGACTTTATCAAATGAAATTTTAGTATGTTGTTCCGACAGTCTGTGGAACCTATGGGAATATAAATAAATAATATCACCCAATTTTTAACACTTTACAACAAAGTTGAAAAGTGTTTATGACTTTGTTCATTCTGTCTGTCTGTCTGTCTGTCTGTCTGTCTGCCTGTCTGTCTGTCTGTCTGTCCGTTAGCACGATAACTGCCGTAAAAATGACTTAATCAAAATGAAATTTTAGTATGTTGTTCAGATGGTCTATAGGACCTATGGGACCTATCGCATTTTAGAGAAGTTTAAACCTGGCAATTTATATTTCAATACCGTCATTTGAATGAAGTTATTTTTTACGATGAAGGTTTAATTTTTAAAATATAGTAAATTAATGTAGTATTGTGATAAGTTTTAAAATATTAGCGAGGAATGTATTGCATTTAAAGGATATTTAAATAAAATTGCATTGAATTTGGAAAGTGTTTCATTATCAATGCTTTAAACATGATTGATCTCTCTTGTTTCAAATACATTAATAAAAAATCACATAAAATTAAGCATAATGTAAGTACTGTATAATATGTTCCCTATTCGTATGTAATATTCTGCGATAAATTTATTAATATAAATCTCGTGGATCTAAATCGTTCCATTCCTGAGAGAAGATAATTCAAGTACTACTTTTTTATTTGGACGCTAATAATTATTAACCTACTATAAGAATAACCTATTTTTCATCTATAACGCTTGGGGAAATTTTAGCGATCAATTTGCCAAATTATCGCCAACTTGGTGACTTTTTCAAATGTTGCCAATTTGGCGAAAATGTCGCCAAATTGGTAATAATAACGCTAAATCAATAAAAATGACGACTAATTGATGAAAAGTCACTATCTGGGAAAAGCTTAAGAATACACTATAAGAATAACCCATTTCTCCGTCCGTCCATTCAGCCATCCGTTCATCCATCCGTCTGTCCGTCCGTTCGTCCGTCCATAACGCTAAGCGAAAAGTTTGGTAGGATGTTGCTAACTCGGTGACTTTTTAAATGTTCTCAAAGTGATGAAAATGTTGCCAACTTAATAAAAATGACGCCAAATCTGAGGTAATAATTTGATAATTTTGAATTCCGTCGTATGACGTGTATAACTTCTGGTATATTATAAAGATCAATCATGCATTAAGCATTGATTATAAAACACTTTAAAACTGTAATGCAATTTTATTTAAACATTTCTAAAATGCAATACATTCAGTGGTAATATTTTTAAAATTATCATAATACTACAATAATTTATTATATTTGAAAACTTAGAACTTCATCGAAAAAAATGAACTTAATTCAAATGACTTCATTGAAATATAAATCGATTGTCTCTCTATGAAAAACAGTAAATATTTCATTCATACACTTTTTTCTATTCCATTCATTCATGACAAAACTACGATAATTTATTTTACTTAAAAACTTGAAACCATGGGGGGAAAATAAAATTAAGTCTATGCTTAAAACTTCATCCAAAAGTCTGCTATAAAATCGCTTGCGTCTCTATGTAAAATCAATGGCTGTTTCATTCATTTCAGCTATATTGCAGACTACAGGGCTAAATCATTTTGCATTAAAGAAATTCAGCAATTCTTATACAACTCAGCTGATAGTTTGATGTGTTTACTTTCTCCATAAGTAAAAATTAAGTTTCATTGTAGAAATAATCAAAGTTTGATGATCATTTTATATTCTAATTGCGTTGTTTCAGAATATAGATGCACAGAAATTAAACAAAATCAAAGCGGTTCTATGAAGGATATAATACTAAATAAAAAAGAAAAAGAAGTTTGACAATTACGATTTCGACACAAGGTGGATGGCCGTACCGTGCTGAAAACACCGGTTCTCGTTAGATCACCGAAGTCAGGCAGAATCGGGCGCGGTTAGTACTTGGGTGGATGACCACCTGGGAACACCGCGTGCTGTTGCCACATTTCGGGCGCGGTAACCCGGTGGTTTGCGCGCTGGATTTGCACGCTGCCACAACTGCCGCCGTGTTCATGCTGAGTACGATCACGTTAAACATGTGGGCCCGCAAGGTGGTGGTAGGGGAAGGAGGGTACGGTCCCTGTGGATGCCTCCCCCACTGGGTTCCGGTCTAAATTGGGTGGCACTTCCCGGCCGTCCAAAAGGTTAACTTACACCTTTCTGGTAGGTCGGATGGTCTGGGTCTCAACTACAACAACAAGATGGATGGCATTGATCGTTAAACTCAAATATATTGTCATTGCGCTATTTCAGAATATAGATTATCAATCCAAAACCCAAAGGAAATTTTGGTTCAATCTAAAACTAATTGGGTGATAGTATTCATTTATATTCCCATAGATCCCATAGACAGTCTGAAGAACATACTAAAATTTCATTTTGATAAAGTCATTTTTGCGACAGTTATCGAGCGAACAGACAGACAGATAAATAGAAGGAACAAAGTCATAAACACTTTCCTACTATGTTGTAAAGTGTTAAAATGTACTCTTCCCTCCGTTTATCTGTATAACTTGGCGATACATTTGGCAAACTTGGCAAGTAATCTTGCAGGATATCGCCATTATGGTGTTATTTCGTCCCAGATTGAAGAAAAGATCGTTAACGTTAATGAAAATGATGCCTAATTGATGAATTAATTATTAAAATATTTTGATATATAGACAATATGATTTATTGCGGAGACTATCAATGGTGATAATTGTCAATTATGAGTTACTTGAAGTATAAGTTAATTGCGTACTTTGAAATAGTATTACATGTTGCCATCCGAAAAAATGCCGAATGTACAATTCAAGGTTAAAAACACTGTACGGTGGATCTTATCATCATTTTTTCACTGTGAATGAAGTAAATTCATTGCATTATATAAGGAATGGAATGTTCTGCCCATATCAGATTTTTTTAATGTTATTTCCGCAACCTGTGAATACAGAAAAGCAAACTTAGAGGTTCCCATGTGCATCAATTTTCTTTAAAAAAAGTAATAAAAACTAAAAAAAAATCAATTACTTTTATTTTAATTTGTTAATTCCTTGAAATCTCTTAACAGTATTTGGATAATGTTGAATTGCGTTATTGTTAAGCCTTTGAGGATAATGAATACTGGAAACACCAATAATACAAACCTTATTTTATTGTATTATTTTTAGTATTAATGTAATTTATTTTATCTTATTTATTTGCAGAATTAAGGCTACATTTTAAAAATATTTGAATATCCACAATAAAATTGAAATGCATTCAAAGCATTCACTAAACAAAATAAGAGACCGTAAATTGCATTTATAGAATACACCGCACATTTTAAAGAAATATTCTTTACATGCATATTATCTAAAAGTTGTGTATTTTATTGGAAGGACACTTTTATTATTGGACTGGCTATATTATTATTGGGCTGAACTTAATAAGTCTCTGTATTTACTTTAATATCAATTAGTAAATACTCTGTATTTACTCTATGTATTTAAGAATTTTCTTTCTGAATTCAATGAATTTCTGCACTTCTCCGTCCGTCCGTCCGTCCGTCCGTCCGTAACGTTAGACGAAAATTTTGGAAGGATGTTACCAACTTGGCGACTTTTGAATGTTGCCAATGGTATGTTTTCTAAATGTATATTTAAATTAGAAAAGAGTATATTGAAATGTATATTGAAATTTAGAATTTGGTTCTTTTATTCGTACTGAATATAAAGAACCTTACAAATATATTTGGAATAACTGTATTTCATTTAAAAACTCACTGCTTTCAATTCAAAGAACATCTATTTGTACGATACTTAATGGATTGTTGAATTGCATTATAACAATCCCTGCACTGAAGTTAAGGAGTGATTCCGTTGAATCTAAAGAAACTGTACAAACTTAAGTCAAATAACAACTGCTGCAATAATGCTTGCTTTGTGTTAAAGAGAGCGTAATTTAACTGAAAAAATTGTTAAACTAAATTAAAAGACTACTCGTCTAAATAAATCAAGCATAGTTTGTTTCTTATGGAAAAAGTATTTAATCACTTAGTCACGAAGTATATTTTCTGAAAACAATTACCAAAATTTACGCAATATGCATTATAAAAAATCATTAATAAAATAGTAATACAATAATGAGTTAAATTATTAAACTAAAATTACTTTTACTATTTCTTTCATACATAATATAAAAACACGAATAAAATAGATTTTTAAACAATTTTAGATATCGTCCTATTTTGAAGAAGGAATATAATTAACTAATTATTAAAATATATGTATAAATAAAAATTTATGTGTTTTGTAAAGCTCTTGAATTTAATTTTTGTAATTGAAATTTAAGTATTAGGAAGAACAAAGAATGAAAATTTATTATTATAGAAATCAAAGAAAATTACAAAGATGACAATTTAATACACTTTTCAGTTTCTAATTAAAAGAGAAATATTTTACAATATAATGTTTTATTTATTAACGGTAATGAAATAAAATGCATATCATATTCTTCATTTTCATTTTTTGCACTCAACATAGAAATTATTCTTTTTATTGTAATGAAATATAATACAATTTCTCTTCAATTAATGAAATATGTTTAGACAATGCAGCTCGAAAAATAAAAGAAATTGTTAACGGAAATTAAAATAGCTACAATATACATTTGCAAATTAGAAAAATTTAATTTGCAATAAGTGCATTTTATAAATATTGCAAGCTGTTTTTAAGTATTTCATTTGACGTTGCTAATGAGAAAAGAATATGATAGTAAATATCGTTCAGTAATAAATATTTGAAAAACTGCTTGCAGATTTTCTTGGTTTCGTTTTAAAAACAAAGGTCAAAATTTAAATTTAACTGTCATAATTAACTTTAAACAACTAATTAAATATAAAAGAACAACTTTGAAAGGAAAATTCAATCAAATATTTTACATTAAATGAATCTAAAAGTGAAATTCCAAACAGTATTTCAACGTGCAAAAAATGTAATAAGATTTCTTATATCTGGACGTGATTGTGATTAATCCGGATGTGGACTAATATCTGGATGTGGTTGTGACTAATCCGGATGTGGACTAATATCTGGATGTGGTTGGGACTAATCCGGATGTGGACTAATATCTGGATGTGGTTGTGACTATCACGGACGTGGTTCTGATTGATAAGAATCTTCATAATACAATACGTCGTGCGTTATAACGGACGTACTTAATGCACTCGCATGAAATAAATAAACGTTTTCTGAATTTTATGCCTGCAATTTTTCGTCGCTTTTGTGTGGTCCATATTTCTTAACAGTTTTTGTTGCCACAACTGTCGCATAAGTCTTCAATTAATATCTGATATAATAATAGATTTAAAGAGTAATATTTCGATTCCCAAACAAGATTGAGTGCAAAAAGAAAGAGCTATTCCATCCAGTACAGGAAAGGGATTGTGGTGGACTCCCAGGGCAAGAATCTTACAGCGTTCTGCAAAAAGGTGTTGGATCTTCGAATGGTCCGAAAATGGCGATCAAAGTACTATAACCTCAGTCAACAAGTTTACGAAGGAAATGCCAAGAAGTCAAGCTTGGATCTAGCCGCTAACCATTATCTCCCGAGTTGGTCTGTGAGTTGATCTGTGAATCATCATCTGTGAATGGATTGTTTACAGAAGAGCAAATGTTTTGGCTGTTCACAGGACTGATATTCAAGCATTTGCCCTTGCAATGGCATCACAGTTAGACATATCCTCAGAAGAATTCAAAACATCACAACACTGGATGGATTGCTTCCGCATGAAATTCAGGCCGGAACTTGGGGTTTGGAGATTTATTAAGATGTTCCAGAAGAAGTTGACATGACTGTACTTGAATAAAAGTAAATTAGTATACATTAATATACGGATGAATGTAGATTATTGTACATAAATATATGAATAAATGTAGATTGTTGTAAATGAATGAATGTAAATTGTTTTGCATGAAAAAAATAAGACATCTTCTGAAAATAAGCTATAATGCGTATTTTGGAGCAAAAATTAATGTACGACCCTGTCTTATTTTCGGGAAAATACGATATTTAAGACTGTCAAAAACAGGCAAACTAACACTTTTAAAAATTTTAGGTACAACGTATGGCGCCTAGTGTTGAAATTAGGCACCTTAATCGAAAATCGGTTTAGTTCGGCATTGCCCCCTTGGTCGATACTATAATTGTTCTTCATTTTAAATTTTTAGCGTCTTAGATAACCGGAAGTTCTGGTGGATCTCTAAAGTGTTTCTCCCCCCTTTCCACTCTTTGTACGTCGCTGGGGTAGAAACCAACAATCCAACACTGTTAGGTTTAGACTTTTAAAAAAATATACTTCCTGCTCAATTCAGGGTATTTTAAATACCGGATTTACTAGGTTGCGGTCGATACAATAAGTAGACAAATATTCAGTCTTGTAGTTGATCGGTGTGATTTTAGAGGATTAGAGAATATACAAAGACGTTAGTAAATTATTTTAAATAGACTAAACACCTTTTTCAAAAAGACAATTTAGTCACGTTTAAACAACTATAATTACCCCCTTGCAACATAAAGCATCAATGCGTGTTTTAGTTCCTCATAGAGTTCATCTGTGTCGATAATACATTATTATAGAGTCATACATTACTAAAGAGTTCGTACATTACTAAAGAGCCATATATTACTAAAGAACCATAAGAGCTCGTGCATTACTGAAGAGCCATAAATGTAACTTACTTTTCACTACAATTTGAAAATAACATCTATGGTGCAGACAGTTGCACAACTCACATCCACGTTTCAAAACATAACTTCATGAGGCTAAGTAAGTTGCATAGTCATAAGTTAATAAAAATGATTAATTATCCAGCTGCAACAACCAGAATCGGCTTACATTACTATATACTACTTTCTCCTGAACCTAAAGTCCCATTATATTGAGTATTTAATGCCAGCGTCTTGGTATCACTAACTTATTTTCTTCCCGCAGAGATTTGCAGAATTGTAATACATTACTAGTTTTTTGACATGCGCTGCAGTAATTTATTTATGAATAGTTCTAAGGAGGACGAAATTAGCAAGACGATGATAATGCTATTATAGAATTTTACTTCATGGTATTGGAAAATACTCTGATCTGCGTTTTATGACTACACAAAAAAATGGATGATGCATGAAAACAATTTACAAAACAAAAACTCTTCAGGTGGTTAAAGTCAAATATATTTACGTTTTGATTCAAATCATCTAGACCCACGTTTCAAAGTTCTTACAAAGTCAACTGCATTCAATCTTGTTAAATCGCCTGCACTTAAAAATATCCTGACATGTAGGTGAGCTTTGCATTGTAGTTTGTAAGCGTCTTCCTATGGTAACCGTTTCCCTTTCATTCAGATACATATAGATATATTTTTTAATTCTTATTCTGCGCTTTAATCCAGTAACACCATAGGTGTCTCAAAGTGGGAATATGTTTTAAAATATTTTAACAAATAATTCAACTATCTAGTTATGAAACCAGCTCACTTTCAACAAGTATAAAAATATTATATTTCTATCAAAAATTATATCTATGTAGTTATGGGACAGCCCACTTTCAACAAGTCTAAAATGACCATAAAATGACCAATATGCTTTTGTTTCTGTAAATCATCTTTTTTTTTCTACGATACACGCATGCAATTTAAAGAGTAACTAGGTAGATTATTGTGTGTAACTTGGTAAGTTATCTAAAGTGCTTGTCTCTTTTCAGTGTCTCCAGAATCTCACTTGTAAAATTAAAAGACTGAATCTTTACTTATAATATCGATTATTGGACAGAAATTAACGGAAATGAATTTTTAATTTCTCTCCCGGAGTCGAAGAGAATATGAAGTATTTACAAATAAATTATACGAAGTCTTTGCAGACCCGGTAAAATCCTCCCAAGTGACCTTGAAGGCTCAATTAATATAGAAACAGAGCCTAACCGTTCAGGATATTTGCTTCCCTTCTTCCGGGAGAAATGGGAGAAGAGGATAAATAAGTCAGACACAAGTTAAATACGAAAAAACATAATGTCATAATTTCATGTTAACTTTTTGAATACTGTCGTACGACATGTTGACATTTCAATTACAGATAACAATCAATAACAATGTCAATATAGTTGCTAATAAGCACTTTAAATGCATCCAAGAGATTCAATTGAAACTTACACATAAGTGAAGAGCGTTCATCCCCTCCATCACCAACAACAAATCAGAAGAGGTGGTGTGACACCACAGGGGAAAAGAAAAAAGTAGTTCCAGAGTTTTTCCTGAAGTTTCGAAAGATTCAATATTCGACAGCGTCCTAGAAGCACGTAAATTTAAGAGTATAAAAAATCTCCTGTGATCGCACAAAGAAAATGTGGATCATCAATGTGGTGAGTATGCGCATAGTGAATACAAGTGGCTTATCAAGTAATACAAGTGGCTTATCACTAAATGTTAAACTACAATGAAAGGGAGGTAATTATCCAAATATCATATGTTAATAATGATCAGGAAGGCATGCAATTTATATCAATTATTTAACGGTACTTGAGTAAGAACTCAAATCTTAGTAAAGAACTCTTGCGTTTAAAATAAAAGAACTGTATATATGTTCGGTATAATAGTAGCAATGTGTTATAGATAGATGTGTCACTTAAATAGTTGTTACAGATATATGTGTCACTTAAATGATTTTATGAGTAAACGTTATGAATAATCAAGACATTTATATGTATGAAATTAAAGAATTGATCAAATTTAAATTATAGTTATTATTTTATATCTTGAGTGCTATTCTGTAGTATCGAGAGCTGGAGATTTCATACTCAACCCTAAAAGAAGGCATCAAAGGTAAGTCCTTGTAGAGTAAAATTTAGGTAAGGACATTTTACCTTGTGACAAATAGCATTTAAAGGATTACACAATTATGGCGCTTGGTTAGGGTACAATTTAAACAATTTTACGAAGAAGCATACATACGATTGCAGGCATTATGTAACACTTCATTTATGATAGCACTGTTGAGTTATTTTAGTCTCTGTTTTTCCGCAGATTCAGACAATTATTCAGAAAAACCGGAAGTTGCATCTCCAGAACAAGTGATGGAAATGTTTACTGTATACCCCAACCTTCTTCACCCCTATACCCTCCTTCCCGACCGTCCAAACAGTCACCTTACACCTTTCTGGTAGGTCGGACGGTCTGGGTTTCAACCCTTATACCCTCCATATTTTGATAGTCATCATATCACAAAAGCTTTTCATATAGATAATCATGAGAAATAGCTGCTACAACGGAAATTTCTTAACTGGAAGTAAAAACATTAACCAGAATTATAGGTCACCGAGCCAAGTCTGGATCCTCTGTAATTTGATGTGGAATTAATATTAGTCTTCATCTAAGCTCTATATGTAAACGATTTTAAAAAATGAGATGTTTAAAGGAACTTATTTTTAATCGAAAGAGATATAAATCCAGAAGAGGAAATATTTGGTTAACTGTCCTTTGCTTGCCAGAATTTAATACTGCATCCGAATCAATCATCATATAAGCACTACCATAGCCTATTCCGGGAAAAAGATGTTTGAAAGAAATTTTTTAGTAAACATTTAAATCAATCATAAATCATGTTTCAACGTGAACACTAAACTTTTTCAAAATACTAGCGGTAAATCTTGCTTAGAATCAACAGAAAATAAAAGAGCTGAAATACACACTATACAGCAAAATATTTATAAAATATTTTATGGAACGAAATGTCAAGCTATTTTTCAATTTTAATGAAAACGAAAAAGACGTAATAGTATTCTAAGCAATTCATTGAAAAATGAAAAATTTTAGAACAATATAACTAAAAGAAATGACGTAAGTAGTGAAACAAAATATTGCCTTGAGGGTCTAAATGTATGACTTTAACTGCGGTTAAATATAGAAATACATTTCTTCTTCCCTGTCTAACATATTAAATGATTAAGCTTTTAGTGAGTTTAAAGAAGAATGGCAAAACATCTGATTAAATTAAAATGCGATATGTGTTCCAGACTAATCCATTTATTGATTTATTTTTATTATTCTAAGTAAATATAAATTTAATCTATTTATAATATTATAAATATAATATATATAATTATAATATAATATATATAATATTACAAATATAATATAATATATATAATATTAATATATATAAATGAGTTTTCTAAATGCGAAAAGATGTTTCATTTTTTTATTAAATTAGTGTGTCTTGTGTATAGTTTATTTTGCTTATCTCTATGTCTATATGAAATTGATTAGAAACAAAATGGAGTTACATTTCAAAACAATGATAAATGTGAGAAACCAGGAATAGAACATGAGTCAGTTTGATTATTCATCCTACTAACATATCTATAAATTATATATATTGGTGTAAAAGTTAAGCATCAAACTTAATACGCGCAAAGTAAAGAATTATCCCAAAGATAATAGCAAAATTTGCATTTAGGTTATCCACTAACATAGACTCTACCTCTGAGTACATGCAAATTTTATCAGTTTACGGTATATGCACAAATAAGATGCATATATTTGCTACTCTATAAATACAACTGACAGTAGCGGACATTCTCATTCCAGTTTCATGCTATTCTCGTAAAGAGTGGCATTATCATTGTTAAGCAGAAACGGATTATGGAAAAAAGTCGTCAAGTTGATTATTTTTTAAGGATAAAATCATCGGAATGATTTAATTGAGACAAATCCAGTAAAGTTTCCAGAGCACTGAATGCGACACAATATGTAATCTCCAGACAGTGCAGAAGGTTGCAAAACACTAAAAATATTAGACAACAACCTGTATTAAGTCATCCAAGAGTTACAACACATCTGTATAATAGGTATCTGCCATTAACCAACTTCACGACGCCAGAGGACGGGGTCTACAAGGTAAATGTCTGAAAGGATGTATCCACCACAGGAACAAATGTCCCCAAACAAACATTTACAGAAGGCTCTTCAACAGTTATCTCTGGCTCACGGGCGTAAGCGTTTACAGTAGAGTCAGCAACATGGACACTGGACTCGAATCATTGAGGTAATGTGGTCTTCACTTATGAGTCACAGATTGCAGAGGTATTTCCTTTTTCTGAATTTCTGTTAATTTTTAACCAAAAGCATTAAAAGCGTGGTTTTCGATTCCGCACTATCTTCAATGTTTTTTCAGGATAAATACTTTTATTTATCCTGCTGATCGTAATCAGCTTTAATGGAAGCAAATCATAAGAAATCAAATTGATCAATGGTTAAATGGTTGATATTAGAAACTTGCCAATAGCTTTTCATTATCACATTAAAATTTTTATATGTTTTATATATATAGAAGCGAAGCTGAATGCTATTTTTATCTATCTTACAACGATGGAAATTTTGCTGGCCATTTCGTAAAAAAATGCCAGTTTTATTTTTTCAAGTACAAAGCTTTCTACCAGACTAAGTTTTGTACCAACTTTCAGCTCTCTAGAATGCAGTAAAGTATGAAGTTAAAACAGACAGGCAACCACACGCCAGTCATGACGATTTCAATAAAAGCTTTTAGAAACACTGAATCAAATAAAACACATAGTACAATTAGGTATCCTGAACAGAAAATATATAACAATCCTACCCACTAAGATGTGCCACACGAAGCTTAAGAAGAAATTTAATTCAAATGTGGAATAATTTTATCTCTAAAGGTGTTTTGGGAAATCGTCTTTATCATTAGTCGTGCTTGTCGATTTATTCACGCACAGTCCGATGAACAAACCAATTTTTTTCTGGTAATCAAACAAATCATTCTTTTAAGCGTCAATAATTTAAATTATACCATAAAGTTTTTTCATCACAAAAGCAATATGTCCATTTAGCAAAAGAAATAAAAATTACGTAATAAAAATTCAACTGAATAACAGGCATCATGCATCATTTATTGTTAAACTCGCTCCCTTTGTTTATATAAATGTCAGCTGTTTGTGATCGATCGTGGTCGAAAAAAAGAAATGAAATAAAGAACACTTTTTGGTTAATTTATTTTTTTACAAAAAAAGCCAAAATGACTGATCATATTTTTCAGAACAAACACATTTGTATATGAGTAAGTAACATTTTTTTCATCGTAAAAGTATTAACTCAAATGATATAACTGTGGTAGATACTTTATGAGTTTATGTGATACTAAAGTTTGGTTTTTCAAATGAAATAATTATTTTTTAACATTCTTTAATTTTAAACGGTATTAATATGTGTATTTTTATAGTTTGCAAATAAATTACTTAATTTATTAAGAGCTTCTCTGGCAGATAACTTATTATCCTCCTAAAATAAACTAAATTAATAATATTATCTCTGAAACAGAATATGCTATTCTAATGAAAATTTATGTTTGAATATGCAGTTAGTGTAAATAATTGTTTTAGAACCATCACTGCTTCATAATAATATATTTAGGTAATCACGTTCAAATCAATTGCGTACTCAGTAAACAATCATCTTATATACATAATATTTCTCTGCAAAAGATTGAAATTTCAAAATGCTCGGCTGGGATGTATTGTAAGATTTTTTTAATACTATTTTACGTCTGCTTTTCTTTAGAATTAAAAATAAATGTTTAAAACTTTTAAATCTACACAAGAATTTTTTTACAGAAAAAAATGCTCGTAAATGTTTTTGTATTTTAAAATTTCTTGAATAAAAGAAATATTTAATATCCTAAATACAAGAAATGTATTTAAAAGAAATATTTATATCTTGAATACAAAAAAATATTTTAAAAGTATTTAGTACTACACTTAAGTGTACGTGATACTGTAAAAATAAATCACCATATAATTTAAAGAAGGAGCATATATTTGCTTACATTTAGCATATAAACAACTGATCCAGAATCTGCCGTAAATTAAATATTTACAGAATTCAAGTAAAATGTTTAAAAGCTAAATTTGTTAAAAACTTCAGTAAACAAACCTGAAGTTAATAGTGTGTAGTGATTAGGGATTACGTTAACTTTCTAAATAGGTTAAATCAACTATAAGTTTTGAACTTAGCGAAATGTTTGCAACATGCACAAAATCTTTCAGGCAAATATATGGTTAGAATGGCATTTTCTGCTATAAGAAAAAGACAATTCAAAATTATAAACAGTTCTGAATTGCCGAAAAATTGCAAATGTAGAAATTACATATATTCAACCTTCCCTGCAGTTACGACGGTTGAGTACCCCCACGGAAATCAGATGTTCGAATATAAAATTACTTCAGTGCCTAGACTTGCTGCAATGCAGCAATCTGCCCTACTTTTAATTTTATTGAATACCTGGAATGGATCACCCTCCGTTGGCCGGATCTTTAATACATACAACTAAAAAAATCTGATGTGGGCAACACATAACTTTCCTTATATAATGTAATTAATTTACTACATTTACAGTAAAAAAATAGGTTTTTCTTATAGTAGATACTAATATTCTTTCCGGGATATTGAGTTTTCGACAATTGGTCGTCATTTTCATTGATTTAGCGGCATTTTTATCCATTTGGCGAGATTTTTGTCAATTTGGCAACATTTCAAAAAGTCGCCAAGATGGCGACATTCCGCCAAAATCTCGCCATGTGTTATGGACGAAGAAATAAGTTATTCTTACAACAGATAAATGACTATTAGCGTTCAAATACAAAAGTATTACTCAAAGTATCATTTTTTATGAATGGAACGAGCTAGATCCACGATAATAGTGCCACCCAATTTATTACATGGTATTACATATGAAACGTGAATTTTATATAACTTTGTGATAATTTTTTTGAAAAATGTGCAATATCTCGAGAACGGTTCATGTTAGCGTTCTAAATGTTATAGCGTTCTCATGTTAGCGTTAAATTTATGTCGATCGTTTTCTAATGAAAAATTACATAATAAATGCCTATTTGCCTAACTTTATTAGCGAATTTGATTTTTTTAAGATTTTTTCAAAATTCCATTCAAAAATTTAGGGGGTTTCTGAGCATTCGATTGCGTATAAAAACAATAAGCTTCCAGTATTTACGGATTGTGATTTTTGTACCAAATTTGGTTCGAATCGGTCCATTCGTTCCTCAGTTATCGTCTCCACAGTCTCACTGACACGCACACATACTTTCACACACACACACATCACTTTCAAAATGTTTGATTCGTGATCAGGAATGCTTGAAACGTGCTCTCCCGTCGAAAACTCGAATTCGAATTTTCGACCCCGTCACAAAACTTTCCTTATACATTATGTATATAAGGAAAGCAATAATACATTCACAGATAGCACTAAAATTTCTTCAATTCCCTTCTGTAGACAATTTCCACGTGGTGGAGGGAAGTGGGAGAATAATCACTTTGCGGAGAGCGGGACAGTGAATAAATTCAAATTATCCCACCCTCCGCAAAGCAAAAAACAAAAAGCTCTCTGCAAAGCTAAAAGAATAATTCAAAAAATTCAAAACCTGTAGAAAAGGAATGTGGCAACAGATTGTGATGATATTTATTAGATTGTATCAGTAGCTGGGTACCTTGATACAATCAAGGGCTTTGAGATTGTATCGGATTTTAATCTTTAACAATTCGTTAAATATTTCTAAGTTAAATTTCTTAAAAGGTCTTTGAGGCTCCTTATTTCAGGTATAAATGCTACAGTGTGAAAAACCTCTGATCTGTAGATAAACAAACAGATTTTTTTCTTTTATTAATACTGGTAAAGTGCCTACAATACAGATTCTTACTTATTCATTGAATTTTCATATTAAAACAACATTAAATGACACTTTTCTAAAAATAAAATAAAATTATAAAACTTATTAATTGAATTTTACTTAATCTCAACATCATTGTTCTTTCAGAATATTCCATTAACTTTATAAAATTTTTAGCAAATAACTCCACTGAATTTGATTTTATTTAATGTTCTATATGGGTAATATAATAAAGACATTTCTTCAAATTATTTTTGTATTTAATTTTACCTAGAACTTCATTTAAAACAACTTTTAAGTAAATGTTATTAAAACTTTTCTGTAAGACAAAAAAATACCGCCTAAAGGTAAGTTTGTTAAAAAAAATTAATTATATATAAGAATACTTAAGCATTTTTAAATATATCTAGTGAAAAGCTATTAATAATGGATAGAAGGTGAAAAAAATAACTAATGGGCCTCTGAATAAAAATTCGAAAAATCAATTTTAATTAAAATACCAGTGAATATAGTTTCAACTTTTTTGCGATTTGAATTCTTTCGTTAGATTTTTTTTTTATTCTCTTTAGGAATGTTTCGATTTTTTAAGAATGTCGTTTTAGAATTAATTTCATTAATCAATTTTTACTTCTCAGAAATGTACAAAAGGATATTAATCTTATATAAAAGAACTATCCTTACTTAGTTATTTGTTGATTTATTGTTATTCTGTTTGGATAGTATGTACGTTCTTGCTACAAAATAAAGGAAATTGGTCGGACATTCCAAGAAGAAAAACAAATTTAAATGGGATAAGCAGTCCATAGCTTTCCGATTTGATAATTTATTGCTTTAAAAAAGATTTTGTGATTTATTGTAATCCATTTTAAATGTACGTTTGAAATTTCAGCATTCTTTTTCGTAAAGTTGCCATTTTTCCAGGATGCTCAACTAAAACCATTTATAAATTATTTCGAGAGGGTTAATTATCTCCAATTGCAGTTTTTCTGATTTTAATTAAAGGCCTATTAAACTTTTATTACTTTTCTTACAATACATGGTAATATAAAGGGAACGAATTGGAATCGTAACGAAAATCTCACCTTGAGTTTTCGAAGGATCGACACGTTTTGGTCACTTCAGAATCCTCCCCCCCCCAAAAAAAGAAATGTACTTCCCCTGCAATACATGGTAATGTATAGGGAAAGTATTGGAATGATGTCGAAAGTCGTCGAGTTTTTGACGGATCTACACGTTTCGGGACCTCTAGAATACGAAAAAACTATTTTCAGCATGACGTCTGTGTGTGTATGTCTGTCTGCCTATGTATGCAATGTATGTATCCACTCTAACTCAAAAACTAATGGGCCAAATTTCATAAAATTTGGTTGGTAAGTCACTTGGGTGTGGCCCTGGTGGTGATTAGTTTTAATACGATTCAGGGTAAAAGAACTCACCTTTTTGTTACGAAATGACCCGTAAAGATTGCCTACATCCACTCTAGCTGAAAACTGATGGACCGAATTTCACAAAATTCAGTAGATAAGTCACTTGCAAGTTACCTTGGTGCTGATTAGATTTTGATATGATTCGGAAAAAAATAACCTGCCTGTTTTTGCAATTTGACTCGCAAAAATGGTCACAATCTAGAATAAAAAACTACGTATGTTCAATTATATCCATTAAATGCTTGTTGTATACATAATTTTTAACGAAGAAAAGAATAAGGTCAACCCCATTACACCAGGACTATCCGATCTCGAGATATTTTAGTTTTTTCGTATTTTCTGTGCACCACCTTTAAAAATAGGTTCATTTACCAAATGAAAACGATAATTTAATTAAACGTGAATTAAATTTAATTAAAATAAAGAGAACGTGGATATAAGTCTGCAGAGAAAGTCATGTGCAAACCACATCAGATTTTTTTATCTTGGCTGTGCAATATATGTATCCACTCTTACCCTGAAACTAATTAGCCAAATTTCAGAAAATGTAGTAGATAACTCACTTGTTGATTTGACTTCAGTACGAATCAGAAAGAAATTACCTGCTTTTTTATACGAAAGAACCCGTATAAATAAAATACTGTACATATTCACATGTGTCAATTCAATTCTTGTTTTGCATTCCAAAAGATAAGTACGAAAGTGAAAATTAGGCACAAATCAGAAACTACTACAACAATTTATTCCACCGGCCGTCCAAATAGCTGCTCTTAGTCCTCTGGACGAGTCAGACGGCCTGGGTCTTCAACAATTTATTCCAAATTTTACAGTTACAAAGAATAGGACTCTGCCTATTATTTGCAGGCAAGAAAAGAATTTCGAATATATACTAACAGATTAAAAAGAAATAAAAATGTCTGATGTGAGCAGCACATGACTTTTCTTATATAATGCTATGAATTTACTACTTTTACAATAAAAAAATCATAGGTTATTCTCATAGTAGATACTTATATTCTTTCCTAGCTATTGAATTTTCATCGATTAGTCGTCATTTACATGTCATGTAGAGTCATTTTTATCCATTTGGCGAGATTTTCGTTAATTTGGCAACATTTAAAAAAGTCGCCAAGTTGGCGCCATTCCGCCAAATTCATCGCCAAAACCTCCCCAAGCGTTATGGATGGAGAAATAAGTTATTATTATAGCAGATAAAGGACTACTGGCGTTCAAATGCAAAAGTATTACGCAAGGTATCTTTTCTCATGAATGGAACGAGTTAAGGTGCTATTACACACGGCAATTTTTATTGCCGATCTTCGGCAATTCCGCCCGTCAATCATACTTTAGGCTCCTCCTCTCTTAACAGCTGATTGTAGGGTTGCCATTGCGTTACTATCTATTCGCATGTATCGCCTTTAGATTTGTTTACTTGGCGCCGTTTCCGTGATGTACTTAACCACGTTTTTGAAGCATAACATAACCAGGTTTTTGAAGCACACAAGATGAGATCCAGGAATTTCAGGAAAAAAAAGGCTGCTTTAGGAGGAATTATTACCCTCTCTGCTGCGTATGCTTCTCTAACTTCACAGAAAAAGAAAATTTGGTCCCGTGAATGGCTAAAGAGAAAGCAACTGGGATGTTATGAAAACCTGATGAGGGAGCTTGCACTTTAAGTAAGTAAACAAATATTTTCTATCTATTAAAAAAAAATGTGTCTTTTAAATTACGATATTTATACTTTGATTTATTAAAAATGTCAAATATGCAATGTAATTTATTTTTGTTATACTTTTAAGGTTTGTAACTTGTAATTAATTGTTTTACATATCATTTACATTACCTATATAAATAATTTTAATATCGCTCATGTAACTTTGTTATACTGAATTTTATATTTAGTAGCTTGATTCTTTAATGTACAATGCTTTAATTCACTTAATATGGAACACATTATTTTATAATAATGTAATAAAAATATGTTTCTTGTATATTAATGTTTTGTTTATAATTTTATGAACTAGGACAAAGATGCTTTCAGAAGATGGTTAAGGATGGATACCGACTGTTTTGAATACCTATTAGGGAGAATATCTCATAAGATAACCAGGAAAGACACAAATATGCGTAAGGCAATACCTGCTGCAGAGAGGCTTGCCCTCACTCTACGATTTCTTGCTACAGGTATGTTCATTTGCATCCCCCCCCCCCATGCATCATTTTCTGCTAGTTTAATATGTATAAAATGATTTTCATTTTTTCTTCATAAATGTTTTTTAAATGACAAAACAAAGTTGAATTTTATTTATTAAAAATATCAGCCTATTACTGTGCAATACTTATGTTTATAAATTTTATTTCTTTTTCATAAAGGAAAAAAATCTAAACTTTAATTTTTTTTAATGGGCTTTATTTCACAATATTTTTTTATTACGTAAAGTTGATAAAACCACATTATATATTAAATTTTAATCATTGTGTTTGTAGTGAATTTCTAGTATCGGATTATATTGCCAATGTTCGTGTTGGTGACAACTCTGAAAAGTAGTCGTTAACCCATGGATGGCCCTATAACCGATAAGTACCTAATATTCCTGTATACAATTGTTATTAAACTATTGTAATTTTAAATACTTTATATACAAACAATAAATATATTATATCACAATGTATGCTACTTGAACTTGAAGCATATTTATGCAGCATGTTATGTTGATATAATATATTTAATGAATGTTTAATTGATTTTTTTGTCAGCATCACTTGTGAAAATAATTAATATAGTTATTCCTGTAAATTTAAAGAGTTTTTATTACAACAGCTATAATAGCAGATTCATAATTGTTTAAGCATACAGATAATCTCAATTAAATAATTTTGTTAAAGATTTATTTTTCTTTTCAGGTGAAACGCAAAGCTCCCTGTTCTATCAGTTCCGCATTGCTCAGTGCACAATATCTGGGATTCTGATTACAGTATGTAGAGCTTTGTATGATGAGCTGGCTGGGGATTTTATGTGCGTACCATCTTCTAATGCTGAGTGGAGAGAAGTTGCAAAAGGTTTTGAAGCACTATGCAATTATCCACTCTGCATTGGAGCATTAGATGGGAAACATGTTAAAATATCTCCTCCAGTTGGTTCTGGATCGCAGTATTTTAATTACAAGGGTAATTTTAGCATCATCCTTTTAGCATTGGTTGATGCTGAATATAAATTTATTTATGTTGATGTTGGTAAAAATGGCAGATGCAGTGATGGTGGTGTGTGGTCCCAGAGCACCTTAAAAAAAGCTTTGGATGAAAATACTTTGAGTATTCCTGAGGCTGATTTTTTACCAGGTACCCACACCAAAGTACCTCACGTACTAATAGCTGATGATACATTTCCACTCACACCTAGCATCATGAAGCCATATTCTGGACGTGATTTGAACCAAGATCAAATTATTTTTAATTACCGCTTGTCAAGAGCAAGAAGAGTTGTGGAAAATGCATTCGGCATTCTGGCTAATCGTTTCCGAATTTATAAATCGGACATATTAGCCAGTCCCGTTAAAGCCAGGTCATATGTTCTGGCCACATGCATTCTGCACAACTTTTTGCGATCCAAAGCTTCATATGTCACAGACCCAGATGTGCAATTACTTGAGCAAAACAGTATGGATAATTTAAGACCATTGCCAAGGGACACCAGCCGTGGGACTTACCATGCAAAGATTATTAGAGAAAAGTTTTCTAATTATTTTAATGGCATTGGAACTATTGCTTTTCAAAACGAAATGGCTTATTTACATTGATGAAATAGAATATTGCATTTGTAATTTTAAATATATGTTTAAATAAAAGTATTAAAAATTTTGATATACTTGTAAAAATTTAATCAATTTTTGCTTTCTTAAATAATAGTTCAATATAAAATGCTTTTGGAAAATATAAATGAAATGGAAAAAATCAAATACACAATTAAAAATTGTTGCAATAGAAAAATCAATACAATGTAAAAAATTTGAAAAATGATGTCATATATTAGACCGAGCGATTTTTGTATAATAAGAATATTTTACAAAAAGGTACGATCTCTCCTGAACCAGTACTATCTTGATTTCAAAATGGTTGGCAACCCCTGCTTATGTTGTACTGCAAGTGTTCCACGCAAAAAAAAAAAAAAAATGTCAGAGTTTAGTGTTCCCACACTTTAAACAGATTTGAGAACCACTGCTCTATTGCATTTACTTATTATGTTATTGCATATGAGGGACCAGACTCCACTTTGATTTTCAAACATGAGTCTTGAAAACTTGCTTGTTTTGTTGATTATTACTTGTAATATATCAATACTGTAATAGATTAAAACATTTAATTTTCTTTAAAAGAGGCTGTGAACTATTTATATTTAGGCCAGAGTTCAGAAAACTGAAGAGAGGGCAGTTCTTCAATATCTGAACTGTAATTATTTGTACTACTAATTTGTACACGTCAAATCGATCAACTTATATAGCAGATTGACAAATGAATAGATCACTAAAGTCATTTTATTTAAAACATCCTTCAGACATACATACAATTTTTAAAAAGCGTTTTAAACATGCTAGAGATGTTAAACGTCTCGTATGTCTCAGACGAGAGATTTTACTTTATGAATCCCTTTACATTTACCTTATATAATTTAAATTTGTATATTGATGTTTAACTGACTTATGACAATATGTTTTTCTTGATTTTGTAATTTTTAGTCTGGTATATGATGCATAAAATATGTTTTGTGGTAATGTCAATTTCAGGATATGCAAATTCAGCTTGCCAGTAGTAGATTGTGTTTAAGCATGTTGGCAATTTTTCTTATTTTAGCGCCACTGAGGAAGGGTATGATGATATCCGAAAGTGCTCTGGCTTTTTAAAAAATTGTATGTACGTCTGAAGGATGTTTTTAATGACTTTAGTGATCTATTTATTTGTCTGTTATATAAGTTGATCGATATAATTATCTGTATCAAAAATATCAACATCATCACACACATCAATGTATTTTAAATAAACTTCCACATATTTCACTTATATCACTATGCAATTCATTCATCAATTGTACAAGAAATCAAGTTATAATTTTTCTGATCTTAACCTAATACAGCAGCTTTAATGTACAAAAGTAGCTTTACCTAATGGTGATAAGATTTGTGAAATGAATCTATCATTACTTTTTCCATACAACTTTTCTATCTTTTGAAAATGGCGTAAGTTGATGACTCCCACTCTTAAAATTTATTAGTTTCATCACTGCTAAACAAGCAATAACATCAATACTTGGTTAGTAATATTTTGTTCAACTCTATTACCATGTTAACAGAACCTTATGTGTTCTGATGGATCACAATACAAATATAATTATTGTTTAAAAAATTATTCATTAACACAAGTGAAAGTACTAACTGTAATTCATTAGGTTAAATGTTTAAGGATCTGCATTGTAGAAAAATACAATAACAATTCATTTGAATAATTTATTTACATTAGCATTTGTATTTAGCGTCAAAAATTAGGTTAGAAATATCCCTCATGAGGAAATCTTTAGTATAGCTATCTTTTATATCCAGCAATTCTGTAGCAACATATCGGCCAAAAGCCTCCTCACGGCTTTCAATTTTACTATCCTCTTTAAATATAGTTGCTGCATAGTCAATAGCAGCAGACAGTTTATCTGTTTCAGATTTTTCTGCATATCTCTTGCGTTTTCTAGATGTTGGTACATTTGTAGGTACTGAATCAACTGGAAGATCCATGTTTATCTGAAACAAAAAATAATTCTAATAAAAATAATCTATACAGAAGAAAATATATTTAAATTATTAAAACATTTTCTGCTACCAAAAATATTTGGGGAATGTTTTATTCTTCAGATCTACGAATTTCGCAGGATATCGCTAGCTTGGTAACTTTTCTTAAACATTGTCAAATTGATGGAAATGTCCCCAAATTGATAAAAATGCTAAATTAATGAAATTAATTTTTTTTAAAGAGAGTATTACGGGGATTATTGATATTTTCAATTTATTACGTTATCTGTTTTATTTTGGCAAAGATATTTTAGACTCATATAGTAGTAATATGGGTAATCTACTACTAACACATGGACATATCTTCTAATGTACGACATTATAATTAGTATGGGTATATATTTCCATATAATTTTAGCATATATTGGAATCAATTAATGCCTTCAGGTTTATTGATATTTTTAATTTATATATGTAATCTACTAATACAGGTTATATCTTCTAATATTCGCGTATATATATATAGTACAGGTCCCATACAATTTTAAAGCTTTTATTTTGCATATATCAATTCAATTTCATATTTTTTGTAAATTTGCTTACAAAAAAGGCCAGGATGTTTTTCTTCAGACCTGCTCATAAAGATAATTTGGTATAGCGAGAACAGAGATTCTTAAACTTATTTTTAGGAGCATTAAATTAAATATTTTTACAGAATATTTTGATTAACTTGATTAAAATGGCTATTTATTATGCAGGAAAAATACCCTAATGATTGTTTGTTTTCAAAACTTTATATAGCTCATAGAGAGAATGTAAAATTTTTAAGAAGAAAATAGTGTTATTTTCATTAATTAATATGTCTTTCATGTACGATATATTTCAAAACATGGATTCACGCCCAGACCAACATTGCAATCTTTACATTCATAAAAACATTGTCTGCGAGTTAATTAGAAATACCAAAGTTCAACGAATCTTCACTATCTGCAATACTTTGGTATAACTAGACATTTAGATTACTGCCTTTGACGATATCTCCTAGATGCAAATGAGCGAGTATGGTCTTTGAATGCAGCTTTGAATAGTACAGTACTTACATTTGATACATTTTCTTTACAACTTAGAACAGAAGAATCCAAATTTGATTCACTGTCTGCTGTAATAAAAGTTTCTGTTAAAAAAGACAGTCTTTGAAAATGTTCCCATGTGGAACCAACAGCAATTCCAGCTGAGCCACTTTTCATGGCCTTTACCATTTTCAATTGTGAGTTGAAATACGTCCGTAAATTCTTAAATTTACTTGAAAGTTTAACTGAAAAAGAAAAAATAAGAACAGATTTAAAATTTGAATTCCAATCATGAAAACTAATAAACAATTCTATCAGATTTTACATAATGCATTTACAGATATTACAGATTGTGTTGCAATAGGTGCATTTGTTCTTGAGTTATCATTTATATACAGTCTAACAGGAGAGTATTGGTAGTACACTGTACTCCCGATTATTCATGCTAATTAATGTTCGGGTTTACACGGAAAATCGGAAAACACGGATAATCAAACAATGGCCCTGTAACCCGTAAATAAGTTAAAAATGAACAAAAATCCACCAAAAATTAACATAAAATTTAAAAAACAGGGTCTAAACAAAAAATACTTTAAATTCTATGGTTTAATTAAAGTAGAGTAGAAGTAATAAAAAAAGAAAACTTACATAGAAAATTAATTTTTCTTCATAAAAAAAAGTCTGTAATATTCTTTTGTTTATGTGCCGTGTTTGCACTTATTCTGACAATTTGGCGAATATTTTGCAATGCTATCATGTTGTTATACTAGAATTGAGAATGTTGGCCCATATAGTCCAATAGCTTGTCTATGCATCCCAGTGACTCTGTGTGGCTCACTCTTGCCGACTCTTCTTCATTTCCACTCTCCTCTTCCCGCTCTTCTACTGCTTCCCCTTGAGTCACCGCATCTACGATTTCTGTATCCGTTAAAATCTGATACCCTTGATCGGTTGTCTTCTTTTAGCCATTGTTCAACGTTTTCTTCATTAACGTTTTGAAATTCTTCAACACCAGAAATGATTTCAATAAGGCCTGCTGCTGATACCTCTTCGTTGGCACAATCTGGTACTGCTGTACCGGGAATCAGTTTACTCCAGGCATTCTTTAATGTTGTACTTTTTGTTGAAAAAATCGAATGTAAACATCGCGATTCACGTTTCTCGTGAATGGACGTTCATGCAAATTTCTTGTGAACGACTCTTCCCGTTCACCAGCATGAACCATGACGTTTTTCCATCATGAGGAGTCATGCAAATCAGATTCCCAATGCGTACGCATCTCATTTGCATATCCGGGGGCATTTCTGGAACAGTCCATTATTGGGTATATAAGACAGAACTTTCTTGAAGCATTAATCATTCTTCTTCTTTTCGGATTCCATTGGATTCATTCCAATCATACTACGATCTGTTAGGACGATGTTAGCAGGCTATGGCTAACATATTACGACGATAAGACAGACTTAGTTCTTAATCTTCGCGAGTTTAAGTCGGATGTGTTCTATTTATAACACAGACTTGTAAGTTCTGCTAAGTGACGGCATTTTGATAAAGTTACGTGCAGTTATTCACGACGTTAATTATCTGAGTTCATTAACGGTGAATAGTATGAAGTCATAGTGTATTGGTGCTTCAAGTTATTGAATCTTTCCTGCCAAGTGTGATACCAGCGGTGGTGGCTTCGAGCAAATACGCACGTTATCAAGGTAGTATAAGTTTTCTTATATACTACAAAAAGATGCTTCAAGAAAGTTCTAGAACTTTTTGAAAATTAATGGGAGGATTATTTCATTTTCCTACCTTACTTTCAACATTTTTGCAATTTGCATTGCCCACTTATCTGCTAAATTAAGTATTATGGTTATCAGATGTATTTAAATACACTTTTAAAAAATTTTAAATACACTTTTTAAAAATTTTAAAGTCTGATGTATAGGTAATCAATTACATATGGGGTATCTGCATTTCAAGCTAAATATTAGACTTCATTTTACCGGAAATGACCTGAATGAAACGAAAATTTTTTTCTGCATAATATTCTAACAAGTATTGTTTTTCGATAATTTTTGACATTGAGTTTTATGTTTCTATAAGGCACTGAACAATTAGTACAAAATATTCGTACCATCAGGTAGTGATAATTAATCAAAATGCCAAAATTAATTTAACTTTGATTTATTAGTGTTTACAACTGAACACGAAATACCAACAAACTTGTACCAACAAACTTGGATAGTCCAATGGCAAAACAAACATAAAATTTTCTGGATTATATTGTTATTAATAACGATGGTAATATTACTTTAAGAAAAATTAACAATATTTATATCATAATGCTCCAGCTACTAGTACTATTCTATGGGATAGCAAAATAACTTTTTAGCACTCGGTAAACAAGGTGTTTATGGCTAGATGAAAGAGGTATTCAAAATTTGAAATCACATTAGCAGTCCCACAACGAGCAATGGTTAACCAGTTGGTACAGACATAAAGATGACAGTTGTAAAAATACAACTAGTATGCTATACATGTAATACAGATTTCAATGTACTATTTACTTTTGTTTGTTATCTGCTAAATTACATAACAGTTCCAAAAACATTCAAAAATTTTTGACACTTGAAATTACAACATAATTATACAGTACTAACACATAACAAAATAAAGAAAATGCATATTATAGGCGCATTCAATTTATTAAAATCTTTTCGCAAGCAAAAGCTAAAAGAAAAAACAAATTTTTTTCGTTTAGGGCAGGAATGAGTTTAAAACATAATTTGATGAGTTACAAAAGCAATCTATTTTTGATGACAATAGGGAAAGTGTATAAATAGAATAGTATAATTATTAATATCCATTTCTATGCATTGCGAAAATAAACATTGTAAACGGCGCCTTGTGCGACAGAATAATTCGCCAAATTGACAAATTCTTTAAAGTAGCTAATACATATATAGCAACATATTATTAAATTTAAAATTCACGTTTGAATATATGAAACTATACATTAGTAATTAAAATGGATAAACAAATGTAAAATGAAGAAAAATTTTCTTACCTGTTGTAAACAAATCCGATGACAGCGGCCATGTAAAAGTGAGAACGCCGCTTATTTCAGCCCATGTAGCATTTTTAAGGTCTTTTTTGTGTAATTGGGATCTTTTATATCCCACAAATGTCTATAATTCTGTATCGTCTCAATCAATTGTTTTTCCATATCCACATTCCAACGTAGCTGAGATGATGGAGATAGGCTCGCACTCGCACTCATAGACGCCATCTTTAATAACAGAAAGGCGGAGAGACAGAACGTCACATCTTGTCAGTTTCTGATTGGTTCGCGCTCAGAAATTGAGCAATTTTTACTGTGGAGTAGGAACGAATTGCGGCAATTCCACGGCAAGTTTTCTTCCCATTGAAATGTATGGTGTTGCTGGAAAATTGCTGGACCGAATTGCTCCGTGTAATAGCACCATAAGACCCATAAGGAATGATGTCACCAAATTTACCGCATGATATTACACATGAAAAGAAAACATGTTTTTCAACAGTTAATATTTTTTTTATTTATGGGATTTTTTGATAAATTTATTTGAAAAACGGACAATATCTAGTAAACGGCTTTTGCTATTGTTCCAAAATTTATGTCAATGGTTTTCTATAAAAACTTACATATGAAATGCCCATTTGCGTAACTTTATTAGAGGTTTTGATTAGCTGATGATTTTTTCAAAATTTCACTCGAAAATTTAGGGAAGTTTTGAACATTCGATTGTCTTTAAAAACAATAAGCTTTCAGTAATCATGGATTGTAATTTTTGTACCAAATTTCATTCGAATCGCTCCATTCGTTCGTGTGATATCTTCTCCACAAACTCGCTGACACACATACACACACACAGACATCACCTCAAAAATGTTCGAAATGTTATTGTATATAAGGAAAGTAAAAATGGAGGAAACGGCAGGGCATAGTTCAGAATGTGAAATGTTTGTCAATAAGGAATGGGCCTCCTCTCACACAAATGCAGCCATTGCAATGACGACTCATACTATTGGTTAAGTGTTCGGTGAGGTCGAAAAGCAGTGATCGCCACTCTTATATGACAGCACGTTGGAGCTCTTAGGTAGTGTTTGGAGGGATTTGTCGGGAAGTTACAACTCTCCCGAAAGCAGCCCATACATTATTGTATGTAAGGAAAGTAATTCTATTGCGTTTCATCCTCTATTGCGGTTAAGTCTGTGGAATACGCTGTCCACTTTATTCGCTGAATTCTCTCTGTCATCAGATAATCGCTAACGACATAGTTCCATATGGCCGGACATTGTCATCCTTAAGTACAAACAGCACCCGCTGAACCTATTGCACCTGCATAACGGTTAACATAGGTATCAAGGATTTTACCGCGATATCTTTGACCAGTCACAGCAACGTTGAGGAAGAAATGGAAGTCAGTACGTCCGTCGAATGAAATCCTAGCCCATACAAGGATACCAGAACAATAAAATAAGCGGCGTTGGACGATTCTAATCGCTTGATACCGTGTACCAGCCTTTCTCCATACGAAAATCCTTCTATCGTCCGACTGCAAAGCGAATCTGGACTAAGCGGTGAATAGGACAATCGGCTATGGTTGAACTGACGTGCTCCTTACACCACTGGAGACGAGCAACTCTGTGCCTTTCAGACAGTGAAAGACAAATGGATGGCCTTCACGCATTAAAACCATGGTCATGCAATCTCCTTCTCACAGTTGTAACGGATACAGGCCTACCTGTAGCTGCAGAGAAGCTAGAAAACAAGTGCCGTAGCTTGCCTTTTGCATCTGACCAATTACGCTAAGTTCCGTCGGAAGATCTTATAACTCGAGGGCATCCCAAGCATGGCAATCTGCTTATTGTTCCGCTGTTCTGGAATTGGGCCCATAATCGTGAAATCACAGAATGGCAGATGTCGTACGGCGTGCACGACATTTTGGTAATTTCAATTACGGATGCCAGCCAAAATAATGACCTATTTAAATGTTGCAGATCGAATCAATGGCAATCCAAACATAATAAGCAGCGCGCATCCCCTCCATCACATCAACCAATAAAAAGACGAGGTATGACACTACAAGGTGATAAGAAAAAGTGTTTTCGAGAATGTTCTAGAAGTTTCCACGAGATTCAATTTCGACAGCGTCCTAGACGCACCTGATGTTTTTGAGTGGTATTCAAAAATATCTCCTGCGATCGCGCAAAGATACGCGGATCGGCAAAAATTGTGATGTGTGAACGAAAAATGAGCACAGTGAAATAATGGCGTATTAAAATATTATACGCAGGCTTCCAATATAGTGTTGGCTCCATCAACTATCGAGGTACAAGCAAACAGAAGGTATGGATATGTTTCATCTGTTATAATGATTAAGGAAGGCACACAATTCATAGTACCTATCGTGTCATTAATAATAAGGTCGTACGAACCTATCGCAATAACGAGCTCGTGTATTGAAACTAAATGAACTACTCAGATTTTCGGTAGATAATAGTAATTGATGTGTTCTAAATATATGTGTCTTGTAAATTATGTGTTGAAAATGTATGTGTTGATTAAATGTTGTTAAAGATATATGTGTCCAGAAGGATTTAGGATTAAATTTAATAATCAAGATCTCTCTACATGTATATGTACGAAAGTAAATATTAAAGTAATTGATTAAATTTAGATAACGGTATTTATTGATATTTTGTGTGTTCGTCTCTCCAGCTTGAGAACCTGGAGCTTACATGCTCCACCCTTAGTGTCGGCATCATAGGTAAGTTCTATAGTAATAATTTTGATAAGGACAATTTTACCTTATGACAGCAGACTTTGAGGAATTCAGTATAAAATGAGGATTCAACAAAATTCGGCATTTCCAATAAATTGGCAGGATTCTAACCTGTCCGTGGCTCACTATCGCTGACCATCATCTAAACGCCTTCTTCGGGACATATCTTTGGATTTTCATCCAAACTTCCGTAGTAGAAGTAAGGACGCATAGAAAGAAACACCTGCTTTTACCAAGACACTGCTTTACATATTTGTAACGGAGTGAATTGCTATTATGCTCGTGTATCTATAATTGTATATTGTACAATTATTTGCATATGGTATAAAGCAAGTTTTGTCCCATAAAATTCATTCATTCGCTCTTGATCTAAGAATTTGCATTTTGATTTTATTTTTGGAGGAGAGTGTATATAAATTTTTGATTACGGAAAGAGTAACACAAACCCCATAACTCTAGAATGAACCATTTTCAGGATAATTTAGAGTTTCGCATTTTTGCAACGTCGCCTTTGAAAATACGACTAGTCGCCAAATAAAAATGAAAATTGAAATAAAAATAAAAATTCAGCGCTATTTCAAATAATAATCAGTGTTATTTTGCATTACTACAATGCTCAGTTATATCTCACTTTAATAACTAATTGTGTTAATAGAATTAATTGTGTAGTAGTTAATGTATTTTATTCCAGGAACTCACACAAAGAAATTATGGTGGGTCTTATGGGCGACGACATGAATGCTTATGGTATACGATTTACGATCATGCTTATTCTGAGTAATTTAATAATTATAAACTCCAATATAAAATGCATTTTTTAAATGTGTCCAATATTAATTGAAAATTTATGAATGTGTGTGTCGTAAAACAAGTGTAGTGCAAGCTCGTTTAATGGAAATTCGAGCATAATGGAAAGTGAAACAGAAGCTAAACTCCTCCAATAATTACAAGACAATTGAAACAGATAGAGTAAGTACCACGAATTGCACTTTTATTTACGTTCCAAAGTGAAATGGTGGAGGACGGGATCGCTCGAGAGGAGTGCTTAACCCTTGAATGACTGACATATTTTTTATTAATATTTTTCAGCGTAGTTGAAAAGTATTTATGGATTCGTTCATTCTTCTACCTGGCTATCCATTCGCTAAACAACAGTCGTAAAAATGACTTTATCAAAATGATATTTTAGTATGTTGTTGAGACGGTCTGTGGGATATATAAGAATGTAAATGAATAAAATCACGAAATTAGTTTTGGATTGAACCCGAGTTGATAAAGTGAAATACATTAAAGTGTATGGGGCCTAATTTTTCAAACATTTTTTAAGCGGTATTAAAATTCACAAATTGCTTCGTAAATTTTAGGAAATATTCAAATTATCTCATAAAATATGTAGAAAAATTTCATCAAAATACGTTCGGTAGTGTTTTAAATAAAAATTAAAGTAATAATGACACCCATATATATGAAGTGATCACGTGACCCACTTCAAAATAAAATATGGCATCCATCTTGTTTTCCTAGTGTAAAAATCGTGATTTTTAAAATTCTTCTAAATTTGTATTTAGTGTTGCATCCATCCTAAAACTGCGTTATTTTTGCTTATTTTCTGTGCATCTATATTCTGTGCCAACGCAATTACAATATTTTTAAGTTTAAATAATCATCAAACTTTGATTATTTCTACAACCGAATTTCTATAGTCTAATTTTAATGAATGCAGAATGTAGACAAATGATTGTAAGATGAGTTGTATAAGAATTACTGATTTTTTTTTCATTTTTTAGCTCAGGAGCCTGTAATAAAAGTGATAAGAATGAAATATTTATTTATTTTACATAAAGAACCAGACGATTTATAATTCGAAGACGTCATTAGAATAAAGTTCTTTTTTGTTTCGATGACGTTTTAAGTTTTCAAATATAATAAATGATTGTAGTACTATGATAATTTAAAATATAACAGCGTTGAATGCATCGCATTTTAGAGATATTTAACTAAAATTACATTTCAGTTAGAAAGTGTTTCATAATCAATGTTTTATGCATGATTGATCATTCTTGTTTAACATGACTCTGATGTCACGGAAATAGTAAAAGCACACATTTTGTGCTCTGGCCGAATTGGTTAACCGCGACTGTCATTCTACTCCACTGACGTCTTTGAACCTCACTGAGGAAGGTGTTCACAGAACAATTAAAAACCTCTGCGCCAGTTGTTTACGTCTGTATATTACCACGTCAAAATTAGCAAACTAATTTTATTATTAATAATGTCAAAACTTGCTGTGATTTGACATTGACTCTCAGAATCGTCCGTGGTCTGTGGCGTTACGAATTACGAAATGTTAAGCTCGAGAGATCAAGCAGACAATATTTTAATTGGTTGTGATCGCCAAACCTTATAAAGAACCTTGCATCACGGGGGGGGGGTCATAATGGGGCATGGCTGATTTAATTATTTTTACCTAGCTCCGCGGGTACGACGACATTGGAATTAAGAAAGCGCGCATTTTATTCTCGAGACCGAATTTGTTAACTGCGACTTTCCTCTTATTCCAACGACGTCACTAAACTTCCTTGGACGTCACTGGATCTTCTGTTCATAGCCCAATTTTAAATGTTTGCTCAAGTTGTTTACGCCACTTTAACATTAACAAACTATTTTAACTGTAATAATGCATGGAGTTTGGCAACTCTTCTCAAAGTTTACTCTGGCCAGTGACATCACGCATACGAAACTTAATTCCTATTACGTCAAGCTGACAACTTTTTTATTTGTTACTCTTCTGAAAACCCAACCTTGTATTAAAGAACCTTTCTTGTATCGCTCGCCCCACTCTTTGCTTGCAGACCAGTGAAAGAGGCCAGCTTGGTATGCCATTTTGTTATGCTCCGAGTTGATTGTTAAGCATCAAGTGAGTGTCAAGCAGCGTGATTTATATTTTCGTTATATTGTATACAGTTTATGTTAATGAGACTTTCGATTATTGTAATAATTATTAAATGTAATAGTTATGCCAAAATGTTGTATGGAATTCGTAAAAGCATATCGTGAAAATCAATATATAAAAAACTGCCATGGGACAATCGACTGTAGAGTGGACAACAGCGTACGAGAGAATTTCGAACGACGCAAACGGCATTGGAGTGTGGTGTGCACGGTGCTTGCTGCCGTAGTGACTTGAACTTGAATACTGATCCAGCAGTATCATCAAAGAAATCTGGGACGACGATCGACACGGTATTTTCTATGTTTCCCGGCCGCCCATTTTTGCTGCTTTATATCTTCGGATGAGTCGGACGGCCTGGGTTTTCGACGGTATTTTCTATATATACAGAACAGTTACAGTGGCAGAATTATGTTTTTTTTAACATATTATCTGGATCGTATTTTTACTTTCGTATACGCAGTATTTACTGAGAAAGTATTGTTTTCCCGAAAATTTTCAATTTCAATATTTTGATGCTAAATTATGTTTTAAGACCTTCTGAAGACGTTTAACTATTTTTGGTATGATGTATTTGGTCGATTTCTTGGGTATACGATAGCAGCCACAAATATTAATGGATTTTCACAAAACTTTATATCGGGTTTTTTTTATCAAGAAATCTTTAATTACATAGGCGTTTTTTTAATTCGAGCGAAAATTTTGAATTTTATTCTAAATTTTATATTTTTAACAAGGCAGCATAGTACAAAATTTGGCATAATCTTGTATAAAATGGTTTATTTATCGTTCAATGATCACAAGACTTAATAGTTTCAATTAGTGCTGTGAAAAATAGCCGGGGCACATTTTTTTTGCTCGTGACGTCAGTGTCCCCCCTCGAAGGGCAAATTACCTCTAGAGGGAGTACATTATCAAGTATGGTATCAATCAAAAAAATTTTGTTAGCTCGTTAAAATGTACCAAATGTAATGTTTCTATAGTCGTAATCATTTGGATCCACGATACGAATTTTTCAAAATATTTTATTGTAATATTTGAAAACAAAAAATTCTAATATGAGAAAGTCAAATTAAGCCACAGCTAATTTTAACATGGCAATTTATATAGGGCAAAATTTGACATAATCATGCCTAAAAAGATTTATTTGGGTCTCAATGATCACAAAACTTCAATGATCACAAATCAAATGATTAAAAACTACTTTTAACAAAGTTTGTGAAAAATAGCCACAATACAAAGTTGTTCGTAGTGTCATTACCCCCTCCCCCCTTGGAGGGCAAGTTATCCTCCGGGTAGGTACATTGTCAGGTATGGTATCACTCGAGAGATTTTTTCAAGCCCTTTAAAGTGAATGGTAACACGTTATGGTTGTAATCGTTTGGGCCTACAATACCGATTTTTTAAATTTTTCTTGTAAAATTTGAAAAAAGATTCTGGTATGAGAAAGTCAATTTATGCCACACTCTACTTAATTTACGTATTGTATTGTGTATATTATATAATTAAAACACATATATTTTAAATTTTCTGAAATACAATATATAAGTACATTTACCACTATATGACTGTTATAACACTCTAGAATTTATAAAAAAAACCTCCAGATAGAGCTTTTAATTTTCACCCTGACATCATATGGATTTTCCCATCCATTGATAAACACAGCCGACAAAACTTAAATATTGAAATTATAACTATTATATTTCAGATACTAAGAGCTCATCCAAAATCCAATTATATACACGTACAAGATTTTCAAAAATATACAAATTCTTCCTTGTTCATAGATAGCGCTTTTAGTTTTTAAGATATAAGAATTACAATCTTGAAAAACGGCAGATTTTCACTCTTCTTCGACTTGGATTTCCTAATGCGAATGTTTGTCACTTACTATTAATATCTATCTTTCATAATTCCAAAAATATTTCGAGTGAAAGTAAGTAAAATGAAAAATGACTTGCTCAGACAGATATATATTTTTTTCTTTGAAACAAATGTTCTAAATATTAATATATCGAAATTATTTATGTATTTCATCATCCAGTGAAAATCCATATTTCCGAAAAAACAAGAAATACTACTTACTTTTTTATGTATTAAGTTCGAACATACAGGGTCGAGTCCCATTATTGTGACCACCTCCTACATTTGACGTCAACAGCGTGCAGCCACTGAAACAAGGCACGGGTCGGAAGTTGGTTCGGTGGCCATATAACATTCTGAAAACACATCACGTGTTGCAGTCATGGGTAAAAGAAACAATTTATCAGATTTGGGAAAAGGGATATTTATCAGGTTTTGGGAGCCAAAGGTGGCAGCATTTCCGAAACAGCGCAGTTTGTGAACGGTTCGCATCCTGCTGTGGTTAAAGTGTTTCGTCAATGGAGAAATATCACCATTGTGAATAAACTACGTGGAAACTGCGGAGCACCACATGCCATTGAAGTGAGACGTAAATGTCGGTTCCGAAGGTTCGTGTGGGCTGATGGCCGCGCTATAGTGGAGAAACTCCCCTCACAGCAAAAATCGTCGCATGTGTGATAATGACGTTGTAGTCACGTAACACCTGGGTCACAATGTGACATCATATTTGTGACTTCTATGCGACGTTACGTATTAGTAGCTTTGTAACTTCATTGTGACTATATTCTGTGACGTTTTCACAATTCAATTAGCACGTAACAATGTGACGACATAACATTGGAAATAATGAAAATGACCAAAATGATTTCGCTGTGACCTCAATACGACATTGCTGAGACGTACTGCGATGTCCTGTGACGTCCCAAAGTCACAGTATGACGTAAATCTTAAATCACTGTGAAAAAAAAGGTTAGGGTATCTTACCGAATGAAACAAGATGCTACCGGAAGTGTGTATCAAACGACAGTTCAGCGAACCCTGCTGCGTATGGGCCTCCGAAGTAGACGGATGATCACTGCACCTATGGTAACGAATGTGCATCAGAAGAAAAGGCTTACATTTGCAAGGCAGTGTCGGAATTGTGCATCCACTGATTGGTAAAAGATTACTTCATCAAACGGATGTGCGTTAGCGTATGAGGCGTGAAAGATCGGAGAACAAACACTCATCAACCATTTTTGGAAGAACACAAGGCAGTGGTGGTAACGTTAGGATCTGGGGAATATTTTCGTGATATTCTCTAGATCCACTCATACCAGTAAAAGGCAGTGTGCCCCAAATTCGTTATAAACCCATTCTTGTAAACCACGTACACCCATAAATGTTGATTGTCTTCCCTGGGGCGGATGGGATCTACCAGAACGATGGTATCTACTAATGCGACGTGTCACACAGCGAGAACTGTCCGAAAGTGGTTGGAGGAACACAATTAAGACTTCAAAGCACTTACTTACCCTACTAATTCCCCAGACTTAAACCCAATTGAGCATCTGTGAGACCACATCAATCAGGTTGTTCTCTCCGTGGATTTTCCACCACTTACGGTGGTTACTCCGTATATTAGCTGGTGATTACAATAATATGACTGGACTCTGTATAAACGTCCAAAGTGCTTATATTTTTCGTAACGCTATAATTTCCGCCGCAGGTATCTCAAGCTTATATGCTATTTAGATAAAAATATTTTTGGCGTAGCTGCTGCTCTCGTATTTGATGCTTTATTATCAATATGATCAATATGAGTATTGTGTTTAAAAAAAATTAGATTCAATGAAAACTCTCTGCATTTAATTTTTATTTTTATACTAGCACTATATCCTTTCTTCGTACGGAGTATATAATATAAAAAAAATTAATTCACAATCATGTTCAAATTCCTATAGCCTGATAATGATAAATGATATTGTTAATCAAATTATTTTGTTAAAATATTTAATTTAATGCTCCTAAAAGGAAGTTTAAGAATATCTGTTCTCGCTATACAAAGTTATCTTCACGGGCAGATCTGAAAAATAAAACATCCTGGTCCCGTTTGTAAACAAATTTACAAAAATCAGGAAATCGAATCAACATATGCAAAATAAATGCGTTAAAATTTTACGGGATCTGTACTACTTATATTCGTGAATATTATAAGATGTAATTGTGGTAACTGAAAAGAAAATATTATTTATTACATGCGAAGCGCATTTTGACATGGTCGTGAATTGCTCGTATAGTGGTGCTTATTTATTATTAAATTGTACATTACTTTATTGTGCCGCTATTAACCCTCCAGTTATTTATCTTTCGAGCGAGTTCTGTAAAAAAATTATTAATTCATGTAATACTAAATGGATTACACCACTTTAACTTTAACAATAAATCATTTATTAACAACATAAAATACTTATTAAATTCATTACACAATAAATTATATTGTTCGGTGGCGAGAACATGTGAAACCACTTAAATTGCCTAAAATATGTTTAGACTTAGATATCTTTTTGAGGAACACATACCTTCAAGTCTGTCTTGGACTTTGTTAGTAGCACGTATTTGATGTCGTCCTTATTACTAGCATTAACTCGTGGTGTGATGCATCGACACGTAAATTCGTCGATCATATTGTATTGCTGACTCAAACACTCTCACTTATTTCATTCTCTTAGGATGTTCTCTCTACTATCTAGTCGTCGTGCTATATTTTCTAATTGATCGTTCTTATTGTAAAGTCGAACTCGTATTTGTTAGTATCGTCGTTCTCATAATGTCGTGCTCGTATCTATATGAACAGGTGTCGTTCTTAAGTCACAGGTTGTGGCTTTTTTTCCTCAGGGGGTGTTACTCCCTCTAATCTCTGATTTGTAGCATTCAGGTGACGCAACAGGCACCTTCATCATTGGTTAACCTTTTATCCAATGGCCTTATTTTCATTTTCGTAACGGCCCGCTCTGGCCCCTCTGTCTTGACACTCCTGGTTTATGATTTTCTGACCTCTGGGTTCACATGTCGCAAACCTTGGCGTCATTCAGACTGGAGGTATTGTCCGAAGTGTAAGATTAATAAATAATTGGCATAAAACTGTCTCACTAACGTGTGAGATCTATTTCTGGTCTCACATTTCCCTGAATTAGTAGATTATACGTATATATTGAAAATACCGAATAATTGAATTGCCGTTCTCCCGTGATGATGAGACAAACATACAGACAGACAAACAGACAGACAGACAGATTTTCCATTTTATTTATATAAATTTTACTTAAAAAATTCTTACATCTGATGAAAACTCACTAATATAGCACACTTTCCAGATCCATTCTATTTAGCAAACGATTTTCCTAGCGCAATTTTCCTAGCCACGATTTTCCTACGGCTAATTTCTCTTCCAACGATATCAAAAAATGCCTGGATATATAGGAAAATATTTTTACAGGCATGTAAAATGCTTTCTCCGGATTCTCATTTCAAAATCAAAGGGAGAAAAACCCGCACAGGCAAACTTTCCTATGACGTGTTCTAGGGTTGCACTACGCTACAGTTCGGAAATGAGATTGCCAGATTTGACGATTTATCGCCCATTAGGCGACGTTTGGAGAATTTTCAAAAGTTCAAGTAACTCCTCGAAAATATGAATATTCTACGAGATACGAGAGATTTCTAGAAGTTTCTGTGGAGAGCCTATGAAAGGAGTCATCAGTCAGTTGGAGAGCTGTTGACGTGTTACGATTTGTATTGAACCGGGATATTCGTGAATGCTTTGAGAATAGTGTCAACTTTTTTGATAAATTAGTGGAGCATTTAGGTGCCTTTTTACTGCAAATTGCTCTTATTTACACTGTGTTTGTTGGTATAAACAAGATAGCGTGTTAGTTATCCAGAAATTTGAATTCGATCTTGTATGCTGAGCTTACACCCACGATTCCAGAGGATACGTCCTAACAATACAATTTAGAGAGAAGGGATATTTTTTGTTCCTTTTCTTAAAGAAATGATTTCTAGAAAACGAGCTACGACACGACTACGTTTGTACAATCTCTGCTTTAAATATCGGCCAACACCTGAGATATTTCCATTATATCTAAATATAGTACATACACATTTTTTCTCAAAATCTATATTGTTTTCAAATAAACAACTTACTTTTTTTTTTCAAAGTATCGATCTCAACAGCCATCCACTGTAGATGATTTATCAGATATACCAAAAAAATTCTATTTATAATTGAAAATATCGAAGTTTTCTTATAAATACATCATACAAATTGCACGCAAATATTCAAATCACCTAGCATTCCAATACTGGTTCCAATTTGCACCCGATGGAAATTCGAAAAAAAAAAACGTTTTCCATTAAACTATTTCTTCAAAGAATTGAATTCAAGTTTAAGCGAAAAATATCCTGCTATTTATTTTATCATAAAGAAAATCCTAGAAACATTTGTTATTTAAATGGCCGCAAGCCATTGCATTTCTTGCCTGAACGCATATTTCTGCTTGCATAGGAGTGATTTATAATTGATTTCTGTTTGTCTGAATAAATTTATGGAACTGCTCAAGGTATGTGGCAATTCTAGCATGTAAGCGTGACTGTTCTATTTCTCAATAGACACCGTTGAGCTATGGAAATGTGTGTGATAAACTTAAGTGTGTAATAGGACTTTTAAAATGCTGGAAAATGAAATAAAATCATATTCCACATTTTTAAATTTATAAAGTATATATTTAATAAACCAATGTTTCTTTTTACTTTCCTTATATACATAATGTATAAGGAAAGAATTGTGACGGAAGTCGAAAATTCGAATTCGAGTTTTCGACGGGAGAACACGTTTCAAGCATCCCTGATCACGAATCAAACATTTTTGAAGTGATGTCTGTGTGTGTGTGTGTGAAAGTATGTGTGTGTCAGTGAGGTGTGGAGACGATATCTCACGAACAAATAGAGCGATTCGAATAAATTTTGGTACAAAAATCACAATCCGCGAATACTGGAAGCCTGTTGTTTTTAAGCGTAATCGAATGTTCAGAACCCCCCTAAATTTTCGAGTGAAACTTTGAAAAAATCATCAAAAGATCAAAACCTTTAATAAAGTTATGCGAATAGACATTCCGCGTGAAATTTTTCCTTAGAAAACGATTGGCATAAATTTTAGATCGTTAGCATGAACCGTTCTCGAGATATTGCACATTTTTTCAATTAAATTTTTCAAAAAATCTCATAAATTAAAAAATATATATTAACTGTTGAGAAAAATGTTCACTTTTCATATGTGATATCATGCGATAAATTTGGTGACATCATTCTCGTGGATCTAGTTCGTTCCTTTCATGAGAAAAAATACTTTGAGTACTACTTTTGTATTTGAACGTCAATAGTCATTTATCTGCTATAAGAATAACTTATTTCTTCGTCCATAACGAGGCGAGATTTTGGCGACGAATTTGACGGATTGTTTGATTGTAGACTTTTTGAAATGCTGCCAAATTAATAAAAATCTAGCCAAATGGATAAAAATAACGCTAAATCAATGAAAATGACAACTAATTGTCGAAAATTCCATACAAGTATCTACTAATAATATAAATATCTACTATAAGAAAAACCTATAATAGTAAGAATATGTCTATCTACTATAAGAAAAAACATTTTTGTTACTGTAAAAGTAATAAATTCATTGCATTATATAAGGTAAGTCATGTGTTGCCCACATCAGATTTTTTAGTTATAAGATCTATAATTTACTTTATTGTACAATCTGTGCTTAAATCACAATACATATTGTTATGATGCATCCTCTGGATTCGTGGATTCTCAGGATATAAGAACGAGTCCAAATTTCTGAATAACTAACACTTTTATTTAAAAGAGTTAATAAACGCACACAGGATCAATATGCAGCAAAAGCATTATTTCAGAAGGTTTTATTATTTACATGTTATCAAAGTGCAAGAAAAGCTAGATTCTGCTAATAATAAAAACACGAGATTATTGATATTTATACCTATTAGAAACATCTAAAAACTGATTATTTAAATAAAAGAGTTATCACCCATATTCCATTTTATATCAAACAATGAAATATGTCTGACTCACCAGAAGATTTAGAGTAGCAGTTAGATGGTCAGGAGAATAAAATGGTTTCAAATTTAGAGGATTATACCTGAAAAATATATATCTTACACCACATTAAACTCTTCTTAAACCCCATCATTTAAACCTACTAATTGAACTCACAAACAATTTAGTAGGTATTAATCATTGTTTTATCATTCTGAATATTTAAAAAATTAAATGAATAAAAGTATTTGACCCGCTGAAAATGTGTGTTCTATTAATTTTGCCCTCCTGCACATAACTCTAATCAACCCTGCCTTAACCACTGGTTTATAATGTACGAATCAGTGTACCAACTGTGTTATTTATTTGTACCTATTCATATCTTCATCATCATACAGATAAAATAAAATAATTTATCCTTATCAATCACAAACTATTTTTAGAGCATTCAGATTCTTGTACTGTCTAGGAATACTGCCTAAGAATATGTTATTCAATACAAGGAATGAAAACAAACAATTTTGTTGCATTGAGAAATCCCAAAATATAATAAACTACATATGAAATGGAATACAAAGCTCATATGTTATCGTTAGAGATCCAGACTTGTTCCAAGTTGAATGTTTTTGAAGAACACAAAAGATAGTTTCTGGAATTTTGGCATCAACTCGAATTCCTTTCATTATGCTGTCCTATTGAATATCACTTGTTATTGTCAGGACATTCTAGACGCACAAATAAAATTTTTGAAACTGATTTTATAAAAATGGTATAAAAACTTAGTTATGCACTTTAAAGAAATAGTTATTTTATCTGAAACGATATAATAAGATATAAATTTTGTTATTTTACTTCTTGCCACAATACATTTTGATTTATAACTTAACTAATAGTGTATTGTCATATATCAATAATAATCGGATTTTCAGCTTTTAAGCATAATTTAGGAAATGGGCAATAATTGCATAAATTCTTAAATATATTTTGACTTCTAAAATATGACTAAAATAAAATATAATAACTAAAACAAAGTTAATGTATGTTAAGTCCAAGTATGTAAATGATAATAAAAGAAATGCTTAGTGAGAAACGAAAAATATGAAAAGACGCTGTAGTATACGAAATTATATCTTTAATAATAATTTCTGTCAGCCGGTGTATGTTTGTATGCTTGTATAGACGTCCCCTCTTATTTCGAAGCCCCTATTTGCGATAGAACATCGCGGTTTTTTACTTTCCCTACAAGCATGGTATGATAGAAAAATTATTGTGACACGGACGAAAATTCGAATTAGTGTTTCCGATGTCACGTTTAAAGCATATCTAATATCGAATGGAACGCTTTCGAGAGTGTAACTGTATGTGTATGTATTTGTATATATGTTTGATCCTGTGGGTGTGATATTTAACGAAATACTGCAGCGTTTCGAACGTACTTTATTACGATTATTACAATCGGTGAATACTAAATGCGAATACGAATAAGATTCTCGTTCATTCTTCTATATAACCCGATTGTGAACAATTCGATTTTTCAAAAGATAACAGAAATAACCGAGCGATTATAACCTAATTTTCTAACTTCCTGGTGCTGACCGGCGATCACTGGTAATAACCACAGAAATAGTTACAACGCGCCTTTAAAAGCATATGTGTAAAACATACATACACAAACAGCATTTAATGGTAAAACTAATTGTGATAGAGTGGTAATAAAAGACATCACATGCTCTACAGTATGCAAAAACGACAATATAGCATCAGCGCCAGACATGAAGACATCTATTTTTATGATGTGGCAGACAGTCATTTATGGCCAAGAAGTTTAATTATGATCTCTTGACACATGAATTTCACGGACGTAAGCAAGGCCGTAGGGGATATAGGAGTTTATCCAATGAAGCTAGGCATAAGCTCCACCCACATGTCTGGAGACAATAATAAAAGGATCACAGAGAACCAATGGGAACAAGAGGGAGCCCACAGAGTATTCCAATGCAACACAGATGAGAAAGTTCATTATTCTGTCACTTCTGTGTTAGAGCTGGCGTACAATGTGTTGTCACCACGTCATCTTTGATTTCTCCCTGTTGGCTGTCGACACAAATGCTTTTAAAAATGGTTCAGCTACGAAAAAGTGAAGTTCAATTAAAAATGTGAACTCAGTGATAAAGTATAGAGCCTTTTGATATATGTGAATGCAAGCAGTCGTTTCGTTTTACAGAAGTGCTATTAATGATGTTAAGTGCACTTGTGAAGTACTCAAGGAGAGAAAGTAACAGTTTTCAAAATATATTTGAAAAAATTAATAAGTGTGACTAGAAGTCAGTAATAATGCCACTGTATCACATTCTCCGTCTGAGTAAAATTATCTGTAACAATAATTTTGGTAACTGATAATTTTGTAAATATAGTGTAATGAGAAATTTATTATTTAGCAATATTAGCGTAAATAAGTTTTTAATAAATTTGTGTTTGAATAATTATGTCCCTTCATTGGTGAAAGATAATTATGTGTATTAACCCATTTAAATTTCAGACAACACAAAAAATCAGTTGGAAAAAATTAATTTAATTGTATACTCCACACTAATAAAGATGTACATTTTTTATATTATATTATATGTATAATTCAAAATGTAAATCCATACAATCCATATTCATTTGCAATATAAAAATTAATTATACTAATGAATTATAAAACACATCATTTTTCTTATGCATAGTTTATTTAGCAAAATTAAAGACATCAAAATAGCAAAATTGTGCTCTAGTTTAAATTTTTGAAAAATAATCAATTGAAAAATACTTTTTACGCAAATGATGTCTCACCTCCCCCACCCAAAAATACTTCACTAATTAATCCCAATTAAGAGAAGTTGAAATCATAAAAACAGAGCACTCTTTTTTTGCAGATATCAGAGTTTTTTAAACACTTTTGACATTGTAATTGATTGCACTTACATTCGTTTAATTTGTAAGTCAATACTCTTCTGAATTAAACTCATGCGGTATAAAAAATGTCGTATTTGACGAAAGAAAAATTTTATTTAGCATCACATTTTTATGTATTATTAATTGTTTTTATCTTAAATAATAAATTTATTTTGCTTTATTCGTTACATCTACGACTGAAAAAGACTCATATTCACAAAGAAGTTTCAAAACTAACATTTAATGTAATTCATGTTTCTATTTAATTTTAGAGTTTTTTCCTTTATTTTGAATGCATCAAATTCTATATATATATTTTTGTTTTAACTCTTGAATGGGAATGCTTGTTGAGTTTAAGTTAATGGCGGTTATACGTAAATTTTACGTACATAACATTTTAATTTCTTTATTATTTGCATAATTGTTCTTATCAAATGTTGAAGTTAAAATATTGAGTTAAATGTTTCTAAAAATGCAGTAAAGGTAGAAAAATTTTGAAAAATATATAGGTAAACCCTTAAAATGTTTTTGTACGTAATTAACTTAAAAAATCAAGATACTTACAATCATAAGTAACAAGATAAATATATTTAAACTTTGATTTGCGTTCACGAGAAATAGTTGAGTAGTTTTCCCTTTTTCTTTGCAGTTTTGTACTAACTGGTGATGTAACTTCAACATAAACTGAAGTCTGTTTTGTCATCTATTATATTGCAAAGGCTTTGAATTTTCTCCATTTTTCTTTACGAATTTTTTTTTATAAATTACGTATGCATTGGCCATAGCAATGCTTCTTAACACATTGTAAAAATGCACAACACAATGGCCAACACATTATCTTAAGACTAAAATTTATGTTATGACACATATGGCCTAAGAAGCCTGCCTACACCACTCTTACTAAAGTAATACTTTAGAATGATTTCTGGTTTGTTATTTAGCACATATCTATCAGCAGATAATATAATTGTAACAATGGCTTTCTGCTCAGATTTAAATTTACATACTACATATGCGACTATCTGAGAGGTTTTTGTTGATTCTGAAAAGAAATTCCGGAAATGGGCCGTGGTTTAGTTGGAACAACGAGAAATACTTTGGAAGTATGTGTAACCTTGCATTCCCACTTATCTGTTAGTAGCTGAAAATACACATACATACAATCGTACAAAATTAAGAGGTGAAACTTCAACACATACATGATAATTCATTGTTCTAAATTAAATGATTGACTTTATTTACAGTAAAATGCAAAATATATATTATATTTACAAATTCCTCAAATTTAGGCAAATTTCAAATAATTCAGAAGTGGGCGCTTTTGCTCCAATTACTTATTATTTTACTGAAAATATTATCATTGATCAAAACCTATTTAATTAATTATTGATTAATTTAGTTCAGAGGGGTGAGACCGGCTCGGATTGGCCCAAACTGCCCACACGGAGTACGAGCACCTTTAATATGTAAGACCTTTCAAGAAGTTGGTGATAGGGAAAGGATGCGATTCCTGTAGATGCTGGCCCCACTGGATTCCGGTCTAAATTGAGTGACACTGTCCCGGCCGTCCGAAACAGCTACATTACACCTTCGAGTAGATCGGTCGAAGAAGAAGGATAAGACCAGGGCATGTCTTATTAAAGTGAATGGGAAAAATAATGAAAAAGTACTCACCAGACTTAATTACCGCATAGGAATCATGGACTTGTCACTTTTACGTGAACACTTAAATACTCATTCATCGGACACTTGGCAAAAAATATTGTTTTTCAGTCTTATTTGGACTAGGACACTAATTATTGGATCATATCACAGGTTCCTTCTAATATATTTCTTATATAAGTATATATTAAATTTTCTTCCTCTCACATCTGTGTCAAAATGACAAGAAAGAAAATAAGAATAAAAGAATATGTTTTTCAAAGAACATATTGATTACTTTATCTACGACAGTTTTTATTTTTCTCATTTTGCTTTAGACGCGCATTAGCGGCAGAAACTTTAACGTAAATGATTCTTTTACGAAAAAAGATTATTTCAACATATTGTATAAATAATGTTTCTTAATCTTGATGGTTCTGTCTCTCTCTCTCTCTTTCTCGCCTCCTTCCCCATAGAATTTTTCCTATCCTAAATGATTTCTGTTTATACCTTGACTGGTGAATTCCTTTAGATGTGAGACGGGTTTTTTTGCAGAAAATGTAATTTGTTTGGAGAAATGCAACCACCTATTTAATACTTTAGGTGTTTTTTTATGTTATACGTTGTCAAGAAATAAATCCAATGTATCTGATCTTTGCTCTGGTTTAAGAGGTGAAATGTTATATATTAAAAGTGTAGATTTCAAAGTGCATAATCAACAACAAGAAAGATCAATCATGCTTAAAGCATTGATTATGAAACACTTTCCAACTTCAATGCAATTTTATTTAAACATGTCTAAAATGCAATACATTCCTCGGTAATATTTTAAAACTTATCACAATACTACATTAATTTATTATATTTGAAACCTTAAACCTTCATCGAAAAAAATTAACTTCATTCAAATGACGGCATTAAAGTATAAATTGCCTGGTTTAAACATCTCTTAAATGTTATACATTCCTCGGTAATAATTTTAGAATTATAATAATACTACGATAACTTATTATATTTGAAAACTTCATCGAAAACAACTGAAATCCATTCAAATGACGTCATAAAAAAATAACACGCCTGGCTCTCTCTATAAAAGCAACATTTCATTCATAAATAATTCCCCCATTCATGTCATTCATCACAATACTATAATAATTTATTTTATTTAAAAATTAAGACCATTGAGCTGCAAGTAAGTAAACTCAATGCGTAAAACTTCATCGAAAAATATCGTCCTTCTCTTTCTAAAATCAATGAATTCATATCAGCTAAGCAGACTCCATGGACTAAATGATTTTGTGTTAAAGAATTTCAGCGATTCTAATACAACTCATTCTACATATTTTGCTGTTTACATTTTACATAGGTGAAAAATAGGCTTAATAGTAGAAATAATCAAATTTGGAAGAGCATTTAAACTGAAATATATTGTCATTGCGTTGTTTCAGTATGTAGATGCACAGAATTTAGGCAAAAATAAAGTAATTTTAGGACGGATACAACACTCAATATGAATTAAAAAGAACTTTAAAAATCACGATTTTGACACAAGATGGATGCCATATATCATTTTGAAGTGGGTCATGTGATCGTTTCATATCATGGACACGTGATCGCTTAATATAAGAGGTGTTATTATTATTTTAATTTTTATTTAAAAAACAACTGAATATATTTCGCTGAATTTTTTATTATATATTTTATGGAGCAATTTGAATATTGCCTAAAATTTTCGAAGCAATTTGTGAATTTTAAATCCGCGTAAAAAATGCTTGAAAAATTAGGTCCTATAGGGCTCAATGTATTCCATTTTTTCAACCCGGGTTCAATCCAAAACTAATTGGGTGATATTATTTATTTATATTCCCATAGGTCCTATAGACCGTCTGAACAACATACTAAAATTTCATTTTGATTAAGTCATTTTTACGGCAGTTATCGTGCTAACGGACAGACAGACAGACAGACAGACAGACAGACAGACAGACAGAATGAACAAAGTCATAAACACTTTTCAACTTTGTTGTAAAGTGTTAAAAATGTATCTGATATTTTAAAAATGGAATACTAACCATGTCAGTTACATTTTTATGATGTTTAACTAACAGGGTATGTTAAATTAAATAAATGATATAACAATGTGGGGTTTTTGGGGAAAGTATGTATACACCTATAATTTTAACCGCGTATCGTAAAAACGAAAGTAACGTGTATATATAGGAAAGTGACTATGGGTAGTCAATTGAACGTGCTTGTAGCGCCTCTAGTAACGAAATACGAAACATAAGAAAACTAACCCAGAAACCAACAGAGATGATCAAAGAAATCCTATTACTCAAAGAAAGAGCTGTGTTAAATTAGTGTAAAATGATATGTAGTTCAGCGAAACACTTATATAAATGACCAGACACGGAAAAGTAGATGACATTTATAACAACACAGAAGTAATACAATGTTCATGCAATATACGTACAACTAACCTACCGAGTATTCTACATACACATTGTTCCAACTACTATAAAGTGTAACAGTACTATAAAGTGTAACAGTACTATAAAGTGTAGCAGGAGTTGCCCGAGAGTTAAAGCAGAGATATATCAAATTTATTATTCTAAAAAAATAGAAAAAAAGAAACTTATTCATATAAAATAAAAGTGCAAACTGGAAACAACCCGTAACAACAGGTGAAACGACCCCATCCCTAAATGAACTCCCTCGCTATACTTTTAAAATGGATCCGAACTTGTCAGAATATCCCACTTTATTTTTACATTTCCGTTTTAAAACTTTTCGTTTCACTTGAAACATTTATTCAAGATCGGCTATGGATTGAGCTTAGACGTTAACTTAAGTAGATTCAGCCTCAAATTATGGAAGGTCCACTAAGAATTTTCACTTTCGGTTCCTTTTCAATTTCCGGTGCAAGGTTTTTCCTTGAAACAACTATTTCTAAAAATTTGCTATAGACAGCACTTAGATAAAGACCAATGTGAGTTTAGCATCAGATTCCAAAGGGAGGTAAGTTGACTCATTAAAAATATCCTTCCATAACTTCCTGTACTGGAGATGTCACTTCCTATTTAAAAATTTACGTTTTACTAAAATATCTATTTTTCAAGATTATAAATAGATATTAGATAATGGCTGATATGACTTCTGTATCGAATTCTTATGAGAATAGAGGAGCCGCTAAGGATTTACACTTCCTGTTATATAAATGTCACTTCCAATTAAAGCATTTGCATTTTCCTTGCTCAGGATTGACTATAGCTACAGCTTACTGACATGTACTGACATGCATACATCATCGAAATTCCGACTGGAGTCGGAAATTCAATAAGGATTTCCACTTCTGAGTTTAGATATGTAACTTTCGATTTTTCGAAAATGTATGTAGTATGTTTCGATTATAATGCTTAATATGTTTGCAGAAAATAAAATGCACACACCTCGAGTCACGATTTGAGAGCTTCTTCTAAAATTTTTTATTTAATTTTGTTTTTATATTTATTGAGCATAACAATCCATCTTGCAATTCCCAAAAGAAAGTGGAAAAATAATGATAAGCATAAGCAAACAAATACACCGAAATTTATTTTCTAATTTCTTTCAATTCCAATTTTATATTTATATCTCTTTTTCTTTTATAATATTTTCAAACTATTGTTGAGTTTTAAAGCCTTTATTTTTTCAAAAGGACTACTTGGTTTCCTAAATTTACTTTTCATGCAACATGAAATCGCAAAAGGAAAAATTCAAACTTAAATTATGTTAACTTTCTTTGATTGCATATACGATCTTCCAATAATATTTATTTGGTAGCGAGAACAAAATGTAAATTGAAATATTTTTATTTCGAATACTTGCATTCGGAAGTTTGGCTTTACCCTAGAGTTATAGTGTCTTATTTAAATTGGGATTTACTTTATGATGATTATAATATAGTAACATTATTTCGGATTATAACCCACATTTATCCTCAAAGAATGCGTATCATTCAGAGAATGTTGCATTACCCTTTGATTGTGAATGTTTTTTTTTAATTCTGCATTGTATTCTACTAAATATAAACTGCAGTTTTTTTGAAGGAAATTTTACTGTCTGATAAGGACATTAGAAGATCAATCTATTCTTTCTTTAATATTTCACATTTATTGTTTACTAGCAGTTTACTAGCAGTATACTAGCAGTATACCGTTCTTAATATATATATATATATATATATATATATATATATATATATATATATATATATATATATATATATATATATATATATATATATATATATATATATATATATATATATATATATATATATATATATAAATTTTATTATATATTCGGCTTATATATATATATATATATATATATATAAATTCCCAAAAAGGACAAGTAGCAATGTACTCGTACAGATTCTAGATGTGTGACAGAAGTACCGGCCGGGGGGAGTTGCGACCCCCAGCACTCCGGTTAAAGCTTTTTCCGCCATGGCAAACGCTCCCGGTAACCGATACTCCCTACACGATTTCCTTCATGACCCTTTATAAATCCGCAAAAATACATACATATACAATTTCAATAACATGTAAAATCTAAAAGTTTACTTTTCTACGCTAAAACTATCCATGAAGCATTCTGTAAAAATATAACAAATAATTTAAAATACAAAATTCTTAAGACTAATGAAATCCCAGTCTGAGAGGATATTTTTTAAAAATTGGATATAAGACCCATAAACCGCATTATTTCCATATAAAAACCTGTGTGTAAAATTACCTCACAATTAGTCATTTAATCCTTTTAAACCCTTTCTATTCAAAACTAATGTTTGAAATACTAGTCAGAGTGTCTGTATTTTTTAAATATGGACTCAAGACCTATTGGCAACTCCATCGCCATATATATACTAATGTTTGAAATCATTTCACTTATGGTTAATTATTACTTTAAAAACTATATATTCAAGACTATTGAAATCCATGTTATTATTATTAAAATCCTTTTTGGATACCAAAACCTATTGGCTTCTTTATCACCATAAAAATCCTAATGTTTGAATTTACTTCACTTGTGATAGTTTAATGCTCATAAATCGATATATTCAAGTCCAAGGACATTCCAGTCAGAGAGTTATTTTTAAATATTGGATACAAGCCATTTAAACAATATTATCACCTTATCACCTTTGGGAATTTATATAGGAATACACATGTAAATATTGCAGCATAGCGCTTTACAAGATGTATTATAAATTATTTTTTGCTTTTAGCTTTATAATCTGTTCACTAAAATTGAAAATAAATTTTTCAAGTTTTATAATATATATATATATATATATATATATATATATATAAGCCGAATATATAATAAAATCTGATGTAGACAGTACATGATTTTCCCTGTTTAATGAATCTAATTTACTTCTTTCACAGTAAATAAATGATGAATAACATATACGGCAGAATGTTTTTTAATGTTGAATTGTACTTTTGGCGCTTTTCCGGATGACAACTTTTAAAACTATTTTGAAGTGCCCAATTAATTTATGTTTCATTTAATTAATTTATATTATATTCATTCAATTAATTTATATTATATTTCACGCAACTATAAGTTTACAATTATCGATATTGGTGGCATCCGCAATAAGCAATATAGTCCATATATTTAAATATTTCAATTATTAATTCATCAATTTGGCGTCATTTGCGATAACTCAGTGTCACTTTTATTTTAACGATAGTATCATCAATACAGGATGAAATATTGCTAAGTTGGTGATAATGCAATAAAAGAGTCACCAAGTTTGCAGAATTGATCGCCTATCGTTACTGACAAACGGAAAGGAGAAAATTTCTTATATGTAAATCATGTTAGTAAATTTATCGAGTAATATTACATATGAAAAGTGAACATATTTCGCCATGTACTTTTTACTTTATTTATATACATAATGTATAAGAAAAGTATTGTGAAGGGGTCGAAAATTCGAATTCGAATTTTCAACGGGAGAACACGTTTCAAGCATCCCTAATCCCGAATCGAACATTTTTGAGGTGATGTCTGTGTGTGTGTGTGTGTGTGTGTGTCAGTGAGTCTGTGGAGACGATATCTCACGAACGAATGGAGCGATTCTAATGAAATTTGGCACAAAAATTGCAATCCGTGAATACTGGAAACCTATTGTTTTAAACAGAATCGAATGTTCAGAACCGCCCTAAATTTTCGAGTGAAATTTTGAAAAAATCATCGAGAAATCTAAACCAAGATAAAGATATGAAAATAGACATTTCCTATGTAATTTTTCCTTAGAAAATGATTGACAAAAACTTCAGAACGCTAGCATAAACCGTTCTCGAGATATTGCACATTTTCCAATTAAATTTATCAAAAAATCCCATAAATAAAAAAAATATATTAACTGCTAAGAAACATGTTCACTTTTCATATGTAATATCATGTGATAAATTTGGTGACACCATTCTCGTGGATCTAACTCGTTCCATTCAAGAGAAAATATACTTTGAGTAATACTTTTGTATTTGAACGCCAATAGGCATTCATCCGCTGTAAGAATAAGTCATTTCTGTGTCCATAACTCTTGTGAGATTTTGGTAACGAATTTAGCGGAATGTCGCCAACTTGGCGACATTTTTAAATGTTGCCAAATTAACGAAAATAGCGCGAAATGGATGAAAATGACGCCAAATCCATGAAAATGACGACTAATTGAATAAAATTCAATATATTGGAAAGAATATAAGTATCTAGTATAAGAATAACATTTTTAACAGCAAGAGCAGTAAATTAATTGCATTATATAAGGAAAGTCATGTGCTGCCCACATCAGATTTTTAATTTTATTTTACTTTATGATAAATTTATTTTAAAAAGTTCAATATACCGAAAAGGGTTCATGCTACCATTCTAAAATTTATGTCAATTGTTTCGTAATAAAACAATGCATAGGAAAAATTATTTCCTCAATACCATTGGAGATTCTGATTTTTTGATAATTCTTTTTAAAATTTCATCCGAAAATTTGGTTCTCTTTGGAACATTCAATTACGCTTAAAATCAATATGGCTTCCAGTATTCACTAATTGTGATTTGTATCAAATTTCACTTAAAATGCTCTCTCCTTTCGTGAGCTATCTTCTCCACAGACTCTCTCTCGCTATCCCTTTGCCTCACACACACACACACATACACACACAAAAGAAAGAGAGAGAGAAAGAGACCACCTCAAAAACGCTCGATTCGTGTTCAGGGATGCTTGGAACGTACCCTACGGTTACAAACTCGAATTTGAATTTTCGACCCTGTCACAATACTATCCCTACCCATTCTTAAACTACATATACAGAGAAAGTTTTAAACAAACTCAAAATTCAAAATTATACGCAAATTCCTATAGTATTCTAAATTACAATGTTTTGAAAGCATTCTATAAAAATATTTAATTGATTTCTCCTAAACAAAAGTATAAAAATATCTATTCTCGCTATAAATATGTATCATCTCAAGCATCTGAAAAATAAAACCTCCCAGTCCCTTAAATTTACAAAGAATATGAAATTGGATCCAAATATGTTAAAATAAAAGCGTTGAAATGGTATTGGAATAATATGCCAGTACTACATTTATTTGATTTCAACAATTTCATAAGCACAATATACACAAAACACAATACGTACATGAGTTTGAAAACGCATTGCTAAAATAAAACAGATGACGTACGAAATTAAAAATGTCAGTAATTCCCTTAATCTTCAAACTCGAACGCTGTAACACAATCCAGTAAATGCAATTTCCATGAAATTTATTACTTTCCTTATATACATAATGTATACGGAAAGTATTGTGACGGGGTCGAAAATTCGAATTCGAGTTTTCGACGGGAGAGCACGTTTCAAACATCCCTGATCACGAATCGAACATTTTTGTGGTGATGTCTGTGTGTGTGTGTGTGTGTGTGTGTGTGAAAGTATGCGTGTGTGTGTGTGTGAAAGTATGTGTGTGTGTGTGTGTGTCAGTGAGTCTGTGGAGACGATATCTCACGAATGAATGGAGCGATTCGAATCAAATTTGGTACAATAATCACAATCCGTGAATACTGGAAGCCTATTGTTTTTAAACGTAATTGAATGCTCAAAACCCCCTCTAAATGTTCGAGTAAAATGTTGAAAAAATCATTAAAAAACCAAAACCTTTAATAAAGTTACGCAGATAGACATTTCTTATGTAGTTTTTCCTTAGAAAACGATTGACATAAACTTTAAAACGCTAGCATTAACCATTCTCGAGATATTGCACATTTTTTCAAAGAAATTTATCAAAAAATTATATAAATTAAAAAAAAATACTAACTGTTGAGAAACATGTTCACTTTTCATATGTAGTATCATGCGATAAATTTGGTGACATCATTCTCGTGGATCTCGTTCCATTCATGAGAAAAGACACTTTGAGTAATACTTTTGTATTTTAACGCCAATAGTCGTTTATATGCTATAAGAATAACTTATTTCTCCGTCCATAACGCTTGGCGAAATTTTGGCGACGAATTTGGCGGAATGTCGACAACTTGGCGACTTTTTGAAATGTTGCCAAATTAACAAAAATCTCGCCAAATGGACAAAAATGACTCTAAATCAATGAAAATGACGACTAATTGTTGAAAATTCAATATCTTGGAAAGAATATAAGTATCTACTATAAGAAAAACATATTTCTTACTGTAAAAGTGGTAATTTCATTGAGTTATATAAGGAAAGTCATGTGTTGCCCACATCAGATTTTTTAAATCAGAAAAGATATATTAAAAATCGTCTGCTGTATAGACACTTAAGATTCTATTCCGTTGGTAGGCAACAGGATATATTTTCTCTAAATATATTTGCTGAAAAAATCTCGTCTGCTTAATGCCATGAAAGATTCGGTTTTTCTTATAGTATCTTGACAAATCTTTGGTCCTAAAAACTCGAAACATGAACTAAATTTTAAGTGCGGACTTTCCAAAGCTACCCACAAAATTCCACGATAATCGGTGCAACCGTTCACAGGTGATGATGAGACAAAAAAATATGGAACACACATACATACAGACAGATTTTCAAATTTATTGAAATAGATTTTCTTGGCATAAAATGAAGTTGCTGGTCTAGTATATTTATTTGAATTTAATAATTTGAAAATAAAATGTCAAATTGAAAGGAAGTACACTTAACATTATATTTTCTGATCAGTCAACCACTGAAGTGACTTGATGTGGATGAGATCTAGAGAGACAACACATATGTTATAACAAATATGGAAAAAAAATCTGATGTGGGCAGCACATGACTTTCCTTATATAATACAATGAATTTACAGTAAAGAAAAATAGAGCAGTTTTATATTAGTTATTTTTATTCTTTCCAAGATATTGAATTTTCGTCAATGAGTCGTCATTTTCCATGTCGTCATCATCAATGAGTCGTCATTGATTTAGCGTCATTTTTATCCATTTGGCGAGTTTTCCATTACTTTAGCAATATTTAAAAAGTCGCCAGGTTGGCGGCATTCCACCAAATCCTTCGTCAAAATCTCGCCAAGCTTTATGGACGAAGAAATCAGTTATTCTTACAGCAGATAAATGACTATTGGCGTTCAAATACAGAAGTATTACTCAAAGTATCTTTTTTCATGAATGGAACGAGCTAGATCCACGAAGATGATGTTACCAAATTTATCGCCTAGTATTACATATGATAATTGAACATATTTCTCAATAGGATATATTTTTTTTATTTTATATGACTTTTTGATAATTTTCTTTAAAAATGTGCAATATCTCAAGAACGGTTCAAGTTAGCGTTCTAAAATTTATGCCAATCGTTTTGTAATGAAAAATTACATACGAAAAGTCTATTTGCGTAACTTTATTAGCGGTTTTGATTTTTTGACGATTTTTTCAAAATTTCATTCAAAAATTTAGAAGGGTTCTGAACATCCGATTGCGTACAAAAACAATAAGCTTCCAGTGTTTACGGATTGTGATTTTTGTACCGAATTTGGTTTGAATCTGTCCATTCGTTCGTCAGTTATCGTCTCCAAAGACTCACTGATACACACACACGCATATTTTCACACAGACACACACACACACAAACACCACTTCAAAAATGTTTGATTAGTGATCAGGAATACTTGAAACGTGCTCTCCCGTCGAAAACTCGAATTTGAATTTTCAACCACGTCACAATACTTTCCTTATACATTATGTATATAAGGAAAGTAATAACGATTATGAAGAGTTCCACAGCAATTTAACACTGTTGCAAGTACAATTCAACTTGCTGGACTTAAACAAAAAAATCTAATGTAGGCAACACATGACTTTCCTTATATAATGTAATGAATTTACTACTTTTACAGTAAAAAAATAGGTTTGTCTTATAGTAGATAGTTATATTCTATCCAAGACATTGAAGTTTAGACAATTAGTCGTCATTTTCATTGATTTAGCGTCATTTTTATCCATTTGGCGAGATTTTCGTTAATTTGGCAACATTTTAAAAAGTCGTCAAGTTGGCGATATTCCGTCAAAATCGTCGCCTAAATCTCGCCACGCGTTATGGATGAAGAAATAAGTTATTTTTACAGCAGATAAATGACTATTGGCGATCAAATACAAAAGTATTACTCAAAGTAACTTTTTTCATGAATGGAACGAGCTAGATCCACGAGAATAATGTCACCCAATTTATCGCATGGTATTGCATATGAAAAGTGAACATGTTTCTCAATAGGAATTTTTTCTTTCATTTTATATGACTTTTTGATAATTTTTTTGAAAAATGTGCAATATCTCGAGAACGGTTCATGCTAGCGTTCTAAAATTTATGTCAATCGTTTTCTAATAAAAAATTGCATTAGAATTGTCTATTTGCGTAACTTTATTAGCGGTTTTGATTTTTTGACAATTTCTTCAAAATTTCACACGAAAATTTAGGGAGGGGGGGTTCTGAACATTCGATTGCGTATAAAAACAATAGGCTTCCAGTGTTTACAGATTGTCATTTTTGTACCAAATTTCGTTCGAATCGGTCCATTCGTTCTTCAGTTATCGTCTCCACAGCCGCACACACACACACAGACATCACTTCAAAAATGTTTGATTCCTGATCAGGGATGCATGAAACGTGCGCTCCCGTCGAAAACTCGACTTCGAATTTCGACCCCGTCACAATACCTCCCTTATACTTTATGTGTATAAGGAAAGTAACAATAGCCTGTATGGCGTCAGAAATGACATCTCAAATTGGTGTAATCATGATGAGGCAAGTGCATCTATAAATATTTATAATCCCAGGTGTTTATTCACGAAAGCAAGTGAAAACTAATGGAAAAAATCTGATGTGGGCAACACATGACTTTCCTTATATAATGTAATGAATTTACTACTTTTTCAATAAAAAAATAGGTTTTTTTATTGAAAAAGTAGTTTTCTTTCCGAGATATTGAATTTTCGACAATTGGTCGTCATTTTCATTGATTTAGCGTCATTTTTATCCATTTGGCGAGATTTTCGTTAATTTGGCAACATTTCAAAAAGTCGCCAAGTTGGCGATATTCCGCCAAATTTGTCGTTAAAATCTGGCCAAGCGTTATGGACGAAGAGATAAGGTATTCTTACAGCAGATAAATGACTATTGGCGTTCAAATACAAAAGTATTACTCAAAGTATATTTTTTCATGAATGGAACGAGCTAGATCCACGAGAATGATGGCACCCAATTTATCGCTTGGTATTACATATGAAAAGTGAACATGTTTCTCAATAGGAAATATTATTTTTTTATTTTATATGACTTTTTGATATTTTTTTTGAAAAATGTGCAATATCTCGAGAACGGTTCATGTTATCGTTCTAAAATTTATGTCAATCGTTTTCTAGTAAAAAGTTGCATAAGAAATGTCTATTTGCGTAAGTTTATTAGTGGTTTTGATTTTTTGACGATTTTTTTAAAATTTCATTCGAAAATTTAGGGGGGTTCTGAACATTCGATTGCGGATAAAAACAATAGACTTCCAGTGTTTATGGATTGTGATTTTTGTACTAAATTTGGTTCGAATCGGTCCATTCGTTCATCAGTTATCGTCTCCACAGTCTCACTGACACACACACACACAGACATCACCTCAAAAATTTTTGATTCGTGATCAGAGATGCTTGAAACGTGCTCTCCCGTCGAAAACTCGAATTCGAATTTTCGACCCCGTCACAATACTTTCCTTATACATTATGTATATAAGGAAAGTAAAAAGCGTTATGTGACCTTATACGTTAATTTATGACTTAACTAGCGTGCCAATCATCTCATGTTAGAAGTCACAAACTTGGAAGTCTTATGATTTACTGATTATGTAGTGCTAAAATTTGCTACAGCTACTCATATAACTTGCTCTTTATCCCAAATGTTAAAGCAGAGCTGACGATAAAGTACCTTCTTTTAATACAATAATTTAAAGTTCAGTATGGTATGAAAACAAATCCTATTCAAAATATTAAGTCCTATTCAAAATATTAAGAATTATTGGTCATTGCTCTTTTTAAATACAAATTAATATTTTTCACGATTACTCTCGGAAATTTAGTGAATACATAAATAATGATGACAAAAATTATCCTATCGCAATTCTTTTATTATACTTGATATATGTATTGATATTAATTAGAAAAAACACTAGTAACCAATTTACATTTTATTTTGAAAAAATACAATCTTTTAAAATTTTACATGGTTACAGAAAAAGTGAGTAAATGGAAAAGCAAGCAAACTTAACTTAAATACCATCATACAAATGCAAATTACATCTTCTTACTCTAGTAATTAATCTGATTAAAATCATATATTTAAAACATGATTAAAATGTTCTTTTCAAAAAGACTGGATTTGTTTAAACACATATAATATAGTAATTGGTTAGAGAAACTCTTATTTAATTTCCAAGTCAATACTCAATTTTATTCTGTTTATGAAGAAAAAATATCACCTGAAGATAAAATGCTATTTTATTTACCTTCCTGTACTAAGCGATAATTAATGGTATTTATTCTTGTTAGCATATTTTGCTGATTGGATTTGCATCTAGTAATTTGAATACTTTGAAAAATGTTAAGGAGCATTTCATTTTATTTATAAAAGTATGTTTCTTATTTTGTTTATCTTTATGCATTATTCGTAGAAGAAAAGAATTATTTTAGTGTCAATTTTGTTTTGTCCTAATTGAAATTCGAAACATTTTAAAAGGTGCTGGTTGAGAAAAAACACTGTTCAGATGATTAAATGGGTATCATTCTATTTGGAAGAAATATATTTGAAATTTGGTACAAGGTTCAAACGCTTAGTAAAGTGCTCAGGAAAATGAAATTGTTTAAAAATTTACATTTATGCGGTTTCTCTATACCAGAACATGTTGTTGCTAAGCCTCTTGACCTTGAAAATGCTAATTCAAATCCAAAAGATCACACCGCCCGTAAAGCAATAAGGATACCCTATCCTGGTCCCCTACTAAACGTTTTAAAGAGGCTTCCATGCAGTCAAGAATATGATGGGGTAGCCGAGAAACAGATACAACAGATACAAGAAAGAACATATACATTAAAATACATTAAGAACAGATACATTAAGAACAGGTACAAGGAGGGAAAACACTGTCTTCTCGTTCAAACTTCCTATTCTTAGAATGGCCGCTCCTTAACCTGGCCAACGCTGTCTGAATAGATCTAGGATCATCATATTGAATCGATAATCCAGGGCTGAGCTGCATACCAGTGATGAGATGGAGAAGTGTTATGACAATTCCTAGATCTATGCAAGGTTTGTATTTCAGATGCAGTGAGAAAATTGTATACCAGGACATTCTAAATATGAACAGTTTGAAAATGCCTAATCAATTAAGATAGAGTTTTAAATATCTTCAAACTTCATTTATGAGTCACATTTGATAACAAAAACTACGGATTAATATTGAATTATTCGAACATTAATAGTTGAAGTTAGGGTATTTTATCATGAAACCGAAAAGCACCTTAATCTGCACTATTTGAAAATCATACTTTCCGATAAAATACAGATCTCATATTTAGTACCATGGTAGATAAGTTTACATTACAAGGAAGGAATTTCAGAGTTTTAAAATATATGTTAATTTAAAGATGTCAAATACTAAAATATTCGATTCACCGCATATATAACTAAATGGAAATAATCGAATATTGTAACAAAATGAAACAGATATATGGAGTTAGGTACATGAGTCATTATTTTCGACAGTCCTTAAAATAAGAAATTGAAATTACAAACAAGTTTCATTGCTGTAAAAGTTGACGAGATACTCCACAGGAAATATTCCGCAAAGCAGCTATACATTTTTACACACTACGCAGAGTCCGGCCACACATAAAACTGCTGAAAACCTTTGGGTCAGTCGTGTGGTCTGAGCCTTCAACACTCCTTCAACACTATTCAGAGTACATATAATGTGATACCGTTGATATTCAATGGATAATCTGCCAGAGCTTTTCTACTGCTGCATTTTCTCAAAACAGCAACAAAATATTTTGATTATTTTATTTCTGCATATTTAATTTACATATATTACGAAGTTTTACTTTCCAGCCGTCGTTCCTTCATGTTTTGTACTTTAATTAACTTTAAATAAATAGCAGAATAATATTGGAACATCTTTATTAATCTTCACATAGGACAACTTGTATCTGATGTATTTGTTTTTTCCAGGCTGTCTTATAGAAACATAAAGAGAACAACAAATAAAATTACACTTCATGAACAAAAAAATCTGATGTTTGCAACACATGACTTTCCTTATATAATAAAATGAATTTACTACTTTTAGAGTAAAATAAATAGGTTTTTCTTCTAGTAGATACTAATATCCTTTCCAAGATATTGAATTTTCGACAATTAGTCGTCAGTTTCATTGATTTAGCGTCATTTTTATCCATTTGGCGAGATTTTCATTAATTTGGCAACATTTCAAAAAGTCGCCAAGTTGGCGACATTCCGCCAATTTCGTCGCCAAAATCTCGCCAAGCGTTATGGACGAAGAAATAAGTTGTTCTTACAGCAGATAAATTGGCGTTCAAATGCAAAAGTATTACTCAAAGTATCTTTTTTCATGAATGGAACGAGCTAGATCCACGAGAATGATGTCACCCAATTTATCGCATGATATTATATATGACAAGTGAACATGTTTCTCAATAGGAAATATTTTCTTTTCTATTTTATATGTATTTTTGATAAGTTTTTGAAAAATGTGCAATATCTCGAGAACGGTTCATGTTAGCGTTCTAAAATTTGTGTCAATCATTTTCTAATGAAATATTACATAACAAATGTCTATTTGCATAACTTTAATATTGGTTTTGATTTTTTGACGATTTTTTCAACATTTCATTCGAAAATTTAGGGGGGTTCTGAACATTCGATTGCGTATAAAAACAATAGGCTTCCAGTGTTTACAGATTGTGATTTTTGTACCAAATTTGGTTCGAATCGGTTCATTCGTTCGTCAGTTATCGTCTCCACAGACCCACTGACACACACACACACACACACACAGACATCACTTCAAAAATGTTTGATTCGTGATCAGGGATGCTTGAAACGTGCTCTCCCGTCGAAAACTCGAATTCGAATTTTCGACCCCGTCACAATAATTTCCTTATACATGATGTATATAAGGAAAGTAAAAATCTGATGTGGGCAACACATGACTTTCCTTATATAATGTAATGAATTTACTACTTTTACAGTAAAAAATTAGGTTTTTCCCATAGTAGATACTAATATTCTTTCCAAGATATTGAATTTTCGACAATTAGTCATCATTTTCATTGATTTAGCATCATTTTTATCCATTTGGCGAGATTTTCATTAATTTAGCAACATTTCAAAAAGTCGCCAAGTTGGCGATATTCCGCCAAATTCGTCGCCAAAATCTCGCCAAGAATTATGGACGAAGAAATAAGTTATTCTTACAACAGACAAATGACTATTGGCGTTCAAATACAAACGTATTACTCAAAGTATCTTTTTTTATGAATGGAACTAGCTAGATCCACGAGAATGATGTCACCCAATGTATCGAATGGTATTACATATGAAAAGTGAACATGTTTCTCAATAGGAAATATTTTTTTTTATTTTATGACTTTTTGATAATTTTTTTTTAAAATGTGCAATATCTCGAGAACAGCTCATGTTAGCGTTCTAAAATTTATGCCAATCGTTTTCTAATGAAAAATTACATAAGAAATGTCTATTTGCGTAACTTTTTTAGTGGTTTTGATTTTTTGACGATTTTTTTAAAATTTCATTCGAAAATTTAGGGGGGTTCTGAACATTCGATTGCGTATAAAAACAACAGGCTTCCAGTGTTTACGGATTATGATTTTTGTACCAAATTTGGTTCGAATCGGTCCATTCGTTCGTCAGTTATCGTCTCCACAGGCTCACTGACACACACACACACACACACACACATACTTTCACACACACACACACACACACACACACACACACACACACACAGACTTCACTTCAAAAATGCTTGATTCGTGATCAGGGATGCTTGAAACAAACTCGAATTCGAATTTTCGACCCCGTCACAATACTTTCCTTATACATTATGTATATAAGGAAAGTAAAAATGGATTTCAGCATATAAATCATTACACAATGTATTTATTCTCAACAAACTTTACGGGTGCATTTTTAAATTCTGTTACTGTAACGCAATACATGAAAAGTTTATGTGTAAATTGGGGATAAATATATCATATTTACTTAGATATTGCTTAAACACCAAACATTTACAAGAGTTATATTTAAATGATTGCATTTCTGAAGAGAGCCACCAGAATCAATTCGAGGTTATTCGCTCTTATCAGACATTCCGTTTCAGACGACAATACATGAACTTTTCGTATTACATATCTATTCCTTTGCAGTTTCCAACTCGCTGAAATTGTTCCCAGAAATAAGTACCTGTTGCATATGAATAGTTTGTCCCATAAGAGTGTCAACATCACAATTTCATTATCGCAGGTATTTCTAAACGTAGAAATTATTCACTGTATCTGTCTAGACAATTTGATTGTCTAGACGCTACACGTTCAATAAAACATTAAAACTGATACATTGCAATAATATATATATATATATATATATATATATATATATATATACTCAAGTCCAAAAGTTAGTCGTAGTTGCTGTTTATGTGACATATATATCGGAATGGAAGGAAACACGGTATACGGGTGTAATAGGGTTATAGAAGAAGAAAACAATGCAAAACAAGGATAATAAGGACTTTTAATATCCAAGGAAAAGGGGTTGAAAGAAAAACGATCATAACACGAGTGCCCACCTCAGTAAAACAGAATGAATAAAGCACTGCGATGCTGCAGTTTAACACAGTGTGTGGAAACATGGGGTAGCCACGCCTGCTGCACAACGATTTCCCATACTCTCGATGAGGGTTTGGATGAGTTGTGTGCTCAAGGAGTTCCAAGCTTTGCAGAGAACAGTTTTCATTCCCGAAACGGAACTTTATGGGTAGCGGAGAGATGCAAGATGTCTGCTGAGCATATATCTCACATGTTCTATTAGATTCAGATCAGGAGAGTTCGCAGGCTACTGCATATGCTGAATATCTTCAGTTTGAAGGAAGTGGTCGACCAAGGCCGCACGGCGAGGATGCGCGTTATCATCCATGAATATGAAATCAGAACCAACAGCGCTTCGAAACAATCGAACGGTAGACTGAAGGATTTCGTCTATGTATCTTTGACCGGTAACCGACCACGTGCCAAAGATGTGGAGGTCTGTACGGCCGTTCATCCTGATGTCTGCCCAGATCATGAATCCCGCAAATTGAAAACGATGTCTTTCCGTGATGTTTCCCGGATGAAAACGCGTTCCACGGTCTCTCTAGATCTTGATAAGACGAGAATCAGTTTGCAGGCTAAATATGTACTCGTCACTGAACATTACCCCACTGTTTTCCACTCCACTGCCGATGTTCCAACCTCCACTGTAAACGCACACTTTATTATTACATAATTAATAAATTTATAATGTCACATATTTCGCATTATTTCAGAATATTTCACACATAGATATTCATACATATATAATGTTTCCGCATTTACTGCATACACCCTCTTAAATATATTTATCAATATTAAACTAGTTTATTATCACATTAAAAGTTGTGTTGTCCTTTTTCCCCATCGAAGTCATGGAAATATTTGGGTGATGCTGATTTTTAGCGCCACTGTATAACACTATTATAATTCACATATTTCATTCATATCGTATCAAGAACCTATAATACATTATGCGTCACCAAAGTTACGCCACCTTGACGGAAGGAAAATTACAATTGGCAATCGATGTCTTGAATTTTAAAGGAGCTTAAAAGTATTCGAGATATTAAAAATTCGAGTTATCGAAAATTCAATATAAGATACAGAGCTTATAATTATAAGAACATACATAATATTTACATAGTGCTTAAATTTAATTGACATTGACTTATCCTACGGGGAGATCATGATAATTCCGAATTTTCTTTGCAACCAATAGTTGAAATTTTAAATACGTACACATAGTGCAGTGCTTATATCTGAGTACTATGCATGTGTGCATCTCTTGATTCTATGCACACAAAACATGCATATACGAATAAATTGTAATATTTGAAAGAATTCTATAAAACAGTGTGTTTTATGTTCTGTCCTCTCTGGCGTTCACTTACAGTTCCCAGATTTACAATAGTTTGAGCCGTCCAGGCGGTGAAGTGGATAACGTCTTCGGCTGCTGTTTTGTGGGCTCGGGTTCGAATCCCGAATAAGGCATGAATGTTTCTCGAGGATAAAGTCAGGCTTCCGCCTTCTGGGTCCTCGTCTAAATGTGAAGCTGCATCCCCTCCGATCTTCGTCAGTGATGCTTTCTTGTAATAAACTGTGTTCTCTCTCTTGTGTCTTTCTTCGTACTTTCCTGCTTCCTGCGTCACTGGTCCTGAATCGGCTCCGCCGAAACAGGAGATCATCAATAACCAACAGCAATGGTTTGAAAAGTTTAAAAAGCCATATCCGGTCTAGATTTGATAAATGCTCACACAATACTGAAGATAGAAAACGAACTTCGGATCCATCTTCATCAATGCCTTTTCATACAATCAGATGACGATACTGCACTTTAAAGCTCTGTATTGCACCCTGGTGCAAAGGTAAAAATTTTAATATAGTGTTCGGAGACAAGAAGTCAACTATTGTTAACTCCAATTTCGGCAAGCAACGATAGGCATTATTGCAATTACGCATGAAAAGAAAAATCATGCGCTTTGACATGCATTTTTCATTCATTGAGAAATTTTTTTCATTCATTTCTAACTCATTGCGACAATTTTCAAGAATGCCGGAAATCATCCAAAAAATCTCAAGGTATCGAGGGTGAGCGAGGAAAAAATTCGACGAAGTGAGATCGCTTTTGCATTGTTCGAATAGTAAGCGTTCCGGGAAAAGAAAAGTTATCGATGAATTATCGATGAATTATCAAAGAGATATCGATGAATTCGAGTTTTCAAAATTCGATATATCGAGTGTTGGCTGTATTGTGAGAACACTAAATATGGGGATGTATCGGGGACCTTCCATTAAATGCTTCACTTAGATGCCCTCCTGCACACGTAATCACATCTCTGTATGCAGAATTCCTGATTCCCATTCCCGTTAACACTTGAACGTGATTATTGGGTCAATAGTAGTGTGAAATTTTATAGGAAAAAAGCACAAGAAGTAGAAATGTGAAAAAATATTATGATTGGTTCACATTTGAAAAGTGGATATAACTGATATAGTGGATATAACATTGTTATATGCTAGTCGAAAAGTCGTGATTTGATTCCAGCATAAATACTAAATAATTTTTATTCCTCCATAGCAATATATTCTTCCTTGGTAGCGTGTTCCTATCTCCTCCTTGCCTAAAAATATTCTTCCATAAAATTTCTACCAAAAATAAAATTAAAACAATTACTTAATGTACTAAAAATATTATTTTAATAATATGATATTAAACGAGTAATAACCATAATGCATGCAAACTAATTTTACGGTAGACATATCTTAAATGTAGGAATATTGGCGAGATTAAAGTTTAAGAGGTAATAATAAAGAATTAAATAATTCTGCACCGCAACTTGTCTTAACAATTGGCATAAGATCCATCAATTACAATATTTAACGTACCTAACAAGGCTTAAAACCCAGTGGAGCATAAACTTCTAAGTATCTGGTTACTAGGCAATTAGTCATATCCCCATAAAGACGGTTACAGTGCACAGTGGTGCAGTGTACCGAACGGTCCCGTGACTACCTGTCGACAACTATACCTGTTTTACTCACGGAAGATTGAGGAAATAGCTTAGGAGTTTAATCTTTAGCAATTAAATGCGAAGAGTTTCGTATGTTCTAGAAAGATCAAAGTTAAATACCAGTAATTTGAACGTCTTTTGAGAAGCTTTTAAATGTAAATCTTACATAATAAAATATGTTTGTCGGTTTCTCTGTCTATCTTTCTTTCAGTGTTGACTTTAGCGGAAAATCGAAGTTTCGGATAAAGGCGAAATTCGATACAGATGTACTTCAGGTTCCCGGACAATACGGCTCGGCGATATTTTCTTTAATTTCAATTAGTTAAAAAGCAATGACGATTTAAAGCCAAAATTAGAACGATTATTTTGTTTTTCTATTTTTAATTTATTCATGGCGTAGATGATTTTTCTTAAATGCAATATATTTCTTTCGCAGATGCGAACAATATCTTGGAGTTTCTATATAGACGTTAAGTACCAGCTTTCGGGACCGATTTAAAAATGCAAAATTCTAACTTCGTGAATTTAAAAAAATCCGTTCTAATATTTTTTTAATATGGTATTATATTATCGTTACGAGTAGTATGCTATAAAGTATTTTCTTTCATTCTGAATTGTCAGACACGCTCGTGCCCGACATGCTTATTTAGGTCATATTACAAAGTAATTATTTTTTGGTCTAAGAGGGCGTACAGTAAAAACGCTATTTGTTTTTCGAAAATTAGTTGCATTCCCTTGTGTAATTTTAAACGTGGTTTTCGGTTAAATCTTGAGTAACGCGGAGTATATCTTCTAGTTATACATAGATCAGTGTTAAATTAGAACAATCGATTTCACTTTTTTTTTGTTAATTTAATGCAAAATTTCTACTCGTTGATCCTGTAAAAGGAATATTCTCAATGGATATAACTGCTGCTAGTACAAATTCTGGAACTTTCTTGATGTAGATGTAAGAGATGACAATATTTTTTTCAATTGCATTACGAGTCTTCTTCATCAGTTTAGAAACAGAGTACTGATAAAAAAAAACCTCGGTGGTAGCAGACAAATGAACAAACAAACTTAGTTAAGTCACTGCAAGTGAGAATTTTGTGCCAGATAGTATCAGTCATTGAAATCGAAAATCTGGCTATATATATTTCATCTCAGGCAGATATGCCATCCTCAGCCTCCGTTTACCCAGTATGCCAAATGAGTAATAAGAGACTGAAAGGCTAAAATTATGTGAGATATAAAATAAAAACGTTATGTAACTAAATTTTGCTTCCAGAAAGTACAAACATTTATAATAAGAATATTCTTCGTTATATTTTTGCTCCTGGTATTATTCGTTTCCAAGGTATTCTTTCAAGGCACATAAAAATGAAATGGTAATTGCTCTTGCTAGTAGACACAAAAATATTTATGGAATTTTCATTTATTTTAAATTGTGAACTACATTAAAATGTACATAAATTTTAATGTAATAAATTTAATTCAAACTCCAAATACCAGCGATCTGCAACAGAAATATTATAAATCCATAATACAAATGGTCTATTACATCCCGATAACATTAACTTACTATTTATGTGGTGAATTTCATTATGGAATGGCTTTATATGTAATTCCATAATATGTTTGATGCATATACCTAGATGTATATATTTAATCCAAACACCCGCCTACCTTAAATCTTAACTATGGCATAAGATTTATTCATAAGATTACAATATTTAACGTACTTAACAGGGCTTAAAATGCAATGGAGCTTGCATTTCGAAGTGGCTAGATGTTAAGTAATTAGTCACTTCCCCATTAAGCTCTCGGAATTGCAATTTGGTTTGTTGTATTTCTACTTCTTGGCCAGTATACTTAGTTTGCACTTCATGGACTAAGAAATTGATTTAGACTAAGGAAATTATCTGACTAAGGAATTGATCTGACAAAATAATTGGTGTTAAATCTCTCCAAACAAAGATGTTTCATGCAACCACTTTCACAGTAATTTAATTATTTAAAAATGCAATTACAAATGAAATAATTATTTACGTACTAATATGACTATAATTAAACTTGCATTTCATTACGATATCTCTATACTTAAAAATAATTAAAGTATTCCGTAAATTTTTAAACTGTATTAGGATAGGACGGCAAACCTTAAAGTTCTGAATGTGAACCCATAGATGGGGACGGGCTTCGTATTTTGATTTAAGCCTTAGTTTATTAAATATTAATCAATAAATTTTTGTATTGCCAGTATGGGAAAATATCTGAGTTCTAGAGCCGACTTACAACTTCTCGATGACAGGTTGCTAGCAGAAATGTCACAAAAATAACCAATGACAATTACATGCCTTATTGTTGGTTATAAGCAAAACTTTTCACAACTATTGTATCATAAACAATTATTAATAGAATGTAAATATAATTGCAGTTAAATATTATATGTCTTATTGTTGGTTCTTACAAACAATTAAATCAATTAATACATCCCTTGTAGTTCCTGTATCTTTAAGCCACACTCATTAGTTTTCTTATTGGGCTTAATAACGCATTGAGGTTGGTGAGGGCAGCGAAACCCTTAACAAATGTGTAGATTTTCCTGTACTTCAATCTAACTCAGTAACATCGTATGCTCCGGAATTCAAAATGCAGTTTCAAAATACAGAAAACTAGTTTAAAATATAGATAATTGCAGCTTTATGTAAGATAGCAATAAGAATAGACATGAACAAAATACATGTATTAAATACTACATTTCTAGTATGTATCAAATACCAAAACAATAGGCACGATCAAAATAGTATCCGAACTACTCTTGTTTCTTACCCTCCTTAAGTCTTACAAAATAACTAAAAGTAATATCATTATATTTGGAATAATGTCATCTATAGGTGAAATTGGAGCTATCGTCTATTGAAGCCATCGGCTAAACATAATATTTACTCATTCAAGTTTATGAAGTATTTACTCATTCACACACACACACACACACACACACACACAAGTTTATGAAGTATTTACTCAATCAAGTTTATGAAGTATTTACTCATTCACACATACACACACACACACACAAGTTTATGAAGTATTTACTCATTCACACAAGTTTATGAAGTATTTACTCATTCAAGTTTGTGAGTACATCGCCAATGAAAATCTCTCAAAATTGCTTTGGGTTCTCCTGGACTGAAAGTAGTCTTCTGCGTGTATCGTGTTGCTCCACGTCCTTGCATGAACCCAATTTGCCTCCTGACCACTATTAAACTTCCTGACCAATTTTTGTTAATAGGTTATCGTTTTTATTGGAAACCAACAAAGTTCTTCTCTCCAATCAGATCTATTTTCGGGAATATCTAAACTATGTTGATGCCTCCACAAACTAGTCAATGCTATCAAAATCTTAAATTTAAATACTCATGTTTCTCTAACTACTATCGATGTCAGAGGAGCATTCGAGAACGTAAACTCACTGATTCTTCCATTTACCTTCGAAAAATTAAATATTCCTCAATTCTTTCGTAAATTTGTTGTTTACTCGGATCTAAACAAACTTTTGCTAATTTTCATTGAAAAAATATCCTAAGAAATTTATTTCAAAAGGTTCTCCATATGGTTCAGTTTGAGCTCCGTTCCGCAGGAATTTATGCTTTAATGAAGATTTATTATTAAATAATGATTTAAATTATTTACAAGCATTTGCAGATGACTTTTATTATTTTAATTTTGGAACTAATTGCAAGATCTTAACAATAAATGATCGAAATTTATATTGAAAAGATAATTCTGTCGTTTTTAGTAAATTGGTTTATGGAAAAAAAAATTTAAAAAAAGAGAAACTCTATCTTTTGGATTAGTGGCATATATATCAAAATTTATGATCACTTAAAATACCTTGGATTAATTATTGAAAATATACTAACTTGGGGATTTCATACATATTATTTTAAAAAATGCTTCTGTATAAAATTTGGCAGAGTTTCCGGAAATAACAGGGGACCAGAGAAAAATATTTTAAAAAGTTGATATTCGAAGGTCATCGAAAAGATCATTACATACGAAGTTGGTATCTGGGTGACTGCATTAACTAAAGTATAATCCAATGCCCTACAGTCAAGCAAAAGACTTTCTTGCAAAAAATTTCTACTGGGTACTGGAGTTCTTCTAACATTTCTTTTTATGTTATTTTAAGATACCCCCCATTCATTTAGTAATTTCAGTTTTACATAAAATTACCTGTTTTGTAAGAAGATAACTAATTTATTTCATATAGATATTCTAACTTTTCTTAATAAATTTGATAACTGGTAATACCTTTTCCTAATAAATTTGATAATTAGTAGTGCATTTTTCTAATAAATTTGATAATTTTGATATCTTAACATGTATCTCCCTTAATAATATTCATCCGGTTAAAAAATTTATAAGGTAAGTTTGGTACAGATATAGTATAATCCCTTTTTCATTTTTGGCGATTTTAGGTAAGATTCTGAAGATGCCTGCTATGATTTGATGTACATTCCATTCTGGCTACCCTTTTATCGTCTGCTGTTCTCATTTTGTCGCTCTTTCGCCTTTTTGCTAAGGAAAAAATCACGACATTTCATTCTGGCAATGTTTTTTGCGTTTTTGTCGCCCTCTTCTCCTCTTTTATCACCCTTTTGTCGTCAACGTAAAAATTGTCATTTTGTTGCCACGGTAAAAATCAGAAAATTTTCTGATTTTCGTGCTCTAGAGCTACAGAACGCCTGTCGCACAAACAGCTTTTGCTACGTGCGCCTTCCGACCGCCAGCGGGACCGGATTCTGTGATGCTTTTTTAGCAGGCGAGAGCAGCGAGTTAAGCCCGCGGAGATGGCGTAAGCCATGTTTGAACTGCAACAGCTCAACTGTTTCACAAACGGCGATTTTTACGTTGGCGACAAAAGGGTAACAAAAAACGAAAAAGGATCTAAAAAACGCGAAAAACGTTGCCAGAATAGAATGTTGCAATTTTTACCTTGGCAACAAAAGACGAAAAAAGATGCGGAAAGGATTGCTAGAGTAGGGTGTTCTCCAAATTATAGCAGAAATCGCCAGAATCTCACCTAAATTCGCAAAATAATGAAACAGGGATTATACTACATCTGTTCCGTAAGTTTTTCCATTGTTATTTTTATTAATAATATTTTGCAACCAGTACTTCGTTACTCCCTTCAGGAACATAACTCAGTATTGCAATCTGAAATCACAGCGAGGAATTATGCCATTAAATGTGGTAATGTGTGACAATAGAACAAATTGCAATATTTATTCAGACAAAATATCCTCGATTTCGGCCCTAAAGTCAACTATGAACAAATCTGCTTGCCTCAAATCAATTCACAATAATCATTTTAATATGAATATCCGGCTTAATTAGTTCAAAGCCCTTTTAAGTACACTCGGGAATGATTTATTTGCTAAATTAGCTGCAGGGTGTGGAGAAAGTTTAGCCATTTATTATATTTCTTTATTCCCTTTTGTCTAACTTTTTTACACATGAACTTATTAATAAAAAGGAATACTCTTTAAATACATATGTTTGTCGCAATAAACAGGCTACAAATAAGTCTTATCTTCCTAATGGTGATCCAACTTTATTTATTCTTAATAAATATTTAATTTATTTTCTTACTGGATGTGATCCCTTTATTGTTTACTTAAACAAGTTCAAAATTAAATCCATTATGCATTTGTAATCAACTATTCGATGTTAACCATTGCGTAGTATATGATTGCTTGTACAGGGTGTATCATATTGAATGGGACAAAAAGAATAGCATAGTACAAATTCTGTAATTGATTTATTTAGCCGAAAAATATTAATTCTGAAACTACAATTATACAAGTTTTATCTGACAACAGCGGAAAATCTTCCGATTACAAAATCGCCGCTAGAGGCACTGTTAATCAAAATGGAACCATCCATGCAGGAGAAAGCGTACTGTGTTTGGGAATAGGCCAAAACATCATCGTTTATCGTCGTTCAAAGGCATTTTCAAAGAACCACCGCATCGTTACAATATCGAACGGTGGGTGAAGCAGTTTGAGAACACGGGCTGTTTGTGTAGGAAAACCAGCCCAGGACGACCAGGAGCCAAAACCGAAGCGGTTCTCGGATTCAGTCTGCAGCAAGACTGTGCTCTACCACATTGGCATACAAACGTACATCAGTACCTGAACGATAGTCTACCCCATCGCTGGATTGGCCGTGCTGGGTCAAACCATATGCCAGGAAATGGAATACCGCATAGATGTTTGCCGTGTCACAGGAGGGGCACACATAGAACATCTATAGAAACTTGGATAACTATAGTTTCACTGTAAATTTGATTTAACAAAATAAAGTAATTACAGCGTTCGCAGGTATTTTTTCTTTTTGTCCCATTCAATATGATACACCCTGTATATAGCGTTTCCATTTAAATAGGCCTATAATTGAATATATATATGTTTGATAAGGTTTGTAAAAATAACAATCTATAATTTTTATCGAAAAATGTGTCATTAATGTAAAATAATTGGCTGACCAGATTCCTTGAACACTTGTTTAAAAAATCTGATGTGGGCAACACATGACTTTCCTTATATAATGTAATGAATTTACTACTTTTATAGTAAAAAAATAGGTTTTTCTTATAGTAGATAGAAATATTCTTTCCAAGATATTGAATTTTCGAAAATTAGTCGTCATTTTCATTGATTTGGCGTCATTTTTATTCATTTGGCGAGATTTTCAATTTTCGTTAATTTGGCAGCATTTCAAAAAGTCGCCAAGTTGGCGACATTTCACCAAATTAATCGCCAAAATCTCGCCAAGCGTTATGGACGAAAAAATAAATTACTCTTACAGCAGATAAATGACTATTGGCGTTCAAATACAAAAGTATTACTTAAAGTATATTTTTTCATGAATGGAATGAGCTAGATCCATGAGAATGATGTCACTCAATTGATCGCATGATATTACATATGAAAAGTGAACATGTTTCTCAATAGAAAATGTTTTTTTTTATTTTATATGACTTTTTGATAATTTTTTTAAACTATGTACAATATCTCGAGAACGGTTCATGTTAGCGCTCTAAAATTTATGTCAATCGTTTTCTAATGAAAAATTACATAAGCAATGTCTATTTGCGTAACTTTATTAGCGATTTTAATTTTTTGACGATTTTTCAAAATTTCATTCGAAAATTTAGGAGGGTTCTGAACATTCGATTACGTATAAAAACAATAGGCTTCCAGTGTTTCCGGGTTGTGATTTTTTTACCAAATTTTATTCGAATCGGTCCATTCTTTCGTCAGTTATCGTCTCCAAAGACTCACTGACACACACACACACACACACACACAGACATCACCTCAAAAATGTGTGATTCGTGATCAGGGATGCTTGAAACGTGCTCTCCCGTAGAAAACTCCAATTCGAATTTTCGACCCCGTCACAATACTTTCCTTATACATTATGTATATAAGGAAAGTAAAAATGAGGATTCCCCTGTCCTCTTTATCAATGAAATTTTGCTATTGAATTACCAACCTTGATTTTTGTATAATGCATCATTTTCTCCTCTGTCTTTACTTGCGATTAGTTTTAATATTTATTATAATTTTGATTTTACTCTAAATATTATTTTTATTTGTTTTCTAACTTATTTTATTCTGTATATTACCCTATTCAATGTATATTAAATATTTTCTTCAAATAGAAGCATTTTCCATAAGTTTTTCTCGGCCGTCCAAATACTTGCTCTAAACAGTCGCGACAGTCCGGTAATCAGGGTAGAATAATTATAAACGTCTTTCAATTTCTTGTTGGCTGTATTTAGCCTTCTCCCGGTCATCTATCTTGTTGCGTCAACCCTCTGAGTGAACCACACGACAGAAAAAATTCTTTCTTAGAGGAAATTGACACCCTTTTCATATTAAAAATAAAAAAAAAAACATTTTAATTCGTTTTAGAAACAGGAAAAGTTACGCCTCGCCAAGTCATCATATCCGAATCCGTAGCTGGCAAGTGTATATTATAATTAATTTGGCCACACGATTTTCAGGTATCTGTAGCTCAGCCCGCAAAACAGCTAAAATCGTGGTTTCTTTTTCCTCTGTACAACCGTCATTAATCTGGAAAAAGAAAAGAAATACAACTAGTGCGGTAATATTTAATAAAAAGAAACTTTAACATTTTTACTTTCCTTATATACATAATGTATAAGGAAAGTATTATGACGGGGTCGAAAATTCGAATTCGAGTTTTCGACGGGAGAGCACGTTTCAAGCATCCCTGATCACGAATCAAACATTTTTGAAGTGATGTCTGTGTGTGTGTATGTGTGTGTGTGTGTGTGTGTGTATGTGTGTGTGTGTGTGTGTGTGTATGTGTGTGTGTGTGAAAGTATGTGTGTGTGTGTGTCAGTGAGTCTGTGGAGACGATAACTGACGAACGAATGGACCGATTTGAACCAAATTTGGTACAAAAATCACAATCCGTAAACACTGGAAGCCTATTGTTTTTATACGTGATCGAATGTTCAGAACCCCCCTAAATTTTCGAATGAAATTTTGAAAAAATCGTTAAAAAATCAAAACCGCTAATAAAGTTACGCAAATAGACATTTCTTATGTAATTTTTCATTAGAAAACGATTGGCATAAATTTTAGAAAGCTAACATGAACCGTTCTCGAGATATTGTACATTTTTCAAAAAAATTATGAAAAAGTCACATAAAAAAAAAAAATTCCTATTGAGAAACATGTTCACTTTTCATATGTAATACCATGCGATAAATTGAGTGACATCATTCTCGTGGATCTAGCTCGTTCCATTCATGAAAAAATATACTTTGAATAATACTTTTGTATTAGAACGCCAATAGTCATTTATCTGCTGTAAGAATAACTTTTTTCTTAGTGCATAATTCTTGGCGAGATTTTTGCGACGAATTTGGCGGAATGTTGCCAACTTGGCGACTTTTTTGAAATGTTGCCAAATTAATGAAAATCTCGCCAAATGGATAAAAATGATGCTAAATCAATGAAAATGACGACTAATTGTCGAAAATTCAATATCTTGGAAAGAATATTAGTATCTACTATAAGAAAATCCTATTACTTTCCTTATATACATAATGTATAAGGAAAGTATTGTGACGGGGTCGAAAATTCGAAATCGAGTTTTCGACGGGAGAGCACGTTTCAAGCATCCCTGATCACGAATCAAACATTTTTGAAGTGATGTCTGTGTGTGTGTGTGTGTGAAAGTATGTGTGTGTGTGTGTGTGAGAGTCTGTGAAGACAATAACTGACAAACGAATGGACCGATTCGATCTAAATTTGGTACAAAAATCACAATCCGTAAACACTGGAAGACTATTGTTTTTATACAAAATTTAATGTTAAGAGCACCCTTAAATTTTCAAATGAAATTTGAAAAAAATAGTCAAAAAATCAAAACCACTAATAAAGTTACGCATATAGACATTTCTTATGTAATTTTTCATTAGAAAACGATTGACATAAATTTTAGAACGGTAACATGAACCGTTCTCGAGATATTGCACATTTTTCAAAAAAATTATCAGAAAGTCATATAAAATAAAAAAAAAATATTTCCTCTTGAGAGACATGTTCACTTTTCAGTAATACCATGGGATATATTGGATGACATCATTCTCGTGGATCTAGCTCGTTCCATTCATGAAAAAAGATACTTTGAGTAATACTTTTGTATTTGAACGCCAATATTCATTTATTTGCTGTAAGAATAACTTATTTCTTTGTCCATTATGCTTGGCGAGATTTTGGCGACGAATTTTGGCAGAATGTCGCCAACTTGGCGACTTTTTGAAATGTTGACAAATTAACGAAAATCTCGCCAAATGGATAAAAATGACGCTAAATCGATGAAATGACGACTAATTGTCGAAAATTCAATATCTTGGAAAGAATATTAGTATCTACTATAAGAAAAACCTATTTATTTTACTGTAAAAGTGGTAAATTCATTACGTTATATAAGGAAAGTCATGTGTTGCCCACATCAGATTTTTTTACTATTGCTTTCCGAATTATTTTCTTCTTCAGCGTTGACGAACTTACAACTTTAACTACTGAATCGATTTTAACGAATAATGGCTAATTTTTTTACATTCTTTTTTAGGCAGCACATACTATACTCTCAAATTTTGCAGGTATTATTATTTGCAGGGTATTATTTATTTAGAATTTCAAAATTATATAAAACGTGATTGGTCGTCGTTTTTCTGAAGTTTTGACGGACGAACAGCCTAAACTATTAAACTACTAACACAGGTAGCTCCTATTTCGTGTTCTGGTAGGAAGAACATACTTTTCTTGTAAAACTTAAGATACTTTTGTTTTAGAAATTAAAAATTTAAAAATCATGAATGAATGTTGCTTGACTATAAAGTACAATTGGCAATGCCTGCGCATAACATATCGATAAATACTTCTACAAATAGTTTTAAAATCTCACAAAATCACTCTATTAAATAAACTTCTCATCCAGTACCAGAAACAAGAACTATATTTCCAAAAATATTGTGGACTTTCAAAATTGTTTTCACCAAGTATCTGAAACACCGTACATTTTGGTCTGTTGTATTCTGTAGTATCAGTTTTAGTTCTGCAATACTATGCAGAATCATGAGCTAGATTTGAATAAGGGTTATGATCCTCCAGTGTACTAAAACATAAAAAAAAAAGTTTATATAGTCAGGGACTTGGTGCAAAATATTTTAGATTTTACAACATTGTTGGAACGAGGATTTTGTTTGTTGTACTTAGCGGGATTATTTGTACCAAGAAGTGATGTTTTTAGGAGATAAAAATATTTATTGGGACTGCAATCCAGTTCGTAGTAAAATTAGTAACGTTATTAATATTCATGTTAAGGAGATTCGATTGTATACATATATATATATATATATATATATATATATATATATATATATATAGGGTGATTCAAAAGTTCGGAGCAAAAGTAAAACGCTATAAAAAATATCTATGGGTCGGAGAGATATGCAGTTTGCAGATTAGTATTCGCCGTGGTGGGGGATTTTGTATGGCATAAAAAAATAGTTAAAAGTCTCGACACTAGGGGGAGCGCTGCTGCGAAGAAAACAATGCGAGGTAAAAATTTTGAAATGAGATATTTTATTTCAGCATGATTTACAGCTGCAAGTGCTCAATGTGTCCACCACCACATTTGAGTACTGAGTGCAGTCGCGATATTACGGGTGATACAGCATGAAACAGAGTATTAACGGGAATGGCTGCTACCTCCTGCCGTAAGGCGCCTTTCAGTGCTGGTAAGGACTGGAGCTTTCCTCTATAGACCCGTGATTTTAGTTGTTCCCACAACGAAAAATCACAGGGTGTGATATCTGGGGATCTCGCAGGCCAGTCACGCGTACTATCACCTCCATGCTTAAGTCACCTCCATGGCTTTATCTGCTAAAGCGCCCTGAGTGTCGAGAGTTTAAAGTAATTTTTTTTTTCATGCCACATAAAAGTCCCCACCACGGTGAATATTAATTTCCAAACCGCATGTCTCTCCGACCATGTTTTGTAGCGTTTTACTTTTGCTCGAACTTTTGAATCACCCTGTATATATATATATATATATATATATATATATATATATATATATATATATATATATATATATATAAAACCCTAACTTTTGATTTTCAATACTTCATTCAATAGGACATAATGATCAAATTCGGAAACAATTAAGCAAAGAAACATTACTCTTAACATTTCTACTAAGTTTTATTTCGTTCTTTCCAGTTCCATACAATAAATTAAATACTTCTATTGCGAAAATAAATGAAGTTTTGCTGGTTGCCCACATTTAAAGTAAAAGATTTATAGCTTCTCAAAAACAATCAGTTATGCCTGCTGTGAAAATAAAAATTAAACTGTCATTGAACAAACCACGAAACGTTCCAGGATTACAATATGTTTTGGAAATAATGCTTCACAGGCAGTAGACGTTTAAAAATAAGCAAATAATATAACGGAACGAAGAGCGAAATAGTTCATGATTTCTGATATACATTCAAAATTTTATTAATATCTATATTTTAGATTAAATGTATTTGCTCGGTAACTGAAAACATTTAATAAAATATCTGGAATCAAATCACTCCTTTGAGCATTTATATCCCATATTGAACACACAGATCTGTATGAACCAAAACACCTAAGTACCCCTAATCCTTCCTACCAAAAAACCTAAGAGACCACTGTATTTGGGTAACAGATTAAAGAATATATTTTAAATAATAGGATTAGAAATAATGTATGAAATAAGCAAAATAAAAATGTACATAAAATATTATTGGGCAATAACTTCATATAGCCTCATAAAAATTGTATAGTAGCCTTTTACAAAAACTACAAAAAATGCCAAATATATATTTTACACATATATAGTCAATTATATATGTGAGACCAGAAATAGATCTCACATGTGTTTTGGTGAGACAAGTTTATGCCAGTTATTTATTATGTTCAAAACGGCAAACAAGACTACCAGTCTAGATGGCACCGGGTTTTACAGCAAGTGAACCTAAAGGTCAGAAAACTATAAATTTAGGAGCGTCAAGGCAGAGGGGGCCGAACGAACCCTTACGCGGATGTGGAATGGATCCATTTGTTAAATAAGTAACCAATTGGAAAATGGGCTGGTTGCGTCACTTTCAATACTGCAAATGAAAGCAAAGGTGGATTAACACCCCCGAGAAAAGAGGGAACCACAACCTGTGACCGAAGAAGGACACTTGAGCAGACTTATACAGATAACTTCGACATTATGACTTAGTAGACTTGTGCTAATACTCGGGCGACATTATGACTTGTGTAGGTGTTCAGAGATATACTTGTGCGACATTATGACATAGAGATGACTTGTGCAGAGGTACTAGAATATACGTGTGCGACAGTAAGATAGCACGACGATTAGAGATGTAAAGTGTTCCGTAGATGTTCCAAAAATTATGGCTAACAAAGTACAAGACAGATTTGAAGGTGCGTGTTCCTCAAATAACTTTAGGTCTAGAAACGTTCAGGCAATTTAAGTGGTCTCACATGTTCCCCCGCCAAAACTAATATAATTAATTGTGTAATGAATTAATAAGTGTTTATGTTGTTAATAAATAGTTTATTGTTAAAGTTTAAATGGTGTGATCCATTTAGTATTATATTAATGAATAATTCCTTTACAGGACTCACGCAAAAGGTAAATAATTAGAGGGTTATTGCGAACACAACATAGTAGTATAATAAATGTTAATTATAACTTTAAAGTTAAATAACTTTTTCTGTATCAGTGTACCATAATATAAAATCTAAAACTTATTTGTCGGGACTTTGATGCAACAAATATAATCAGATTCAACGATGAATTGAGGAAACGTATTACTACGCATCCCATCCACAATGTGATAAAATCAAATAAGTTACATAAACTCTGCGTATATAAACTCTTTGAATAAAGATAATTTGTTTTTTTTTCCCATTTCGTCACACTTCCTCTAAGAACGTTCGACGATACAAACCCTCTGGCACCTCAAAACCCCAAATGTCTCCCGCCTCCTTCAGTCGCGGGGACTACGGATCATAGTCTGTGTGTACGTTGCAAAACACGTATAATATAACTTTTCCAAGCTATCCTAAACCTAAATTTAAAGTTTTTCTACTTCCCACAGTTTATCGCTTGAATTACATTTTAATGGAATTACATTGAAATTTCGTCCTCATGGTCGTTTAAAAATGCACTGAAAATTCATAATCATATTAATTTTTAACACTTTACAATAAAGTTGAAAAGTGTTTATGACTTTGTTCATTCTGTCTGTATGTCTGTCTGTCTGTCCGTTAGCACGATAACTGCCGTAAAAATGACTTAATCAAAATGAAATTTTAGTATGTTGTTCAGACGGTCTGTAGAACCTATGGGAATATAAATAAATAATATCACCCAATTAGTTTTGGATTGAACCCGGGTTGAAAAAATGAAATACATTGAACCCTATGGGACCTAATTTTTCAAACATTTTTTAAGCGGATTTAAAATTCACAAATTGCTTCGAAAATTTGAGGTAATATTCAAATTATTCCATAAAATATATAAAAAAAATTCAGCAAAATATATTCAGTAGTTTTTTAAATAAAAATTAAAATAATAGTTACGCCTCTTATATGAAGCGATCACGTGACCAACTTCAAAATATAATACTGCATCCATCTTGTCTCAAAATCGTCATTTTTTAAAGTTCTTTTTAATTCATATTGAGTGTTGCATTCGTCGCAAAACCTCTTTATTTTCGCTTAAATTCTGTGTATCTACATACTGAAACAACGCAATGACAATATATTTGAGTTTAAATGAGCATCCAACTTTGATTGTTTCTATAACAAAGCCTATTTTTCACTTATGTGAAATGTAAACAACAAAATATGTAGGATGAGTTGTATTAGAATTGTTGTATTTTTTTAACGCAAAAGTATTTAGATCATGGAGTCTGCATAGGTGATATGAATGAAATATTCATTGATTTTATACAGAGAAGGACGATTTTTTTCGAAGAAGTTTTAAGCATAGAGTTTAATAATTTGTAGTTCCATGGTCATAATTTTTAAATAAAATAAATTATTATAGTATTGTGATGAATGGGAAAATGTTATGAATGAAATGCTGTTTTTATAGAGAGATCCAGGCGTGTTAGTTTTTCTATGACGTCATTTGAATGAATTTCAGTTGTTTTCGATGAAGTTTTCAAATATAATAAATTATCGTAGTATTATGATAGTTTTTAAAATATTACCGAGGAATGCATTGCATTTTAGAGATGTTTAAACCAGGCAATTTATATTTTAATGCCGTCATTTGAATGAAGTTCATTTTTTCCGATAAAGGTTTAAGTTTTCAAATATAATAAATTAATGTAGTATTGTGATAAGTTTTAAAATATTACTTAGGAATGTATTGCATTTTAGAGATGTTTAAATAAAATTGCATTGGAGTTGGAAAGTGTTTCATAATCAATGCTTTAAGCATGATTGATCTTTCTTGTATTTGTATCAAATTTTCGTTTCAAACATTATTTTAATTATATATATATATGTATATATATATATATATATATATATATATATATATATATATATGTATATATATATATGTATATATATATATATATATATATGTATATATATATATATATATATATATATATATATATATATATATATATATGTATATATATATATATATATATATATATATATATATATATATGTATATATATATATGTATATATATATGTATATATATATATATATATATATATATATATATATATATGTATATATATATATATATATATATATATATATATATATATATATATATATATATATATATATATATATATATATATATATATATATATTTGAAATGTAATAATAAGAATTATGTAAGAATAAAAAAAATAAAAATACAATTCAAGTAATATTAACATCACCATAGAAGCAAATTCACGGCCATAATGCCGATAAGAGAAAAGAACAGAACCTTCCCAAATTCGATGATTAATCAGAATTAAATTCCTCTTCAGGTCTGAGTATTTAACTCTAATTAACCCAAACAAATGCCTGTTTCAGATTAAGCCTGTTTCAGATTAGTACATTACTATAAATGCTTAAACTCAGACTACAGGCATCAAAAAATGAAAAAATGAAAAAAGGATACATTAAGAAAATTGTATTACCATGCGGCATGAATCATTCTTCTTCTACCACGTGTATACACGATCAACCTCAACAACTTAATCTAGAAGCACCGGAATGAACAAGTCGAAATTCTACCAGGGAGGTGGTACGAACGTTCACGGAAATACTCCCAAACCCGTCCAGTGAGTCTAAGCTGGAGACTGGACAAGCAATTCAGAATACAACTTCCCAAACATGCAGAACTGAATATGAATATGAATCATAGATGAAAATTCCTACTAAACAAGAATTAATAGGAAAACTGGATAATCGAGAATGCCACTATACACCATTATAAGGGCGCACAAAACGTAGTTTCAATACTGACAAAAGTTACATTTTTTTGCGAAAATAAAATTCAAAACATTAATGCATCTTATTTTCCGATTTTTTGATTTTTCTAATGTTTTTGACTTAGTTTATTATTTTTCATTTTTATTTATTTATATAATTAATAAATAATTATATATAACATACAAACATATATATATATATATATATATACATATATATACACTGCTGGCCATCCAAAATGCAACACCATAAAGGAATCATCCAATAAGCATGAAATTTGCACCATACGTAGACCTCGATAGGGGATACAAATGATTAGAATTTTAGCTCATATGCAAATCATGTGCGTCAGTAGCGCCACCTACAAAAGCTATATAAGGGGAGAAGAGAAGGCTGTTTTTAAGTACGGGAATGTTGTTTTCACCCTGTATTTTTGTGGGGGAAGATTCAGTATGCCTCGTCGAAGAATACGGCAGCCATTTCAGCACGTTTCTGAGTTTGACAGAGGAAGAATTGTGGCTTATAGAGATTGCGGATTACCCTTCCGAGAAATCGGTGCTCATGTTGGACGAAATCAAGCCACAGTGATGCGAATATGGAATCAGTGGATGCAGGAGGGACGGACCAACCGACAGGAACGATTGCACCAGCCGCGTCGCACCACCGAACGTGAGGACAGGCAAGTTGTGCGCATGGCAATGATGGATCGCACTGCAACATCAACAACCCTAGCGCAAGAATTAAGGTCTGTTTCACAACAATCTGTGTCAGCACGTACCATTCGACGTCGTCTGCAGCAACGGACAATTTCAGCAAGGCGTTTATTGCTGCGATTACCTTTGACCAGACCATAGGCGTATGCGGCTGCAATGATGCGTTGAACGCCGGACATGGACAAACGAATGGCACGGCATTGTGTTTTCAGACGAATCACGATTCTGTCTACAACAAGACGATGGTCGTATCCGGGTTTGACGGCACCGTGGCGAGAGAGTGCATAACTCTTGCATTATGCATCACCATACCGGTCCTTCACCTGGCGTTATGGTTTGGGGTGGTATTGGATTTTACTCCCTCACCCCCCTAATAGGCATTGCCGCTACACTCAACAGCCAACACTACATTTCTGAAGTTTTGGAACCTGTTGTCTTACCTTAACTTCAAAGCTTGCCTGCAGCCAAGTTTCAACAAGACAATGCGAGACCACACGTGGCACATATCGTTCAGCATTTCTTCAATGCCCACCAAGTTTCACTTCTCCCTTGGCCCGCCCGTTCTCCAGATCTGTCGCCCATTGAATACGTCTGGTCGATGATTGGCAAACGACTGGCCCAGCAAACACCACCATCAGCTGCTACGATACATGAAGTTTGGCAACGTGTGGAAGCAGTATGGACTGACATACCCCAAGAACACATCCAAAGTCTCTTCTTTCAATGCCGAGGCGCGTAGCAGCAGTTATTGTCAGCCATGGTGGCAGCACAAAATACTGATTTCTTCGTGTTCCGCAAGTCGAACGGGGCTGCATTTTCAATAAATTCATCCTTTTACTTTATGTTCTTTGTTCAATAAATTTAGCTTCGATATCTCTTGTCTTTCATGGTGTTGCATTTTGGATGGCTAGCAGTGTATATATATATATATATATATATATATATATATATATATATATATATATATATATATTTTTTTTTTTTTTCTCTCTCTCTCTCTCCTGTATGTTAGTCACTATAATTGGGAATGTTTTCTAGGATGTTATCGAGTGAAATTTGATACACTGAGTTGATAATTTTAATAACAAAATTGGGGGGATATATATATATATATATATATATAAATATATATATATATATATTTGTATATATATATATATATATATATATATATATATATTTGTATATATATATATATATATATATATATATATTTGTATATATATATATATATATATATATATATATATATATATATATATATATATATATATATATATTTGTATATATATATATATTTGTATATATATATATATATATATATATATATGTATATATATATATATATGTATATATATATATGTATATATATATATATATATATATATATATATATATATATATATATATATATATATATATATATATATATATATATATATATATATATATATGTGTGTGTGTGTGTGTGTGTGCGTGAGCACAATATTTCAATAGCATCATTTAACACCTACACACGTATCGAATATATTCGGCAAAATGCCCATTTAAACACAATATTTAAAGCGTAAATGTTTATACACATATTACGTACAAAACTAGGAGTAGAGAGATATATTTTCAAATCACATTATTAGAACATAAATTATTTGAAATTTAAATATAATGTATGCTGTGGTTGCTATTCCCACCCAGATTAACCAACGGTTGAGGCAGGTATAAGTGATCTGGTTTAGTAATTGGCTAGTCCAGGATAAATATGACGTAAAAATAGTAAATGAAGTTTACTAAAATATATTAGGTAACAAATTCATTAAATCAAAACTGCTGTAACATTTCAAAATCAACCATATTTCTATTAGACAAAGTATGCTTTATAACAATAGTTTCGTATAAGCCAACACTATGGCATGATTCGAAATTACGACAGTAGACTGAAATGTCTGTGGTGTTAGTCTTCATTAGACTTTATTTATTTTCATCATTTTTGGTCTTTAGGTGTCACACTCACGTCAAAATAAAAATATGTGTCTTTCTTGCGAACTTTCTTGTACAGGTTGCTTTAAAATGTTGGTAACAGTTCACGCAAAGCCCATATATTGGAATCAAAGTGATAATGTTAAGGGCCATTTTTAATCAACACCTTTTATGAGGGCTCCACCATTAGACAGAGCAGAACCTAGAAACTTGATATAGCTCTAGATAGTGTTTTATTTGTGGTATTTTATTGAAAAGATATATTTTTGAAATTATGTATTTTACATCTTTCTCTGAAAAGAAATAGGAAATGAATATATTAATTCTATTTATACCTCAAGAGAATTTGAAAACCAATAAATATAAAAATCAATTGACTTCACTTTGAAACTAATTATTTGTACATTCTGATTCAAATATCTGAGTAGTTCTTTCTTATTTTTAAAGCTCAGTTTTAAAACCTTCAAAAGAAAACATAAATAAATAAATAATGATGTCGTATTATAAATTATGTCTAAGTAATACTTCAATTAGAGCATAAATAAACAAAACTCTTGAAATCGTAAAAAAACTGTTCTTATTCAAAAAGTGCATTTGTTCAAGTAGTTTTGACATAGTAATTGATTGCACATATGCTCATTCAATTTGTAAGCCAACCCAATTCAGTTACGTAGCATGCAATACAAAAAAGTCAAACAATAGAAAGTGCACTGTTATTTACCATTTATTCTTAACATTAATTAACAGTCTCTATCTTAATGAATATGTTTCACTTATTTGTCTCTAGTCTTTTGGTTACTCTGTTAATGTTTTTAGCGAGTATTTTATTTTATTTGAGTACACGTATCTAACACGTACGGGTAATTTGTTTTCTAAATACAAAGAATCTTTACATTTTTCCAGAGAAACCATTTATTCTTAAATGAAAGGCTATAGAAATTCGAATTAGTATAAAAGGACTCGAAATTATATTAGCATTAAATGTTTTCCTTTTTTTTTACTACATCATTGTTTACGTCATATCTTGAAATAAATGTATAATTTCATTAAATAGAAAAAACACTCAGCATTGTAATGTCGATATTCAAATCGAATTACTTTTATGTAAAATATATAAATATATGTATTATATTTCTTTATATACAGCTCTGTTACAGATTTTAATTCTGCCTTGAAAACCCCCTTTTGTCGTTTTATGTGTTCTTTTAGAACATATATTATTTTTAAACCAAAATTAAAATCATTTCTAACATATTATTTAAAATGTACGAGCGCTTTGAGAGTTATTTCTTCTGTTGAGTTCAAGGTCTTTTTGGCAGTCGAAAATGGAAGTGCCAATGTAAATAATTTCATAGTTTCTATACATTTATGCTGCAGACGATAATGAAGTATTGCAACGCTTGTTTATAGCAGGTGGCTCTCCAGACATCCTGTCGAGACATACTGGCGTTTGACCGTGAGAACCTTTCTCGGCGGGAAAGATCATCAATGTTTTCTATTGGTGGTGACGGACTGGAAGCTTTCGTCCAGGTCCGTGGAAATGTTGGCTGAAAAGGTATAAAAAGCCGTGCACACCTTTTCTCGCTCTCTTACTCTTACGCTCTTTTGCCCTTCTGCTCTTACGACTTGGTAGGCAGTTCACGATAGCAACGCTCACTCCGAATCTCGGGAGTCTGACCTCCAGGCAGATTCCTGGGGATTCGTGAGCTGAGTAATGCTGCCTTTATAACGACCAATTTTGGTGTGATCCCGAGGTTAATACCGGGAATGAAATAACGTCGAAACTGCACGTAGAGCGAACCCGATGCTCATTCCGGGACTAATACTTTAACATCATCGAGCTGGCTTGTGGAATCCTCCCGAGGCTCATACCGGGAAGGCAAATCGAATCGTCGCTACCCGAGTAGTTCTAAAGAATGATGCCATCCGTCCAGGCTGGGCCATTCCAGTGGAAAAATCCCTGAATGTGTATGCCGACCTTTCATTCTGAAACACCGATTCATCGCCGTGTGGGTGAGTGGCTGATGTGAGAACTACTACCTTACTTACAACGCCTTGATGACCGGGGTAAGCGAATTTTAATGTATAACTTCATGAGAGAGAGATCGTAACGGAGAGAGAAACCATCTGTTGAGTTTTGTAACTTCAATTCAATGCTTATTCTAAAATTTAATTTCTGTTTGATTAATTTTCAAAAATCCTTTATTTTACCTCTCAGAGTGCTCGTCCCGTAATGTGGCCATACCTATGTTTGATATCTGTATGATCTGTTGTTTGCCACTTAGTATTGCATTATGTGGAAGTATAGAGGCTTTAAAGCCAGTGGCGTTATGTTAAAATCTGCGCATGTGTCCAGTGGTGAGCTGAAAGATTCAGCTGTTGTATCTGATATACAAATTGAATTTAACTTCTTAAATAAATGAAAATTCATTTTAACTTCAAAATTCTGTGTATTTATTTGTGTATTGAAATTCCTTTTGATTTTGGTGAAGAAGAAAGTTTTTAAAGGTAAGGTTTTGATTTTGAATGTTTTCAGGTTATTTAGGTTCTTCTGGGCTGTAGGTCATCGCGGAGATTTACTTCTCCCGACAGGAGTGTGTGGACCTGTGTGGGTTATTTTTGCGGCATTTTTCGATCATGGTTTTTGTATTGGTGCTGGTGCTGGTGTGGCTAAATTCTAAATTAAGAGGTCACGTTTCGTTTCATCATAAACCCCGCCATTACAAATTGGCGCCGTGACCTTTCCTCCTGAGTACCTGCCCTGTTCTAAATTTTAAAAGATGTTGAAATGTTCTTGTTTAGAGTTTTTCGAAATTTAAATTTAAAGAATTTTTTTTTGCGCTGGACACAGAGTGGTATGGAATTTTTTTTTAAATGTTGCGATTTCGGGAGAGCACTCGTATTTACGTGTATATGTAAAGAAAATTGTCTAATGTGTTGATATTTGAAAATAATAATGTATTGAAATTTATGAAGTATTGTTATTTTGTTGCAATGTGAAAATAGAGTAGAATGGAATGTTTTCACTGAAATTGTGTCTTATCATGTCAACGAGGGACGTATTGAAAAAGAAATGTATTGGAATTGTGCGAAGTGGCACATAGAAATTTATTTACAGTGTGTTGTGCAAAGTGGCACATTGACGGAAATTTGAAAGATATCGGTGCAAAGTTGCATATATAAGATTGAATTTTTGATTTCAATATGTGACGAATATGTAAAAAGGTGTTTTTATTGAAAGAGTTGAACTGACAAAAAGTTTCGTTTTTGATAATGTTGGTATCTAGTAAAGATACGTTGAAAATTTAAAAATTGAAATTTGATTATATAAATATTAAGAATTTTAGATTGGCATTATTATTTAAGAATTTTATAGGTGTATTGAATTTAGGAATTGAAACTTAATTGGAATGAAATTTTAATTATAACATCTGTTTTAAGAACACTTTCGATTTTGTTTTCTTGAGAACACTTTGTTTTCGGTTATGATTTTTGGTTCTGTGTATTATGTGTGGGAGGCGATTCCTGCTGTAATTCTGATTTCGACGAGCTCTTCTGAGCATTTTTTTCCCAAATTTGGGTTTGCAGATTCGAACCTCCGGTGTGTCGAATTGTTTAAATTGAAATGAAATTTTGGCCGGAGGCAGAGGCCGTTTTCGAAAATTTTTCGAAATTGAAAAGTTTAACTGTAAATGTTTGAAATTTAATTATAATTACTTGAATACTTGAGTTTAAAATGATTTGAAAATGCACCTTAATTTTGAGAACATAGAGATAAAAAGAGTAGAATGAAATGATATACGAGTTTTGAACACCTGAATACTGATTGTGTATAAATATGAAAGTTATTTCGAGTAGATTATTATTGAAGTTGTGTGGCTAGAAAAAGCACACATTTTTGAGTTCTGTAAAAGACAGACTCGTGTTTTGATGAACCAATGTTTGGCTTGAAAATTCTAAAGTTATGAAATGTTTTGATAAAAATTTTATTTTTCTTGGTTGCATCAAACCTTTTTATTGGGTGAAAATTTTTGAATGACTAGTAGAATTTTGATATGTATATATGTATAAATTGATTTCGAAGGTATTTAGAAAAAAAAAGAAAATGGTGTCATTGCATGAAAATGTGGGGAAGAGCAGGAAAATTTTTAAAGGGGTTGATTTTTTTTGGTAAATGTTTTGTGGAAAATTTTGAAATGGAGTTTGAAAATAATTATGTGGAAATATTTGTTATTGAATGTTGATAATGAAATTTTTCGATTTTTGAAAATTTTGAAAAAGTGAATTTGTGGGGACTGAAAGCTTCTTTTTCCCTGAGAGGTTGTCGAATTTGAATTTATGTTTGCCTCAGGATGTGAAATAATTCTCCATTTGTTTTGATTTTAAATGTTTCGGTTTCCTTGCCCTGTTGTTGCATCCGAGCACCTTGCTTTTTATTTTTTTTTTTCGTGTCTTTGACTCTCCTGAGTTTTTTCTGCTGAGTTTGTTGTGTTAGTGGATTCACGACCCATTTTCACTGGATTGAGTTGATTGTTTGGACGCTTGCAGTCAACGTTTAGTTTGAAATTGTCTCACAAACAATTCGAGGAGAGACGAATTGCGCACTCGTCTGAGCAGAATTTCCTTGGGTTTGAATTTGACCTTACTTGTGTGTTTAGGATGCATGTTGATGTTCTGTTGAACTAGCGTAAATCTATGGGATGGTTTATACCCCATTAGTGGCTTTTCTCAAGGGTTGATCCTCGTTTGCACCCATGCCTGTGTTTACTTCGGTAGCAGATGAAAGAATTCCTGCTCATTTTACTTCTTGAATTTTTTGTTGGCTGCAGTCGATTGCATTCCTGCAGAGTCCAACGCTGTAGGTTGAAATTCCTGAAAAATATTTTTGAGGATGGGTTGCTTTGCTTTGGCAAGTGGAATTTTGAAAATTTGGAAATGTTGAAATTTTGAAAATATTGAAGTTGTTTGATTTGAGAATTATGAAAATGATTTTATTACAAGAATTGTATTTACGTTGTGCTTCAGATCCCTGTTTTTAATCCCCCTGAGTTGATTTGAATTTTGAAAATTTTGAAGAGTAATAATTTTGAAAATGTTGTTCCTGTCTCGGTTTTCTCCCCTGTCTTGTTCTCACAAGTTGAGTTGTGATGTTGTTCCTTCCTCGGTTCCGGTGGTGCGAACGTGAGTGAGTGGAGTTGTCCTCCTCTGTTTGAGTGAGTTGAAACTTTTTCTTTTCCGTTCCCGATCTGTGGATGTGCGAGGCGATGTCTGGAACTTTGTTTGGCTGACACCAGTTTGATTTGAATTTTGTAATGAATATTTAACTCCGAACTTGAATACTTTCTATGAAATTTTTTTTGGCGACTCCTGTTTAGTACTACGGCAATATTTAGAAATATTTTGAAAAATTTGATTGAATTTGGAGTCTGGAAATTGTTTACATTGTGGAATTTTTGAAAGAGTCAGTGAACTCTGAAGGTGTTGATTTAATTACAGAAATATGGTTGAAATTGTGATGAATTGATTCCACAAGTATTTTACTTTGAAGGTATTTTGAAAATTGACTTGTTTTGAAATCCATTTGAGAAAATTTTGAACTTTGAAATTGAAAGATTTTATTTTGAAACTTGATTGATTTACTACGAAAATGGATGTATTCTGGATTTCATTTGATTTTCTTCTGGTTATTGGATTGAAATTTTTGCACTTGATAATTTTATTTCGAAACTTTGGGTTTGGTGAAATGGTTGAATAACATTGAGAAAGAGATTTTTATTGAACTCATTTAAATACTGATTTTGACTTTTACTTATTTTGACTTACGATTGAAAGGCAACTAAATTTAATGATAGATTTATTGATTTAGAGAATTTTATTGATTTTTATGGAATGACACTTGTATATTATGGATGTTTTGAATTTTGTTTGGCAACATGTTTGGAATTAGTTTTCGCCACAAACCAAATTAAAGAAAACTATCTACAAATTTAATTTTTCGGTGGCAATGTTGATAAATTGTATTTGAAATGTAATTGAATATTTACTTGCAGTTAAATTGAGGCTTGAGAGTCCTCTGTGCCAAGAGCGCACTGATTTGAAATTGTGGCACTTGTTTACATAAAATATGTGGTTTGACTACTGCCACCTTGCCACTTCTTGCTTGCCACTTGGTTTTGCCATCTTAAGAAAATTTTAATTAGTGTAAGAGAAATTTATTTTTAATGAAAAATTTACTAAATGATTAAATATATTTTTAATAAAATGATATTTTGAAATAATTGAATTTATGCAATAAAAATGGTAAGATTTATCCTGTGTCATGATTGCCAATATTGCCTTGATGTTGCCTCTATGTAAGAGATGATGAAAATGCTGTGTCAAATGGACACTTGATGTTGACAAGAATTATGAGTCATGTGAACCACTGGACAAGGTTTGTTTGAAAATTTTTTGTTATTATTTCTGGGTATGGTCATTTCTCATGTAAATCTGTATTGTATTTATATTACTGCTGTTTTGACATTGTTTATTGGAATTAGCTGCTGTTTTCATCCTTGATAAAATGGAAAAGCTGCTGTGGTCATGAAATACATTGTGATTACATTATCTTGAAAAATTTAAGACTTAATTTGAAATTTTTTTTTGCTGCTGACCACATTTTACTTAAAGTTAGGATTCTTGAAGGAAAGTGAAAATTTCTTGGAAATTTAAATTTTATTTTAATGAAAGCTAAAATTGACTTAAAATTTGAAAAATTTAATAGATGATTGTTATTTGAAAAGTTTATTTACAGAGAAATTTAATTTTAAATTTGCTGTTCGACTTGAGGGGTGTTGTGTTATTTACCTTTTGTGAACCTTGGGATTTAAATTTAATTTACAATTTAATTTTTCACATGTTGTGATTTTTGTGATGGGCTTGTAGATATTAGGATTTTAGACTGGATTGCAGTCATTTTTAGGTTTCTTTGGCTTTGGTTCTTCGACATGCGCCCATATGGGATGGTGTTCGTGTCAGGAACTCTTCTGGTGTAGACGTGCACCACAAAATTTTGTTGAAATTCTTCTTGAAGGTGTACAACTTCAAGGGCCTGATGCCTACATGCACCTGCTTGTTGTTTTGAAAAATTTCTTCGCTTCGCTCTGAAATTTTTCCCCGGAGGCACCAAGGTATTTGTAATGTCGATATTCAAATCGAATTACTTTTATGTAAAATATATAAATATATGTATTATATTTCTTTATATACAGCTCTGTTACAGATTTTAATTCTGCCTTGAAAACCCCCTTTTGTCGTTTTATGTGTTCTTTTAGAACATATATTATTTTTAAACCAAAATTAAAATCATTTCTAACATATTATTTAAAATGTACGAGCGCTTTGAGAGTTATTTCTTCTGTTGAGTTCAAGGTCTTTTTGGCAGTCGAAAATGGAAGTGCCAATGTAAATAATTTCATAGTTTCTATACATTTATGCTGCAGACGATAATGAAGTATTGCAACGCTTGTTTATAGCAGGTGGCTCTCCAGACATCCTGTCGAGACATACTGGCGTTTGACCGTGAGAACCTTTCTCGGCGGGAAAGATCATCAATGTTTTCTATTGGTGGTGACGGACTGGAAGCTTTCGTCCAGGTCCGTGGAAATGTTGGCTGAAAAGGTATAAAAAGCCGTGCACACCTTTTCTCGCTCTCTTACTCTTACGCTCTTTTGCCCTTCTGCTCTTACGACTTGGTAGGCAGTTCACGATAGCAACGCTCACTCCGAATCTCGGGAGTCTGACCTCCAGGCAGATTCCTGGGGATTCGTGAGCTGAGTAATGCTGCCTTTATAACGACCAATTTTGGTGTGATCCCGAGGTTAATACCGGGAATGAAATAACGTCGAAACTGCACGTAGAGCGAACCCGATGCTCATTCCGGGACTAATACTTTAACATCATCGAGCTGGCTTGTGGAATCCTCCCGAGGCTCATACCGGGAAGGCAAATCGAATCGTCGCTACCCGAGTAGTTCTAAAGAATGATGCCATCCGTCCAGGCTGGGCCATTCCAGTGGAAAAATCCCTGAATGTGTATGCCGACCTTTCATTCTGAAACACCGATTCATCGCCGTGTGGGTGAGTGGCTGATGTGAGAACTACTACCTTACTTACAACGCCTTGATGACCGGGGTAAGCGAATTTTAATGTATAACTTCATGAGAGAGAGATCGTAACGGAGAGAGAAACCATCTGTTGAGTTTTGTAACTTCAATTCAATGCTTATTCTAAAATTTAATTTCTGTTTGATTAATTTTCAAAAATCCTTTATTTTACCTCTCAGAGTGCTCGTCCCGTAATGTGGCCATACCTATGTTTGATATCTGTATGATCTGTTGTTTGCCACTTAGTATTGCATTATGTGGAAGTATAGAGGCTTTAAAGCCAGTGGCGTTATGTTAAAATCTGCGCATGTGTCCAGTGGTGAGCTGAAAGATTCAGCTGTTGTATCTGATATACAAATTGAATTTAACTTCTTAAATAAATGAAAATTCATTTTAACTTCAAAATTCTGTGTATTTATTTGTGTATTGAAATTCCTTTTGATTTTGGTGAAGAAGAAAGTTTTTAAAGGTAAGGTTTTGATTTTGAATGTTTTCAGGTTATTTAGGTTCTTCTGGGCTGTAGGTCATCGCGGAGATTTACTTCTCCCGACAGGAGTGTGTGGACCTGTGTGGGTTATTTTTGCGGCATTTTTCGATCATGGTTTTTGTATTGGTGCTGGTGCTGGTGTGGCTAAATTCTAAATTAAGAGGTCACGTTTCGTTTCATCATAAACCCCGCCATTACAGCATTGCCCGGTATATACAGAATTTTACTGAAAGGTCCCTGAGACTACACGTTAGATCTATTTATAGAATATAAGTAGATCTATTTATAAAACATAAGTAGCTCTGTATATGGACTGCAATTGGATTTCAGATCAGATTTTAATTTTTGAAAAATGATGGTTGTCATTTTGATATTTTAAGTATTTTAAACTAGTTTGCACTATATTGAATTAGAGGTTCTAATTTGATATTTGAATATTTTGAACTGCTATGACTAAAGAAGACAAAACACCCACAAAAAAGATATAATTTACGCAAAACTATTTCGGCTCCATCGAACTGGAGCCACTGTCGATTTCTATTTTTCATCCTAAATTGAAAAGTTATAAATTTTTGAAATTATGTATTTAAACAATCTTCTATAAAAAGAAATAGAAAGCACAAATATATCAGTTATACTTATTCCTCCATAAGGAATTTAAAAATCGAATGAAAATTATTACACCGCTCCAGAGCAGAGAATTTAATAAGATGAAAATCGAGCGTGTTGCGCGACATGAAAATTTACAGTATAGAGTGGCTTAAAATTTCGTCAGTGTTAAATTAAAGTAATTGAGCGCTAGTCCCTTATTTTACAAAGACACTATTATATATACTGCATATTATATGTCTCTACTTTTGCATCGCTATCCAATTATTTTCCGACTCGCGGATCATATATGCGCTGTGAAATAATTTTGTAACTCGTGAACCCAAGTTGTAAACTTTGATTTAGAATTATTATTTTAATTCCATGAAATTCATATTTAGTTTTATTGAAATCTCCACCAAGTCTTACTGAGCCATACAAATACCTAGTATGAATATTCATTTCTCCCATTTCAGATCAAGAACATCGATAATTCTAAGACACCGGGTAGTCAATCTTTTTTAAATTCAAATGTTTTTATAAAATTGCAAAAAATATGAACAGAAAAATTGTATCGTCATAAAAAACTACAAATTATATCCACTCTATTTTTAATTGAAACAGACTTTTTTTTTAAATCTTTATAAATTTCATCATTTACTTTTTATAAACCTTATCCATAATTAATAGCTTTTCACAAGATATATTTAAAGTGGATTAAAGGATTTCCAATTAATTTCCTTCACCAAACCTTCCTTAAGACGGGTTTTTTTTCAGTAAAAAGTAGTATTTCAAAAGAGTTTAGTAAAATGTTATAAAAAATGAAATGAATTATTTTACTAGTTGAATAGAAAATTATTTATCTAACTATTTTTAAAAGGTTTTATGAATTCTATTTTATAAATTTAAATTCAAAATCTCACGAGGTCTGTACACGTCTTCTTTGCAATGATTGAAATGAATTTACTTCTTTCACAGCCATGTATAATATCTACAGCAGAATATTTTTGACAATGAATCATAAAATGGTGTTGAACTTTTGGTGATGATCTACAATACAATATAGTTCAAATATTAAATGTTTTTAACAAACACAAACTAAAATTTACATTACAAAACCGTAAGTCTGCATTCCTTTAAATTAGTTTCTAAAATTAAAATTTAAAATTCTACTCATTCTTTTACAATTCCCTTAAAAATTCGCCATTATATCTTTAATTCATATCGAAAATCGAATCTGTCACAATGACAACCATCATGTACACCGAGTCACTAAATGCATGCATGAATAGCTAAAGCAAAGTAAAAATACTCTCGATAAGGTAATTGTGCCTATGTACTTTCATCTTAGCTTAAAAGATGTGTAGTGAATGTATGGTATATACTGTTCGTGCAACAATGATATAGAAATATGAAATATATTTTATTCTAATTTCAGCGTCAAAATCAGAAACACATTGAATTTTATGTTAAGAAATTATAACAGTCACAATATTTCACATAAAGAAGATAAGCCCGTTATATGACGAGGAGCATAAAGTTGCAAAAGATCCCCACTCATTTATCCACCTGCAGCACCTATATCCTACTACTTACCACGGTCCATACGAGTGAGTTAAAATTATTATTACTTATACGAGGTTACTTCCTATTAAATCATACACACTAAATCATCCCCAAATCAAGCGCAATTAATTTATGACCCCCAAGGTTCCTTAATATAGCGTTCCTGTCCCACAAACAGTGAAATACACTATCATTTGAATCAAAAATATTGAATTAAGGCACTCAAAACGACATGGATTATCGACGATATTAAACTTCTTTAATACTGTAGACTTCATAAGTTAATGATATTGCGTTAGTTTGACCATAAGTTCATCAATTTGGCAAAATTTTCTTCGAAGCGATATTTTGAAAATTTGGCAATTTTGCTTTTCAAACTCTCTAAATATGTAGCAAACATTTCCAGATTGATTGGGGACGGTCAGACCAACTATATCGAAACTTAATTACAATATAATGCCCTAAAAAAGCGAATATCATTTACGACCCTCTGGATCCCCTAACAAAACATATATGTTCCAAAGACAGTGAAACTTACTATATTTTAAATTAACTGTATTTAATATATACAGTATTGTGGCAATTAATTGAGAAATGTCATTTTTTTCGTTTTTATCACACGTAAGCTTAGGAAGAAGCACTCCAAATTAGCTCAGAGTTCAAATTGCAGTTATTATCAAAGTAGCAGGTGTTCGTATGCACCTGGTAAGTAGCAGGTGCTCAAATTCCTCCGCCAGGTGGCAGGTGTTCCGCAGTGGTAGTTTCTCAGTTGTTGCGGGGCTCACTAGCGTCATGGATATCAGCGCGGAAACACGTGCTAAAGTGATTGCGCTTAGAGAACACACTTCTAAGACGTTCGGGAAATAGGTAAAATATGTGGAGTGAGTACAGCAAGTGTCGGGAGGATCTGGAAGCGGTTTCAGGAAATGCTGGAACCAACCGCTCTGGAAGATGCGGCCGAAAAAGATCAACTTCGACTCGTGACGACAAAACTTTACATCGAATGAGTGTTAAAAATCCTCGATTAACCAGTTTTGACCTGTCTAAGTCCATGGTGGCAGCTGGTGTTGATATTGCACCTTCAACAGTGCGATACAGGCTGTTAGAACGCGGACGGAGAGCACGTCGACCGTACAAGAAGCAGCTTCTGACGCTTCGCATGAAGAAAAAAAGGTTGGAATGGGCACGGAAATACAAAACATGGACTGAGAAGGACTGGGTGAAAGTTCTTTTTTCTGACGAAACACATTTTGTGGTTCAGGGATTTAGATCTATGTTCGTGAGAAGGAGCCAAGGAGAACCTCTCAATCAGCACCACATCAATCAAGCACCCAAGCGTCCGCCCAAAAAGATGTTTTGGGGTTGTTTCAGCGTTTTGGGGACAGAATCTCTTGTTCCCGTAGAGGGAATGATGAACAGTGCCAGTTACGAAGTCATATTGACCCGAAAAGTGCTTCCAACCGTGGCTAAACTGTGGCCGAACGGATATTGCGTTTTCCAACAAGACAGCGCGCCATGTCACACTTCGAAGCGAATCAAAAATTTCTGCTCAAAAAAACTATTACCGTACTGGATTGGCCCGGCAATTCACCAGACTTGAATCCCATAGAAAATTTGTGGGCTATTGTCAAAAAACGGCTTCACAAATTTGACTGTACGACGATGGACAAGCTAATTTCGGCCGTTATTGACATATGGTTCAGAGACGTTGAAATTAAAACTACATGTGCTAGTCTAGTACATTCCATGCCGAAACGTGTCAGTGATGTTATGAAGTCTCTGGGAGGTCATATCACATATTAGTTTTAAATGTATCCATAGAAAACTTGAATAAAACTGAATTTTATAAAAAAAACTGCATTTCTCAATTAATTGCCACAATACTGTATTTTCCAGAAAAAGACAGGGATTACCAAAGAAATTTAACTTAACTTTCAAAAATATAGAATTTTCATCGATTTGGGGCAACTTAATTTAGCGGCATTTTTCTCCCTTTGGCGATATTTTCTCTAATTTAGCAACATTAAAAAATGTCATAAAGTTGGCGATATTTTGCAACATTTGCTGCCAAACCGTGCACTGCGACTCTCTGGGACATCACAGCGCACACCTTGTGAAACAGGGACGTCACAGTTAATTTAAATTTTCGATTAAAACACAAATACACTTGGTAATTATTGCAAAATATAGATAACAACTACTTAAGTCTGTCAATGACAGAAAAAAGAAATACCACTCTTAAAAATCAAGTTACAACTTTTTTAAAGGTTTTATTTTATATAATAGTGGAAAATAGCACAAACAGTACTCATTCTAATCTAAAGTTGGCTGAAATACGTATTGCCCCGTGGTCAATACAATTCAAATTACAATTTAATTCACACATCCTTTACCATTAGACCGCGATAGGAGACCAGCTAATTTGGTCATGGGTGTGGTTTGATTTAAACTTTCAAGATGTTTTTACATTTTGAACACTGTAAAAATGCAATATTTGTAACATATGAAGTTTTTATGAATAACATATTATTTATATGAATGACAAATAATTTACAATACAAAAGTCCTAGCATACGTAAGATACGCATAAGTAACGCCTAAGTAAAATAGCAACAAACATTCTGGTATCTGTATCTGTGACACAATAGTTAATATTTATTGGATCTAAATAAAAATCCACTGGCGTTTATATTGCTGTCCCCCTTGCCCACCTAGACACCATTGCAACTATAATCCATTAACAATAAACATATGAACATTGTAATTGTTCTAAAAAATAAATTTCCGTTGCATAAAACGTGAAATTTCGATAATTACGAATTAAAAACTAAAAACTAATTTTAAATCAACAAGAAGCATCAAAAATCCCACTTTTCTTGCATAAGAGTCAAGGAAAGACAGTTTTTATATATAAAACTTTACTAAACGTATCTAAGATGTTTAGGTTCAGCGTAAAACGAATTAACTTTATAACTGGTATATCTCATCTATGATATGTGACAATACTGTAAAGATTAGAAAAAAATATCATAACCACGTTTCTTACTGTAATCACTTTACCCACCCATCCCCTACTGATCATGATAGTGAGTTAGTTGCCTGTGGAATATAAGAACACGTGGAATAATCGCGTTTCACTATTTTAAATGTGAAGAACGAAGCACATATGCTATGAACAAATAAGATGACCACGACCCGATTGATGACCCCGTTTATAGCAGTCCCCGTACAAAGCACATGCAACTAACTTCATTCATAAAATGCATTAACGTTGTAGTAGGACTGCATGGAGTCGCAAACTAAACATGTAAATTTTAGCAAATAAGATATGAATTAAACTTTTAAATATTCTACTGAGATTGCCAGCGATTATTAGACTACAGAAAGAAATTAATTACTGTAAGCAGGTAAAGTCATATAATAACCGTGCAAGATATATATATTTTTTCCCAATGGCCAGGCACTAGACTCTAGTACTAGACTCTACGTCGACTTACGTCCTTTGCCCTATGTACGGCTGAAATCGTGAACCATTTTGCCCTCCTAGGACGTTGCCCTAGGCGCACCAGAGGGGAGCGGAACACACTGCGCCAACAACTCACAACATCCATGTCTTACGTGAGACTCGAACCCACAACGTGGCGGCCGATCGATCGCTGGAAACGCTCGTCTTGACCGTTCGGCCACCACGTCGACTTAAATGAGCCAACAGCACACGGTGTTCCCAGGTGGTCACCCGTCCAAGTACTATCCGCGTCCGATGCTACTTAACTTCGGTGATCTAACGGGAACCGGTGTTTCAGCACGGTAGAACCGTTGGCTCGCGCAAGATATGTATAACTGAAATAAAACAACCAACTCAATACGAGAGCTACAAGCATCTACATTTTAATAAATTCAACAATAAACAATAAATTGAGATTATTATCATTTAAATTTATTTATTGGAAAAGAAACATTTTATGTTTCTTACCAGACCTCTGAAATTCATACATCTTGGAATGTGAGTGCATATTTTACTGTGTAAAAAATGTGTAAATAAAGTTGCAATTACAGAAAGTATCATATGAATCAGCCAATGTGCTTGAGATATAAAACTTTTTCTTGACAACTCTTTCATGTTGCACAAATTTTTGTGGCAATGAGTGTATATTTTTTACAAAGAATTTCAATGAAATTATATATTTCGCAAAACTGGCTATAGATAAAATTTAGAGAATGACTGATATGGATTCAACATCAAGTTTCAATATGGTTGGAAAATTCACTAAAAATGTCCCTTTCCGATTCAAACGTATTATTGTTGATAGTAAGCAAATATACCATCTTAATGTTTGCTAAATATTTCTTGAAACATCTCATAATGATCTCAGCCAAAATTTCTACAGATCTCTGACGAATCTCTTGAGAGTCTATTGTAATGGCATATGATCTTTGTCTCTATCAACAGACCAGCGACAAACTCTTGCTTTCACTTTGATGGTCACACTCGTCGTAAAATGCAATTAAATAAATAAATTTCAGCATTTAGAGTATATATCTTAACAAATTTTAATCTAATTGTTTTATTCTCTCAAATGCCTTAAATATGAAATTATAATTATAATAGTATCATAAGGCAAAAAATTTTTGCTGACAAATGTATTTTAGTAGATCTTGTGAAATGCATATCAACGTAATAAAAATATAGGGGATGACTCTAGATTCTCCACACTCACTCACACACACATAAAAAAATAAAATGCATGCTATAATAATTAACAGAACAGAAACATCGTTTAAATAAAATATGTATTTTCTTGGTATAAATATTTGCTCTTCCTATATGCAAATCAACATTTATCTTAGTTTAGAAACAAAGCGTTAAGCACACATGACGTGAAAAACTTTTTAAATTTCAAATGAGACAATTCTCTTGTATTCTCTGCCGTAGTTCAACAATTACATGCATAATTCTTGCATAAAAAAGGCAAAATTCCACTAGTTAGTTAAACATAAATGCATTATTTTCTGGAAAAGATCCATCATCTGGGCTAGGGAGAAAAAATAAGACCCTCATTGAATTAACCACAAAATATTCATTTATTACACTTCTATTTGGAACATAATCGATCACAGACAGCTGACATCCATATTAACAAAAGAACAGACCTAGAGATTATTGGATATGAGTATTTTATTTTAAGTTTTCTCAAAATACATTTTAACACTATGCTAATCGGTCGCTAGTAAACTCGTGTTTGTATGGCCAAACGTTGCTGACTGGTTACTAGTATACTCGTGTTTACATGACCAAACGTTGCTGATCGGTCACGAATATACTCGAGTTTTAATGTCACCATATTTAAAAAAAAATATTTACTAGCGAGAAAAAAATCCCACTAGAATATGTAGAATATATTCTACCAAAGGAAAGCACAACAAAACTCGATATGTCTGATATGTCTGTCAAACTTGTTGTGTAACATTGCACGTAGTTAAATGCTTTACAGTATACCATACCCGAAGAAATTATTAAACATATGTAGTAAATTTCATTTCAACGCATGCCGTGTAAATAAAGGTTATTGAAGCTTATTTACATGGTTTCATTTTAACTGCGGAAAAAATAGCCGGCTGCACTGAATAGTTTAGGATTAAAATAACCGGTCAGTAATGTTAAGTATAAACTAAATAAACTTAATAAATTGCATCTTCATAGATGGCAAACTTCGACACTTCCAAATCCCCTTACTGATTTTAAACTGATAACATTTAGATCCATATAGATGATTTAGACGTTATCAAAATTACAGTTAAATTGTTCTTTTTATCCCTTGCAGGACCAAAATTTTGTAGGTAGTACGACTGATAAATCTCAGATTAGTCGGAGTTAGATCCTCGGTACTTGATATTTTAACAATAGCTAATATTACAATGGAAAAAAATAGTTTTCTGTACAAAACATTTTGAAAAATCATTTTCCTAACTGCAATGTGCTGATACTCATTGTACTTTTCTCTCCATATTAGCTTCAACTTCACTGTATATCTACGCCAGTAAACCTTACCATACATATATATCCCTTCTTATTCCAAAGCCTTTACTTGGTTTATAACCTCGAGGTTCAAATTGTAATTCGCTGTTTCTAACTGTGATAGAAGGTAGGTTTTCAGCAAGGTTCCCTCTTTACTAGAAGTTTTTTAAAAATAATTAAAATCCTATTAAATTTTTCGAATTTTCGGCAATTGCCTGCATATTCACGGATAATAATATATACTTTTATTAGAAGGCCGCGAGTTCTACGGGGCATTGAAGCAGGCCGCACTTAAGTACATAGAGAACAAGTTTAACGATTGCAACTTCCCGTAATCCACTACAGCGAAATCAAGTTTATCGAAAGCATTTACCGCGAAAGCAAGTTTATCGAATTGGAGCTTTGTCTCAATAGCTGGTGTGAGATTTATTCCTGTTTCATTATTGATTTTCGGACAATCAATATTTTATGCATTATTATGTGACAGTAGTTATTAATACATATTACGTGGATAAATATTACCTACTTTTTTCATTCGTAAGTTTGAGTTTATTACTAACTCTAGTATTTATGAGTTTAGATATAAAACTATATTTTACGTAATAATTGCATTGTTACCTGATTTTGCCATTTCTACAAGGTTTTATTAACTGTATTTGCATTAAATATTTATTTTAATGCAGTATAACTATAATTTAAGGTGTAGTAAAATTGAAACCAATGTATTTAGATTTATTTTGGAGCAAGACGTATATAAATAGGCGAAATACAACGTGTTATATATAATTAAAAGTTACTTGATGGCGCTTCTCTTTCCACTCCTATTACTTTGACGTATCATATCAGGATTTCGCCCACTTCACTTTTGCTGCACTACTGGATAAATATATTTACGTGTTGTTTAGCGGTGGGAAAAAAAAGCAAAAACCCCAAACATATTTCAAAGGAAATATAGAGTTTTATAAAAAATATTGATAAATATGTAAGCAAAAAAATGTCAAGTCCATTTTCAATATCATCCGCCACATGTACATTTAACCAGTTCTTTAAAAAAAAGTCCGTATCTTAATCATATAACTGCGCAGTATTCCTTATTTTCTGCCACTTGCACTTTCTAGAACATGGTTCTGCCCAGAACTCTTGCACATTCACCATATACTTATCGAGGTTTCTGAAGAAAAAGACATATGTGTTGTTAGGGGATATAACTGCATGTCCACCTTCTTCTTATGAAGTTGCGGTTGGAGTATCCATTGTTTTCCAACGTTTTATAGGTTATGCACTAAAACTACAAGCATAAAAGGTGGTGTATCATGCCACATTTTCAATTCGTGGTAGACGCGCAGTTCATTTTTAACGCAAATTTTCCTGAGATATAGTTTGTATTGAGAACTTAGTGATTCAATAACAGATTCCCCTAAATAAACATATAATAGTATTCTTATCTTGCATCATTTATTGGACACACTACAATACAAACAAACAAAGCCTGCAAAATATAATTATTTCTTCCAGGATAATTTTCAAAAACTGCTATTTTTATTTTTCCAACCAGTGAATTTATCTCTGCCAGTTACACTCCGATCCATAAATTGTTGATTCCCCCTCTTCTACAACCGATCCGAAAGCCTTATCCTGCCTCACCGTTTGCAAAAATTTGGTTGGCTGGTTCTATGATTGAGACACTTAAACGAAACCACTAAAACAACTTTGTTAGTGCAAAATAACTCAAATATTTTGAACATCAAACTGGAATATTACGACTAAAGACTACGTAGACCGCACAAGCTTATTTTGGAATGTTCATTTTTATCTTTTAAAGAAATATAAATTTGAAATATTTTAGCCATAAATCTCTCTCTGGAATACTTTCATCTCAATAAACCAGTTAAAAACATATATAGATCGCTGCATCTATTCTAGAGCTAAGATTTGTCGTGAGAAACAAACAGACAGACAGATCGATGGATATACATACTGACAGACAGAAGCATATTTTTAAGTCTTATTTTCCTCACTTTGAAGTCTTACAAATGAAAATTTGATTACTAATAGTCGCACGGCTATGCGACTACCAACAGTCCTGAGATCTTTAAATACTGCTGAAAGTAGCACATAGACCACAAGAATATATGCGGTAACACTCTCTCAAGTTTGATATTGTGATGAAGTTCTTAATGAGTAAAACAAAATTAAATTTTTCTCCGTCTGGCATAACATCTCTAAATCCCCTGTATTTCATGTTAATAAACTGCAATTGTAGTAAAGTTGTAAATACTAAGTATATCTAATAAATAATTTATATTAAAATTATGTGTAATAAATGACCTCCAAACCAATGAAATTACCTACTGTGTGACGCTAATATCGCGGTGTCCTGTATTACGGGGTAAATTGAAGAGTTATAATAGAACTCAATATATTTCATGAATAATAACAAGAATATCGAAAATTTGCTCAATAATTATATAACACCACATAAGGATACTTTTTTCTTAAAATCAAATTCAATTAAATTATATGCTTCGCATAATTATTTTGCATGTATAACCTGTAATACTCATGAGAAATAATCTGTTTTATGAAATACAAATACCGCACTTCCTTATGGCTATTCATCTTGATATACTAAAAAAATATAACCATATTTAAGTCATTGAGTGGTAAAGAAAAGCCATTACAAAATAAAAAGTCGTACTCCTTTAGCATTCAAATTTAATCGGGACCTTTGACAATTTTCTTTCAATTATTTAATAGCTGAACCATTAAATATTTCTGTTAAAGAAATAAATGTATTTTTGCATTAGCCACAGTTAATGTCATGAATCTTATGACGCTTAGACGAAAGTGATCGTTACTTTAAAAAAAATATTCCAACGGTGCTGATCTAATACATTTTTGTTCTAAGTGTTATTTTGCTATGGAAAAATTTGATGTAGGTAGCACATATATTTCCCTATAGTGCAATGACTTTACTTTTTTTACAACGAAACTAAGATGCACATGATGTACAGTGCATTGTTTTGGGAATTTTGGGAATTGATTTAACACCAAATAACTTAACTAATATTTGGCGCTTTTGTCAACTTATTTGTTCAAACAAAAAGACTTATTCATATAAACCAACAAAATCCTCATCAACGTGCAACTAATATTTAATTATTGTCCTGGGAAATAATTAATAACTATTGGCGAATTCTTTGGCATTAAAAAACAAAACAACTATTAAAAAGTACATTCTCTTATGAATGGAAAGATACAAAGTTTCGTCAAGCGTTATGGACGGAGAAATAGGTTATTCCTATAGTAGGTAAATAACTATTTGCGAATTGTAAACGTCGATACAAAACTATTACCCAGTGTATGTCCACTGTCAAACAGAACGAACTAGATCCACGAGAATGTTATTTACAAATTTATAGCAAAATATGGCATACGAAAAATGAACATATTTCACAATAGTTTATGCTTTTTAGAATTTTGTGATTTTTTGATAAATTTATTTTAAAAATGTGAAATGTCTCGAGAACAGTTTTCGCTAGCGTTCTAAAGTTTGTGGTTATCGTTTTCTAAAGGAAAATTACATAAGAATATAAGAAATTATTATTAATTTCACATTAATGAAGGTTTAGATTTTTTAATGAATTTTTTAATATTTCATTCGAAAATTTGAGGGTGTTCTGAACAATCAATTGTATTTTAAACTAAATGGTTTCTAGTATTCACTGATTGTACTTTTTGTACAAAATCCGTTCAAATTACTCCATACGTTCATGAGATATCGTCTCCTCAGACTCATGGACACATACACACACACTTTTTATCCCACTTAAATGATTTATCCTACTTAAAGAATGTATACTACCTAAAGAATTTATCCTACTTACACAGTTTATCCTACTTCAAAAATTTACCTTAAATAAATGATTGATTTCCTACTAAGACAGTTTAGGAAATGCCCAATACATGGTATGGAAAAGTCAGTGGAGATACAGAGTGGTGATACTATTTCTCATCTCCTGAACTATTTCTTTTAAATTGATTAGCTTCCAAGAGAAATTGTTTGGGTAATATGCAATAGATGGCACGCGGTGCAAAGTCGATGGATTGACAGCGCCATCTATTTTTCATCTTTTAAACTCAGAGGCACATTAATCTAATAGGAATAGTTCATTAAATGTACAATAGATGGCGAGCTAGAGATGTCAATGGATGGACAGCGCCATCTATTTCTGATCTCGCGAACTATTTCTCTTAAATACAATTTAATCATTTACGGAAGGATAAAGATAGCATGAAGTTTAGTATTTTATTTGCAGCAAATAAACAATTTTATGACATTCCGTTGTACAATGATCTAACATTTAATCTGGAATTAACGAAGTGGTAAACTTGTGTGCATGCAGTTTACTAAAGGATGTCTTTCTTTTACACAGATGGACAAAACTTGATTCTTAAATTGTTTTATGTCTCTCTATATCTATTAAACCTATGCAGAGCACTCTATATCTATTAAACCTATTTGGTGTTGCACTTCAAGCTAATTTTAGCTGTTTTATTGTATTTATCATGACTTTAAAAGAATTTAACGACATTGCTACGTCTGTGCCACACTGATCTGAAAATCAAACTGAGAATCAAACAGTTTACTGATCTGAAAATCAAACGGTCGGGGTTTCAGTTCATCCTTAGGCTTATTGCATAAGTGTTTTGCGATATTTATTGGGATACTTTAGTGAGACGATAATATTAATCGGGAACGTTACTAAGTATATTTATATATAAAATATATGATGTTTGCAGCACATGACATTCCTTATTTAATGCAATGAATTTACTTCTTTCACAGTGAAAAAATTGATGTATAAGATCCACTGCACCGAGTTTTTAACGTTGAATTGTATATTTCGTGCTTTTCCGAACGACAACATTTAAAACAATTTTTATGTACCCAATCAACTTATATTTCACGCAGCTTTACATTGAAATTTATCAATATGGATAGCATCCTCAATAAGTAATATAATCCATATATTAAAATATTTCATAATTTAATTCATAAATTCGGAATCATTTTTGCAATTTTGTCAAAATTTTCGTCAATCTGGGGAGAAATACTACCAAGTTGGCGATATTTTGCTAGATTAATAACAAAGTTCATCAAATGTATCGCCAAGCTATACAGACAAAAGGAGAAAAGAACATTTATAGGTGTATGCCCCTTGTATGACGGAATTAAAAATTTGCAAAATATTACCTCCCATCTCAAGACAATTAGTCGAAACCTGTAGGAGCTCTTTTTTAGATAATAATAAATATAGGTGTAGAAGCTGTATATAAAATTCCTAATGCATAGTTATGTTGCTTACCATTTATACCTTTTGGACATATTTCGAGTAAAAGTAAGAAAATGGAAATACACTCTCTCTGACAGATATTTTTTACTGCTTTTTTTTTCAAAAAAGTTCAAAATATTAAAATATTGAAATTATTTTTATATATTCAGAATCTGTACCATATTTCCGAGGAACAAGAAAAGCAATTTAAATCTTTCTTTGTTTGTAGGATTTATTAGATTTGGATTTATTTTTGAATTTATTAGGTTTGGAGGTGTAAGCGTCTAAAGTGTTTACATTTTTTGTAACACTCTGATTTCCACCATAGATACCTCCACGCATAAATGTGTTGTGACGAGATTTCTTAATCTCTCGACACTTGTGTAAAAATATGTCAAAATCATGAAAATCTATATTATATTTTTATATCTATATTTTTATGCATCCTTTAATATTCAATCCTGTTATTATATCCCTCTCGTCTTATATATATGCAATTTATATTCTACATGTATCTATCAGTTTCAAAGGAATATTCAGCCATTTTAATTCTTTTAACGCGCACTGTGAGAGAGAGAATTATTTTCCGTTATGAGTTCAAGGTCTGCATTTGGGTGATGAAAAGCCTAGTAAGATTTCATATGTACATGTTCTTCGGCAGTTGAAATCGGAAGTAATGTAAAGGTTTCGATTGTTCTATGTATATGCAAGCGGTCCAACGTACTGAAAGTCTAGACTGAGTGTCGGGGCAAGCCTGCGGCTGATGGTGAGAACTTATTTCTCGGCATGTATGTTTTCTTGTTTGGTTCTGAGTCCTATGAGTCTCGGAAGGTTATATAAGCTTGGAACGCAAAAGTTCGTGGCGCATTCCCATCCTGAATATTACACGGAGATGTGGTAGTTCAATTTACTTTCGATGCTCGCCCAGAGCTCCGGGATCCGACTCTCACTGCGGAATCCGGGGTTCGCGAGTTGGGAATGTCGCCACCGCCGCCACGGAGAAGAAGGGGTCCGAGGTAGCATTGCCGGACATTGCCGAAAAATTCTCATGCCCGAACATCTGTCCGAGAATTCATCTGATATGCCGACTTAGATCTTCTGCGATGCCTTTTCGTCCCTGCCGGACCGGGAACTGAGATGACCTGTACTGTGAGCAATCAATGACGTAATTCTCTCCTATTCACACTATCCTGTGTACGAAGGTAAGCTCCTTTACATGCATTGGCGGAGCCATTAGACTTTCTCCGAAATTCCTTAAGTTCTAACAGATCTCTCCAAGAACGCAAAACTATCATATTTACAGATCCTTGTGTTAACTCCTAGAATCAGCAATTCTAAATAGTATTATTATTTGTGATTATAATTCTCTCCTGTGCTCTGCCCTTATCTGCCTATTACCATACTTTAGACCATACCTTATTTTATTCAATTGTGGTTCTATAGGAAATGTGTGTGCCACGTAACGTATTAAATTCTTGGTATTATATTTATCATTTGGTGGCAAATTGTGTTATAATATCCTGCCGGTGTCCAGTGCGTAGATATAATTTAGGAATAGGTGTAACTCCATAATATAACTTATTAATTACGTATTTAATAAAGATTGGAATTGTTAATTACTGTGTGCTTATTGAGTTCGGTGGTGATTATTTGCAATATTCTGTGTTTTCTATATCTCCATGCTTTGGCTGAAGAATCATCCAATCAAGGTAAAGGTTTATTATTATTACGCTTTGTATTTGCGGCAGGTCATCTGTGAGTTTTACTTGCAGACGAGAGAAGTTTTGAACCTGGGTTGTAAAGATTGGAGAATGTTAGAATTCTCCGGTCAGCCGTGTCGAGCGGAATACCGCTATGACAATTGGTGCCTGTGACCTTGCCTCTCGAGTACCTGTCCTTTACGAAATTTTATAAAATGGAGTTTTTAAAATTTAAATTTGCTTGAAATTTAGCTTGCCAAAAATTTGAAATTTTGGTGTTGCACTGGACACTGCGTGTTTTGAATTGGTATGGAATCTTTTAAAATTTATTAAATTCTGGGAGAGCACTTGAAATTATGATATATATATTTTTAAAGGAAATTTTCTGTTATAATATTTGGAAAAGAAAATATTGATTTGTGTATAAAATGTCATTTATCGACAAATTTCTTACAAGTAAATACAGGGTTTGAAAAGAAAATATATTTACAAAAGTGTGCAGTGGCACGTAGTCGGATTTAGATGTAATGGTGCAAAGTTGCACACTTAAAATATTTAATATCAATATCTGTGACAAATTGTGTGAAGGGTGTTTTGCATTTGAAAAAATGATTCACTATTGGCATGTGCAAAAGTGGCACATGACCAGAATTGAAAATACCGTGCAAAAAGTGCACAAATTTAAAGAATTTCATATTTATTATAACAGTCATGTAAACAGGTGTGACATATTTTGAAAAGTATTTTGGAATTTATAAAAGAAAAATTATTAAGAATTGGTTGATTATTTAAAAATTTGATTATAATTATTTTAAAAGTTGAATTTAACTATTGTAAAAGGTAAAAATAACAGCTTATTTGAAAAATTTTCGTTTTTAAGTTTTCGGAAATTTCTTTTGGTTTCGGGTTGAAAATTCTTGTTTGATGTAATTAATGTTTGGAGAGGATTCCCGCTGTAATTTATCTTCGACTGCTCTTTGAGCCCTTTCCCAAGAAAAAAAAAAAAAAGAAAAGAAAAATTTGGGTTGGCGGAATCTGAATCTCAGGAATGTAGAATAGTTTTAATAGAAATGGAATTTTTTGATCGGAAATGGGAGTTGTTTCCTAGAATTTTGCTCAAAATTTTAGTTGCAAATATTTAAATCTAATTATAAATATTGATATAAATACAAATGCTTAAACATTAAAATACTTGTATGTTGGATTTGAAAATTTTATTTGAAAATGCACCCTGATTAAAAACATAACTGACTTTGACTTGGAAAATTTGAGAATTTAGTACCCGATGTGACAATATATAAATATATGTCTTGCTCATATATCTTGCTCATAATCTTACTTTCGAAAAAATTTTCAACGTTAATAAGTTGTGAAAAATGGTTTGAGGATGGGTTGCTTTTTACTTGGCAAGTGAAAAATTTTAAAAAACGATTGAATATGTTTTATGACAAAGTTGAAATATTGATATTTGAAAACATAAAAGTTAAAAATGTTAATATAAAATTGTGGAGAAAGATGTTGAAATATAGAAACGAAAATATTGAATAATTTCAGAAAAGAATCTGAAAATGACTTATTACGTTTGAGAATGATTTATTTACGTTTGCCATTGAATTATACAAATACTTATTTACGTTATGGCATTGTATTTAATTACAAGTATATTTTGATATTCACCTCGGTATCCCTTCCTCTTTCAAATATTTCCCTTTAGATAAATTGAATGTTTAATAACGATAATTACGAAAAAGAGTTTGAAAAAGCTTGACCTTGATCGTTCTTCCTTTTCATTTGTTTATAAAGTCTAAATCGTGAATCTGCTGCTTCTGTTCCGGATATGCGAGACTGCAATCCGTGATGGCGAGAAGCAATGCTGGCATTTCGTTCTGCTGACACCACACAATTTTTTTTCATGATCGTTTTGCTTCAACTTGTGGTTTTGATGCATGAACATTTATCTTTGATTGTGACTTTTTTTTATGCATAAATGCTTGATTGTGACATGAGAACTTGGATTAAGCCGTGAATATTAATTCTACACCTTTTTGACTGCGAATTGGAAGTTGAGAAATGAAACTTAAATATGAAATAAAAGTGAAATATAGAATTTGAATTTAAGAATTAAAATATGAAATCATTTTGAAATTGAATTTTTTTTTGAAACTTGGAATATTTTTCGTGACTCCTAGTTACTTGCGATACATGACATTTAAGAAATATAATTGGAGTCTTGATATTGATCTTACATTGTGGATTTCGAATTCGAGTCAGTGAACTCTTTAATTACGAAAATAGAATTGAATCTATAAACCGAATCCACAAGTGTTGTATTTCGAATTAAAGTATTCTGAAAATTTATTTACGTACATTCAATTTCATTGTTTACTTGCATATGACGTGGAAATCCTGAAAGAGTCGATGAACTCTAGTTTATTTACGAGCGAAATATGTAGAATTTAAAAAAAAAAAAGAATTGGATTCCACAAGTTAATTTACCTTATAATATTTTTGAAATTTTACTTTACTTATTTACTTCCGAAATCCATTTGTTTTTTTTTTGAAAATTTTTATTTGAATTTAAGAATTATATTTTGAAACTTGAAGGTTAGTTACACAAATGGATATATTTGGATTTCAAAGTAAGTTCTGGAGTTACTACCTAAAAATTTTGCACTTATTAATTTAATTACGAGTCTTTGAGAATTTGTGCAAATGAAATAAAATGGAATAATAGAATTTATTAAACTCAATTTAAATATTATCTTTGACATCAGCTGTATTATTACATTGGAAGGCAACATAATCTTAAAGAAATTTATTTGATTTAACGAGAATTTATCAATTTATGAGGTGACACCTAGTTATTTACAAATGTTTGAAAATTTTGGTAACATGTTGAAATTTAGTTTGATTTAAAGAACTTGAACTAAATTGTGTGGCATTGGTAAAATTTGATTGGGGAGTGGTGAAAAATTTCTTCAAAATTTGAATTAATTTTGGTGGCAATGTTTAGTGAGATCTAGCTCCATTAGAAATGGAAAAATAATAATATATGACATATTTAATCACGAGAAAAGAGACTTGAGATTCCTCTGTGCCAGTGAGCACTTTGAGTTTTGTGCCTGTGCCAAGAGAGCACAAATTTAATTCGCGGCACAATTTATTTACAATAAAACTTGATTTACTACATTGACGCGGTGGTGACAGAAATTATATTGTGGTTTAAATTCTCTGTGACCGTTTCGGTTCTTAAAGTGTGAGTTCAAATGGGTAGTATATGAAGTGTGGCATTTTGACATCCTTTCTTTTGGCCTTTGTCGGAACTTTTGCCCTGCAAGTGTTGAGTGTTGGCCGCACTCTGATCTTGTAGTGTGGTGGTGTGGTTGCAAACACACTACCTTTCTCCAAAATTTCATCAAAATTGCGAATACCAGTGTGCCAGGACATTTGGTTTTTCTGCACTTGTGTCAGGATGTTCAATTTAATTTGCAAGTTCTTCGGTGTTTGTGGAGTAAAGAAAAAAAAGAAAAAAAAAATCCCTTACTGCCACATTAGTGTTGCATCGTATATATCATTTGTTTACTTTGTGTTTTGTTAAGAATAGAGAATTTCTTAACAAAACTTTTATTACGTATTACTTGCAAAATTAGGAAATGGAAATTTCTTAAGAATATAATTACTGTTTACACACACACACATATATAGAGATTATATTTACTGAATTACTGTATGACATTTTGCCTATATGATTTCATTGCGGGTCACAGACTTTGAGAATTAATATTTGAATAATATCAAGGAATAATTTCGAAACTGATTTCTGTCTCTGTCATCCGGTCATTCTTTATTTTTGTGCCACCTGTTTTTACTTTATATAGTGGAAAAGAGAAAAATGATTTAATTTCAATGTTTTAATTCTAAATTGAGTTGAAATTGTTTTCGACCACTGAGTTCCCCTCGTTTCTGCCACAAGGTTAATAAATACTTGGTATAGAATGATGTTTGATGTTTATGTATAAATGAGTAATATTGTTTAAAAGAAACAATTGATTTAAAAAAAAAAAATAATTTACTATAAAAGAATGGAATATATAATGTGATATTTTTGAAATGATATTTTCAAAATATAATTGAAATATTGAATAAAATATGTTGATAATTTTGAAATGATGAAATTATGTGAAATTTGAAAAAGTTAAGAATTGGTGTTGTGTCACTGTTGATATAAAATATTGCTATTATTTGCTTTTTGTTGTCATCTACATTACAGCTGACTGATTGCTGATGGTCAAGAAGATATTTATTGTTAAATATTGATTAAAAATTGTCGTGTCAAATAGACACTTAATAAGAATTCTGATTTATTGTGAACCACTGGACAAGGTAGGTTGAAAATTATTGTTTTTGGTATGGTCTTTCCTAATTTAAATCTGTATTTATATTATATTAATGTTTAAAGATATGTATTGTAATTGCTGCTGTGTCTACTTAGACAATTTCGGAATTAGGAGCTGCAAGGGAAGGTTATTGTTTACACTTTGATTATTTGAAAAGTTAATGATTTGCAGTGATCATAAAATTTTAATTTACAAGAATTTAAAAATAAATAACACTTGATATACTGAACTGATATTTGCTGCTGACCACATGTTTACATTTTAATATTTAAATAATTTGAATACATAAGGAATATGAAATATTTTATGGATTGAAATTTAATTGATGAAAATTGGAAAATATTTTTATACTTTGAAAATTGATTTGAAGGTTTGATTTGAAAAATTTTATTTATGGAAATTTAAAAATTTATTTAACTGATTGACTTGAGGAATACTATATACATATTTAAACTAATTTTTGGAATTTATATTTAATTTATAATTGGTATTTCACATATTGTGAACTTCTGTAAAGGGCTTGTAGCTATTAGGGTTATCGACTGATTTGCAGTCATTTTTAGGTTCGATTTGGATCTGGTTCTTCGACATGCGCCCATGTGGGATGGTGTTCGTGTCAAGAACCCTTGGTGATCAGCTGCACCGCAAAATTTCTGCTGAAATTATTTCTTGAAGGGCCTAGGACTTCAAGGACCTAATAACTACTTGCGCCTACATCCTGTGATGAAAAAAATCCTCCTGTTAGTCAGATTTTTTGCCTCGAGGAGGGGAGGAGTGTTGTGACGAGATTTCTTAATCTCTCGACACTTGTGTAAAAATATGTCAAAATCATGAAAATCTATATTATATTTTTATATCTATATTTTTATGCATCCTTTAATATTCAATCCTGTTATTATATCCCTCTCGTCTTATATATATGCAATTTATATTCTACATGTATCTATCAGTTTCAAAGGAATATTCAGCCATTTTAATTCTTTTAACGCGCACTGTGAGAGAGAGAATTATTTTCCGTTATGAGTTCAAGGTCTGCATTTGGGTGATGAAAAGCCTAGTAAGATTTCATATGTACATGTTCTTCGGCAGTTGAAATCGGAAGTAATGTAAAGGTTTCGATTGTTCTATGTATATGCAAGCGGTCCAACGTACTGAAAGTCTAGACTGAGTGTCGGGGCAAGCCTGCGGCTGATGGTGAGAACTTATTTCTCGGCATGTATGTTTTCTTGTTTGGTTCTGAGTCCTATGAGTCTCGGAAGGTTATATAAGCTTGGAACGCAAAAGTTCGTGGCGCATTCCCATCCTGAATATTACACGGAGATGTGGTAGTTCAATTTACTTTCGATGCTCGCCCAGAGCTCCGGGATCCGACTCTCACTGCGGAATCCGGGGTTCGCGAGTTGGGAATGTCGCCACCGCCGCCACGGAGAAGAAGGGGTCCGAGGTAGCATTGCCGGACATTGCCGAAAAATTCTCATGCCCGAACATCTGTCCGAGAATTCATCTGATATGCCGACTTAGATCTTCTGCGATGCCTTTTCGTCCCTGCCGGACCGGGAACTGAGATGACCTGTACTGTGAGCAATCAATGACGTAATTCTCTCCTATTCACACTATCCTGTGTACGAAGGTAAGCTCCTTTACATGCATTGGCGGAGCCATTAGACTTTCTCCGAAATTCCTTAAGTTCTAACAGATCTCTCCAAGAACGCAAAACTATCATATTTACAGATCCTTGTGTTAACTCCTAGAATCAGCAATTCTAAATAGTATTATTATTTGTGATTATAATTCTCTCCTGTGCTCTGCCCTTATCTGCCTATTACCATACTTTAGACCATACCTTATTTTATTCAATTGTGGTTCTATAGGAAATGTGTGTGCCACGTAACGTATTAAATTCTTGGTATTATATTTATCATTTGGTGGCAAATTGTGTTATAATATCCTGCCGGTGTCCAGTGCGTAGATATAATTTAGGAATAGGTGTAACTCCATAATATAACTTATTAATTACGTATTTAATAAAGATTGGAATTGTTAATTACTGTGTGCTTATTGAGTTCGGTGGTGATTATTTGCAATATTCTGTGTTTTCTATATCTCCATGCTTTGGCTGAAGAATCATCCAATCAAGGTAAAGGTTTATTATTATTACGCTTTGTATTTGCGGCAGGTCATCTGTGAGTTTTACTTGCAGACGAGAGAAGTTTTGAACCTGGGTTGTAAAGATTGGAGAATGTTAGAATTCTCCGGTCAGCCGTGTCGAGCGGAATACCGCTATGACAAATGTTATGCACATCAAAACTTTAAGTTATTTACTTTTTTATTTAATTTGGCCTGGTTTTTATACACTTTTTTTCATACAAATATGTGTATACTAATGTTGTATTATTTTTATTTTATTAAAATGAGTTATTATGGAAGATTCAACATTTAAATTCAATGAACTTAAAATGTGTATGAACTGAAATAAATTTGTTTTTTAAGACACGTAACAATGTGGCACCTTGGGCCTCTAAAAATATAGATACGGCCCCTGTATCCACCGGTGGACAGCGATGGTCGTCTTACCCAGGTCTCCTTTATACAATAAAAAATATATGTGATATTGTGGATGCAAAATATCTTTACAGAGTTTATTATAAATCTAGTTGATTAATTTTTAATTCGACTGATACAGTTTGATCACTTTTAGAAAATTTCTATACTTGCTCTTAAGTCCCGCGATAACCCAAATTGGAGTTGCACCGGTGGACAACCCAGGCGTGGTCTTGATATAGAGATAAATGACTGGATGTGAGCATCCATGACTAAATGTCCTAAAATGGCTGGATCCAACTCAAAAATGGCTGTAAAAACAAACTTGGCGAAATTAATTTTGCAGGCGTTCATATAATAATCTTCTAGAGGAAACCTGGAACCCTGCAGTAATATGGTTTGTTATTGTGAACCCTGCTCTTTGTTTTAATTTGCTGCGTTCATATTCGGAGTAGCGTTCTTGATTATAATATTAAACATTACTTAAACGACATCCTGATTAAATAAAATCTTATTTTTACGTTTAATTTTCTTTTTATGGTAGATTTGATGGTAGAAAAACTTCACATTTTATGCTCAAACTCAGAATTAGAAGTGATTGTCTAGGAATAACCGAAAGTAGTTAATTAATTTTCCTCCAGTACGGCTTAAACTGGAAATTTTGATAACTTAAATTTTATAAAATGCAATCTGATGCATTTTCTTATTTCAAGTGATTCGTGTATTAATTTAACAGCACTAAATGCAATAGTTTTACTGAGAACGTATTGACAATCCTCACATAATGAAATTAAAGGACGCCCACATGCTAATCCTGATAGAGGATACCCACGGTGATGTGACTTTATCTAGCTTGCTACAGTCGTATTCAGAGAGCATCGTTCCTGATTATGTGATGAGGAAGACTTACTGGAAGTACTTATAAAACGAAATCTTATTTATTATTTCCCTTTAAAATATTTATGGTATTTTAGAAAACTTTAAATTTTGGTTGCAAGCTTAGAATTAGAATTGGTCTTTTATGAATCCCGTTGTTGTTGTTGAGACCCAGACCGTCCGACCTACCAGAAAGGTGTAAGGTAACCGTTTGGACGGCTGGGAAGTGCCACCCAATTTTGACCGGAACCCAGTGGGGGAGGCATCCACAGGGACCGTACCCTCCTTCCCCTACCACCAACCTCTCGGAAGGACTTGCGAACCCACATGTTTAACGTGATCGTACTCCAGATAAACAAGGCGGTAATTGTGACAGCGTGCAAATCCAGCGCGCAAACTACCGGGCTACCGCGTCCGAAATGTGCCAACAGCACGCGGTGTTCCCAGGTGGTCACCCATCCAAGTACTAACCTCGACCGATGCTGCTTGACTTCGGTGATCTAACGAGAACTGGTGTTTTCAGCATGGTAGGGCCGTTGGCTCGCTCTATGAATCCCGTAAAGTACATAGTTATTTATTTTTCCTCCAGGACGGCTTAAATTGCCAATTTGTGATTGTTGATGTAAAACATATCAGGGTGCAGGGTACGAAGTAATGTAAGAAAGAAATGTAAAGTGGAAGAAACGGAAGTATGTAATGGAAGTGACATGCTCGTGTTACGAATACGTAACAGAAAACAATTCTTATAATCTGAATATCTTGTTCGCTTCAATTCGATGACCGGCGATGCATCTGGCAAAATATCGCCAACTCGACAGTTTTTCGCATGTTCCAGGACCTTCTCGAATTCGGTAGGTTAAATTAACAATTTAACAATTTCTTTAATTTATTTTCCCAGTAAAATAAAACAAACCTATTTATTCATCCTTCAAAATATCTACACCATATATAAAAATAGCCATTTCAATCATTTAGCACACAATTCTAATGAAATAATCATCATACAATGAAAAACACTTCAAATCCTCAAACACCAATGCTACATTGCATAGCATTAGCAAGAGCTACTGGCAACAAAATACGATAAACACTTTACTTAAACTACTGCGCATGTCAGAATTAGTTATTTAACTTCATTCCATCACTTTTGACGCTAAATGCCTGTAAACGTCATCATGCGATTGTCACAAACAACAATCTATCGCCGAACTCAGCGAATGCAACACGCTACCTATTGTGGCCCTGCAACCGCCATATAAACTTATTGGGAAGTATTTGAAAAAAGAAAATTCACATCGCAAACAATTTTTTACAAATACACCATGAATCTCTTTCTTACCACCCAAACACAGATTATGCGTCACCTCTGCAGGATTTATGATTCTGCAATAACACGGACGTTATCAGTATTCTTTCTTACAGCATTTAGTAATTGGATTAAATACAGTTACATCATGAACATTATCAGCAATACATTTTTCAGCCGTTAGTTGTTCAATAAATATATCCATCATACGCCCATTACCGCTCAAAGACCACTCAACTTTCCACGAAAATTAATCTTCGGTTTTCTAAAAAAAAAATAATCCAATTTTTCTTTTTAAATATATTTTATACGCCGATTTTGTCAAAATTATTAAATGCAAGCCTCTTAGTGCCACTAACTCACTGGATAACATATCTGTGGCAATCAATGCTGTACAAACAGTGTTCTGTGAATCACTGTCCTTGACCAATCTTGACCCCCCTCCCATGAGATACCGCTTTTTCGTACTCACCATTTCCTTCGCCATCACCATGACGAGGTTTTTCGTCTTCCTCTTCAATATTTTTCATTTAGTGAACTTTTACTAGTACCCATTGGTTAAGCGTGCAATATGTAAAATCTAATGTAGCTACTTACATTGTGTTTTCTGAGGTGGAAATGTTCAGCCATGGGCTTTAGATGCTCTATAAAAATGGAATTAGAATTTGAAGTCAAATGACGACATACCAGCCAGCCAGAGAGTTACTCTGGCTGGCTGGTATGTCGTCATTTGACTTCAAATTTGTTGGTTCTCATGAACTGATGACGGGGATTCAGCGTATCCTCGAAACATTTGTATGCTGCATTATTATATTTTTTATGCTTAAATACATATATATACGTAATATTTCCTCATATATTATACATTCGCTTCTAGTTATTCTTACGATGTTGGTGTCTGTGTTAGTTGACGTCCCATTAACATCTCACATGGACTGAAAACAATCTCCAAACAATACAATATCCCATTTAGCATGTTAATAGAATTATAAAAGTGCGCAAAATCATTTTTTAGCTTTGTCATTCAGAACTTTTATTTTAGACATTCAGAACTTTCATTCAATGTGCAAGTGATATATTTAGTGACCACTAGCCATTGAGACCGCACGAAGCGCTGGGCGAAATATGCAATTTAAAAAAAATATCATTAAAGACGATTCGAAGTGACATTTTATATGGAATACAAATACCACAGTTTAATTCAGCTAGCTATAAATATTACCATATTAAATATATTCAAGCATATTTATGTGATTAAGTACAGAAATGAAAAACAATGCAAAACAAAAAGTCTTAAGCTCATTTAGCTTACTAACTTATTCTGAAAATTCTGACGAATTTATTTTAACTCCTTAATAGCTGAACCATTAAATATTTTGTTTAGTAAAGAAATAAAATTATTTCCACCTTAGCCACAGTTGAGAGTCATAAATGTAACTGAGTGTAGATATATAAGTTGAGGTAGTGATTTATTAAAATTCGCTGTAAACATGGCGCTTCCGGTGTGGCTGCACATCCTCCAATTATACACTAAAAGAAGATAGAGATTATGCAGCGTTGCAAATAAAAAATAGTTCGTAAATACAATGAATTCCTATTAATTAGATAATGCTCTGCACTTTTTACTTATTTTTTAACTTCCATTAATTCCTTATTTTTTAACTTCCTTAAATTCTTCACTGAGGGTATTTTACCCCTTTTTATTCGATTTACCATAGTCACTTTGCCATAGACAGACCTTACGTGTGCACACATGGACATATCCTTATAAAGTTATTTAGGTGCTTAAGAACTCTCCTAGGAATCCTGTAGAAACGTCAAAACTGTTTCACAGTCATGATGATAAAATAGGATTTATAGAATAGGATATATCTTCAATGGGAAACTATTTTAACATCGTCCATTTTTCAACTAAATTATGTCTACAAATAAACGACGTGCTTGAAATTCTAAAGAGCGTGTTGAATAGAATGACAAATGTGGCAATTTCCTTAGTTGGTTCTTCTCAATAGGAAAAATCAGGAAATGAAAACCGTCACTTTCAAATTTCTGTATACAGCAATAAATCTAGAAGATTCCATGTCGCTTGTTTTGGAAGATTACTGTTCAAATGAATACAAGTACGATATTTATCAAGTAAATTTAAATTTTGCTGAAAATCTCTAATCAATATTAGCATTATACTTAGTTCCCAGGACCACAATATCTTTGACCCTTAAGCACCACAATAACTTTATAAAGAAATAACCATGAGTGTACATGTTAGGTCTACTTCTAGTAAAGTGACCGTGCGAAAAATATGTGATTACAGTGCCCAAGTGTGGAGAGTGAAAAAAGGATAACAAACTCAGTAACAAATCAAGATAGACGAAAATAAACAATTACGAAGTAACAGAACATTTCCTAATAACTGGAAATCGAAAAACTATCTGTTACATAAGGTTTATTTCACATAATATGGTTATTACCGAACAGTTGTCCTATTCTGGAATGCTAAAATAAACAGCATTTACATGCACCGGAATCTAATATACAGTCTGTTTAAAATGTCCTCCGTCAGTAACAATGCACATTTGAATGTTAAAGAGTATATTACTGCATGTTTGGACAAGCTTTGCTGGCAGTACTGCCAAAACAAATTCTGAACCCCCTACAAACATTTATCACGCTCCACCTACATATCCGATTTTCCCCTTTTCAAGAAATTTTTAACGCCTTCTCCTCCCTCAAAAATTTATTATGGTTCCAGGCCTCCACAACTGAGTGGTAGCCCGGGGACCGGAAATGAGTGAGGAACAGGGGCCGGAACTTGAGTGGTGGCCATAGGGTCGACCCCCATTATGAGCGGCCCTGTTGAAGTTGGTACCTTGTTTTAGTCGCTGATAATACTGTTGCGAACGCATAATATTCCCTTTCATCCGGAGTCCATCATCCCCCTCCTTACATTCGTCTGCTTGGAAGACCGGAGGAAAAAAACAAGCCATGACATGCGTATGACTAGGGCATTGGGTTTCCAGAATTCCGATACGAAGATGTGTTGCCATATTTGGCGGTTTATCACCAATTTAGTGTCATTTGGCGACTTCCTGAATCTTCGAGAAGCATCTTCAAATAACGATTAGTTTACGAGATATTATATAATTCTATAAGTTTCTACAGAGAGAACCTATAAAACGGAGCCATCACTCAGCGGGAGTTCAGTTGCGTGATACGAGTTAAATTGGACTGGGATTTTTGTCAATGTTTCGAGAATAATAGCAGCTGTTTTATGCAATTACTTTTGTCAATGTTTTGAGATTAATATCAGTTATTTTGTGAAATTAGTGGATCATTTAAGGATTGTTTATCTGGTGCACAAAAAGGGAAAATAACTTTAAGTTGGCTTTTTTACTTATTAAATTATTCATCATTAACATGGCCGTAAAATCGTAATATCGTAACCGGCCGTAAGTCTTGAAACATTGAAACACATTGCGCTTAAACCCACCATATTTATCTTCAGTGCGAGTTCCTGGAATATAATGCATCAACATACTACCACAATTAATTGCACCATTTTAACTTTAAAATAAAATCATTATTAACAACATTTAGTTGATTATTAAATTAATTGCAACAATTATCATATTACTATTTGCGGAGGAGATTGCAAATGCGAGACTAGTGAAGTTAAAATTTCCTAAACTGCATTGATGACCTTCTATAATTATTAATAGGAACACATACCTCCAATTTTGTCTTTGTGCATTGACACAGCCACCTTTGGTTCTGTTTCATCAGTGCACACTGTACTGTACCAACTCACGGTGTGTTACGCCGCCGTCTCGTACGGAAGTCGATCACTGAACATGAATCAATCTGAACTCATCATAACTGCAGTCTGGTACTCTGGCTTCACTGCGACTCTTATCTGCTCCGACTGATCTTCTCGAACTCGAACACTCCAACTCTCTCACTGGTCTCCACATATCTCTAGAACTTTCCATATGTTGCAACCTCTTTTCGCCTGAGGTGGCCTGGGTCTTTCACGCCTCTTTGGCTCTGATTGGCCGACCTTTGGGCAATGCGACCAGACATCTTGAATAATTGATTAATATCTTTACCCAATCTTGTGTGTTCACTTTATCCCCCTATGTTTACGGCCTATCTGACCTCTCAGGTCAGGGTGCAATAAAACAGCCGTCCTTCAGTTTGATGCATTGTTTGATATTACAGACAATCATAAATATTCAACATAAAACTGTATCCGCTAAATCTTGTTTTAAATCTGGTCTCACAGTTTGATTGTATATTGTTACTGTGTACTGTGTGCTTGTGCATAAACGTGTTTAGTTATCCAGAAATTTGGGCTCATTTTTGTATCCGGGTGCGCACCCACGATTCCAAAAGTTACGTTCATAACAATACGTTTTTTCAGCAAATTTACTGTTATCCGTATATGCTTATTGTTCGTTTTTGCTGGCAATCGTAATCCTATTTTAATGTGGATACATCTTTAAAATCGATCTAATGGTGGTACCCTCAAGGAAAACTTGACCGACACAATTTCTTAAGATTGATCAAATACTTATAATTTCTAAATTGCAAAAAATAATTAAAATCTAGTAACCGACATGAAAATAGTAATACCCAATGATTCTAAAAGTGTCAACTTCAAAGGCATGCTCGGAGAATGGGAAGTACGCCCGCCATTTTCTGGACGAATACGCTGGGTCATGTACCTTGAAATCAATATAACTAAAGATTGCGTAAAGACAGGATAGTTATATTAGTTTCAAACAATGTTTCTGGATTATATCTATGTAAAAATTATTAATTCAGACACATTTAGTAAGTACTTTATAAGTATTAGGTGCTAGTATAGGTATTAAGTAAATTGTTGTACACTATGCATGCAAATGATATTAAGATTCGTTCTTTTTTTGCATATATGAGTCAAATGCAACCATTGCGTCACTAAGCTGCTGTAATACTGAAATAAAAGAAAGTTTTAAAGAATTTGTGCAACACATTTTAAAGGAATAAATTAGGTACAAAATCTGAAAAGGATACATCTTTTACATTCTATAACGTCTGTGATACAATTAGAACTAAACTGTAGGAAATATAAATGCATGAGAATGTCCTACAAAAAGAGCATTAGGCACACTGAGGCTACAAAGATCCTAAAAGAAACACTTTGGTATATTGAAGTGCAAGATTACGCAATAGTTTTTAATGGCCCATTGTTTAAAAGATGGGATTGCAAGGAAGCTTTGAAGATATGTGAAATTGAGTAGTAGAAGAAAATTACTATATAAATGTAAAGTGGTTGTGTATACACAACGGTCAAAACAAGCAGTCTATGTATGTTTCTTTACTACGTACTACGTATCTGATATATTTTATTAAAATCACTACAGTATCACACATTGATACTTTTAATATACATCACATTTACGGCCATCAGGTATTATCATCAGCACACGTCCAATAATATTTTCAATACAACTAAAATAACTTCGTTAAAATCAGCATACAATACAAAATTAATTATTGTGCTGTATGCTGATTCTAACGAAGTTATTTTTAGCCGCATCACTTTAGCAACGTTTTGAGTTGTAACTAATATTTTTAAAATTAAATATATTAAAAAAGTGCAGGTAATGTAATTAAGCATAAATTTAATTAGGATGTAAATATAAAAAATGTAAAATTCAGGACTATTTCGGTTAAGTCGATTTATGGATAGCCAGGATTCGGATTTCTAATTAGCTCTTACTCACAAAAATATTTATGTACCCCTAATTTTAATAAAACTTTTTTTATGCATTGCAATAACCCCCGTATTTTGTTACGTTTGGAATCTATTTTAATTTATATTTATCGAAAATCCATTTGTAACTTCGATCCTGTTCAAATCATTAGTTTCGCCTGGCGTCTCATGCTCGACTTTATGCCTGTTAAACCCTTATATGATTTTCTGAAAATCTAGTGTTTCGCGAAAGCATTACGTTTATGTATTGGTCTGATTTATTTATGTACATGGGTTTTAAATTGAATTATTTTTACTTGAATATTTATGTACTTATTTGGGATTTATGATAATTTCAGTATCGGTTTATCCGATTTACCACATGCAAATTTTGTATTCACGATTTCGGGTTGTATAAAGCTCATACCTGTCAATTCCTTAACATTGCCACTGATGATGAACATTATGATGTCTAAAAGCGCTATGGCACTTTCAAATGTAAATTTTCCCCGTACGTCAAGATTGTGTTTTACATAAACTTTACAAATACTAGTAGTCTTTGATAGAAAATATTTGATGCCTCATTCTTTAATAGGCTCCTTTGCAGATAAGCATGGTCCACCAACGGGATGCGGACTGCACTTTTAGAAATATTGATCTTATATACGATAGATTATAGGAAAATTAGGATTTCCATATAAGGAAGATAGAAATTTAGTTAGAAAATACCCGTATAAAGAATTTATCCTTCAAACCCAAACCATATTTACTCAGTTCTAACAGTTAGATGTCTCAGTTCTAACAATTCGGATGTTGAAACTAAAACCATATAAGGAAGTATTATTTTTGATTAAAATTAAAACATGAAATGACGCATAATATTGAAGAAATAAGTAAGAGAAACCGAAAACTTTTGGATATTCTTTCTGAAATTGTTATGGTGGCATCAAATTTCATTTGAAATGATTCGTGTCGCTTCAATATTAAAACTTCTATGCACCTCTTAAATGTGGCTCATTGATAAGGACTTTAAACACAATTCTGGCGGAATTCATGAGTAAGTTCAGTTTCAAGTATATGATTAAATAGGGGAGAATTCTATAGTTGCAGAATGAATATCTTATTATTATAGCTATTTACTTAATTTCAAATTCTCTCTCATATTGCAGATAAATAAACCAATACGGTTTCTTGAACAATGATAGTGATATATATTATATGGGTGAAATTAATACTTTTATCCACAGGATGGATGTTAACTATAACAAAATAGTTTATATTTACGCAGATAAGTCAAATATATTTATTGTCGTCTGTAAGCTGATGGCAATTGGAAAAAGGAAAATTTTAAAAAATGTATGCGAAACATTTTAAAAAATAAATTGTGTTCGAAATGTACATATAATGTATCTCGCGACCCGAAATTGAAGCAATGCAGAGTATTGTAGCTATATGATTAAACGCATATACAGTTATTTTTTTTTTTCATGAAAGGAGTAAAAATCTCAAAATATTAATTCAAATAAATATTAAAATAGATTAAATGATGCTACAAGTTTTTATGTTGCTTCTTCAAACTAGCGCCATTTATTTTGTTACATTTAACATTTATAAATGTTTTATTTAAATTTAATATGGTTTAATTAGTATTAAGTCTCATAGATAGTAGCATCAGTAATGAAATAAATTACACAGTGACACGCAAAGTTTGGATATCACATTCTGTCTAGAATTTAGAGAGTTTTGTCTTATGTATCATAATATAAATAGATTAATATTCTTTACATGAAAACACTATAACCATGTAAAAACTTGGTAATATTTAGTGTTTTCATTAACGCATTTTTACCAAGTATTTTACATGGTAAAAATGCGTTACATATATAGCACTTTTCATCACATTTTTTACGTCTTTTGAAAATGAAAACAGGGTCGAACATCAATATTTCCATTGTTCTAACTTTTGATGTAGTAAATCAAGTAAATCCAAATTGCACATTCGTTGGGGTCAGTATCAGCTGCTACTTCGTCCATAGTAATAACTTTATAATTTATATATATTAAATATATATATTAAATATATAGCACTTTTCATCACTTTTTATACGTCTTTTAAAAATGAAAACAGGGTCGAACATCAATATTTCCATTGTTCTAACTTTTGATGTAGTAAAGCAAGTAAATCCAAAATGCACATTCGTTGGGGTCAGTATCAGCTGCTACTTCGTTCATAGTAATAACTTTATAATTTATAAGCAAATAGAAAATTCTATTTAGCACGCGAATAATTTGGAATTAATCTTTACCCCATATACTTGACCTTTGTCTTCAGATATCATGGTACACAGATCGCAATTTAAAATTTGGGCTTTCTCAGGACCTAAAACATAAGAAGTTCAAGCTATGTACAAAATTTTATCCGTATCGAGTTGAGTTTTACTATTTTAAGGAAACTTTTGCACGCAATCAGATATGAGTCTGTATTCGGTCCTATATAAGCAGGCACCAACTATTCCTTTCGTTTGTTTGTTTGTTTTTTCGACCCAGAAATCCGACCTGCCCGAAAGTATCTATTTGGATGACCAGCGAATTATTTTCATTAGTAAATACATCTATTTAACTTTGACTCGTAAAAACGTTCAATCTTTTAAGAAACTGTTTAGAAGGTAATAATGGTCAAACAGTGGACTAGGGATTTCACTTTGAGAAATGATGTCCTTTTTCACAATAGATAGTAGAATTTTTTTATATAGCTACGAAATACCATATAAGGAACTTTATCCTCAAATCTAAAGCAGTCCGTTCTGACGACACAAATGTTGAAACCGAAATCATATAAAACATATAAGAACAAGTATTTTGGAATAGAATGAAAAGATGAAGTAATATATAATTTTGAAGAGATAAAGTAACAGTAACCTGAAACGTTTTAAATATACTTCCTCATAACGTTATGATCGCAAGGAGCTTCATATTGAAGAATTCGAATCTATCCAATATAAAAAAATCTAAGCAGCTCTTCCTTGTAATTTAATGATAAGGATTTGAAACAATTTTTGATGAATTCATATATAATAATTAGAAAAAATAACAGGATAAAGTAGCACACAGCTGTTTCAAAGATACGCTGGTTCCCCTTCGTCAGTGCGAGAGACCTAACAAACCCGAATTCCAAAAGAGGAATGGCCGCAGATAAAAGAAACAGAGAGGATGATATACCCAACACCTAGCTTAAGAGAGGTGATGGGTATATAACCCCTCTGCTTCTTTCATTTGTGCCCATTCCTCTTTTGGAATAAGGGTTTGTTGGTTCTCTTGCGCTGACGAAGGGGATCCAGCGTATCCTGGAAACAGCTGGTTGCTACATTATCGTATTATTTACATTGCTCTTGTCTTCCCAATTCATATATCCTGGAAACAGCTGGTTGCTACATTATCGTATTATTTACATTGCTCTTGTCTTCCCAATTCATATATCCTGGAAACAGCTGGTTGCTACATTATCGTATTATTTACATTGCTCTTGTCTTCCCAATTCATATATCCTGGAAACAGCTGGTTGCTACATTATCGTATTATTTACATTGCTCTTGTCTTCCCAATTCATATATCCTGGAAACAGCTGGTTGCTACATTATCGTATTATTTACATTGCTCTTGTCTTCCCAATTCATATATCCTGGAAACAGCTGGTTGCTACATTATCGTATTATTTACATTGCTCTTGTCTTCCCAATTCATATATAAGTTTAACGAAGGATGTAATAAAATCGAAGATCATTTTATAATTTATTGTATTGAGGAAGAGCTTAAGTTATTTATTATTGAATTGTCACTGACTCCACTTTTAATTTCAACTATGGTGAAAGAAAACTGTATCGTCCAATACAATACGTGCATCACACAGTACAACAAATGATCTAATCTCAGAGAGCGGCATTGGTACGAAGGTTGTAGCAGTTCTTTCAGCACCCCTCCCCTCTTGTATGGACATAGCCTCTTGTCATCACATATTATCTTATGATCCTCTTTTGAAATTCTATGAGACTCTTGTTACAAGAATTTTAATTCCTGCTTGGGATGGGTTTTAGAAGAGGAAATGAATTACACACAAAAGAAAAAGTATTTACATGGAGGGGTGGAATTTTTAGTTATGCTGTTCAGAACTCGAGATAGTTTACTCTCCGAGCCAAATGTAAAGGTCAAAAGCCACTGCTTTAGCACATAATTATGATTCACCAGTGGGTCGTGGACTGCACCTAAAGAAGCAATTTCTGATAAACACGATATCAAGAAAACTTTGAAATTTAGTTAAGAAATACCATAGAAAGAATTCATCCTTAAATCCAGAACAGATTTACCGCAATTAATGCTGTTGAAACAAATGTTAAAACAGAAGCCGTATAAAGAAAAGTATTATTGATTTGAATTAAAAGATGAAGTGATGCATAATACTGAAGAGAGTAATAGTGAACTGCAAAGTCTTCAACAGTTTTCCGCAAATAGTGATAGCCGCATTACACCCTTTTCCTCCTCGAAAACTTCATTTGAAAGGATGCATTTCTCTTCAGTCTTCAAACTTGAATACAATTCTGAAATGTGGTTTATTGATAAGAATTTTAAACAATTATTGATGAATACGTGTGGAAATTTATTTAAGGATATATTTAAATCGGGGCGAATTCTGTAATTCAGAAATTTCAACTTCGATCAAATATTGTAATTAATGAATCACCATTTTGTTAAGATTTTTATAATGAAAAGCATTATCAAATAGAATTGATATACTTATACCAGATCATATTAGAAGAGCTCAATATTTCAAGAAACAATATTTTCATTATACTGAGATACACAAGCAGTTACATGCGAACACTCCACTTCTCCAGAAAACACACATTATCAACAATTAACTAGTAAGACAATAACAAAGCGTCATCATTCGCATGTAACATAAATGTATGAAAACGAAGATCAATATTCAGTTTCACTATTATTATCACACGTTAAATATTTTCTCTTTTATATCTATACTAGTTTATAACTGTTGAAAATCAACGGTGCAATATACCGTATGTGGTTCTATCACATTTTTCGAATAGTGTTTTTACTACTACTCAAAAGCTCAAGCTGCCGGAGAGATTTCCCAGTTGCTGTGGCATCAAATGCTTTGCAACTTTGCAGGATGGTTTAGAATGCTGTGTCGTGTGTTTCCGCCTATTTTGCTTACAATTAGATTAAAACTTCATTTTTTATTTTCCTTATATACATAATGTATAAGGAAAGTATTGTGACGGGGTCGAAAATTCGAATGCGAGTTTTTGACGAGAGAGCACGATTCAAGCATTCCTGATCACGAATAAAACATTTCTGAAGTAATGCATGTGTGTGTGTGTGTGTGTGTGTGTGTGTGTGTGTGTGTGTGTGTGTGTGTGTGTGTGTGTGTGTGTGTGTGTGTGTGTGTCTCAGTGAGTCTGTGGAGACGATATCTGACGAACGAATGGACCAATTCGAACGAAATTTGGTACAAAAATCACAATCCGTAAACACTAGAAGCTTATTGTTTTTATACGCAATCGAATGTTCAAAACCCTCCTAAATTTACGAGTGAAAATTTGAAAAAAATCGTCAAAAAATCAAAACCGCCAATAAAGTTACGCAAATAGACATTTCTTATGTAATTTTTCATTAGAAAACGATTGGCATAAATTTTAGAACGCTAACATGAACCGTTCTTGAGATATTGCACATTTTTCAAAACAATTATCAAAAGGTCATATAAATAAAAAAATAATACTTCCTATTGAGAAACATGTTCACTTTTCATATGTAATACTATGCGATAAATTTGGTTTTTTAAATCTCGTGGATCTAGCTCGTTCCATTCATGAAAAAAGATACTTTGAGTAATAATTTTATATTTGAACGCCAATAGTCATTTATCTGCTGTAAGAATAACTTATTTCTTCGTCCATAACGCTTGCCGAGATTTTAGCGACAAATTCAGTGGAATGTTGCCAAATTGGCGACTTTTTTAAATGTTGCTAAATTAACGAAAAACTCGCCAAATGGATAAATATGACACTAAATCAATGACGACTCATTGATGATGACGACAACTGATTCGTCAACTGATTGACGAAAATTCAATATCTTGGAAAGAATACAAATAACTACTATAAAAATAATCTATTTTTTTACTGAAAAGTAGTAAATTCATTGCATTATATAAGGAAAGTCATGTGCTTTCCACATCAGATTTTTTCTTATGCAATGTTGAAATGAAAATTATACTTTTGAGTTTCGAAAAATCATATATATGTCTTAAATTATCAATCTTGACCTATCAGAAAGCCCACGTAATTCCTTTTTTAATACAGATAGTTTGATACATGTAAATCGATTTTGTTTATTAATTTGAAATGAACATTTTAATTCATTTTAAAAAAACGCTTATATCAAGTCTATATAAATAAAAATGAAAATCTGTCTGTCTGTCTGTCTGTTTGTCCCATCATCACGGGAGAACGGCTGATCCGAATTTGATGAAATTTGGTGGGTAGCCTAGAAATAGCCCCACTTAAAATTTAGTCTATGGTTGGAATTTCTGCGGCCAGTGGTTCTCGAGATATTAGTAAAAAACGAAACTTTCGTTTATCTCATCATCACGAGAGAACGGCTGAACCGAATTTAATGAAATCTAGTGGGTAGCCTTGAAATAGCTCCACATAAATTTTGCCCAAGTTTCGAGTTTCTAAGACCAGGGGTTGTCGAGATATTAATGAAAAACGGAACTTTTTTTATAGGAGTTCTACTCTCCAACTCCGTGGTTTATCCAAACGGAAAGGATAAAAATCGTTTGTTTAAAACGTCAAAGGGAATTAAAACTTTATATTTGAGTTTGATGCAGGATTTTTGCATTAAATAGTCACTATCTGAAAGCATGAATTGTTTGAAACATGAATTTAAATGGAAAAATCTACCTCCATGTTTTATATTTCACAAGCTTTTACTCAACGATTAGAAGTATAAAGAAATTAATATGGTTATTTAATTTCGCATTTTATGAGGAAGATTCTATCTTATATCATGTTGCTCGACAAAGGAATGGAATTAAATGTGTTTGTTAATGATTATTATTATTTTTTCGATTTGAAAAATAAATAAATGGATATTAAAATATATCTTATAAATGAACGGTTTGATTTTTTCTTAATTATATTAATTGCGAACTGCATACATCACTTTCATGTATTTTAGCAAAGAGGTTTTAAGCTTATATATTGTGTTTAGCTAATAAACTTATATTCTGTTTACCCAATAAATTCATTTATCCAATTGTTTAAACAGAAAAAGAGTAGAATGGGTATATCTTCTAATAATATTTTAGTATTTTCATTTAGTATATACAAACTGGATCACGATATTTTATTCTGATCTGCGAATTTAGAGCTACGAATTTGGCTGGATTTCGCTAACTTGGGAAATTTCTTAAAAGTTGCCAAATTGATTGAAATGTCCCCAAATTGATAAAAATGACGTAAATCAATGAATTTTATTTTGTTTTGTTAAAAGAAAGTACTGAAATGGTGCTTCGTTAGCATTTGTCTGTTAGTCCAACCGCCCTACTTAGTAACCCATTTAGCGAATTTTTAAAATGTCACCAAATTGATAAAAATATTTATAAATCCATAAAAATATTTTGAAATTGATAAATTGCCCTAAATAAACGAAATTGTGTTTTTTTAGGGGATTATATTTTGATGATGGTTCGTCAATTTATCGCCAAGTGGGACTGTCAGTTCTATAGTCCCACTTGGCGATAAATTTGGCGATTTTTTAAAATGTCACCAAACCTTCATTAGAGATATTCAGACGATATTTTGACCACCAATTTATTTGAAGCAAATCATAACATGTCGCTTAACAACGGATTTAAATTTAATGTGTTTATGAGGAAGAAGATTTTCATTAAAACTTTTCCAATTTTAATGATGAAGATATGTATATAAAATAAATTTCATTGCCATCGTATTTTTGACTAGATAATATCAATTACGATCTTCATGTTTAAACATTATTATTATTGATGTTTTCGGGGATTATTGATTCAGAGATTATTGATATTTTCAATTTCTTATGGCATAGTTTTATTGCGGCAAAAATTGTTGAAACTCATATATTGTACGTTGTACGAGTAAACTTCTACAAATGCACGGGTATATCTTCTAATGTAAGAGAATATAAGTAGTACATGTATATTGGCATATATTGGAATCAAGCCTTCCGGTATGAAGATCACGGGGATTATTGATATTTTTCATTTATTAAGTAATCTGTTATATATTGGCAAAAATTTTTCAAACTAAATATTATATTACGGGTAATCTTTTACTAACACTAGGACATATCTTCTAATCTATGACATTATAAGTAGTACGGGTTTATCTTCCCATATAATTTTAGCACTTTCATTTGGCCACATATTGGAATTAATTACTGCCTACTGGTTTAAAGATTACGGATTTATTGATATTTTCAATTTATATATGTAATCTACTAATACAGGTTATATCTTCTAATATTCGCGTATATAAGTAGTACGGGTCCCATACAATACGCTATTGTCATGTCGCATTTCTGCTCCATGAGCCTTTTCATATTTTTCTGTGAGAGAAACATCCTTCTCTTCGTCCGTGCCTGTGCTGTGTTTTTCGTTAGGACTTGTTTGTATTGAAATCGCATTGAAAAGCGAGTTTGGTCGAGAATTCGTTGAGAATGTCTAGGTTTTACGTCTGACCGAGATGCGTGACGTGTGATCGCCTGTTGCTAGGAGAAGCGCGCCTGTCCAATCAGGAAGAGGCGCAGGGAGAAATCTTCGGCGGTGACCTCGTGAGACGGAGCAGATTCGAGCTGAAGAATTAATTGAAGACGGACGCACGGTGATTTTTGTCTTATAAAAAGACAAAAGGGTTTTGGCCAAAATGGCTAAACTGGCGGAGATGGGCATTTGTTTCTAAGGGAAACCGCCCTGCCTTTCTGGAGCTGATGGAGAAGAACCTGGAACCCTTCGCTAATTCTTCTGCACATTTTCTAAAATTTATTTTTTTATTCCAGGAAATCTGACATCGAATCCCGGTTTTGGAATAGTTCTTTCCGCGATGGTACGGGCTGGATGCCATATTTGAATGAAGTCCTGTTATCGAAATTTTGGACTGTTCTCCTCGACAATCCACTTTTGGAAACTGTTTGATTTGGCCTTAGATCGTGCTTATCTGATGAGAATCTGTTTCTCCAACTTTGTAATTTAAGAGCACAGGTAACATTTCTTTTCCGGAACAAGAAGTTCCGTCGCAGCACTGGCACAATGAATCCAATTTAATTGATTGTAGTTACTCACTAGTTTAAGCAGAGATATGATAATTTAATTGAGTGATTTAATTTGAATGTGAATTTAATTGTTGAATAATAGTAATTTTGAACAGAGCATAAATAGGAATATCATTTTGGAAAGTGAAGCTCTGAATATGTTGAATAATTTGAAAGATAAAAATTCATATAATCATTTTTTGCAAATCATAAAATAAAATATTATTTACTTGTTAAATGTGCCCTGCATTCTTTTGTGTTCTCCTTCATGTTTTACTCACTGTACATCATTTAGGATTTAATTCTCCTAAACTGGGAACCTCTTCTAAATTTGAACCTGGTGTTTATTGTGGTAATTATGTTGAAGTTAAATGTGTTAATTATAGTTCTCTTTGGCATTTTGGGTTTACGATCACGTCCTTGTGTGTAGTGGAGTCAGTAGTTGCTGTTTGGTACTGATTTCGCTACCACACTATTATTTTGTATATATTGATTCAATTCCATACTTTTTATAAATTTGCTTACAAAAAAGGCCAGGATATTTTATTCTTCAGATCTACCCGTGAAGATAATTTTGCATAGTGAGAACAGAGATCCTTAGGTCTCTTTTTAGGAGCATTGTATTAAATATTTAAACAGAATATTTTGATTAAACATGTCATTTAGTATACTATAGGAATTTGCACATGATTGTGAATTTTAAGTTTATTTATATTATATACTCCGTACGAAGAACGGGTATGCTGCTAGCCTATATAAATAAAAATGAAAATCTGTCTGTCTGTCTGTCTGTCTGTCTGTCTGTCTGTCTGTTTGTCCCATCATCACGGGAGAACGGCTGAACCGAATTTAATGAAATTTTGTGGGTAGCCTAGAAATAGCCCCACTTAAAATTTAGTCCGTGTTTTGAGTTTTTACGACCAGTGGTTCTCGAGATATTAGTAAAAAACAAAATTTTCGTTTGTCTCATCATCACGAGAAAACGGCTGAACCGAATTTAATGAAATTTTGTGGATAGCCTTGAAATAGCCCCCCATAAATTTTGTCCAAGTTTGGAGTTTCTAAGACCAGGGGTTGTTGAGATATTAATGAAAAACGGAACTTTTTCTTAGGAGATCTACTCTCCAACTCCGTGGTTTATCCAAACAGAAAGGATGAAAATCGTTTGTTTAAAACGCCAAAATGAAATAAAACTTTATTTCCGAGTTTGGTGCAGGATTTTTGCATTAATTAGTCACTGTAGGAAAGCATGAATTGTTTGAAACATGAATTTAAATGGAAAAATCTATCTCCATGGTTCATCTTTCACAAATTTTTACTCAACGATGAAAAGTATAAAGAAATCAAAATGGCTATTTAATTTCACATTTTATGAGGAAGATTCTATCTTATATCATGTTGTTCGGCAATGGAATGAAATTTAATGTGTTGGTAATATTTATTATTATTGTTTCTATTTGTATAATAAATAAATGGATGTAAAAATATATTTTATAAATGAACGGTTTGATTGTTATTTTAATTATATATATTGCGGACTGCGTACATCACTTTCATTTATTTAAGCAAAGAGGTTTCAAGCTCATATATTGTGTTTAGCTAATAAACTCATATATTGTGTTTACCCAATAAATTCATTTAGCCGACTGTTGAAGCAGAAAAAGAGTAGAACGGTTGTATGTATATTCTAATACAATTTTAGTGTTTTCATTTAGTATATACAAATGGGATCAGGATATTTTATTCTTCAGATCTGCAAATCCAGAGCTACGAATTTAGCGGAATATCTATAATAACTTGGTGACTTTTCTTAAACTTTATCAAATTAGTGGAAATGTCTCCAAATTGATAAAAATGGCCCAAATCAATGAAATTAAATTTGTTTTTTTAGAATAGAGTACTGAAATGATGTTTCTGAACATTTGTCGGTCAGTCCATCCATCCTGCTTAGTAACACATTTAAGGAATTTTTTTAATATCACCAAATTGGTAAAAATATTTCTAAATCCATAAAAATATCATGAAATTGATAAAATCGCGCTTAATAAATGAAATTAATTGTGTTTTGTTATGGGATAGTATTGTGATGATGTTTCGTCAATTTGTCGCAAAATGGGACTATCAGTTCTATAGTCCCACTTGGCGATAAATTTGGCGATTTTTTAAGTTATCGCTAAATTGACGAAAATGTCGCCAAACCTTTCATGGAGATTGCATTATTCAGATGATATGATTTCTATCAATTTATTTGAAGCAAATGATATCATATCGCTTAGCAACGGACCCAATATGTTATGCGGCATACGATTTTTATTAAATCTTTTCCGATTTGAATAATAAAAATATGTATATAAAATAAATTTCATTGACATTACATTTTTGACTGGATAATATCAATTACGGTCTTCAGATTTAAACATCATTATTATTGGTATTTTCGGGGACTGTTGATTCAGGGATTATTGATATTTTCAAATTATTATGGAATTGTTTTATTATGACGAAAATTGTTGAAACTCATATATAGTACTCGTACGTTGTACGAGTAATCTTCTACAAATGCATGGGTATATCTTCTAATCTACGAGAATATAAGTAGTACAGGTATATTGGCATATATTTTGATATATATTGGCATATATTGGAATCAATTACGATCTTCTGGTATTAAGATTACGGGGATTTTTGATACTTTCAATTTATTACGTCATCTTTTTTATTTTGGCAAATATTTTTTAGACTCATATTGCAATACGGGTAAGCTTCTACTAACACACTGGCATATTTTCTAATCTGCGATATTATAAGTAGTACGGGGTTGCATATATTGATTCAATTCCTTTTTTTTTGTAAATTTGCTTACAAAAGGGGCCAGGATGTTTTATTCTTCAGATCTGCCCGTGAATATAATTTTGCATAGTGAGAACAGATATTCTTAAATTTCTCTTTATGAGCAATAAATTTAATATTTTAACAGAATTTGCGCAAGATTGCGAATTATAAATTTCTTTTTTATTATATACTCCGTACGAAGAACGGGCATGCTGCTAGTAAATAATAAATTCTATCTTCATTTGATCCATATTGAATTATTTAATGTTTTCTTTGTGACAAATTCTCAATGATTTTAATCTTTGTAGGTTCTAATACACTTTGTGCCGTGGTTATATGTTTAATATGGACTTTGAAATAATATAAAATGTAATCCTTTGTTGATATTATAGTTCACAATTCATCAACCAGGTTGAAACCGGAGTGTCATTTTCTCCCAGGCGTGACGTCACCCCACTATTAGATCTACCGTAGATAGATAATTTCTTTCCTACACAATACTAAAAATTCACGGGTGACATCACTCTGAACCCTCATTTTGACCTCGTGGTTTTGACGAGACGATGTCAAAATTATTCTTCTCTGATTGGCTGCTTTATTAGATACTGTTCGTCAACTGTTAATCACTTTATGAACATGTATTTTTTCTCCATGCTAATGAGATTTGAACGTCGACCACCCGTGTGGATCACATGTGCCGATATCGCTTCCTAATTACTTCGCGAAAGTGGGGAGACATCCGAAAAAAAATTTACTGCTTACTCCCAACCCACCTAAAAAACATATTTGGACAGTTTCCGAGGTCTATGTGCTATCTATCTATTATATAGGATATCTAGGGGAACCACAGAGGGAAGACATCATATGCAATTTCAGAAACGATTACGTTTCAGAGATTATCTCCACATACATCTATTAAGATGTATGTGGAGATAGCCAAACCCCAGAACTCAATTTGCGCACTTTAGGGATTAAGAAAACAGGGAACCGTGCTCCAACGTGTGTGTTACTCTTGTATAGCAGACGTGCGAAATAGCTCACTATTTGGCTATTTGTGAACTGCAATGAACAAGAAACAACTCCCCAGAACTCGCAAAGTGAGCTTCGGGTGTTGGACAAAGTCAGGGGCAGAGGGGTGGTTCCCCCTAATAAGTCAAATAATAGTTCAGAAGTGAATCTGGCAATGAATGAATTAGTGAAATTAATCAAGTAATGAATGAATGCAAATATTCTAATGAATGGCTGAATGAAATTATTCAGGTAATAGTACATCGAAATGTTTTGAATAATCTTCTGCGAATCATTATGGTGGCATTATATCCTTCTTCTTACAAAAAGATTTTCCATTTCAAATGATTCATTTATCTTCTAAAGCTTTGATAATGCACTTAAATGGGATTTACTGAACATAGGGTTAAGGTATTCTTGATGAATTCACATGTACCTTTAGTAGTTTATAATTAAATCGAGGAGAAATCTGTGATTTACTGAATTGTAGAAGAGCATAGTATCATAGCTATTTATTGAATTTCAAATTTGTTTGACTTCTCTAGTTAATGGATAAACTTAGTATAATGAATCTACTATCTGACGGAGATTATTATTGAATTTAATCCTTAGCATAAAAGTAATTTACTTTAAATTTTATGCATATTTAATGTAAAGTAATACTCGTATTAGTCAATATAACATTTCAAAAGAACTTAAGTCCCATACGCAATTTGAACCAAGCTGTTCACTAGCCGACTCTATTTATTGACAAATTAAGGTGAAGATATTTTCTTCTACAGTTGTGAAGTGGACTCCACATTCTTCCTCAGATTTGAATGAAATGAAATTGTATATTGAAAAGAAAAACTAAAGCAGCGTATATATGCTCCAAATTGCATATTATTCGTCGAAATTGTATATTATTCATCGAAATTGTATTTTATTATAAACTGAAGATTGAATTCTGTAACACTGAATTTTATTTGACGCAGCAGTAATTGAAAATCACTTTTGTTGGGTTCTCGGAAAATAGAAATATATATATATATATATATATATATATATATATATATATATATATATATATATATATATATATATACTAATTACCAAGTGTATGGCTGTCTGCCTGTCTGTCTGTCTGCCACGCTTTTTTAGTCACTTCCCGAATATATAGAGACTTGCAATCTGGTACATGGATCGACTGTTCGATAAAAAACACCGGAAAATTGTATTTTCTGTAAATGTTCTGAAGAGAGGGTGCTTCACACCAAAACGTTCGAAAAGTGAAATAATAGAAAAGCATACTTAGCGATAAGATAGAGACTTCACATTTGGTGTATAGATAAATCGTTCGAACGGAATAAATTGTGCAAATTCAGTATTCCAATATTTTCTACTTAAGGGGTGCTGCACACCAAAATGTCTAACAGTTACCTTACACCTTTCTGATAGGTCGGACGGTCTGGGTCTCAACAACAACACCAAAATGTCCGATTTGTCGAATGAGAAACGTTTCCTTTAAAATTTGATAGTGTGTTGTTATTCGGTATATGGGCTATTCATTTGACGAAAACACCCAAGATGATTATAGATTTTCAAACATGTTCGTTTAAGGGAGTGCGTCAGAGAGAAACGTTCAAAATTTGAATTGATAAAAAAAAACACGTTTCGGGGTGATATAGAGATATCAAATTTGGTGTACGAGTAGATAGTTTAGAAGGAAAAAGTGTACAATTTCAGTTTTCCAACATTTTCTAATTTAGGGGGTGCCGCATACCAAATTGTTCGATTTTTGGAATAAAGGAGAAACGACCCATTTAAAACGTGATAGAGAATTGATATTTGGTATATGAGCGAATCATCTGATAGAAAACCACCCAAAAATGGAGTTTTTCAAAAATGTATTTTTAAATAGGTGGATACTCCACATACAAACGTTCGAACGGTGAAATAATTGAAAAAGCATACTTCTTAATGAGACAGAGACTTCAAATTTGGTGTACGGGTAAACAGTTGGAAAGGAAGAAAGAGTGGAATTTCAGCTTTCCAACATTTTTTTATGTAGGGGTGTCGTTCACGAAAATATTTGATTTGACCAACATATGAGAAATGCCTCCTTTACAATGTGATAGAGGCTTGAAATTTAGTTTACGCATTAATCATTTGATAAAAAAGCCCAAGATAGATACGGTTTTTTTAATGTTCATTTAAGGGCATGCTATACAAAGAAACGTTCGAAAGATAAAGTGACAGAAAATTATGCTTCGCGATAGGATAGAAACTTCAAATTCGGTGTACAAGTTGATAGTTTGAAAGGAAGAAAGTGTGTTATTTCAAATTTTCAATACTTGCTACTTTAGGCGGTGCCACATACCAATATGTTCGATTTTCCGGATAAATGAGACACGCTTCCTCTTAAATGTGATAGAAGCTTGATACTTGGTATATAGGCCAATTCATAAAAAACCCAAAGCGAACACAGTTTTCTAAAAATGTTAATTTACGGGTGTGCTCCACAGAAATGCATTCGAAAGGGGAAATGTTATAATATTACGCTTCGGGATGAGATAGAGATTTTAATTTGGTATACGGGTGGATATTTCGAAAGGAAGAAGTGAGCAATTTAAGTTTTCCAATATTACCCTTTTTGGGGGGTTCTGCACACCAAAATATTCGATTTACTGAGTAAACGTGAAGCGCGAATTATTCAAAAATTTACACTTTTCAGCGGATTTTTATTGTGAGACCGTTGATTTTCAACTGGTATACAGCTAGTAAGATTTCAATGCTTAATCTTACTTACTTATGTTTTATGATAGGACGCTATTATAAAATATTCATACTACAATGCAAATTGGAACCACTGAACATTGTCTGGTTAGACCTCTATCCTACGATATGACACGAAAAGTTGTTTTCTTATGCAACTAAAATACCACATACTCTACTAATCGTATTATAACGATGAATGCTGCATATAGAAATATTATTTTTTAATATAAATAAGTACAAGCAAAAGTTTAAATAACCCTCTTTTATTTATTGTATGAAACTTAAATGTGTGAAAATTTATTTAATAAAATATTTGTAGCTTAAATGTATAAAAAATAACAATGGTCCAAAATTTGCATTCTGTATCTGTATCCTATTTTCAAGTTAATCCCATAATATAAGTTCAGTCCCATAATGAGCGTAGGACGTCCTGAGCCAAAGGTTCAAAATCCAAAAATTAAAATATACAAGAAAGACAAAGAGATATTCTAAAATTGAGATTTCAAGCTACTCCGGATTTCGAGTTCTTCTCACAATACAAATGTATTCCTATAGCAGCCCCAGCATGGGCTAACCCAATAAAGATTAAAATTCAAGGAATTAAAATATACGAGTACAACAGAAGACAACGACAAGCCCAGTACAAACCCCAATACAAGCCCAGGGCGGCTAGCCCTGTGAGATTTATAATCCAATGAATTTTAAATTATATCACCAAAGAAATCGTTACGCAAAATTGGAACTTTCTAACTGCTCCAGTTCTAAAATGATTACCCCAAAACGAGTACATTCTTATAGATGTCCCAGGATTGGCAAGTCCGATGAGGTTTTAAATCAAAATAATTAAAATGTACTACATACCATTTTTCATGTTACTATAATTAATGGAACCTGATTAGTTAAGATCTCAAATATTTAAAGCACACTGACAAACACAAGATCAAGTTAAATGAAAGGTTATATAACAGTTTGTTACAAGTCACACTATTATGTGATGAAAATTAACCTTAAACATTTATTTATATACACACGTTCATTAATTATTACACTGTTTAAACCGTATACAGCTATTTTTTAAATATCCATAACCTTTTAATCAAAATATTCGCCCTAATTTTAAACTGTATCAAACCTTTTGTCGTTTATATACAATCGCGTTACGTTAAATAAGATAGATGAATACATATATTGTTATATCAATGTAAATATAACCAAAAACTTACAAGGACACACATTATTTCTTCACATAATTGCAATACTTGTTCAAGCATTTGTTCCATCGGTACATCAAGACACGGATTCCAAACCTGAAAAAATAGTGTCAAGATCCTACAAACCAAACCTTACCGCTTGTTAAACTTAGTTATTGATTGCTTATCATTTTACAATCCGGTGCATCTTCAAATGTTCGGAAAGGCGAAAATCACTAGGTGTCAGGTGTAGAACGTGACATTATCATGAAGCAACATGGCGTCTGAATGCAAAAATTCTATCCCTTTGATGATCTCTTCATTTGACCACGTTTTCATAAATGTCCCTAATTTTAAATATTTTCAAAACTATGTACCGGGTATGTGCTGCCCCTAATGGTATGGAAAACAAAGATTTAGCAAGTAGATACTTTTGGAACTTATTCATCCAATAATAAATTTCACTCATGTGACAGGTTATGTTACCTTATTTCATGAAACACCATCTTATATTCAGTCTTTAACTTATGTAATAATTCCCATTTTTTCTAAATTCTGGTAGACAAATAACTGAAGACTTTATGCCCTTACATTTAACTTTAAATATAAGATTTATTATGAATTCTGTAGAAATGGCGAATTTGGAATTTTCCACCATGCTTTTTCACTGAATACATGTAAAACTATATAAATATTTGCTTTGCTGTACCTAATAAAGCATGAAAATTATTATGCATATCAGGGTCTCCAAATCAACATTTTCCAAAAACTCTTCTATGAATCCATCACGGATTCATTAATTTTCACTTCATTTAGAATAGAAGCCTAATAAGAAGAAAACTTTTTCCTGGAACAACGAATATAAGTAGTTATGCATAACTTATAAGGAAGAGAGTGCAGCATTCCGAAAAGTTCCGAATATTCTTCCATAAATTGTTATCACAGAGCTTTATTTCCTTCCTCTTTGCATATTTCCTCTGTCTGAAAAGATTCAATGCAAATCCTGAAAGGGGTTTATAAGACAAGAATTCACGTCATTCTTGGTGAATTCATTTGCAATTTTGCGCAGTAATTTATGTTGAAATTGCTGAGTACGTAATTAATAAACTGCAGCTAAATGTGAAAAATATGATTTGAGAAGAACATGGAAAGGTCCACTTCACAATGTTTTTGGCTTCAATTGTACATTAACATTTAATACTGTTTTGGATGATAACGAGAAAAGATATTTCAAAAAACCAAATTAAATTTTACTTAAGAAAAATTCAATCAGATATTTAGAAATATTACTAGCATCCTCTAATCAATATAAGCCATACATTAAAATATTTTAATCATTAGAAACGTATGCTTTACTTTAAAAAACTCGATGGGTTAAGTTCCAATCAATAGATTCCTAACATGAAATTTTAATTCAAATATAGTTTTTTCATACATAGATTATTTATTTATCCTTTCACTGTTTAATTTAGAAAGGTACTATGACAACCACCTTCAAATCATAGCGAAATGGGCGTATATATATATATATATACTAAAAGTTAAACCCGTCATATGATGAGATGTAAAATATTGTAAAATGTTACATCCTTAAATGGCCTTCAGCACTTGCACTTTTAAGATCCTTATCAGACACATGTGATCCACGAATCTCTTCCATCAATATTAATTTTTTTAATACCACTTGCTGGCGAAACATAATTATTATTATACCACCTCTTACAAAACGGAATTTATTTACGACATCCCAGACTGCACCCCACCCCCACCCCTCTACTATCAAAACGTACCTGCTGCACAAACAGTGAATGTCACTCTATTTCTAATCAAGAATATTAGTTCCATCAAAGCAATAGTAATTTTCAAAGAAATTTAATTTTACTTTCAAAATATTGAATTTTCAACAATTTAGCGCCATTTCTAAGACTTTGGAACATAGTTGAAATGTATTTATGACTTTGGTCATTCTGTCTGTCTGTCCATTCGCACGGTAACTGCCGTAACATGTCTTTATCCAAAATAAATTTTTGTATGTTGTTGAGACGGTTTAGAATGTCTAGGAATGAAAATTAACAATCTCACCTAATTAGTTTCATATTTAATCCTCGATGAAAAAAATGAAATGAATGGGTCTTTATTTCTATACATTAATGTCAGATTTTCCAAATTAGCAACATTTTCAAACTGTTGCGAAATTGGGGTATATCGTCAAATTAGTCACCAAGGTCGCCAAATTTATTGCTGTGTATGGACAGATAGGCGGGGAGGAGACCTTTTCTTATATATAAACTAAAAACACAAAAATGATATATATTTATCGCAAAACATTGCACACAAAAGTGAACATGCATTTTACGATACTTATTATTTTTATAATAATTATCTTTTAAGTAATTGTTTGATAAATATATTTGAAAAATATCAAGCGGTTTAATATCGAATTTTATATTCTATCACAATAACGTCTCACTACATTTTACTATGTGTGTAGAGAAAGTTACATGTAGATTAACTTTAAAATATGTAATACAAAAAATTCGAAAGAGTGAATTACCTTCAAATCAAGAAAAACATTTTATAACATTGCATTTTATAGCATTGAATGCTCAAAAGCTGCAAGAATAACTAAAAATGTGCAATGCATTTAACTTTTATATAGATGTACATGTGCATATTTCAGATCCGTATATATTTAGAAAGTAATAAACTCGTATATTATATTCCCAAAAAAGTAGTTCGTTTTAACCAAACACAACTATTCTTTTATTATTATGTGATTTTGCGCATTACAACACAAAAATTCTTTTGTAAATGTTTCCGAATTTTCAACAATTTTAGAATAATAAATACGATATTTAACCTTGTGCACAATTCTCTTCATTTCAATATCAGTCCAATGAATAATGGTATTCAAAAAGTTTAAAATTCTACTCTATAAATTGTTTTCAGTGGCATTATACGTATACGTGCTTCATCCTTTGAATAGTAATTCCTTTGAAATACTTTGTTCCTATGCGGTGATATTGTTGTAGAGTTGGTTTTAAATTAAGTTCATAACAAAGCCATTCACTGATAAAATTCATGCATGTATGAGAATTTTGTTTAAAATTCGTTATGAAAACCAATGAAATTTGTAACGTTGAACTGTGGCAAAGTTTACTATTGCAATCAATGAAATGGACACTAATGATTTTAAATACTATTAAGACTTAACTATTAATTACTTAATTGCTCATAAGATTAAAATATTGGGTATAAACTTTATGCGGGCTATGTATTTCTATGAAATATTTTTCCACAATGAATTATTATTTTACACGAAGGACTAAGATCTTTATAAAAATAAAATCCTTCCAATAAATTTGATGTTCACGCAGTTGCTCTGGAAATAACATATATCCTATGATTTATAATTTGTTTGAGTGTTTGTTCTGTCTTTATCCAGAAAAATGAGGCGCGCACACACACACACACATACACACACATATATATATATATATATATATATATATATATATATATATATATATATAGTACAGGGTGTCCCACCAAGACCGCCCAAACTCTGCACAGCCAGATTCCTCGATTGGAATTATAAAAATTGGACAAAGAACTGTACCTCTACGATCCATAGTTTTCGAGAAAAATGCGAGAGAAAAGTATGACGTCATATCCGGTGTACGAAAAAATGAACACCGGTATTTGCATATGTTTGTAGACGAAGAAGTTAAAAATATCCACCGCACATATCTAGGGATGCAAGCGCACGCCGTGGAATGACGTCAAGCCGTCGTTTGAATCTTAATTAAAAGACTGCATCTAGTAGCTACTGATAATCTTCGCATGGTGATAATGTATTCCGTACGTGAATATTACGGCAGGTACTTTATCTTCGGTCAATGTAATGGCAGTGCCTTACGAACTGCTATAGAGAATATGTCCGTCACTATCCATCAAGGCGTCCTCCTGATGCCAAAGTCATACGCAAGTTGGACGACGGACTGAGAAATACGGGAAGCATCGACCCGACATACAATCTTCACGATATTGGTGGAAGAACACATTGCGGGCTTACGCCAGCACAGGAATATGCAATACTTCGGCGGATGGAAGAAACTCCGGAGTTGAGCACACTCGCACTACTAGTGCGAGTGTGCTCAACTCCGGAGTGTGCTCAACTCCCTGGCTAGTGCGGCACTAGCCAGGGAGCTGAATGCGAGTAGCAGTACTGTGCACAGGCTTTTATGGATAGAGGGGCTATACCCATTTAACTACAGACCCGTGCAAGGTCTACATCCAGATGACTTTCAGCTACGCATTGACTTTTGTGAATGTCTATTGCAACAACATGAAGCCGATAATGCTTTCATTGCACTTATCTTGTGGACGGATGAAGCATGCTTCACACGTGATTGGGTCTTCAACAGTCACAAAAGACATATGTTGGCAGAGTCCAATCCGCATGCAATCCGCCCGCAGAGAAATCAGGTCTGCTGGTCTGTAAATGTGTGAGCCGGCATACTAGGCAATCGCATGATTGGACCATATCTGCTGCCTGACCAGCTCACGGGACATTCATACTTAGTATTTCTCCATGATGTATTAACCGATTTCCTAGATGACGTACCCTTAGCGGCAATGCATGGCCTATGATTCCAGCATGATGGAGCTCGGGCGCATTTTAGCTCTCCTATACGTAATTGGTTGGATATGGAATACCCAGGCCGCTGGATTGGACGTGGGGGTCCGGTTTTATGGTCGCCACGACCGCCAGAACTAACACTTTTGGATTTCTTCTTAGGGGGCCATCTGAAGGAATTACTCTATCAAGACTTAGTTACTACAGAAAGTGACTTAGTTGCTCATCTTCATGCTGCGTGTGCTTTTGTGGACATCACGCAGCTGCAACGTGTTCTTGTTGTTGCTGTTGTTAATAATGACCTCCTGTTTCGGCGGAGTCGATTCAGGACCAGTGACGCAGGAAACAAGAAGAACGAAGAAAGACACAAGTCGAGAGAACAAAGTTTATTACAAGAAAGCATCACTGACGAAGGTCAGAGGGGGTGCAGCTTCACATTTTGACGAGGACCCAGAAGGCAGAAGGCTGCAACGTGTGCAATCAGCCATTTCAAGGTGCGCGCATGCATGCTTCGATATGCGCGGTGAACATTTTGAACACCATCCTATGTAAACCTATGCAAATGCCGATGTTCATGTTTCCAATAAAATTGTTTTTTCGTATACCGGATATGACGTCATACTTTTCTCTCGCATTTTTTTCGAAAACTATGGGTCGCAGAGGTACAGTTCTTTGGCCAATTTTTATGTATTTCAAGGGAGGAATCTGGCTGGGCAGAGTTTGGGTAGTCTTGATGGGACACCCTATATTTAATTGAATAGATAGCTATATCAAGCTATTTCATTTATTTGTGTTATTTTAATAATACTTGCCAATTATAATTTGTGTCGGCTAATATTTATATTTATTGTAAAGCATCCACACATAAAATTCCATAGTTATACGTGTATTCATTTTTGAACAATTGCATTCTAATTCGAAATAAAAATAAACACATAAAAAAGTAAACGAGGGCCCCCTTCCAAAAGTGTGCAGAACGTCTGTAAAGTACAGTAGGCTTTACCGTCAAAATATATAATTCATAAATTTTATGTATTATCATAATTTATACAAAAGTAAGCTTTAGAAAGTAAAAAAAAAAAATCTGATGTTGTAATGGCGGGGTTTAAGATGAATGAAACGTGACCTCTTAATTTAGAATTTAGCCACACCAGCACCAGCACCACTACAAAAACCATGATCGAAAAATGCCGCAAAAATAACCCACATAGGTCCACACACTCCTGTCGGGAGAAGTAAATCTCCGCGATGACCTACAGCCCAGAAGAACCTAAATAACCTGAAAACATTCAAAATCAAAACCTTACCTTTAAAAACTTTCTTCTTCACCAAAATCAAAAGGAATTTCAATACACAAATAAATACACAGAATTTTGAAGTTAAAATGAATTTTCATTTATTTAAGAAGTTAAATTCAATTTGTATATCAGATACAACAGCTGAATCTTTCAGCTCACCACTGGACACATGCGCAGATTTTAACAGAACGCCACTGGCTTTAAAGCCTCTATACTTCCACATAATGCAATACTAAGTGGCAAACAACAGATCATACTGATATCAAACATAGGTATGGCCACATAACGGGACGAGCACTCTGAGAGGTAAAATAAAGCATTTTGAAAATTAATCAAACAGAAATTAAATTTAGAATAAGCATTGAATTGAAGTTACAAAACTCAACAGATGGTTTCACTCTCCGTTACGATCTCTCTCTCATGAAGTTATACATTAAAAGTCGCTTACCCCGGTCATCAAGGCGTTGTAAGTAAGGTAGTAGTTCTCACCATCAGCCACTCACCCACACGGCGATGAATCGGTGTTTCAGAATGAAAGGTCGGCATACACATTCAGGGATTTTTCCAGAATGGCCCAGCCTGGACGGATGGCATCATTCTTTAGAACTACTCGGGTAGCGACGATTCGATTTACCTTCCCGGTATGAGCCTCGGGAGCATTCCACAAGCCCGCTCGATGTTAAGTAATAATCCCGGAATGAGCATCGGGTTCGCTCTACGTGTATTTTCGACGTTACTCCATTCCCGGTATTAACCTCGGGATCGCACCAAAGATGGACGTTATAAAGGCAGCATTACTCAGCTCACGAATCTCTAGGAATCTGCCTGGAGGTCAGACTCCCGAGATTCGGAGTGAGCGTTGCTATCGTGAACTGCCTACCAAGTCGTAAGAGCAGAAGGGCAAAAGAGCATAAGAGAGCGAGAAAAGGTGTGCACGGCTTTTTATACCTTTTCAGCCAACATTTCCACGGACCTGGACGAAAGCTTCCAGTCCGTCACAGCCAATAGAAAACATTCATGATCTTTCCCGCCGAGAAAGGTTCTCACGGCCAAACGCCAGTATGTCTCGACAGTATGTCTGGAGAGCCACCTGCTATAAACAACTGTTGCAAAACTTCACTATCGTCTGCAGCATAAATGTATAGAAACTATGAAATTATTTACATTGGCACTTCCATTTTCGACTGCCAAAAAGACCTTGAACTCAACAGAAGAAATAACTCTCAAAGCGCTCGTACATTTTAAATAATATGTTAGAAATGATTTTAATTTTGGTTTAAGAATAATATATATTCCACGAGAACACATAAAACGACAAAAGGGGGCTTTCAAGGCAGAATTAAAATCTGTAACATAACTGTATATAAAGAAATATAATACATATATTTATATATTTTACATAAAAGTAATTCGATTTGAATATCGACATTACAATGTGAACAGCACATGACTTTTCTATACAATGCGATGACTTTATTTCTTTTACAGTGCAATAATGTTGCACATGGTTCATGGCCGCTAAACCACGTAACTTAAAATTAGGTTACTTTTGCAACTTCTTAGTCTGAAATGAATGACATATTCATACTCATGTACAAAATCCCAATCAAAATGCAAATGATTTTTTAATTAATACTAACTACACCTGCGTAGAGCATCTGCGCTGTAGGTATGTGTGAAAAGCATATAGCATTTTGAAAAGACAATTCAATTGACTTTAAGTTTTGCATTTCTTGTTTGGCTGAAACTATTTTCAATACTTCCTTCGGCTCTTCGAAGCCTTACAGTTTCATATCTCAATGAATTATTTTCAATAGCTTCATCAACAATTTTATTGGTTCTCCGTGTCCTTTTACGTACTATAACTACGAAAATCAGTAATTTCCTCTTTTAAAGATATTTCGAAATTTATTAAGAAAGCTAAATCAATTTGATTTTAATAAAAAAGCGATTTTAATACAAGTAATTTGTCCATGTTGTTACCGTAACAAAACATAATTTATACGGCCATGTTGGTTTAGCAAACTCAAATAATCCCTCTTCATCCCAGACCGTCTGATCTACCCAAAAATGTAAGGTATTTGTTTGAACAACCGTGAAATATCACCCAATTTAGACCGGAACCCTGTCAGGTCGGCTGCCACAGGGAACCGTACACTTCTTCCCATACCACCAACATCTTGGAAGGACTTACGGAACCACATATTCAACGTACTCGTATTCCTCGTGATCACAGGAACAGTTTGGGCAGAGGCGGTAATCGAAGTCGTGTCGTCCGAGTGCAACCCCCCGTGCCTTAACCACTGGGCAGTCCTGCCCCTAATGCCTTCCATATCATTGTTGCATAATCACATTAATAACTTTTTCTACTAAAAATCCTAAAATCTCCCGAAAACAACACTTCAAAAATAATACTACTAGTAAAAAATACCCTCTAAGTGGAAAAAACAAAACCATTCAAAACTATTTCTAAATCTTCAATGGTTTGCGTCAAATTTTAGCAGAACTGGAGCTTTACTTTCAGGTCTAGGTACCCTGCCAAAAGATCCTTACACTTTTTCAAATCAGAGTCATTTTTAATCACAGTCATGAGTTCTTTTTAATTGTAATAAAATTGCAGTCGCCTATCTGACTTAGGACTTGTTACAGACCCAAAATGTAGTGTGCCCCTACTCCAAGTGAGCATGCAGACTGTTCTGGCAGAGCTGGAATCGAAATCGGGTCCTCCGAGAGCATCTTCGCGCGCTAACCACTGAACTTTCCCATCCCGAAACTCAAACAAGTCAAAGCTATCCATATCAAATCTATGGAGATAATTAATTATGAAGCTTTTGCCGAGCTATGTCCCGAAATGAACAATTGCTGCCATTTAATGTTATGTTTAATACGGGAAACACAGTTTGCTGTTATTTAAAATGGTTTTAAATACATTATCTCCATATTTATATCAATGTATGATGTTTTTAACCATACAGTTAGAGATACTCCACTCCTTTACCTTAACATCCAAGAGTTGAACAATGTAATTATGGCATATAATGCTCATAATTAAATAACTTCTTAGAAGTCATATTTTTCATGTTCGAGATAAAGTATAATTTCTCTTTACTTTCAAGTTTAAAACAATGTAATTAAAGCTTGCCATACAGCAAGCTTTAATTAAGTATATTTCCAGTGCCATGCACCTAGGCGAAATATATATGAAGATCCCGTAAAGTAAATGGCTATTAGCGAATTGTTTGTTGTCAAAATGCAAAACTATAATAAAAATCATTTGTCGCATAATATATTGCATATGGAAAATGAACATTTTTGATGTTCGAAATTTTTCTAAAATGTATGTCATTCGTTTTCTAATGTTTTCTAAATGTTCGAGCAAAAGTACAATTTCCCTTTACCTTCAAGTTTTAAGCAATGTAATTAAAGCTACAGCAAACACTAATTAAGTCTAAGTCTATTAAAAGATTAAGTCTATCAAAAGTTAATTAAGTGTATTAAAAGATATCTCGTTAATTAAGCCTCGTTAATTAAGTCTATCAAAAGATATGTCATTCGTATTCTAATAACATATTACGTATGAAATGATTATTAATTTATCATCATTGAAGGTCTTAATTATTTATATGATTTTTCCAAACATTTATTCAAAAATTGGAGTATTCCGTTCATTCGACTGCTTTAAAAATTAATATGGTTCCAGCACCCACTTATTGTAATAATCGTACCAACTAACCTTTGAAATTCTCTATTAATTCATGATATATCGCTTATTTTGGCTGAAGAACACACATAAGTATATAAATAAATTAACAATCTTCGATTCGAGTTCAGGAATCAAACGTTCATTATTCGAAATATCCCTACCTACATAATTTCCCTACGAAATTTCTGCGACAGATACAGCATACCCTACCTACCAGATTTAGGGAAATTTCATAGAATAATTTTTGAGATAGAGTGCCTATATAGCACAGACACACAAATATATATACAAACAGACAAACATATAGGCACGCATACAGATGTCACTTTAAAAATAGATTTTTCGTGCTCGTGAGTGCTCGAAACGTGTAGATACCTCAAGAACTCCAGTTGCGAATTTCAATACGATTCCTATACCTTCCCTATACTTTTCAATGCATAGTAGGGAAACCTAATGTGGGTATTACATAACTTTTGCTACAAACTCAATTTAGCTTTCTCTTTATTTCTTTCATAATTCACTAAATTCAGTTTAATTGCGCAAAATAAACTATTTGGAATTGAACTGTATTTGCAGTGTCACCGAAATTTTTGTTTTCATTTGGCGACGGGACGAATTTGCAAAGACACCGTTGCAAACGGCAAACAAAAATTAAAATATTTCGAGAATGATTAGTCCTTGAGTCGATTTTAATATTTTTGCCAAAAATTACGTATGAAACTAATTTTTAATCGATACAATTTGAGCATATCTAGTCTTCAGATTTTGTCCATTTTTTGTATGCTATTTCACAAGAAAAGGCAGGTTCTTTATATACTATTCGTATCAAAATCTAATCAGAATCAAGATAAAGATGAGTTAGTGTGGATATGTACTTTGAACAGACACACATAAGCACACAGACACACACACAGAGAAACAGACACACACAGACAGAGACACAGTCAGAGACACAAATACACACACAGAGAGAAACACAGACGCACACACGTAGACACAGACACACACACAGAAACACACACACACAGAGAGAGAGAGAGAGACAGACACAGACACAGAGCCACAGACTCACACACAGAGCCACAGACACACACAGAGAGACACAGACATACACAGAGAGACACAGACACACACAGAGAGACACAGACACACACTCAGAGAGACACAAACTCGTCCACACACACACAGAGACACAGACGCGCATACAGAGAGACAACACAAACACACACAGAGAAATAGACACACAGACACACGCACACGCAGAGATACACACAAAGACACACACACACACACACACACAGATAGACACAGACACTGATACAGAGAGACACAGACACACACACACACACAGGCACAAACACACACAAAGAGACACAGACAAACGCACACATACACACACATAGAGAGAGACACAGACACGCAAAGAGAGACACAGACACGCACAGAGAGACACAGACACACTCACAGAGACAGAAATACCCACACATAGACACATGCATACAACACAGTTAGACACAGACACACACACTGAGACACAGACATACACACAGAGACACATACACACACAGTTAGACACAGACATACAGAGCAAGACATAGACACACAAAGCAAGACATAGACACACACACAGAGAGAGAGACACAGGCACACACACAGACACAGACACACACACACAGAGAGAGAGAGACACACAGACACAAACACACAACAGAGAAACACACGCAGACAGAGAGGCACAGACACATATACGCAGAAAGGCACATAAATACATTCTGACGCTACGCCAAAGTAGTCCTTCGGATTCAAGAGTGTATGAAACGTGTAGATCCGTCAAGAACTCGAGTTGCGATTTTCGATACAATTCCAATACTTCCCCTTATACATTACCATGTATTGTAAGGAAAAATAAAAATATAATGTGGTATCACATTTCTCTCTCTAAATACTCAAATTAATTTTTCTTCACCTTTTTCTTAATTCATTACATTAAGTTTAATTATGCAAATTAGAACGGATACCTATTTGAAATCCTATTTAATTTACTGTTTGTAAAAGAATATTTTGTGAGACGAGAAATAGATCTCACATGTGTTTTGCTGAGACAGCTTTATGCCAGTTATTTATTGATCTGAAACATCGGGCAATACTTCCAGTCTGAGTGGCGCCGAGGTTTACAGTAAACCATAAATTTAGGAGCGTCAGGACAGAGCGGGCCGAACGAACCCTTGCGAGGATGTGGAATGAGTCCATTGGTTAAATGATTAACCAATGGAGAAAATGTCTGTTGCGTCACACTGGATGCTGCAAATGAAAGTAAAGTTGGAATGACACTCACAAGGGAAAAATAGCCACAACCTGTGACAACGACACATGTGCTAATACTCGGGTGGATTATGACTTGTGTAGATACTCAGAGATAACTTGGAGACGACGACTTAATAACGACACTTGTGGAATAACAGTTCGAGTTCGACATTACAATAAGAATGATGACTTAGAAATATAGCACGACGACTAGATATGTGGAGAGAACAGCCTAAGAGAATGAAATAAGTGAGAGTGCTTGAGTCAGCAGTTCAATATGATCGACGAAGTTATGAGTGAATGCATTACACTACGAGTTAATGCGAGTAAAAAAGACGACATCAACCACGTGCTCCTAAAAAAGTCCAAGACAGACTTGAAGGTATGTGTTCATCAATAATCAAAGGTCATAGACACATTTTAAGCAATTTTATTCATACTGGTCTCACATAGTCCCTCCGCCGAAATAATAAATAATATAAATAAATATGGTAAATTAAGTAATTAGGTATTTTATTCGTTAATAAATGATATTGTTAAAGTTAAAATGGTGTGATCCATTTAGTATCATAATAATTAATTTTTCCTTTACAGGACTCACGCAAAAGGTAAATATTTGGAGGGTTTTATATAGCTGCACAACAATGCAATGTACAATAATTAAGTCCACTATATACGAATTTACGACCATGTTAAGATATGATAGAATAATGATAATTAGTCAAAAAGTGTACTTCTAAGTAACTTTTTTAATCTTTCATTTATATTATTATGAAACATATCTAACACGAAAAAATTACAAAGATTTAAATATGTCGAATGCGGTTTATCTTAAAGAAATGGGGTTGGTTTTGTGGTCAAAAATTAAATGAATCTACTATTTAATAAATACATTTCAGCATATTTTGTCTTTTATTTTTGATTTTGTCGATTTTTTCAGGTTATTTCGCAAAAAAAAAAAAGTTCTGTTTTAATCAAACTAAACACCAATCAGTAGCAGATAATGCATAATTCATTTGCCTACCGAATGTTGTAAAATGTTTTAGAAACGTTTTTGAGCTGAAATAGATATAAAAATTGCGCAGACAGATGCATAGACAAACAGACACACACATACACACACAGGGAGAGACGTGCACACAGCCAGATTGACAGACATACACACATAGAGAGACAGACACACAAACTCAACGTTAAAAATATTTTTTCATATTCTGGAGTGGTAGAAAAGTGTACATACTTTGATAACTCGAGCTAGAATTTTCGACACGATTACTTTTTTCCCTAACCCAGTATATAATAAAGTAACTCTAAATTTTTCTTTAACCGATTACGTAAAACTATTAATCATTTGATTCTCAACGATAACTTTGAGCTTCTGTATATTAATTAAAATTTTCCTACCGTTAAGGCCGAAAGCTACATTTTATACGCTTCAGATATTTTCATATTTTCTGAAACGTAGTGCATAAATTTTGCAAATGGTCATGACATTTCCTCAGTTCAGTGAACACTAAACCATATATTTTACATGTCAGAAGTACTAAGATTTAATTAATAGTTTCAGAAGAATGTTCAATAAGAATCTGAGTACTGTGGTTATATAAACTGTGCATTCTTATATGGAATATGTGTCTGGAACGTAATTAAATTCGAAGCTGAGGAAGCTGAGTGCCGTGGCTAAATATTTATATGGAACTAGTATTTAAGACTGTCAAAGGCAGAAAAACTATTACTCTAAAAATAAAGCTTCTACTTTTTTAAATATGTTTTATTTTGCTTTAAAATTTATGATGCTTGGAGTCAGAAATAGCTGTCTCAATTGCAAACTGCCCCAATTAGGTTCTGTCCGGTGCACGAGATTCAGCATTATTTGAAACCGGTGGGGCATCGGGACGGTTTTTAGAGATTTTACCCAACCTCCCACTCATTTTATTCACCCGTATGTAAGGATATTTGTGTAAAGACGTCAGTGTGTAAAGATGCACTCCAGGAGAGGAATATCGGAGATCCTGCTTCGTTTGGTTCGGTCCAGTGGTCGATATTATAAGTCTGCTAAGATTCAGACTTTTCAGACCAATAGATAGCTGATTGTGTGTCTAGAAAAATATTTTAAAAATCTATAATCTCCGCTCATGATGGAGATGGGATCAAAAATCCATCTACGTTAGTTTCTGTTCAATGTTCGGTACTATAAAAGTACAAATATTTAGACATTAGGTCACCAAGGGGGTTTGAAGGGTCTGATATTTTAAAATATCACCATCTCTCCGGTCCCGGGAGGTAAATTGAAAATCCGGTTACATTAGGTTCTGTCCGATGATTTACACTATAAGTATACAAAAATTTAACCTTCCAGATCATCAGCAGTGCTTCTGTAGTACCTAAAAATATACTATTACTAGAATTTATTTTTTCCGTCAATATAGGTAAATCGAAAATTCAGCTCCGACAGGTTTGGAATTGTATGCGAAACTATACGTGTATAATGATGCAATCATGTAAGCTACTTGGATGCTTCTAAGGCGAGGGAAAGGGGAGGTGAAAGGACAAAAACTCCTTAAACACGTTAGACAATTATATATATGTGTGTGATATATGTATGTATCATAAACAATTTTATCAGTCTTAATGCACATACATTTTTACTTTTTCTACAATAAATATAATGTATAGGGGGAAAGTATTGGTATCGTGTTGAAAATTGCAACTCGAGTTTTCTACGAATTTATACGTTTCGAACACTCTAGAAACTAGAAAATATTACGTATGTGTGTGTGGTGTGTGTGTAATATATGTATCCACTCAAAGCGAAAAATTTATAAACCAACTTTCACAAATTTTTGTAAATACGTCATTTGAGAGATACCCTGATGTTGATTAAATATGGGTACGATTGGGACAAAGACTGCACTGTGGAAACACTGTGGACTGCATTTGCGAAATGGACCGCAAAAATCATCAAAATTCAAAACAAAAGACTGCGCGAGTTCAAATGTATCAATTAAATACTTATTTTATACATAATTTCTGACGAAAAAAATAAAACCAACCATATAGGTCTAAAACTTACCGTCCACAGAATATTTCATTATTTTTTTGTCTTTTTTGCCACATCGTCTTTGCAAATAATGCAAAAATTGAATTAAAACTTGACAATTAATGTAATTTCAAATAATTATCCGTATTAATTTGTGAAATTAAGCTCACTTTAATTTATTGTGAAAAAAAAAGAAAGAGAAAATTAATATGGAGTTATAGAGAAAATCATATGCTACCCACAATAGATTTTTTTTATATAGATAAACATTAATCAAGTTCTTTTTTTTTTTTGAGAATTTGTAAAAATGTTAAATGTATGATAAAGTCATTTGCAGATTATCGTTAGATATAAGACAGTTCAAAAGCCTGTTTAAGAAAATTTAAAAGGTGTGACAAAGTCTGCAACGAAGCCAGACAGACGAAAATAGCCTAATACTAAGTTGTAGAGATTTGTGTGCCTATGCAGTCAGAATTGAAACCAAGATTTAAGGAAGCATGTAGTATAAAAAATAAAAGACAATACACACCTGTTAAAAATGTGCGTCATCATGGACTTTAACACTGTGACACCTACAATGCTTGTCAAGGTACGCAGTAATATTCTTTCTGAATTATAAATATGCATTATTTCTTATGAAGGGCATTTGGGGGGGGGGGGCTAAATTATATTCGATGGCGCTCTACTGAACATCCTGAATCATACAGTTTTATTTCTGTTGCTATATTGAATTAATTTGGTGAAATTTTCTTATATGTCACTGATATCCTCATTTATTTTTAAATTTTTTAATAATTTCAGGCTGTTATGACAAAATATAGGATCCACTAAATTTTGGTAGCTAGGGTCACAGTTCTGGTGACTTCTGCATGAATCAGACAGACCATTAGGAGAAATAGATGTTTGAAGGATTTTTTTACCAAAAACGGGAAAACCTTGTTAACCACCCTACCTCCTCCAGAATTTCAAATTGAATATATATCATGTATTACCCAAGTTTATTTATAGTATATCTCTACAAATAGCTCTTTTATTGAAACACGAAAGTTTTTGAAACGAAATTGGGAAAGAAACCGGACGGGAAAATCTATAGTGAACCTCCTTATCCCCTCCAATATTTGATACTGAATCCATATCTGTCGTCATCTAAGCATATTAAATCCAGAGACATAGATGCTTCAAAATAATTTTCTGTGAAAAACAATGGTACTGCAAAATCTGACTACCAACCAGTAATGGAAAAATTTCAATACTATACATATCTCAAACTCTATCTATACGTATCCCAAAAACAAATTTAGCGGCATATATGCCGTATATATATATATATATATATATATAATATGAAAATACCGTGAAATAAAATATTATAAATTTATCAGACGCAAAGCATGCGTCTGATAAATTGCGTCGGTATAATTTATACCGACGCAAAGTATGCTTAACCGGGGTGAGGGGGTCACAACCCCCCCCCCCCGGCCATCTTTTGATACATTGCTTCCATCCATACCTCTTTTCATTTTGAAAATATATATATATATATATATATATATATATATATATATATATATATACACAGTTTACTTGCTTTAAGCACCTTATAAATAAACTATATAAGGTACTGATGCATATTAAAATAGTTATTTTATTACCATGTTTACCATAGTTTTCTCTCTTCGATTACTTCGTTCTGGACTTTATTAAGTCCACTAACAACTTATTTTACAACCTAGAGATGCAATGAAATATTTATTTCTAAACCTTATATTACTAAGTAATCAGCCATTTCATCGTAAAACTGATACCAGCAGAATTAACATGGCGCCTAACTGTCGGCATGTTTATTTAGTTTTCGGTTAAACGGTTAAGGGAGTTATTTATTCAGTCTAAATTCCGTTGGCATGTAGTTTAATAACAGATGGAACAAACAATACACCCGTTTGTCATGCAAAGTAAAAATTAGATGTGTTTCTATTTCTTGTCATAAGATAAATTTCTGTTCATTAAATATGTCGGCTGTATAAAATAATGCACACGAAAAATGTCCAATGTAAGTTCGTTCTTTGAATGTGTGATGCGCTTGCGAAGAGGAATCTGGGCTAATATAAGCAATGTTCATCTGTATGTGATTCTAGCGCGTCCTAAAACGAGATCCAATCAACTGCGCGCTACGAAATTACATACAAATATTCTTCCAGATACGTCCAAGAACACCCCGGATATATTTTTGAATGTGACTTATTTTTATTTATTCTATATTTATGTAAAATTTTAGAATGTTTCCACATTGGAGTGATAAAATAATTGCGAAAATTTTCATTCTTAGCACCCTTGTATATTCCGTTGCAAAAACCTCTTTAAATTAAAGTGGTATTCATATGACGTTTTCTCGACTTTTAAAGAATTTTAGAAATTTTGTAATTTATCAAAATGGGAAAAGTTAATTCATACATTCCAACATTGCGGGCACTACAAATAGTACAATCATAAAATATGACAAGCAAAAAATCTCAATCTCTCATTCAAGGTTTTATATTTTATTAAAATCAATATTCATCTAATGAAATTTAGAGGTTCTTAAAAATTGTTCTTCTTCTCAGCGAATGCAGTTACAAGCATCTTGCTGTGAAAGTTTATGGGAAACAAGTACACCAGATGGTAGTGTAAATTTGGGTAATAGTGTAAATGTGGAGAAGTCGCCGGTTCATCTGAATAATAAATGAATAATTCTATGCACATCATGCACAACCTGGTTTCCCTTCATTTATTGACCTAATTTTTCAACACCTTAAGACCGGAACATCTTACGTAAGGCAAAATTAAGGACACGTTTAAATAGTGTAGATTGCTATATTTATTTATTACTTAAAAATTTACAAAATTTGTAAATTCTGGACATTGTTAGTAGAAATATCAGTGGCAATTTTAAACCTCTGAACACCATCCTATGATTAGGACATATTTCTAATCACAAATAATCTTATATTTTCAGCTGTCGTGTACTGGCCTCCAATTGTGTTTTTAGGTAATTAATTACTGGATGAAAGAAATTCAATTATCAACCTTACATTCCCTCCGTATCTAAACATTGTACTGCAATCTTTCAATCAGCTTTATTCCTGGAATCACCAATAGTAATATACCTCGTACTTCTTTATGATTAAATTTAACTACTGTCAGGAAGAAAAGTACATGTAATGCCTTTTCTCTAGAGAATCCAGAAGCAAATCATTCGCACCAAAAACGATGTTGGTGGTAATGTTAGAAAGATGTGTTTTCAACTTCAATTAACATAAGAAGATATGCACTCACTTTAGTAATATGTTGTGTGATGATAGCATGTTAGCAACTATACATATTTTCGGATTTAAATTTTAAACTTCCGTAAAATCTTGAAAATTCAATTACACATCTGGCGGTTCAATTGCACACTAGTAAACGAGTATGAAATAGTAATCGTATTCCCATTGGCTATTACAACTAACATAATCTATAGACCGGTTTCGTACACATAATAGTGCTTCAGAATGGAATAGCCGATAACTGCAATGGCAGTAATATAACTTTCCATTTACAGCAATTTTGCCAATATCTATAGATGCTAACAAATTCAGTCAAATTCCAATTCTATAGAAAACACTCTTCTTGCTGACAATTCTATTATCTTCTATTCCATGTTTAGTAACTCATAATAAGCACAAAACTAGTCCAGGGGTCCTATTCCTGACTTGCTATTCCGAGTTCTGCCTCTATTTATAGAGGGAACTTCCATAGAGGAACGACAAATTAGAGAAAAACACAATATCGTTTGTACTTTCGCAATAGGGGCGCCTTCTATTGATCGACGCAAAACTACGAATGACAAGCTTGGAATAGAGGAAGCTACAGGAATGCTTTTATCAGCAAGGGGTGTACGCAGTGGGAACGTATCTTTCCGATGGGTGGTTTTGTAAGAGGTTTTATAATTACGATGAAGTACAATAAAGCATGGTCACTGGCGTAAATAAACATCCTGCGCAGTCGAAAGCGCAGAAACGTAAGGGCAAATGGACATTACTTTTACCATAGCAGGTAATGGCAAAGTGACAATGATGGCAAATAAAAATTAAAACTAAACCCATTAAATATCGAAATTTACCTTTGTGCTGAAAATAAGTTATTTAAAGTATTTGAGTAACAATATATGCTTAAAAATTATATTTGCTAAAGTGCACTTTAAGTGATTTTAAGTAAATGTGCATTGCACTAATCATTTTTATCTTAGTCACTAGCTAACGTTCTGAAAATGTATACATTTACTAACAAATTCGCCAGTGTATATGCGAGTGAGAAGGGAAAGGTACATAATAAAAAACTCGCGTATATATTTTATTGAAAGTAAATATTTTATTTTCCAGTAAATTAAAAATATTCATCAAGATAAATTTAGATATATCCTACTATAATTAGAGGTTAAACGATTGTAAGTTTTTTTATTAACTGTTTTCATTGCAGAAATAATGAAAATCTCAATACTGCTAAGCATACGGGTATTTTATTTTTGAAACGTAAGGGCAAAATTCCCCGTGTGACGTCACGTACTCTTGCTCTATATTACAATCAGGTGTATGGGAAAATATAAATTCGCCACTGTATATGTAGCTTGGAGAAGTGATGCACGAACATGAAAATATACATGTTTGAATCCGCCTGTCGAAGCTATTACTGCTCAAAAAGAATGATTCCATAGAAGTTGCCAAAATTGACAAACATTTTAAATTCTCTTGCTGTCAGTGTAGTTAGAGTATATTTGTAGTCTACTTCTTGAAGAGCGCAAGCCAGGTTACAAGTTTATTAACGGCCCGTTTTGTGATTTTATTATGCCACTGTGTAGCTTGTGGAAATGATACATGAATATAATAAATTTGCCACTGCATAGCTTGGAGACGTGATGCATGAACATGAAAATGTACATGCTGGAACTCGCTTGCCGAAGTTATCACTGCTCGAAGAGCATAATTCCATAGAAATTGCCAAAATTGCCGCGCATTTTGAATTTTCTTGATGCCAGTGTTGTTAGAGTATATTCGTAGTCTACTTCTTAAAGAGCACAAGCCAGCGGGAATCAGGCCTTCTGAAACTGCTTTTGCTTTGAGAGCATTATTACAAGTTTCTAAACGGCGCGTTTTGTGATTTTATTATTCTTTAAGAGGGGCCATTCATTAGAGGAGACAAGGCAGACAATGTACCAGAATAGATTACGACCATGTAACTTTATGTTGATGATGTATTATTTGAAATAACTGAACATTTTTTTTCGGGGGGGGGGGAATAAATGTAGATTGGATTGTAACAATAGTTACACTTAATTTAACCTCTTTTACAAAATAATAACTATCACTATTTTTAATTATTTATTTGCTAAGAATTAATCCATAAATACTATGAAACAAATACACTTTAAAAGTTAAGCCGAAACGTTTTTTACAAATATTTAATTTATTTAACGCTGTATATTGGTTTGCGTTAAAAATAGTTGTCTTGATCGAAGAGTCACTGCTGCCCCATGGTTGCGTTTCAATTTTTCATGAACCCGGAAGAGCCTTCGGAAAGGTTTTGAGCGACATTACCACCCCTCCCCCCTATGTTGTCCGTAAAAAAAGATAGATACCGACTATATAGGGTTCTTCTAGGGTATTTATGATATTGCCCACAGATGTCTCAATAGTAGATGAAGTATACTTATGGTAAGTATGTAATCATTTTCACTAATGACATCGCTTGGGGGGGGGGGGGATTTTGAGGTCATAATCTCTGGGAACCCATTGAGTTTCGAAGAAATAATATATGGAGAAATGGAAAACGAAATATTTGGTTACCCCCCCCCCTCCTAGAAATTTTTCTGGTGACGCTACTGATTTTCACCACATGACTCCATTGAGGTGGGTGCAGAAGTTGGGTGTTGGAAAAGGGGCGAATACTCGAGAAAGGGAGAACTAAAGAGTAGAGGGGTGAACAATCACTCAATGTAACTGATGTCACGTATACCTCTTCCTTCAAAGTTAGAAAGTGTTAAAAACAAAAGCAGACAAAATCATGCTATTACGATGAATACGAGTTACACGATTTCAACATTTTATACTGCATCTTCTTTTGAGACATCATTGATCAATGATTAGATAGACAACAGTGAGTCTATCAATTATAGTGTAGGTTAGATAGATGTAGTGGGATTTACAGTTCTATCGAAAGTGTGAATCCCACTATACCCCCGGTCCCCTATTACATGTAGAGTGGAAAGCCCAGGCCGTCCGACTCACCCGAGGGCATGAGCGGCAAATTGAGCGGCCGTACATGTAGAGTGGGTAACACTCCGGGTGAAAACTTTAAAATTCGGCTCCCTTTGGTTTGATCCAGAAAGTGATACTATAAGTGTTGAAGGCCCAGACCATCCGACTCGTCCTAGGACTTAGAGCACTTTTGTGGATGGCCGGCGATACTATAAGTGTGCGAAAACTCAACATTTTAGGTCACCGAGGGGGATTTTGGGGAATCTGAAAAAGTATTTCAAACCCACTTTCACTCTATCCCTGGTGAAGTAAAATTGAAAATCTTGTTATATTAAATTCTGTCCGATGGCTGATACTGTAATTGAGCAAACATTTAGCCTTCTAGATCAACGGAAGGGCTTCTGAAAGGTCAGGAAAATTGTTAGTAGCTCTCGTTTCTTCTCACCCACTGGAGGGGGAAAAATCGAAAATCTAGCACCGTTAAATTCTGTACCGTAGTCGATAATGTATGTGTAAGATTCTGTTTTCAAGGATAATTTTGGAATGACTAGACAAACAAACACTTTAGACACTTTAGAGAATTGTATATAGTGATTACTTGATTCGAAAAGTCGTATAATAATGTACAAATATATACTAATTTCTAATCTATAGCAATAATATTATGTCGTTTGGAGTAATTTCCTTTCAGCGTTATCAACTTGAGTTTCGCGTCATGAAATATGACATACAAATCTTTCAATCCAATTCTCTCTGAAAAATGACAATCCCACTTCGAGTCTTGATATCCTTACATTAAAATATGACTACTGACAAGAAAATCCGTAATCTTTAAATCCCGTGAGAGTTCTGTGCGAATCATTTTCGACATCTTTGAAAGAATAAGGGATAAATAATTTCAATGGACGACTTCAATATAAACTCTTAAACAAGAGTCATTGCGAAGTCAAATTAAGTCACTATCAGACTACATAAGATTTATACTTTAAAGAAATGAAGATTTCATTAGGCAAAGCAGAGCCACGTCTAATCTACTTGGTGTTGAAAAAAATGTGAACCGCGGAAGATGCTTTGGACCGATGGATGTTGTAATGTCGGGATTCGAAACCCCGCATCACTTGTGTATTAAGTGTATAAACTCATAATGTATTTCAAGTCATCTAATTTAATTAAATCTTTTAAATTATTTAATTCTGGTTGAAAACTCCTCTTGTTACTCATTTATGTAATTGATATGTTTTAGAAACATTTAACTCTTTAAGCCACAATCTAAATTCATTTTTAAAAGTATTATTTCGAAAGAACGAGCATTCGGAGTTCCTTTTTCTTCCGTTGATTTTGAGGTCATCGTTTTGGCTGGTGCAATTGGGATGTTTGATTTTGTCTGTCTTCGATTAATATGTTTTACGCCAAAAGGTAAAAATAGAAGGTGCGGCTCGGCGGGAAATTCCCTTTTTGTGTCTGGAATAAGAGGTACCGAGTGTGATGCATAGGAATAATTTTGACAGTTTGGATTTTAAAATGATAGCTCTCTCTGCGTCCGCGAGGTGGACATAAATACTCGGGACACAATTTTTCCAGCGCGCATTTCTCCATTTGACTACCTGACTACTCTACTGCAGTCCGGGCTTCGGCCTCGATAATTTTGACGCTCACGACGGACTCAGGAGCTTAGCCGCCAGTGCCGGTTCTTTGAGATCCGTGAGTGATTACTGTCTGGGGAAATGTCGGCATGAGACGTCCGGATAATCCAAGGCCCTACCGGTTTGAAGACTAACATCGTCACAGCTTTCGGCTTTCCGGATGGCCCGAGGCCCATGCCGGATCCGACTCCGTGCCTGACGAAGCCGGCTTGTGCTGGTTGATTGTTTCCGTATGAAGAACATAAGCGACGAGCCTGTCCGAACCATATGACCGTATGGCACCGCTGGTGTGCCGCACCCGTTTTATATGGAGAGAGCGTTACTCGCTAGGATTTCCGATATCCGCTGGTCTGTTTGAGAACTCCGTCAACGTGGACCGAGATAAGCCTTTAGATTCTAACTTCGATACGAACCCTGAGGTTCGTTCCCCGGAAATCTCAGACTGTAATTTTACCACCCTGTGAAGACTCAAGAATGGTGAGCCTAACTTCAAATGCATCAAATGTCGACTCGCAAGTTTTATTGCATTTGTTTATTTAATTATTTAAAGAACATAAATTGATTATCTATAATGTTTTATAATCAAAATTCGAAATTCTATTTCGAATGTACTTCGAATGCTTGCGCCCGGTCTTTTGACCATACCTTCTTAATTTATAAAATCTATAATTATTTAATGTTTTGTCATTCTGATTTAGTACATTTGATTTTTGCGGCTCTGAAGCCTGTGGCATTTGAATGTCTTTTGCGCCTGAGTCCAGTGGTTTACTGACAAAGATTCAGCTTATGGGTTTTGAGAACTCCACACATAACTTTAATAAATTATGATTTATTTGAACTTTTAAATTCCTGTGTGTTTATTTTGATTTTTCTGTGACTTTGTTTTATTTAATATTTTTGCTGGAGATGAAGACGTTCCTTTCAAGGTAAGGGTTTTGGTTTTAAATGTTATTTTATGTTTTGATTCGTTTGTGTTTTCGGGAAGGTCATCTTGGAGATTTACTTCTCCGGACAGGAGGGTGAACCTAAGGGATTATTTTTACGGCCTTTTCGATCACGGGTTTGTTATGTCGCTGTTGCTTGTGTCTTCTAATTTACAAATTTAAGGAGGTCAAGTTGCGTGCTTTTACAATATAGACGCATGTTCCAATTTCAAAAATACTTTAAATAAGATATGAAATTATGCAATAGTATGCAATATACATAATGTTCAATAGATCGATATAGCTTGTATACAGCCTCGCAAAAGATAAAAGTTAAATTGCAGAAATGTTATCCAAACTTTATTTATTTATATTAGAAAATTCGGTTTCAAAAATGAACATTTCCCCTTTATTGTAGCTATTCGATACACTTGCAATCACCGCGATTCCTAAATTCAAGGACAGTACACAAATTGAATTGATTCGCATAAATAACTTAATCGAAGTTTTAAAACGATTGTTTTTAGTAGTTTGTCTTTCAAACTTTTAAGGACTTACAGAAGATTCTGGTTTAAAGTTATTTTAAACTATATATAAGATAAAAGGACAGATAATTATGATTTGTTTTGTAGGCCAGATTTATTCCTAGCAAAATGGATGTAAAAGAATCATTTGTTTTAAACTATTAAGGATATACAGGAGATTTTGGTTCAAAGTTATTGTAACCCTTGTAGAAGATAAAAGAACTGACATTTATCATTTATTTTGTCGGTCAGATGTTTTCCTAGAAAAATATATGGAAAAATAATCGCTTCCTTTAAACTATTGTGGATGTACAGAATATTCTGGTTCAAAGTTATTGTAATCCTTATATAAAATAAAAGAACATATAATTATAATTTATTTTTTCGGTCAGATGTTTTCCTAGCAAAATATATGGAAAAATAATCATGTGTTTTAAACTATTATGGCGATAAGAAGATTTTGGTTCAAAGCTATTTTAACCCTTGTAGAAGATAAAAGAACTGATATTTATCATTTATTTTGTCGTCAGATGTTTTCCTAGAAAAATATATGGAAAAATAATCGCGTCCTTTAAACTATTGTGGATGTACACAATATTCTGGTTCAAAGTTATTGTAATCCTTATATAAAATAAAAGAACATATAATTATAATTTGTTTTTTCGGTCAGATGTTTTCCTAGCAAAATATATGGAAAAATAATCATGTGTTTTAAACTATTAGGCGATAAGAAGATTTTGGTTCAAAGTTATTTTAACCCGTATATAAGGTAAAAAGACTGATAATTATGATTTGTTTTGTCGGCCAGATTTATTCCTAGCAAAATGTATGTAAAACAATCATTTATTTTATACTATTAAGGACATACAGAAGATTCTGGTTCAAAGTTATTTTAACCCTTGTAGAAAATAAAAGAGCTGATATTTATGATTTATTTTGTCGGTCAGATGTTTTCCAGGAAAAATATATGAAAAAAATAATCGCGTTCTTTAAACTATTATGATGTATAGAAGATTCTGGTTAAAAGTTATTTTAATCCTTATATAAGATAAAATAACAGATAATTGCAATTTGTTTTTTCAGTTAGATGTTTTCCTAACAAAATATATGGAAAAATAATCATGTGTTTTAAACTATTAAAGGGATAATAAGATTCTGGTTTAAATTTATTTTAACCCTTATATAAGGTAAAACGACTGATAATCATGATTTTTTTTGACGGCCAAATGCTTTTCAAGCAAAAGATATAGAGAAATAATCATGTGTTTTAAACTATTAAGGACATACAGAAGATTCTGCCTCAAAGTTATTTTTACTCTTATATAGGGTAAAAGAACTGATAATTATGATTTTTCTTCTCAGCCGGATGTTTTCTGGCATAATATATGGAAAAATAATTATGTGTTTTAAACTATTAAGGACAGAAGATTCTGGTTAAAAAGTTATTTTAACCCTTATATAAGGTAAAAGGACTGATAATTATTATTTAATTTGTCAGCCTGATGTTTTCCAAGAATAGTATATGGAAAATAATCATGTTAATTTTTAAAATCGGTTGCATACGCCGTAAATCATAATTATCTCACAGAGTTCGGCGTTACCGAACAGCTCAGTAAATTAAACTCTAATTATGTAGCATAGTTACTTGAAGGCTTAAATACCAACTGTGAATCCACATAGTGGTGGCGTAACAGATTTACTACAATTTTTTTCGTAAAGGAAAATTGAATAAGTAGTAAAAGCGTTGATTACTATTTACAGCAGAAATTGATTTGTGGAAGTTCTCTTATTTTGCAATGAAAATGTTAATTAATGATAACTACGTCAAATTTAATCGTATTACAACTAAATTTTTACCACTAGTATGTATAGGTAGCATTTGCTCTAATTGAGGTTAACATTTTTTGTAATTTAGTATTTTCCACTAAAGACGCTGTATACAAAGTTATTTTTCATTGATTTCATAGAATATAACGTAAATGCGGAGCAGTTTTCTTATAAGTTTCTTATAAAGTCTTTCGTAGCATAGTTTTACCTGCCCCTAGTCAAGTATATCTCAATGTCTACCTGTATAATTTTCATATTTTATTCAAAATTATGTGATGTGGACATGGCTATCCTTACATGTTCAATCTTATTTTTTATATAACTAAATAAATTTGATTTTAATCTCATGCACATGAAAATAATAAGTAGTATGTGAAATTACATCGCATTTACAGTTTTAAAATCATTCCGTTTCCGTTTGATGGCTTATAGCTTTTGAAAATGGCACCAAGTCGCAAAAATTAAATAAACTAAAATATGTCGAGATAAGATTATCCTAGACTAATAGAGCTGATTATATTTGATTCTTTATTAAAAATTACATGTAAAAGAAGAATTTTATTAATACATTTAAGCAGGTTTATTATTTTATTTCACACTTTAGATATAGTTTTTTACTGGCTGTTTCTTTGTTTCCAAATCGTACCAAACCCTAAACGGCAAGACATTATTACATTTTATGTAATTTTTTAAGTTAGATTTCGAACTAGAGTCCATACATACATTCCACAAACACATACACAGTTTATTCTTATTTGAGCATTCGAGCAGTGCAACGCATCAAACAAATGCATCGAAAAATCGAATTCCAATTTTCGATACTATTCCAATGTATATTAACATAAATTGCAGGGAAGTTAAAAAGATTCCATTAAAAAAGTACTTTTATATTAGATGACCTCAATCAGTTATTGATCTTAAAGATAAATAAATAATTGGAGAAAATAATTCATTGCAAAAATTAATGGTTAATGATTGAAAAAATAACGTAAATCATGAAAATTTTAGTGATTGAAAGAATTGATTAGATTCGCAGTTAATGTAAAATTAAATCATCCATAATTAATTTGAAATTAAATTGAATGAAAGCTTCTATTACAAAAATTAATTGAATGCATTTTTCCATATACACTCTATATGAAATAATTTCAATTCTTGCATTTCCATGGCGTTCATTTATTAAAATATTAATCTCTAAGAATTTTAAGTGCGCATGTAAAAAATGACACAGATGAAAGGAGCTTATGGAAAGTTTTTATGACACTTTATGTCACTTTTTAGCTCACGCTAAATTTAGGCTCCTACTTGATGCAAAGTTAATAACACTTTATCCCATCGTCTGAAATTTAATGAGTAGTACTTTTAATTAAACATTTTTATCGAACGTTACTGAGAAAAAAAATGTCCTGTGTGTAGTAGTCTTTGATTAATAGTCTTGTAGCGAGAGGGAAAGTATAGACTATAAAAAAGTAATTCGCGATTAAAGCATTAAAGTATTAAAAAGCATCAAAATTCATTAATCATGTGATTATAGATGGCGCACGAAACTGGAAAACAACTTTTGTATTTACAGAGTAGAAAAGAAATGATAAACTTTTTTAATTAATGTTTATTTTTAAACTAGCAGAAAAAAATGAGAGTTGCCTAATTTGTAAAACACATACCTATGATTACAGTTATTCTACATTATACAGAAAATTTACGAAAACCACACCCCGCTTTAAAGATACCCCGTTTAGATAAAACGAAACATATAACTTACTGCTTTGGCATAATACACATTAAATAAGCATGCGCCGAACACATGCAGTTTGGGTACAAGGCCTTCATTAGTTCAAGTTAGGAAATATAGTCTTGAAAACAAAGATCTACCATTAATTAGAAGCCAAAATAAAATCAATGTAAAAAGCAAGATTGAACTGCAATATTATTAATTCAACCGATAGTTTTATAAAGAAAAGCCCTTCTATACATTGAAAATAAGGAAAAAGGAAATATGAATCTCTTTAAAAAACGATTTGAAATAGAAATTTAAAAAACATAAGCCGTAAAGTATTTTATTGTTCGATGGCAATTTGCTAATAAAACTTCTTCAAAACAGAAAAAAAAAGTTCATTTTAGTAAGGGACGTAAAATGAAAAAATGCTATTTCCATCTTCAAATATTTACCTCTGATTCAAGTGAATTTTCTACAGAATTTATATAATGATGAAATAATCGTAGATTTGAAAAATTGAAATGATATCATCAAAATTAGAAAAATATAATTTTATATTTTAAACCAAAGTTCCTGTCCCGACATATATTTGATCCATAGATTGCCGTTCGTATCTTTTGAGCTCGATACATATCTATCAAATACTCGAATTTCAATTTTCAACAACTTTCCATTTATTTTCGTGAGCTTGAATTATACTATGTACGGCGGGAGAGGAAATTGATTATAAAGGACATGCAAAAATATTTGAATTGCAGATTAAGCAAAAGTTACCCGTTTCTTCAAACATTAATATAGTAAAGCCCAAAAGTAAACTTCATTTACCACCAAAGAATGATTTATTTCATATAGATTTTTGAAATGCTTTTGGAGGAAAATTTAATAAATCATTTAATTCTCATCGTTTAATTCATTCAGATGTGAAAATAGAATTTTTATGGCTTTCCATATTATAGAAAATAGTATAGAAAATTATTGTTTCCACGAAAATTTTTTATTTCGAGATTTTGATTTCAGTGTATGTGTCAGAACATCTAAAACACGTTTTGTATAATTTTAGAGTGATGTATGTTTATCTGCAGTCTGAATGTGGCCAATTTCATGTATGCACGATAGCTTCTACACATAATAATAGATAGTCACTAAATTATTTTATATGCGGTTACATTGACGAAAAATTTAGAACTAGATAGAATTTTTTTAAATTCGTGCAAAATATTCGAAATTTCATATTTCCTTAACATGGTAGCATAACACAAAATTTTACATAATTATGTATAAAAGGGGTTATTTATGGCTCAATGATAACGAAACTGAAAAGTTTCAATCATTGTACTGAAAAACTGTTGCGTTATAATTTTTGTGTTCTTAACGTCATTAGCCTTCTCAGAGGAGGGGGTGGCACGTTACCCCCGAAGGGGTGCATTGTTAAACTTCGTATCAATCGAAAGATTTTTAAGCCCGTTAAAATGAAAGGTAACAGGTTATAATTGTAATAATTCGAACCAGCGATACAAATGATCAAATATTTTTCTTGCAAAGTTTCATTGAGACGCTTAAATGAGAAGTAAAAAATAAGTAGAAATTATTAGAAACAGGAAACGACAGGGAGCCAAGTGGAACAACGAAAATAAATGAAAGGAGTCGAGGAGTCTCAATTCGACTTTCGTTTTTTTCAAATTTTACAAGTAAAATTTTGAAAATCGGTATTATATGTCTAAAGGATTGCAATTATAGCCTGTTACCCTTCACTTTAAATGGCATGAAAAAAATATTTCGAATGCTACCTGTGAGACCAGAATATGTTCTCACATGAGACATTTTTATTTGTATTATTTATGGTGCCCAGAACGGCTAACAAAGCTATAGTCTAGCTGGCGCCGGGTTTATGAGGACTTGAACTTTAAGGTCATAGGACTATAAAATTTAGGTGTGCCAGACCAGAGGGGCTGAGAGGGGCTGAGAGGGGCCTTGCTAAATGTAAAATGATGCCCTTGGATTGAGAAGAACCAATGAACGCCAAGGGGAAGAAGGGCGGAGCCCCCCCCCCCCGCCGAAAGAACCACAGCTTGGAGAGACGAAAGAAAACGAGGTGAGTTGCAGATATAGACGAAAGACAACGCAGAGATGAAGATCGGACATGAAAAGAAAATAATCACGAATTTTGACTTAGAACACGAGTAGAAAAGCATAAAAAAACCCCAACAGATTTATAGTGTGTCCCGTAGAGGTGATCTATTTGCGAGTGCATTTTTAGTACGAGTCGGAGCCACACACCCCAGAGTTGTGGCGGTACTGTCAGCGCTAAGACTGATACAAGATCTTGGAGAGATGATAAGCCCAAGATTAAACTGGAAGGTATGTGCTCATTTTCAGAGGTCCTAGACACCATCGTAAATCTAATAATTCTGGTCGCATATGTCCCCTCGCTAAAATAATTAAATGAAAATTGATATTAATGAAAATTGATATTATTGATAAATTGATATTGTTAATAAATAATATTGTTTAAGTTTAAATAGTCTAATCGTTTTATATTAATTAATAATTCTTTTCAGGACTTACACAAAAGGTAAAAATAATTGGAGGGTTTATTGCGGCACAACAACGAGCAATGTACTTTTAATGTAAATTCCACTTTATGAGATCAACGGCCATGTCTTTAATGCTTAATAACAAATAATGTCAATTAATAGTAATTAATGTTAATTAGTAATTTTAACTTTAAGTTATTTTTCTTTATCGGTTACCGCACTACCATACTTGACAATGTACTCTCTGGCCGCGGGATAACTTGCACCCTAAGGGGGCTAATAATATCACGAACAAAAAAAAATTGTATCGCGGTTATTTTTCACAACAATGATTAAAATTATTAGGTTTCGTTATCATGGAGCCATAAAAAAACCCTTTTATGCGTGATTGCCCTCTGCCTTTTACTCTGCCTTCTATGCAAATTTTATCATATGCTGTCATATTAAGGAAATATAAAATTTTGAATAAATTTCGAAGTTTTCGTTCGAAATTTAAATAAATTGTATCTAGTTCTAGATTTTTTGATAAGAACGTCGGATATAAATGTATAAATTCATTAATATTTGTAGCCGCTATCGTGTACACAAGAAATCGACCACAGACACACAGACAGACGGACATTATCTCAAAAGTAGTCAATACTTATTCTAGAGGTCTTAAAACATATATTGGCATCAAAATCGCGAATTCGAAAATTTTCATGAAAACAACACTTCCTCTGTATTATATTACACAGTAAGAAAAAGCAAAAATAAAATTCAAATATAGAGGAACCAAATGAGTTAACTTCGTCAAATAAAATAACAAAAACGTAACTAAAATTTGTAAAAAAGTTGACAAATAAACGAAAACATAAGGAAGACGACCGGAATGTAAAAAAATTATACCAAATATTTCTAAGCATATGGGGAAAAGGGACACTGATTCAACAAAATTTCTGATAATTGTCTTCATTGCAGAAGTTTTTGATTGATTTTTTATAGTTATCTCTGATTTGGAAGTTCTCGAACCAAACTCGTTATTTGCCATTTTGTGGATTGTTTTCTACTTTCTCTCATCCTAAGAATTCAAATTTTGAAGTAAATGGTGTACGTCTGAAATAAAGTTGCCAGTTAATGTCAAATAATTAAAAATGTGTTACTGTTTTAAATTTACCGAAAATTATAAACGCACTTCAAGATCTGGAATTAATGTGCAAAGCCTCACACACATATACACATACACACATATGTACACAAAAAGACAGTGATTTTTTCAAATATTACATGATTACACCTCATGATCCCAATTAATTAACAATATTTTCTCTATACAATAGAATGATAAATAAAAGATATTACAATATGGTTATTGGTAAATGCCTATAATATTCAGAAATGCTAACATAAGCAACATTTACAAGCAAGAAAATCTAATGTACATCCTGATCAAAATGCCCTAAGTTTGTAACAATTCGCATTTTAATTCTAGAAAGAATATTATCGCATAATGTTACAATCATTGCAGGTGTCACCATGTAAAAGTATCTAATGTTACAAATTGACATATATTTATGGATTTCCATATACGTGTTACGTCCAGTCCTGGTGTCGATACCTACAGAGTCGATAATGTTTGACAATTTTGATGTGTTTGACAACCTTGTTGCCGAATTAGTTATTTAACTTTTACTTTTCTACTGCAAGCACTTTTATTCTATCGGATACGATCGTTTTATTATAGATATATCTAAAGTGCACTTGTTGACCTTTCCTGACAAAGTTATTGGTGTTCTTGTGGACTTTCTTAGGAACTCTGTAGGTACTATGTGTTTATTGATTATATCCCATATTTTTCAATACTCCTTTAAACAACTCGTTTACATTTGCAGATATACATTTCTTTAGTAACGAATTATGCTACCTGTAGAATATGCCAATGAGCGAAAAAACTTCAGATATATATAATAAATTATTTAATAGAAAAATTTATTGCTACTAAAACTTCAAGTCAGGAGCAGATAAAAATTCAATTTATTACACATGAAACATTTATTTATTTATATCGAGTACTAGTAACATGTAAGCAAAAGTAAAAAGCGCTGTGAATCATTCCCTGATAAACGATTGGTATTTGAAACGGAGAGCAGGAAAACTTCTCATTTTTAATTAAAATCATCTTTTTGTTACGGAGTGAGTTACATAACGATATTAAAAGTACACAGAGGAGTACATAACTCATTCCGGATTCAATTACGAATCTAAATATTGAAGGGATTAGAATTATGTATAAGAGAACGCCTTAAGCCATTAATTTTGTTTCACCGGAGCTACAACAATTTCCACAAAGATAAGGAGGAATTAAATGTTAGGATGTAACGATAAATTATTTTCTGTAGATACTTACATGAACAGTAAGTAATTAACCCAAAGACTTTTATCAAAATATTATCCACAGTTCTGCTTTCTAATTTTTCCTGTTGGTGTCTTTTAAGCAAATTGGGTGATATTCATAAAACACGCATAGGGTTACAAGAATTAAACATCCCCATTTCATACCACGTTGTTTCGAGGATTACTGAACTGTTTGCAACCGAACTAGATACTAAAAACATCTAGGTAAAACAAACAACAAAGCATCCTCGTGTTTCCGAAGTAATTTACATAACGATATTAATTAAATGACGAGTGGCTCAACTCCAGTTCCTCACACAAGAATCCTTTTTAGACATTTTTTTTCTTCCCTTTTTTTAAAATCTGTATTGTTGCTCCATAAGAATGCAGTTTTAGCAAGTTATCCTTCATTTTAAAGAACTTGGAAAACCTGTCGGTTGATATCAAACTTGAAAATGTATCTCCCCCTCCCAGGTGGGTAACCCCGAGAGAGACTAATCAAGTCAGTAACACAAAAATTGTAGCTCAACTTGTTTATACTACAATTATTGAAGTTCTTAAGTTTCGTGATCTTTGAGACATAAATGACTTTTAATGCATGATTATGTCAAATTTTATCCTATACTGCTTTGCTAAGGAAATATAAAATTTCGAATGAATTTCAAAGTTTTCGCTCGAATTTAAAAAAAAAATCTATCTAGTCCTAAATTTTATTGTTGACAAAACTGAATGTAAAGTTTTGTGATTTTTTGTAATTATTTGTAGCAGCTATCGCGTACAAAATAAATCGACTATAGACTAACATCACTCCAAATATAGTCAAAACGTGTTCAGGAGGTCATAATGATAATAATGTCCCTCGATAATTATGAATTGTTGTAAAAACAATACTTTCGTATCTGAAAGTAAAAGTACACGAAAGAGTATATACAACATTACAGATTCATTTACAAGAGTAAATATTAAATGGATTAAAGTTACATATAAGGAAACTCTTTGTACCTCTGTACTATTTGTACTCGTCGTACTTTTTAATTTTGATGTACCGGAACTACAATAAATTTTATAAAGATAAGGAGCACTACATGATAGAATGTAACAATAAAATATTTTACGTAAACATTAACAATAAGTAATTAACGCAAAGTCTTTATTTCTATATTTAAAAAAAATCTGCGAATTTTTGACACTGCATGGTGGACAGGCGGCAAAACGTAGAGTTCTGAAGTTTTATATATAGACCAATATAAGCACGTAGATTTGCAAGGCGGATTTCAAATTTTCATTTTTGCCCTAGTAAATTAAAGATTAAATAATGAAATTTAATCTTATGAGTATGAGCAAAGATATAATGCTCCTAGATCATTTCCAATTTTTCTTTGGTTTGATGTTAGCAGAAATATCACAAAAATGGCCAAGAAGAAATACGTCTTATTGCTGATTCCTACAGGCAAAGTGTTTCACAATGGATTGTAATAAACAATTGCGATTAAAATGTAATTATTAATGCAATAAACAATTATATATCTCATAGAGACTATATGTCTTATAAAGACTTTTCCTTTTAAGTGACATATAAACTTTACATTTGGTGCACGGGTGAACTTTGATGACAGACGATGAAAAAATTAAAATTTTCAAAAATTTACATTTCGCTGTGGATAAAAGTGTGTTCTTCTCCAAAATATTCTAAATGTGCATAATTATTTAAATTTAATCCCAGGATAGATCGCATGATTTAAAAAAAAGGAAAGTTATATTCGGTATTTTAGAAATGATGGACTCTGAAATGTTCGATTTCCCGAATAAATGAGATTAGCCCTTTTTTAAGTGAGACACAGATATGAAATTTTATTCTTCAGTGAGAAAATTATATAAGGCATCTTAGAAAAAAGAATTATTCAAAAATTTACATATGATAAAAATAATATTTGAAGAAGAGCAATTAACTGAAAATGTTCTCTGCTGTTTGAGGTTTGCTTACTGTTACATCGCTGATATTCATTTGATGTCAGTCTAATTACATACAATTCTGTTTTAAAATCTTTATATATTCATTTATAATCCTTTTTAATTAAGGTTTACTTTTGGACTTCTGTCGAATGATATATTTAAGGTTTACTTTTGGACTTCTGTCGAATGATATATTTAAGGTTTACTTTTGGATTCTATTGATATTAAGTTACAGTGTTTTATACATTACTTACATTACTAGATATGCATTATTGTATTCATTATATTACTAGATATACATTATTCAAGCAATTGTGCTTCTTGCAAAAAGCACAAAGCAGAAAGTTATGTTTGGTAATATCTGGACAAAGTCTTAAACAGAAAAAATTATTGCTCCTAAAAGTCAGACTGAACGAGAAAAGAATTTAATTTATCATACACGAAAATTTATTGGTGTTGACTACTGTTGAATAGGTACGCAAAATGAAGAAAACGCAGTAAACCCTCCAATTATAAGCAATTGGCATTTAAAAAGAGAAAAAGGAAAATCTCTCAATTTTAATTAAGAGAGCTAGCTAACTTTAGTCATAAGGTAAGTCACATTATGATATGAAAAGCACACAGAGAGAAGCAAAATTCAATCAATTGTGAGAATTCACTCACGAGAATAAATATTAAAAGGATTAAAAGTATGTAAAATCGTAGCTGTGTAAATTTTGCATTAATTGAGACTTTTGAGAATTCTGCATTAACAGAGTGAAATTTACAATAATTAAGATTTTTACTTTCCCTACTTGTAAAGTATAGGGAAAGTATTGGAATCGTGTCGAAAATCACACTCAAGTTATTGACGGATCTACACGTATGGGACCGTTCTCGAGATATTTTAGTTTTTCGCGCTTTTGCTACGCCGCCTTTGAAAATACTTCTCGTTACCAAAGGAAAACGAAAATTGAATTAAAATTACATATTTAGTGTAATACCAAATAATTGTACGTGTTACTTTGTGCCATGAAATTTAATTTAATGAATTCTTAAAAAAATAAAAAGAAAATAAATTTGAGTCTATAAGCAAAAGTCAAGTGCTGCCCACATGCCCACATCAGATTTCTTTTTTCTAAGTTTCGACAAATTTTTGGGTAAGGCTTCACTTTTGTTGGAAAGTTTTGCGTCAGTCCTGACTCGTTAAGTTTAAAAATTTTCGAGTTTAGAAATCAGCCGCGATAAATAAGACTATGTTATTTAAAAAAATAATTATAACTGAGAATTAACATAAAACGCTATATAAGTTTTACAACATTGACGCAAGACATATTTTAAAAACCTTATATACAATGATTTACAAAAGTTAAGCAGCCAATGCAAATGCTCAAATAGCGAACGCATCCGTGGATTTTATTGTATGAAACTTACTGTTGTCGTGGATGTGGATATGCAAATATCAAATGATGTATCTGTCTTATAGTGATTTTCTTCGCAAACAATATAAAATTTACACGTGGGGGGGGGGTGAAAATGACTTGTTTGTTCCTTAAAGTTTAAATGCTCACAGAGTATTTTGAAGAGTATTAGGATTGATTTTTACTTATGACCGCTATTATGACACAAATAATGCGTTTAAAAGATTCTCAACGCTGTTAGGAGGTTTGAAACAGGACAGTTCATCAAGAAAGTCACAATTTTTATTTCTGTGGATCGTTCTGTCATTTCTCTTTTATAAAAACAATTCCAAACAAGTTAGATATTTATACTAAGACGCATTATACGTCATCCTAATACTACAATATCCTCTGGTGGCCAATTCATAGCATTATTAGTCAAACGCAATGGCCAAGCTACCTCTCCAACACTCAGAGCAATGGTTACCATAACAATAGGAAAGTGGATAACCAAAATTACTGAGAAGCAAAGACAAAATGTCAAAGGATTCTATGCTTAATTACTACATATTTTTGTAACTTTTAGCTAGCTCTAAGGTCAGATAAACCCGATTAATTTTGTGATGTCTGCTGGTGATTTGAATAGAATCGCAATGGTCCAACGTACTCTTCACAGAAAAATAGTGATTTACCCTAGATTCAGACAATAAATGTATCAGGGTCTGGTGGGAACTAGGAACATGCAACTAGATCAAAAGCATCGTTAATCCTCGCGCCTTTAGTCGTGGTACCGTGTTGGTATCTGTTGGATTTTCTGTGTGATATTGACAACACTGACCTGCACCATGCGTTAACAGGGGGTACCATGACGGCAAAAAGATATCGGGATCAACTCCTCTTCCAGAGCTGAAATCTGCCCTTCTTCAGGAATGCCAGGCATTAAGGATGCTGTCCACATCAGAATACTTTCGTATGTAAACAGTATTTCAGTTGAAAGATTCCTTTTATTTTACTCATTAAAATATTTTATTGAATTTGTCATGGCCGATAGTCGTCCTGAATACATATTGCACCTGTAATTTCAGACCAGAAAATATATAAAACATGTATTGACATTTCATCCCAAACCAAAAATTTATTTGTGTGGTCCACTTTCAAAACAGATCAGCTAAATTATGAGATTGCATTAAATCCTCCAATGATAGACGATATTGTGAAAAGATGCGATATTCGAAAAGAAGAAGATGAAAAGTTCTAATTTTTAATTAAAAGCTTTGCTTTCTTACGTTATAAATCAGACACATATTAAAAACATACTCGCGAGTAAATAGATTAATCTAAATTCAATTACACGGAAATGAAATGTGGATGACAAGGGAAATGTAGTACAAAATGACAAAGATATTATTTAAATGTATCAAAATCAGTAATGATATCATTACTGTTATGAAAATTAGAAGACTAATATAACTGAGGATCATTCAGCGAATGAATGAAAACAGAACTACAAAACAGGTCTTCATTTCAATACCTGATGTGTTGACAGCCGATAAGAAGATGGCCAATAAGAAAATGATCCCGTGGACACTAAATAAGAAAATGGCTTGAACTGGAGAAATAGAGAACAGAACCGTAAAAAATGGAAGGTTGCTTTGAGGCAGGCTCAAGTTCTGAAGAGACTGTTTTGTCAAGGAGTAGCAGCAGTAGATTTAAATACGGGAATATATTCAAAGAGATTGGGATGATTTTACTGATAACTATTTGTGATATTAATTGAATTGCCGAAATGGTAGCAGACAAGTCTGCTTAAACCGTTTTCCTGCTGCCGGGTTGTGGGTTTGGGTTCCACCTGCTGATATGGATGTTGTGGTGTCCATAGAAGGTGTAAAGTGCCCTCCACGGCGCGCCAAGATTAATTAATGTGATGGGAAAATGGCTCAAATTCAGGACAATGTGTTAACGAATGATCAGTTAACCAAGTGCTTGTCCATAACAGTACTTGAATTTTCTGTTATCTTGAATTTTCTTTTATCTTGATCTCTGAAAAATTATACACAGATTCCTAATAAAATCCATAAACACCCCACTAACTTTGCAAGAAAGAGTCCATAAGTGTACACGTTTGGTCTACCTACAGTAAAGGGGTCATGCATGGAAGTTATTGTTAGTTAGTTGATTGATAGTTAGGATGATAAACTCCACAACAGATGAAATAGACGTAAAAAGACAATTATGATGTTGTACATCATTATCTCCTGACTATAAATCAACACAGGGAATGACAAAAACGCTTAAACAGGAGGAAATAAAAAAAACTATCGAAAATCTGTTTCCTCATAGAATCTAACAAGGTGATACAATGCATGTCAAAATACATGGTGATATTCTTTCTGAAATTCGAATGAACGTGGCTTTTTATGGAAGGCATCTTAAAAAGGCTCTACTCTATATTTCTGTTCATGTATATATTTTTATTGTATCATTCCTGAATATGACGACAATTCACCAGTAACCAAATTGTGTCAAATAAATGCCTTTTGTGATAGTTTTGTCGCCAATATTTCTGCCCATCAGACAATGCTCTGTAACTTTGAAATTTGCTGTCTTCGTCCTTCTCGTTTTGTTACCAAGTTTATTATCCTATCTTTTAAAATCCTCCTTTATGACCGTTACAATCACTTATATATATCCATTGGGCATGGGCACTTTACCATAGATATATATATAACACGTACACTCATATATTTTCTCGTACAAGAGTTATCGAGGTTGGGACAGTCCAGCGGATAAAGCACGGGGATTACACTCTAACGACGCGAGTTCGATTTCCGGATTGTCTCAAACTATCCCTGTGTTCACGCGGAGTACCGGCATGTTAAATATGTGGATCCATAAGTCCTTCCGAGAGAGGAGGACGGTCCTCGTGGAAGGAGGGGAATGTGCTTAAGGATGTCGTCCCCCACTGGGTTTCGGTCTAAATTGGGTGGAACTTCCCTGCCATCCAAACAGATAGCTTAAACATTCGGATTGGTCGGACGATCTGCGTCGAAGAAAAAAAAAGAAGAGTTATCGGGGTGCTCAAAAAAACTTTCTTAAAAAGCATGTATAGTAGTAAATGTTATATTGTAACGATAAATTCCTAGTAACAGACCATTAAACGTAGAAAACGTATTGCTCCTAAAACTTCAGATCAGAAAAAAAGATAAAGTATTTAATCCATCACACACGAAGGATTTATTTTTGCCGGCCATTTTCAAGCTGCTAAGCAAAATGAATAGAACGTAGTAAATCATGCAATGATAGGCGATATATATTTAAAACGGAAAAGAGGAAAAAATTCTCATTTTTAATTAAAAGCTTCGTTTTGCTACGGCATTAGTCAGAAAAGGATATTAAAAGCATACAAACGAGCGCAGAATTTGTTCAAGATTCAATTACGAGAACAAATATTAAAAAGATTGGAATCATGTAAAAGGATAATTCTTTGTGACATTAATTGAATTTTATGTGATCTTTGAAAAATAATATATACGTATTATTAAATGTTAGGTAGTAACGATAAATTTCTTTATATAAAGACAAAATTGAAGAATAATTAAATAGCTTTATATATAATTTCATCAAAATCTTTATTTAACTCCTATCAGGAGTTTTAGTAAGTGAATGTAATAAAGCAAATCGCGATTTAGGTATTTGCTATTGTTTCCAAGCCCCTTGACATAGAAAATGCTAGGTCGTCGAGTCCAAAAGGAATTTGGTACACTGGTACCCGAATTTTTACTGGTACCCGAAACTTACTTTACTGGTACGTACACTAGTACCCGAAAGGAATTTGTTACACTGGTACCAGAACCCGAATAGGTGGACTTCGACTTTACATTTTTAAATCCCAAATTATTTTTTTAGTTATTTTATTGGTTCAGATTTCGTTCGCGATCTCTAAAATCACCATAAAAAGCATGGAGAAAAATGAAGCTCGAATTTCATTCGAGACACCCCAACAATATCATAGATAAACGTCTCACTCGCGAAACCAGAAATCCCAGACGGCTAGCGCTTCGGTAATGGGATTTAAAATTCAGAAATGCGAAATTTCGCGTTTTATGAATAGAGGTTTAATTTTTTTAAATATAAGATTGTAAGCCTTCCTGAAAAAAATGACGTTTCTACGATAATAACATGTAAAGATAATTAAGATTTCAAACGAAAAACAAAGACTTCCAGAGATCAGTCGAATTTCATATATATATATATAGCAATGGTTTTATAAATTGTGAACGTTATACTGTTAATAAAAATATAATGGATAAGAATAGGATGACCAAGGTGCTACAAAGAAATTCTGATTGAAAAAGTGCTGATCCAATTTATATATTCGCATTGTGCTTTTAAACCTCAATAACCCACTAAAATATGTTTTTAGCACTGATGCACCTATAAATATTACTGAAATGCAAAACATTAATTTAGAAGTCCAAATAATAGCGAAGCTTGAATAATATTTAAAATTATTTATATAAAAAAATATATTCCAAAATAAAATAAAATCTTTGTTATTTTGATGTATTTTTATGGTTAAAATATTAACAAAGCTTGAATAATATTTAAAATTATTTATATAAAAAATATTTCTTCCAAAATAAAATAAAAATATTTGTTATTTTGAACTTAAAACATTTGCTGAAATGCGGGACATTATTTTAGGAGTCTAGCAAAGTTTTAATAATATTTGAAATTATTTATTTAAAATATATATCTTTTAAAATGAAAATACTGAATTCTTTGCACATTCATTTGGAAAACTGAAAAATTCCGGTTACCAAACTTACCTTACAAATGTCAAAGGATATTTTACAAAATTACCAATATCTTCATTTAAAATCTCATGAGAATCTTTAAAGGCGTTGACGCAAAAGAAACTCGAACCATGAAATTGAAGAACCTCGAAATACAGCGTTCACTATTTCAAAAGGCATCCTCATAGCAACTGAACTTGTCTCAATATCTTTATTCGAAATTGAAGAATATCAGATAAATCTTGTACTTTGTTTCCATGGTAAATAACTGCTCCTGAAAATGCTTCAATATATTTCACAGAGGTACGTTACGTATATTAGAAACGTCTGAGAGCTGTTAGGAATCAATATTCTACCAGAGACATTTAAACAAAGCATATAGTGGAGTTCGACTTCATTTTATACTGTCGTTATTAACAGAGGTAAGAGTGATCAAACTTCGTACTCTGGACTCTTAAAGTTCAAATTGTGAAGTGTATATAACCTTTAGTTAGAATTTCCTTCAGTTATCTGTTTTTTATTATGGAGTTATTTTGCACTAACATACATTTTTATTAGTTCTAGTTATGTAGATAAATCAGAGATCTGGCGAACCAAGCTTCTGTGATTTTGTTGTGAAGGCAGAATAAAGTTTGAAGATCGGTTGTAGAAAGAAGGGGAATCAATGAGTCAAGGATCGGAGTGTGACCGATGACAGATCGATATGCGGCAAGTTTGGGTTCATCACAATCATGACGACAATCTACCATGTAAAATGTGATTATATTCCCATAACAGCACATATTTCTCCTGTAAAACTATCTAACCAACATACTGTATCAATGCAATAATTTTTCATATTTCAATTTTCACTTTAAGTAGACAAATCAGACACCTGGAGAACCAAGCTTCTGCGATCTTATTGGTAAGCAGAATAAAGCTTTAAGATTGTATACCCGTAGTGGCGACACGTCAAACTTCAAATCACTAATTAACTATATTAAATGGCAAATATTAAAAACCAGGTTTAAAGGTCACTTTATTAAAACCATCCTACAGACGTACAGCAAATAATTTTAAGCCAGAGCGCTTTCGAACACCATGCTGAGGAAGATAATGAAGGCCACTGAGGAAGAGCATGAAGGCCACTGAGGAAGAGCATGAAGGTGTTCGACAGCGCTCTGGCTTAAAATTATTTGTTGTACGTCTGTAGGATGGTTTTAATAAAGTTACCTTTAAATCTGGTTTTCAAGATTTGTCATTTAAAAGAGTTGATTAGCTTTATGATTGGTTGTATAAAGAGAGGGAATCAATGAATCAAGGATCGGAGTGTAACCAGGGACAGATGGATATGCAGCAAGTTCGTGTTCATCACAATCATGACAATATTCCACCATGTATAATTTGATTATATTCCCATAACAGCACATATTTTTTCCTGTAAATCTATCTAATCAAAGTGCTGTATCAATTTAATAATTTTTAAAAGTTCATTTCACTTTTCACTCTTTTCAGAAATTTATTGATCATGACAATAGGTATTTCAGAAATGCGTTTTCATTTCATAATACTTTTGAATAGATCATTAAATGTTGTCTCTTTATATGAAAACAAACGTTTCAAACGCTTTCTAACAGATAGTGATCTATGATATCTAATTTTTATATTATATCTAAACTATACAGAATTGTTTCACAAAAATTCTATACTCTATAATATAAAGCTTGAAATGGTTGTATTTCGTATTCAAACTGAATCATGATAACAATAGCCTATTGTTCTGTTAATGACAAAATAACTATTATAGAAATCTTTCAATACACTCATTTGCATTTACCTATCCTTTGCTAAGATAAATGAATAAGACGGCTGGATTTCAGATATTGAATGCTTTGTTACAAACATATGTTTCTTTCTTGTCTTGGTGACAGTAGATGATTACGACACAGAAATGATTTTACAAGAAATTCGGTATATGATCTATTTAATAGTTGTAAATATAAATTGTATTTAAACCTTTGTAACATATTCTAGCGACAATTACCCCTTTCCATAATTTACCCTCATCTTTCATACTTATTCTTACACCGAAGCAAATATATTGATCCTGATGTATAAAAAATTAAATTAAATTAAATTTAAAAAAAAAATTTGATGTGGGCAGCACATGACTTTCCTTATATAATGCAATGAACTTACTACTTTTAAAGTAAAAAAAATAGATTGTTCTTACAGTAGATACTTATATTATTTCCAAGATATTGAATGTTTGTCAATTAGCCGTCATTTCCTTGATTTAGCGTCATTTTTATTCATTTGGTCAGCTTTTCGTTAATTTGGAAACTTTTAAACAGTCGCCAAGCTGGCAACATTCCGTCAAATTCATCGCCAAATCTCTCCAAACGTTATGAACAGAGAAATAAGTTATTCTTACAGCAGATAAATGAATATTGGCGTTCAAATACAAAAGTATTACTCAAAGTATCTTTTCTCATGAATAGAACTAGCTAGATCAACGAAAATGATGTCACCAAATTTATTGCATGATATTAAATATGAAAAGTGAGCATGTTTCTCAACAGATAGTACTTTTTCTTTAATTTATGGGATTTTTTGATAAATTTATTGAAAAATGTGCAATAAGTCGAGAACAGTTCATGCTAGCATACTAAAGTTTATGTCAATCGTTTTCGAAGTAAAAATTATAGAAGAAATATCTATTTGCGTAACTTTATTGAAGATTGTGATTTTTTGATGATTTTTTCAAAATTTTACTTGAAAATTTAGGAGATTTCTGAACATTCGATTGTGTTTAAAAAAACAATAGGCTTCAGTATTCACGGATTGTAATTTTTGTATCAAATTTCATTTGAATTGTTCCATTCGTTCGTGAAATATTGTCTCTACAGTCTCACTGACACACATACAGACACATACTTTCACACATACACGCACAGACATCACCTCAAAAGTCTTCGATTCGTGATCAGTGATGCTTGAAATGTGCTCTCCTGTCGAAAACTCGAATTCGAATTTTCGACCCCGTCACAATACATGCCTTATATAAGGAATATGGTATGTATATAAGGAATATGCATGTATATAAGGAATGTGTTTCCTTATATACATGCCTATGTATATAAGGAAAGTAATAATTAAGCACATGAAAAAGTATTATATCATTGAGTCAGCTACCACACGATATAAATAAGATAAAAATATGAGACTCCGTTACAGCACAATATTGTTACGATGTATCCTCTACAATCATAAGTGTACGTTCAGGGTACAAAAATGAATCCAAATTTCTGAATAATTAATACGTTTATTTACAAGCACTGAATAAACTGAAACACATAGCTCGATAACCATTTGACAAGATCACTAAACTATCATGTACAGCAATTAAATCGTTCACTAATTTAGCAGAACAGCTGACACTATTCTCAAAACATTGATGTATCTTATACCGCAAAACAGCAATTACGTCAAAACATTGACGAATATCACAGTTTAATGTAGCTCATATCACGTCAATTGCTTTCCAACTGAATGATGATTCCTTTTATATTCTCTCTGTAGAAACCTCTGGAAAACTATCTTGTATCTCTTAGAATATTCGTTATCTAGAGGTGGTTCTTGATCTATCAAACCATCGCCAAATGTTGCCAAATTGGCGATAAATCGCCAAATCTGGAGAAACCTTCCAAACTTCAGGTTGTGTCAGCCCTAGATTCACGTCATAGAAAATGGTGCCTGTGTTTTATCCATCAGGTTTTGGAAAGAGACCCCAATGAGAGCATTTTACACTTTCGTAACGATATGCTTCAGTCTTTTCAGCTCTGTTTTCATGACTGCGAGATCAGCAATTCAACACTCACTCTTCATATCACTTCATGCAGTGAATAAAACATGAATTAATAGTCATCACTGTTAATATATAATTGGGAGCAGCAGCATGATAGGAGGTGTGATTAAAACGAAAAAATCATTCCACTTCCAAAAATAAATATTTTATTATTTTTCATTCCAAAGACATTTTTCTAAAATGTAAAAAGAAACAAGCAATGGCCTCGGGAAAACTAGTTAAGTATACCTGTTTTCAATATCATAAGAAATAATAATTTTTCTATATACATAGTATGGAAAGTATTGTAACAGGATCGAAAATTCTAATTCGAGTTTTAAACGGAAGAGCATGTTAGAGCATGTTTTATGCATATATGAACTCGGAGCGAACATTTTTGAGATGCTGTGTGTACAAGCAATTAGAAACGATATCTCACGAACAAATAAAGCATTTTCAATGAAATTTGATATAAGAATTACAAGCAGTGAAGAATGAAAGAATATTGATTTTAAACACCTTTTTTAAGCTATGTCTCTCTGTGTGTGTGTGTGTGTGTGTGTGTGTGTGTGTGTGTGTGTTCACGCATGTGTTTTAGTATGTCTGTATGTATATTAGTATATGTATTTATTTTCGTGCATATGTATGTTAGTGTATGTGGATACGATACATTAGTGTGTGTGGATTCGTGATTCTGTGAATACGATATCTCACGAATAAATAGAGCGTGAAAATAACAAATAATAAATAATAACAAAGTTTGAATAATAGTTGAAATTATTTATTCAAAACATATATATTTTAAAATAAAAAAAATGATTTTTTTGCAAATTCATTTGGAAAACTGAAAGATTTCGGTTATCAAATTTACCTTACAAATCATAAACCTATTTTACAAAATTACTAATATCTTCATTTACAATCATCTAAGAATCTTGACAAAAGTGTTTACGCAAAATAAAACCAAACTATGAAATTGAAGAACCTCGAAACACAGAGTTGCTTATTTGAAAAGACATCCTCATAGGAACAGAACTTGTCTCAATACCTTTATTCGACATTGAAGAATATCAGAGAAATCTTGTACTTTGTTTCACTGATAAATAACTACTGAAAATGCTTCAATATATTTCACAGAAGCACGTTACGTATATTAGAAACGCCTGATCGCTGTTAGGAATCAATATTCTACGACAGACATCTGAACAAAGCATATAGTGGAGTTCGACTTCATTTTATACTGTCATTATTAACAGAGGTAAGATTGCTCTAACTTCGTACTTTCGACTCTTAAAGTTCAACTTGTGAACTGTATATAACCTTTAGTTATAATTTCCTTCAGTTTTCTGTCTTTTATTAGGGAGTCATTTTGCACTAACAGGCATTTTTTCAGTTCTGAGAAATCACCTGGATAACCAGGCTTTTGTGATCTTGTTGGTAATACAGAATAAAGCTTTAGGATCACTTGTAGAAAGAGAGGGAATCAATAAATCAAGGATCGGAATGTGACCGGGGACAGGTCGATATACGGCAAGTTTGGGTTCATCACAATCATGACAACAATCTACCATGTAAAATGTGATTATATTCCAATAACAGCGCATATTTTTCCTGTAAAACTATCTAATCAAAATACTGTATCAATATTATAATTTTTAAAAGTTCATTTCAATTTTCACTGTTTTCAGAAATTTATTGATCATGGCAAACGACTGAAGCATTTCCAATTAAATTTGGTACAAAAATTACAACCAGTGAATACTTGAAGCGTATTGATTTTAAACGCGTTTATGAAGTGATGTCTCTGTAAGTGTGTGTGTGAGTGTGCACGCAGGTGTTTTATTAAGTATGTATGTATGTTTGCACGCGAATTTATTTTCGTGCATATGTATGTTAGTGTGTGTGTATACAATACGTTAATGTGTTTGGATCCGTGAGTCTGTGGATACGATATCTCCCGAATAAATAGAGCGTTTTAAATGCAAATTTTTACTACTATCACAATCTATAATTACTGCTCACATAAGATTTTTTTGTTTCATTGTTACGCAATCCCTTCTTTCTGTCTAATCTAAACGCTAACCCCATAAATTAAAAAAACTTTCTTTAAAATTCATTCATTCAAAAAAGTTTTTTATTTCACAGGTTTCACAAATCCTCCTCCTGTCTAATCAAAACTCTGACCGCATAAATACAAAAAACATTTTTTTCAAATGTATTTATTCCAAAGGGTTTTAATGTCGCACGTTTCACTATTCCTTCTTCTGTGTAATCAAAACGCTGACCATATAAATTCAAAAAACATTCTTTCAAATGTATTCTTTGAAAAGATCTTTTTATTTCACACGTTTCACTATTCCTTCTTCTGTCTAATCAAAACGCTGACCAACTAAATTCAAAAAACATTCTTTCAGATTTCGATTCTCCAGTAAAAATAGCCAAACTAGAAATGTTTGGAGTGTAAAAGAGAAAAATCTCTGGAGAATCAGATCGAAAAAAAATGCCTTCTGTTCCCCAAGAGTACTCTCAACATCAAAGAGGCCCTCAACGTTTCACGTTCTGAATCGGCTAGAAATGAAAGAGGTTTTCTTCCCGCAGCGATATGAACCATCTATTCATGTGTGAACGTGGGAATTTCTGTGCCCAATGTTAGTGTTTCATCACTATTCTGAAGATATTTCTATATTTTTATTTGACTTTAAACACTCTCTCTTGGATGAATTCTGTGCCCAATGTTAGTGTTTCAACACTATTCTGAAAATAGTTCTATATTTTTATTTGACTTTAAACACCTTCCCTTGGATGAATTTAACTAAAACTTAACTAAAATGTGTGGAAATATTGCAGGGAGAATTCTGTTCTGTCTCAGTCTTACAGCCACGCGAATGTCAGAAACATGAACTTTTGTAATTGGAAATTTTTTTGTTAGACACCAAATAGAAGAAAGTATAGAAAAAAATAACAATATTTAAAATATGTGTTTTAATAATTTTATATATTACAATGTTTTAGTTAAGCTTTGCTAATTTTATACCATTGGTGTTAATCACTTTGCAATGCGATTGTTTTACTAAATTTTTGACCCATTTATTTCAAGAGATCGCCTATAACTAGAGATTAGATCATGACTGATATAGATTCAGCATCAAATACCATAGAAGGTAAGGGAAGGGTTTTATTAATGCTTTGCATTTCTAATTCAAGAATTTTCTCTTTATTTTAAATATCTATTTCTTAAAATTTACCCTAGAATAAGCTTGATAATTTATATGATTATAGCATCAAATTCTGGTGAAATCAGAGTACTTTACCATGCAATACTCACTCCAGTTCTTTCCCCCTGTTCCGGTTCAAAACATTTTCTTAAAATGAGTATTTCTGAATATTGGTTATAAAGCTTAGATGACAACCAATATGCCTGATTCATAAAAATCCATAGAGGTTGATGGGTTCACTGAAGATTTCCACTTTCAGTTCCGAAGATATCCCCTACCTCCAGTTTTTCCGAACATTACAGTGACTGTACAAAATAAGTGTGTGTACAAAAGAGAATAAAAATGCTTATTAGTTCCCTCTAGCATGACGTGTGCACACGATGTGCCCCATATAAAAGCCCCTTCATAAATTTCTTGTTTTTAACACTTTACAACATAGTTGAAAAGTGTTTATGGTTTTGTTCATTCTGTTTGTCTGTCTGTCTGTGTCATGTCGGTATTTTATGAGTTCTTAATTTTTCTGTTTTAAATGTATTTTCGTGCTGAGTGTAAGTGTATAAATATTCTGTTTTAAATGCTCGTCTGTGAAGGAAACCGCACGTAGTCTGAACTTTCATTTTGCGATTTCACTTCCGCCTTTGAGAGTTCGTTATATATGTAGATGTATTACAGTCTTGATCAAAAGTATTAGGCACCCTACTTTTTCTACTTTAACTGCGGGTGTGTTGCTTTAAATTACCTCATTTGTGTATGACTGCATACGGAAGTGGAAATGCTGTAGGAAGTGGAAATGAAAATGCAAATGGCATTCCAATTGACAACCAATGAAACATTTCCAGGACGAGAACTGGAAATTCCAGGTTTTTGTAGAAGTAATCGGTTGAATTCACTGTTCTGGTTTGTGCACGTGCACGCGATTGTTGCTTATCTCATCTAAATTTGAGGTCTTGTCTTTATAAAATGCCGAAAACTAAAGAGCTCAGCAACGAACGAAGGTTGAAATTTCAATTTTTATACGAGCAAGGCCAACGTGAAATTGCCAGAAAAGTGAAATGTGCAATACACTATCAAACATCTTAATACTGGTAGTCATTTAAATCGCCGAAGAAGTGGCTGAAAAAAAATTACTACACCCAAGGATGGCGGACTTTTGAAACGATTTACATTTAAACATCGTAGAAAATCATTTAAATTAGCTGCTGAATTATCAGAGGTAACAAGAAAAATAATCTCTGCTTCACCCACTAGCTTGTAGAAGCTGGATTGAAAGGCTTCAAGGCCAGGAAGAAGCCATAGATTTCCGAAATATACAAAAAGAAACGTTTGGAATGGGCTTTTAAACATCGTCATTTTACTGAAGAAGATTGGGCGAAAGTTCTGTGGTCTTATGAATCAAACGTTCAGGTATGTTTCATTTCACTTGCTTTTATTCAATACTTGCGTGAAATTGTCAATATGCAGCAAAACTTTTTTGTAAAGCTATTTAGGATGTTAGTAAAATAATTTCAATACTATAGGTATTTAGAACACCTGATGTACATTTTATGTGAGGAGACGTGTAGGTGAGTAATATAAGGAAGAGTTCATAGTGCCCAATGTGAAACATGGTGGTGGCACTATAATGATTTGGAGATGCGTAGCAGCCGACGGTGTGGGCGAAATGTACATCTGTGAGGGACAAATGAACTCTTTGACGTACATAAATGTACTAAAAAAACAACACTGCAAGCATTTTTTTCATGAATTTTCGGCGATATAAACATGGATGGGATCAGACTCTAACAAGACAATGCAACTTGTCAAACATCTGCTGTGACTATGAAGTGGTTCAGTGAAAATGGTGTACATATTTTGCATTCTCCGCCACAGTCTCCAGATATCAGCTCCGTTGAACAGGTGTGGGCTTTTCTCAAATGTAAGATGAGGAAGCATTCCATTACTTCAAAAACAACCTTAAAATTCATATTGCAAGAGGAATGGATAAATATACCAAGAGAGGATTGCAGTAGGATAGTACGCTCTGTGCCTAAAAGAATTATGCTGTCATAAAGGCGAAAAGAGGTCCAACCAAATATTGATAAGTTTCAATAAAAAATGATTATTTTGAATCTTCGCATTTTTATTTTATCCCAAGACATTAGTAATTTAAAATAAATGGATTCCAGTAGGGTGCCTAAAACTTTTGATCAAGGCTGTAGTTTCTTGTTTGATTCTTTCGACGCCTGGGAAAAGTATAGTTGAGCCGCCCCTGGTCCATCTGATACGATCCCCTTGGATAGGTGAAATTTTGATGGCGTGATGTTTCTATGACGTCCCGATAGTAGCGATGTGAAGGGATGCTAGCTTGTTCGAGGAGATGGAACAAAGAGGCCAACCGTGACGAACCTATGGAAAGTCCGGTCTAAATTTTATTAAATTCTAAAATTCAAAATAAAAATTGTAATGCCATTTCCCTTGACTATGAGTTTAAAAGAACCAAAATCATCGGATATTCTGTAAATAAAATTCAACATATTAAAAAAAGATTTATTTGAGAAGGACTTGGCTTTAGTTGGATTGGAGTGTTATTGAATTCAACATAAATAAAAGCAGTATTGTTAGTAAATCGCAAAGTAGAAATGATATTAAAATTGATTATATAAAATAATTTCAAATGGTGAAAAAAATTTTATGTGCGAATTGAATTTTTGTGATATCGAAATATGAATATGATTTAATATTAAGTAAAAAATTTTAACAAAGGTCAAGATAAATTTGATTTTGCTATACATTGTTATAGTACTATTGAATTGATATATAAATATATATATATGATTTAATATTAAGTAAAGAATTATAACATCAAAGTTCCTTCTGTGTACAAGTCAACACGTCTCCCTTGCCATATTTAATTGTTCTGCCATTAATGGGTCCTGGCACCCATCGGGAAGACGAACCACTGAGATTATTATGAATGATATTTCCACTCAATCACGAAAGTTTATGAATATTGCTGATATATTCAATTATTACATTTATGAAATGCTATGATAAGTTGATACACATTCTGACTTTAGAAATTCCTGATTTACAGTCTGTCTGTCCGTTCGCACAATAACTGCCGTAAAACTGGCTTTATCAAAATAAAAATTCAGTATGCTGTTGAGACGATCTGTGGGACATATAAGAATGTAAATGAATAATATCGCCCAATTAGTTTTGGATTGAACCCAGGTTGAAAAAAAAATTAAATACATTGAACCCTATGGGACTTAATTTTTCAAACATTTTTTAAGCAAAGTTGAAATTCACAAATTGCTTCGAAAATTTTAAGAAATATTCAAATTACCCCATAAAATATATAAGAAATTTCAGCAAAATATATTCGGTAGCTCTTTAAATAAAAATTAAAATGATAATTACACCCATATAGTATGAAGAGTTAACGTTACACAGTTCAAAACAAAGTGTGGCAGCCATCGTTTTCCCAGAGTAAATATCATGATATTTAAAGTTCTTTTAAATTTATATTTAGGGTTGCATTCGTCCTAAAACCGCTTTAGTATTGCGTATTTTCTGTGCATCGATATTCTGCGCCAACGTAATTACAGTATTTTTTACTTTAAATGATCATCAAACTTTGATTATTTCTACAACAAAACGTAATTGCTGAACTTTTTCACGCAAAATTATTTAACACTGGTGTCTGGAATAAAAGTGTATGAATGAAATATTCACTAATTTTACATAGAGAGCCAGGCGATTTATATTTCGATGCCGTCATTTGAATTAAGTTCAGTTTTTTCGTTGAAGTTTCAAGTTTTCAAGTAAAATAAGTTATTGTAGTTCGGTAATAATTAAAAAAATATCACCGCTGAATGTATCGCATTTTAGAGATGTTTAAATAAAATTGAATTTCAGTTTGAAAGTGTTTCATAATCAATTCTTTATGCATGATTGATATTGATTTTTCTTGTATTATATTATGGCAGCGATTTTGGCTTAACTAGCCATTTGATTATCCTAATAGAGGTTCGTTTTGCGTAAAAGGCAAATGAAAATAAAGTATCTGAAATTCAGAAGTAGAAAATGTGAAACCCAGTAGATGTAGACCAAGTACTGTATCCAAACTCTTGTTCATTCGGTATAGACTCATATGTTGATTTGCAGGAATGCGTTTATAAATAATAAATGTATTAGAAAAATCTGATGTGGGCAGAACATGACTTTCTTTATAAATGCAATGAATTTACAACTTTTGCAGTAAAAAAATAATGTATAAGATTCATCGTACTGTGTTTTTATCGTTGAATTGTATATTTGGCAATTTTCCGGATGACAACATGTAAAGCTATTTCAGAGTGCACAATTAACTTACATTTCGCAGAACTGGAAATAAACGATTATCAATATTGATAGCATACTCAATCGATATAGTCCATATATTAAAATATTTTAATAATTAATTCATCAATTGGCGTCAATTCCAGACATTCAGTATTCACGGATTGTAATTTTTGTACCAAATTTCGTTCGAATCGCTCCATTCGTTCGTCAGTTATCATTTCCACAGACTCACTGACACACACACACATATATATGTATACACGCGTGCACACACAGACATCACCTCAAGAACCTTTGATTCATGTTCAGGCATGCTTTAAACGTGCTCTTCCGTCGAAAACTCGAATTCTCGATCCTGTCACAATATTTTCTTTGTACATTTTACTATGTATATAAGGAAAGTAATAAGCCCTTAATCAGGCATTATAATCAATAGTGACAATTCCACAAATAAAAATAACATACAATAGTTAATGTTATAATAAAGTATTATATATTCTTACCTGAATAAAGCTTAAATCAACTATTAGTAACACTCTCACAACTTATATTGATTGCCAATGACATGAAACCAAAAAGTTCTAAATGCAATCAGCAATTACTTACATTGATACGTATTGGAATATTAAGAGAAAATCAATGGCTATTTTGAGGCAGCTTAATAGAACCAATCAGCATATCTTTGGTTGTTTCATTGATTTCGGATGCATTAAATAAGAGATATAACCATCAATACCATCATCCAATAATAGTAGAAAATATATTTATCAGAGCAATGTAATAATACCTGCTTATTAAACTGAAACCTATAATTTGTAACAATTGCATTGTATTTATAAAATATATCTATTTGTTGATTGCAAAAATCCTAGTTTTTCAACAATGATGGTGTAGGCTTAAATATTGAAACAGGGCAATTTTTATTCACTTACAAATAGACTAAATAGAAACGATAAATTCTAAGAACAATAAAAAACTAATATAATGTATAATGCGAAATATTAAAATTCATTATGCCCAAATTGAGTTAAAATCCAATATAAGCATAGGTGTCACAGTCTTACATTGAACCTGAAGATAACCGGATGTCAGCTAGGTTTTAGTACTATATTGCACTGGAATATACACATGCATGGTGAGTTTAAAAATAAAGTTAATAGATGAATAGTTTTGAATAGTTAGTCGTAGATGATAGTTTTTAGTGTAAATAAATTCCAAAATTTAAAAAAAAAAAATTTATTTCCACTGCTCTCTAGAACATAAATACTGGACATTAATTCGAGTATAATTCTTGAAGTTCAGCACCGATCAATTCCAAATATCACAGAGATAAATATTCAAATGTTATTTAGTCATACAAACATTAATGAGACCAAAAATGCACATTTAGAAACTTTATTTACCTTTACGTTGGCCACTTCACTATTTCAAGAATGTGTTGAATTCCTTTCATGAGTATACAGCAACAAATTCCAAATCAAAAAGACGTACGAACTGTGATAATCAGACTATGAGATATTTACCCAAGCCCTAAATGGAGGCGTATTCAAAATCAACTACTTTTGCTATTGCTTTATTTTTTACTTTCCTTATATACATAATGTATAAGGAAAGTATTGTAACGGTGTCGAAAATTCGAATCCGAGTTTTCGAATGGAGAGCACGTTTCAAGCATCCCTGATCACTAAAAAAACATTTTTGAGGTGATGTCTGTGTGTGTGTGTGTGTGTGTGCGTGTGTGTGCGTGTGTGTGTGTGTGTACGTGTGTGTGTGCGTGTGTCTGTGTGTGCGTCAGTGAGTCTGTGGAGACGATATCTCAAGAACAAATGGAGCGATTCGAATGAAATTTGGTACAAAAATCACAATCCGTGAATACTGTAAACCTGTTGTTTTTAAACGTAATCGAATGTTCAGAACCCTCTTAAATTTCGCGTGAAATTTTGAAAAAATCATCAAAAAATCAAAACCTTTAATAACGTTACGCAAATAGACATTTCTTATGCAATTTTTCCTTAGAAAACGATTGACATAAACTTTAGAACGCTAGCATGAACCTTTCTCGAGATATTGCACATTTTTAAAATAAATTTATCAAAAAATTCCATAAACTAAAAAAAAATACTAACTCTTGAGAAACATGTTCACTTTTCATATGTACTATCATGCAATAAATTGGGTGACATCATTCTCGTGGATCTAGCTCGTTCTATTCATGAGAAAAATACTTTGAGTAATACTTTTGTATTTGAATGCCAATAGTCATTTATCTGCTATAAGAATAACTTATTTCTCCGTCCATAACGCTTAGCGAGATTTTGGCGACGACTTTCGCGGAATGTCGCCAACTTGGCGGCTTTTTGAAATGCTTCCAAATTAACGAAAATATTGTCAAATGGATAAAAATGATGCTAAATCAATGAAAATGACGACTAATTGTCGAAAATTCAATATCTTGGAAAGAATATAAGTATCTACTATAAGAAAAACCTATTGTTTTTACTGTAAAAGTAGTAAATTCATTGCATTATATAGGAAAAGTCATGTGTTGCCCACATCAGATTTTTAAGCTTTGAATCGGGCTATACTATGAGCATGGTTATCAAACGCCTGATTCTTTTGTTCTAATTCTTCCTTTTGTACATATGTCAATATTTTTTTTTAGGTTTGCTGATTTTTTTTAACAAAAAAAAAACATAAATGGCACAAATGTTCAAAACTCAATGGGAATATATGCATTGCACAAGTCTGTAATGGAGACTGATTTACCGCGATTTAATTTTGTTGATTTCTTATTTTTGTAACTCTGAATCCGTATTTAATGCATGCAACCAATCTGTTACTTACATTCGTTCACATTTGGTCATTTCGATTTTTGGTTTGGTAATGCCTTTAGCAGCAAGCTATTCAAAGTTTGCTCGAATAATATATATGGTAACAGACACGTGCTAAAATATATATACTAACAGACAACTAGCAATTAATAAAGAAGTCAAAATTACCGTCTAAAATAATCTATGTTTAAGGCAGCAATAATTATTTTAACGGAATTGTATAAAATCTAGGCCGATGATAGGAGGAGGCAAATAGATATGGGTATACGCAACAGGGCTCGAGAAAGCTTAGAGGTCCGGGACGCATGAACAGTTTATAAAAAATATCAATAGCTCGTAAATCAGCAGCAGGTACTAGCCGACCGAGTATTTACTGCATAGGAACAACAAAATTCTGATGAAGGCACTATTTACATACCTTTAGGTTTAAATTTGATTATAAATTCGGATCACAGACAAAAGTTATAAATTAGTTAACAGCAAAATACCATTTCAATTCAATTAATTATCTTCAGATAAAACTAAATGAGACATCAATTTTTACTTTACCTGCAATACATGGTAATGTATAGGGAAAGTATTGGAATCATGTTGAAAATCGCAACTCGAGTTTTCGACGGATCTATACGTTTTGAGACCTCTAGAATACGAAAGAACTATTTTTAGAGTGACGTCTGTGTGTATGTCTGCCTGTGGTCTGTCTGTGTGGCTGTGTAATGTATGTATCCGCTCTAACTCGAAAACTAATGGACCGAATTTCACAAAATTTGGTAGATAAGACCTTTGGGTGCAACCCTGGTGTTAATTAGTTTTGGGTATAATTCGGTAAAAAAGAACCCACCTTTTTTTGTGAAATGGTCCCCAAAAATATCATGTATCCACTCTAGCTAAAATACTAATTAACTAAATTTCACTAAATTTGGTAGATAAATCACTTGTAGGATACTCTGGTGCTGATTAGGTTTTGGTACGATTCGAAAAAGAACAACCTGCCGTTTTTACGAAATGGCATGCAAAAATAGCCAATATCTAAATAAAAACCCTATCTATGTTCAAATGTATCAATTAAATGTTTAATTTATACATAATTTTTGACGAGGAAAAGAATAAGAGCAACTCTATTACTCTGGAACCAAGCGTTCTCAAGATATTTCAGCTTCTTCGCATTTTTGCTATTCCACCTTTGAAAAAATGCGCCTGTGTGTGTGTCTGTCCGTGTGTCTGTCTGCCTGTGTGTCTGTGTGTGTGTCTGTGCAATGTATGTATCCACTTTAACTCAAAAACTAATGGACCGAATTTCATAACATTTGGTAGATAAGACCCTTGGATGTGACCCTGGTGCTGATTAGTTTTTAGTTTAATTCGGAAAAAAAGAACCCGCCTTTTTTTGCGAAATGACCGGAAAAAATCTCATGTATTCACACTAGCTGAAATACAAATTGACCAAATTTCACAAAATTTGGTAAATAAATCACATGTGGGATATTCTGGTGCTGATTATAATTTTGGTACGATTCGGAAGAGAACAACCTGCCTTTTTTTACGAAATAGCCCGCAAAAACCGCCAAAATCTAAAAAAGGCTACGTATGTTCAAATATATCAATTAAATGCTTGTTTTATACGTAATTTTTGATGAGAAAAGAATAAGAATAACTCTATTACTCTAAGACTAACCATTCTCGAGATATTTCAGATGTTTTGCATTTAGTTATGCCACTTTTGGAAAAATGTCCAATTACCAAATAAGAATAGCAATTGAATTAAAAATGCAAATGTAGTGTTATTTTGTGCAATTAAATTCAATTTAATGAATTATTAAAGAAATAAAGAAAAAATTGAATTTGAGTCTGCAGGGAAAGTCATGTGCTGCCCACATCAGATTTTTTCTTACTGTTAAGTAATGTATGTAAATTTGTGTGAAATGCATTTGATGAAGCATTAGGAAAAAAGTATTGTGTTAAAGTCAAAAACATTATACGTGGTTATTAAAGCCATTTTAATATTTTAATATCAATAAAAAAGCATTCTATTATCTTAGATTTCCTCTATAAAATCATGAACCAACAAACGAAAAACAAATGTGTAATAATAAGAAATATGAATCAATACTATTGTGCGCCATAAATACCTTTCTCAAAATATAAAAACTACACGTGCAGTATATCTGTAAAAATGGATATTAACCCATCCTCTCTGGCAGCCAAAGAAACCCTGCTTTATTACACACGTTCGACGATTTCCTCTCCTTACCCAATCAAAACGTTGACCATCGAAATTCAAAGGAAGCATTTTACTTTCTCTCCGTCTTGGGAATAGTCGAAGTAAGAGTTTCTTGGGATGTAAAAGGAAAATATTCCTAAGATACAATTCGAAAAAAGAGTTTTTTTTCCATTTGCTGAAGAGCATTCGCAAGTTCGAAAAGGTATTTTACTCTTTGGAGTTGGTCAGTAATGAAAGAGGTTCTGAAAAGGACTGTGCTGTCTCAGGACTATAAACTAACTATCTACTCAAGCATACGGAGAGATTTCGCCATCCACTTTTTGAATAAAAGTTAAGACGAATTAAAGTTTACTTTTTTCGGACGTGGGCATTTTATGTTACATATAGTTTACAAAAGTAACGGACTGGTTTATAACGTTAAATGCATCGCGAATTAAGATAAATAAGTATACGTACGTTTCGTAAATCAACCAAATTTTAATTCGGAAGTTTGCTGGGTGTTAGGAAATCCAGTTCATTTGCGAAAAGTACGTGAATGGTATATCTTTATTTGTGCTGCACTCTGCTTTGTAAACCAATCCATTATTGATTGTGCTGATTGATTCATTTTGCCTAGTTTACTGAAGGCTTATTTAAGGCGTTTCAGTGAGGTAGCAAAGTCTATGGAATAAATATGGTATTAATGGTATATCTTTATTTGTGCTGCACTCTACTTTGTAAACCAATCCATTATTGATTGTGCTGATGGATTCATTTTGCCTAGTTTACTGAAGGCTTATTTAAGGCGTTTCAGTGATGTAGCAAAGTCTATGGAATAAATATGATATTAATGGTATATCTTTATTTGTGCTGCACTCTACTTTGTAAACCAATCCATTATTGATTGTGCTGATTGATTCATTTTGCCTAGTTTACTGAAGGCTTATTTAAGACGTTTCAGTAAGGTAGCAAAGCCTATGGAATAAATACATTTATTCTTATATCAAGGTAAAGATTGCCATTAACTATCAACGACATACATTATTTTCCCCCGAAATCACTTGTCTAGGTATTTGTTCATTTTGTACACCAAGGCAGTCACAGACCTGAAGAAATAAACCCCAAGATCCTGAAGCCAAGACATTCTAGCCTGTTCTTCGTCAGTTGCACATCGTTTTCCAGCCATGTACTTCTTCAAAGGTTGTACGAGACGAAAATCGTTAGGTGCCAAGTCAAAGTTGTACGGTGCGTGCCCCCCGGGGGTACATTGTCAAATACAGTATCAATCGAAGGATTTTTTCAAACCCTTCAAAGTAAGGGATAACACACTCTATAATTTTAATCCTTTTGACCTACAGATTTCTCAAATGTTTTCTTGTAAAATTTGAAAAAAAAATCTGATGTGGGAAGCACATGACTTTCCCTGCAGACTTATATTAACGTTGTCTTTATTTTAATTAAATTTATTTCACTTTTAATTCAATTTTCGTTCTCATTCGGTAACCGGACTTATTTTCAAAGGTGGCGTAGAGAAAATAGGGAAAACTAAAATATCTCGAAAACGGCTAGTCGTAGTGTAATGGGGTTGCTCTTATTATTTTCGTCGTTAAAAATTACGTATTAAACGAGTATTTAAGGGATATACTTGAGTATACCTAGTTCTTTAGTTTAGATTTTGACGATTTTTGCGGGCCATTTTGCAAAAAAAGGCAGGTTATTTTTTTCCGAATCGTACTAAAATCAATTCAGCACCAGGGTAAACCACAAGTGACTCATCTACCGAATTTTGTGAAATTCGGTTCAGAAGTTTTTCAGTTATAGTGGATACAAGCTTTTGCGGGCCATTTCGCAAAAAAAGGCGGGTTCTTTTATTCCAAATCGTACCCAAAACTAATCAGCACCAGACTCGCCCACAAGTGACTTACCTACCAAATTTTGTGAAATTCGGTCGATTAGTTTTTTAGTTAGAGCGGATACAAAATCTGCACAGACAGACAGACAGACACACAGACACACACACAAACGTCACGCTAAAAATGGTTTTTTCGTATTCTAGAGGTCTCGAAGCGTGTAGATCCGTCGAAAACTCGAGTTGTGATTTTCGGCATGATTCCAATACTTTCCCTTTGCATTACCATGTATTGCAGGGAAAATAAAAATCTGATGTGGGCAGCACATGACTTTCCCTGCAGACTTATATTCACGTTCTATTTATTTAAATTAAATTTAATTCATTTTTAATTCAATTTTCGTTCTCATTTGAAAACTGGACTTATTTTCAAAAATGATGTAGGAAAAATACGAAAAACTAAAATATCTCGAGAACGGCTAGTCCTAGTGTAATGGGGTTGGTCTTATTCTTTTCTTCGCTAAAAATTACGTATTAAACAAGCATTTAATGGATATATTAGAGCATAAGTAGTTTTTTATTTTAGATTTTGGCGATTTTTGCGAGCCATTTTGCAAAAAAAGGCAGGTTATTCTTTTCTGAATCGTACCAAAATCTAATCAGCACCAGGGTGACCTATACGTGACTTATCTACCGAATTTTGTGAAATTCAGTCCATTAGTTTTTTAGCTACAGTGGATACAAGCTTTTGCAGGCCATTTCACAAAAAAGGCGGGTTCTTTTATTCCGAATCGTACCCAAAACTAATCAGCACCAGCCCCGCCCACAAGTGACTTACCTACAAAATTTTGTGAAATTCGGTCCATTAGTGTTTTAGTTAGAGTGGATAGAAAATCTGCACAGACAGACACACAGACAGACAGACACACAGACACACAGACACACAGACAGACAGACACACACACAGACGTCACGCTAAAAATGGTTTTTTCGTATTCTAGAGGTCTTGAAACGTGTAGATCCGTCGAAAACTCGAGTTGCGATTTTCACACATGATTCCAATACTTTCCCTATGCATTACCATGTATTGCAGGGAAAGTAAAAATCTGATGTGGGCAGCACATGACTTTCCCTGCAGACTTATATTAACGTTCTCTTTATTTTAACTAAATTTATTTCACTTTTAATTCAATTTTCGTTCTCATGCGGTAACCGGGCTTATTTTCATAGGTGGCGTAGGGAAAGTACGAAAAACTAAAATATCTCGAGAACGGCTAGTCCTAGTGTATGGGGTTGGTCTTATTCTTTTCGTCGTTAAAAATTACGTATTAAATCAGCATTTAATGGATATATTTGAGTATACCCAGTTCTTTAGTTTAGATTTGGACGATTTTTGCGGGCCATTTTGCAAAAAAAGGCAGGTTATATTTTTCTGAATCATACCAAAATCTAATCAGCACCAGGGTAACCTATACGTGACTTATCTACCGAATTTTGTGAAATTCGGTCTATTAGTTTTTCAGCTACAGTGGATACAAGCTTTTGCGGGCCATTTTACAAAAAAGGCAGGTTCTTTTATTCCGAATCGTACCCAAAACTAATCAGCACCAGCCCCGCCCACAAGTTACTTACCTACAAAATTTTGTGAAATTCGGTCTATTAGTTTTTTAGTTAGAGTGGATACAAAATCTGCACAAACAGACAGACACACAGACAGACAGACACACAGACACACAGACAGACAGACACACAGACACACAGACACACACACAGACGTTACGCTAAAAATGGTTTTTTCGTATTCTAGAGGTCTCGAAACGTGTAGATCCGTCGAAACCTCGAGTTGCGATTTTCGGCATGATTCCAATACTTTCCCTATACATTACCATGTATTGCAGGGAAAGTAAAAATCTGATGTGGGCAGCACATGACTTTCCCTGCAGACTTATATCCATGTTCTCTTTATTTTAATTAAATTTATTTCACTTTTAATTCAATTTTCGTTCTCATTCTGTAACCGGACTTATTTTCAAAGGTGGCGTAGAGAAAATACGAAAAACTAAAATATCTCGAGAACGGCTAGTCCTACTGTAATGGGGTTGGTCTTATTCTTTTCTTCGCTAAAAATTACGTATTAAACAAGCATTTAATGGATATATTTGAGCATACGTAGTTCTCTAATTTAGATTTGGACGATTTTTGCGGGCCATTCTGCAAAAAAGGGCAGGTTATTTTTTTCTGAATCGTACCAAAATCTAATCAGCACCAGGGTGACCTATACGTGACTCATCTACCGAATTTTGTGAAATTCGGTCCATTAGTTTTTCAGCTACAGTGGATACAAGATTTTGCGGGCCATTTCACAAAAAAAGGCGGGTTCTTTTATTCCGAATCGTACCCAAAACTTTTCAGCACCAGCCCCGCCCACAAGTGACTTACCTGCAAAATTTTGTGAAATTCGGTCCATTAGTTTTTTAGTTAGAGTGGATACAAAATCTGCACAGACAGACACACAGACACACAGACACACAGACAGACACACAGACAGACACACACACAGACGTCACGCTAAAAATGGTTTTTTCGTATTCTAGAGGTCTCGAAACGTGTAGATCCCTCGAAAACTCGAGTTGTGATTTTCGGCATGATTCCAATACTTTCCCTATACATTACCATGTATTGCAGGGAAAGTAAAAATGAATTATGGTGTAAGAAAGTCGAAACAGGCCCTACTCCAGTTTACAAATGCTGTTGTCGACTATAAAATGCATTCTGCTTCTAAAAACATTATTACACCGAATTATGAATTAAATGTCGAATTGTCGAATTTCTCTATTTTACCTTAAGCTGTAATAGCTAAGGATTAAAAATAACCGAAATATGTAGATTCCGATATCTTGCATGTTATATAAATTTCTGTACAAGCATTAAATACTTGCCAGAGATATGCGGCAATTCACTTCCGTGAATGAAACGAGGTTCTATAAGATTTTCTGATTTCACTTTTCGTCAACGCGAATCTAAACCTCAATGCTTGTTTACATTTCTTCAGCAGTCATAAGTACATAGATACGCATTATCCACAAACTTATACAGAATTGCAAAGACATCAAGTCACGGAGACTTCAAAGATTCTATTTAAATTTGCGGAGTTGGAATGTTCCAACTGTGGAAATCCGCTAAACATTATTTTTCTAATGTTTAACCATCATATACAATATAAGTATTCATGTATGATAAAAATAGGGAAACTAGCACTCTTAAAAACTTAAGTTGTATTTTTAGATTTTTAATTTGTTTAATAATGTGTGTTACTTAGCGTCTAAGATAGCTATCCTAATTAAATAATTTGATATGGGCAACACATGACTTTCAATATAGGCACACATTCATTTTCTCTTTCATTCATTCATTAAATTCAGTTTATGTTCCGGAATTAACACGAATAATTATTTGAAATTGCAATGAATATGTAGTTTTAACTCAAATTCCTCTTTCATTTGGTGAATGAACATATTTAAAACAAGAAAGATCAATCGTACATAAAGCATTGATTATGAAACATTTTCCAACTGAAATGCAATTTTATTTAAAGATCTCTAAAATGCGATACATTCAGCGGTGATATTCTTAAAATTATCACAATACTATAATAATTTATTATATTTGGAAACTTCATCGAAAACAAATGAACTTTATTCAAATAACGTCATCGAAATATAAATCGCCTGGCTATCGATATAAAATCAGTAAATATTTCATTCATAAACTTTATTCCATCCCTTTCATTCGGCTGCGATATTTGTAAAATTATCACAATACTACAATAATTTATTTTACTCAAAAATTTAAAACCATGGAAGTAAAAGTACTTTCTAACTGCATGCTTAAAACTTCATCGAAAAAGGCAATACTATAGAATCATCTGCTTCTCTATGTAAAATCAATGAATGTTTCATTCATATCAACTGTATTGCAGACTCCAGAGCTAAATAATTTTGCGTTAAAGGCAGTCGGCAATTCTTAAACAACTCATCTTACAGTTTGGTGTGTTTACATTCTTCGAACGTGAAAATTAGGCTTCGTGGGAGAAATAATAAAGGTTTGATGATCATTTAAACTTCAAAATAATGTAATTATGTTGGCACAGTATATAGATGCTCAGAAAAAAATAAAAAATTAAGCGGTTTTAGGACGGATGTAACACTAAATATAAATTAAAAAGAACTTTAAAAATCACGATTTTGACACAAGATGGATGCCATATTTTATTTTGAGGTGGGTCACGTAATCTCTTTATATAATATGGGTGCAATTGTTATTTTCATTTTCATTTTAACAACTACCGAACATATTTTGCAGAATTTTTCTTTATTTTTAGGGATAATTTGAATATTTCCTAAAATTTTCCAAGCAATTTGTAAATTTTAAATTCACTTAAAAATGTTTGAAGAATTAGGTCCCATAGGGTTCAATATATCCCTTTTTTTCAACCCCGGGTTCAATCCAAAACTATTCGGGTGATATTATTCATTTACAGTCCTATATGTCTCACAGATCGTCTCAACAACTTACTAAAATTTCATTTTGATAAAGTCATTTTTACGTCAGTTATCGTCTGAACGGACAGACAGACAGGCAGAATAAACAAAGTCATAAACCCTTTCTACTGTGTAGTAAAGTGTTAAAAACGACTTTTGCAAAAATGCAAAGATTGAAATGACTCGAAAATGGTTAATCCCAGATAAATAAGGTTAGTCTTATTCCTTTAATTATTAAAATTATGTAATCAACAACAGGGCTATCTGCAAGTGACTTATTCACCAAATTTTATGAAACTTGGTCAGTTAGTTTTCAATTAGAGCGGATACATACATTGCAATTGCGAACACAGACACACAAATAAATACACACACAGACGTAAGCAAAAAAGTAGTTTTCTCGGGTTCTAGAATTCTCGAAACGTGCATATTTGTTGAAAATTCGAGTTGCGATTTTCAACCCGATTCTAATACTTTGCCAATACATTACCATGTATTGTGAGGAACGTAAAATAGGCTCCGTTACGTTCTGACCCATAGAAACACTATAAATATGTAAAGTTTTAGGTGGATCAAAGCCATATTGACGTGCTCACTTTATGTAGACCTTTCAGTGCAGTAAATCATTCAATTGTTCAGAAATTCTAATCATGTATTTTGCTGTACATCCACATTACTCATACCAAATTTTGTCTCATTTGGATAATTCTTTCTTGGTGCGTCGATTTTTTTGTCTTAGAGTGTTTAATATAGAGATTTCATTATGCTATATAATTTAATTAATGATATAGTTAATAACCATTATTTTTACTATATATTATTATAGATACATTTATATGGTTGGTAAATGGTATTTTGGGTGATGAGAGGATTTGCACCTTTTCCTAGTACAACAGTTTAAGTTGACCAAAATCCGTATTAGTATCACCGTTGATGGTCAACTTATACAATTTTCAGTGTATATTCATCCATATCTGAAATAAATATTTTGATATACATTTACAAAATATTTTTTTTACATAACCAATATACTACCTAATGATTTTCTTTGATTCCAAGAGCACGCTTTCCAATTTCTATCAGCCGCGTCAGCGTGAACGGTAAAAGTAGAAGTTTCTTGGAATGTAAAAGAGAAAGTTTCTTCGGATACAATTCAAAAATTGTCTTTCTATTCCCCATGAGCAGCATCAACATAGAAAGAACGTACTTACGTTTAACGCCCAGAATCGATCACTACGTGATTCTGAATGTGTCCGATTATATTTACTAAATCTTTATTAACTATTACTAGAAGTACGATATGAAGATTATTTCATATCATCTCTAAATATAAATTATTAAATAGTTTTACTCAATATAAAGAATAAAATGTACACGTGCACTGACTTCTGTCGCGATTAATATAATTTGTTGAATGAGCACTCGTACCAAAAAATGGTGAAAGATTTATTTATTTAACTTTCTTAAATAAACTTTCTTTATTACAGTCATGGGGGTAAAAGTAAGGAATTAAAAATTCATATTAAGAAAACGCCAATATTGTTTGAGACAATAATTCAGGTGACGCTGACATAAGTAGTTCTTCATTATATGCATTTCTATGGCAAAAAGCCTAAAACATTTATTTTAACTGCGCATATTGAAAAATAAATTATTAGCACAATACGAAGTAGAACTGAAACAATAAAAAATTGTCCAACGTTTTCAAAAATATTTTACCTTTCAATTTGTTTTATCTCCATATATTCTGTACTCTATCCTACAACTATGAAAAAATACCGGTAAATTATACTCATAATTAGGGAACCCTTAATTTAAAAATAATCAAAAATACGTATATTAAATACTACACCTTTTTATTATGTCAACTAACAATAGCTTCACCTTTACTAACACTAGCGTCACCTAGATGAAATTTTTAAAGCATTATGGCATTTTCAAGCATTTCATCCAAAGGAGTTTTATCTCCTTCTTTCTGAATGTATGGTTATAGTTATCATTGCGTATACACTACGATGTTTTCTTACAATTACTCTCCACATTTGTCTTTACCGTGAGAGTCAACTTACCTAATCTGGAAAGTACACTCATGTCCAAAAATTAAGCATAATTCGTAAAATGCGAAAATTTCGAAGTTAATATGGATACAGTGGTTCACAATCAGTTGTGGAGAATCGTGGGACGAAGGTAAATCATTGTGAATATACAAAACAGTTCAGTCGACGTCGATATGCGCAAAGCACCGGCGCCCGTCGGAACGAGTATAAAACGGCCTAGAGGGGCATGGCCACTTGAGACAGAATTTCGCAATTGCTGTGGTACGTACCGTTGTTAATATTAAAAAAAGACGAAAGATGTCACAAAAATGCCAACTGAAAATTTTTTTGAAGGGACGAATTATGGAAATGCTGGAATCTGGTCAATCAAAAAACGGAGCGTCTCGGATTCTGAATGTGCCTCAGCGTATGATCTCCAGACTGTGGCATAGGTTCCAAACTAATGGAGATCTTACCCAACGAACAGCACCAGGTTCGTCAGGGGTAAAAACCTCTCGACAAGACCGATATTTGGCGATAACTGCGCGACGTCAGATGAACAGTTATACCAGACAACTGGGTTCAGCCCTGACATCCGCCACAGGTGTCACTGTTTCGAGATAAACTGTTTACAGGAGACTCAGACACGTTGGTCTCTATGCCAGACGACCAGCAGTTTGCATCGCCCTGACGTCTGCACAGAAACGCGCGTTTACAGGGGAGTTTGTAAAATTGGTAGTGAAGTGGACAACAGTGGGGCAATGTCATATTCAGTGACGAGTTCAGATTTAGTCTGCAAACCGATTCATTCTCGTCTTACCATGGTCTGGAGAAAACGTGGAACGCGTTTTCACCCGGGAAACAATACGGAAAGATATCGTTTTCCGCTTGGAGCAGTCATGGTCTGAGCAGGCATCATAATGGACGGTCTCCACATCTTTGATATGGAGTCGGTTACCGGTCAGAGATACAGAGATGAAGTCCTTGAGCCTATCGTTCGATTGTTTCGAAGTGCTGTTGATCCTGATTTCATATTCATGGATCATTAAACGCCTCTTGACAGTGCGACATTAATCGACGACTTCTTTCAAACTGAAGATATCCAGCACATGCAGTGGAATGTCAACACTCCTGATCCGAATCCAATAGGTGGGATATGCTCGGGAGACATCTTGCAGTCCTTCGCTACCCACCAAGCTGCGTTCCGGGATTGAAAACTACTCTCCCTGAAGCTCGGAACTCTTTGAGCACACCACTCCTCCAACCTCATCGAAAGTATGCGAAAACTCTGTGCAATATTCATAGCTACCCGAGGTTCCCACACGCCGTATAAAACTGCAGCATCACATTGTTTTAATCATTCTGTTTCGCTGAGGTTGATACTCGTACTGTGACCCTTTTTCTAACACTTTTCTTTGGATAATAAAAATCGTTATTATCTTTGTTTTGCATTGTTTTCTTCTTCTATAACCCTATTACACTCGCATACTGTGTTTTCTTTCATTTCGATGTAGATTTCCTGAAATTTTCACATAAACAGCAACTGTGCTCAACTTTTGGACATGAATGTACATTACTGGGCTTTGACTAAAATATATAACTTGTAAGGTATAATATTTATTTAGACACATTTCAAAGCTTATAACATACATTTAGAAATAATAATTTAAACAAAAAAACTCATCTAATCTTTTATGAGAGAGACTTAGGAAGAGATGTGGAACCAAGCAATGTTTACCAAAATATCAAAAAAATCTAAGCTCGACCCAGTTGTTACAATATAGGGCTGGTAAGTACCTTGTGTACATTTTAACTGCACTAAAAATCATTGACTTTGACTTGGGACATTTGGCACTAGGGAGCGAATTTGTTCGAATTCTCATGATCTAGAGTTGATTCACACAAGCACTACTTTTAGGTTTTCACCATTGAAACATTTTGCGTTTCGTCATATTGAACATCATGTCTTTTTCTGATTTTCGTCCTCATATCTTGACGGTCTCTTCCAATCTGCATGTCCCCTCTTTCGTTAAGTGATCTTGATTTATTTTACCATGCTTCGGGGAAACACGGCTTTATTCTGGCTCTTCTATCTTGATTAGTGTTGCATTGCATGATGGCTTAGAACCGGTTCGGTTTGAATTTTCCCTTTTTACGCCATCTCTTTTACGCGATTTTTTGCGCGATCTCTTTGGCGTAGCTTCTCCTGATCGGGTCCAGATGTGTAGGTTATGCCCATATAGATATTGTGATTCTCCAAATTGTTGACGTTATTGCAAATTGGTGAAATTATAGGTCGTAAACATCATTTAAGTGGAATGTCAAACCTGATGCCTATTTGTCTGAATCATTTGTCTAGCTTGTTTCACAGCATAGCGTATTACTTTAAACATATATTACTTTATTTGGTTTCACAACACTTCTACAAAACATCTCACTTCGTCTATGGATATCAAAGAACGACGAACTGTTTGTTCTCCATGAACTCAACAGCCCAGTTTTTAGTGAGAAAGGATTTCACTCGGACGATCCGAGTTCGATTCTCGCCTCTGCCCAAACTATCGGCATGTTCACGCTGAATAGGATCACGTTACACATGTGGGTCTATAAGTCCTTCAGAGAGTTTGGTGGTAGGGAAAGAAGGGTATAGTTCCTGTGGATGGGTTCCGGTCTAAATTGGGTTTCACTTCCAGGTCGTCCAAACAGATATTTTACACTTTCGGGTAAGTCGAACGGTTCGGGTCGAAGAATAAAGAACTATTCTCTGGATACCAAATTAACATGAAAATGCGAACATCAAATAATTTTAAGAAACTATATTCCATAGAATTGTCAAAATATGTTTAAGTTATGCAATTTAAAATATGAACTAAAACCATAATAGAGATAAATAAACTGCAACAATATAAAAGAAACTGAGGACCTGATTAAGGAAACTGATTAAGGAACCTTTGAATGGTGATAACTGGTGTGTGCACTTCATTATTTACGCAACTCTTAAGCAGTTTTAATCTGTTTTGCGTACTTATCTCATAGTCATACAGATTTTCGGTAAAACCAGAAATATCATCTCCAGAACCGGGAATGGAAATTTTTAGCGAACCCTTATGCATCTAAATTCGATGCTAAACCCATATCAGTCATCATATAAGCTCTATCTGCAGCCAATCCAGAGAAATGGATGTTTTAACGAAACTTTACAATCTGGAGGGTAAAAATACGGAACAGGTAATATTTAGTGACACCCCCTCCCCGACCTTCTTCAAAATGTAATGCTGAATTCAAACAGGTCATGATATATATATATATATATATATATCATCTCTCTCTCTCTCTCTGTATATATATATATATATATATATATATATATATATATATATATATATATATATATATATATATATATATATATATATATAATACATATATATATATATATATATATATATATATATATATATATATATATATATATATATATATATATATAATATATATATATATATAAATATATATATATATATATATATATATATATATATATATATATATATATATATATATATATATATATATATATATATATATATATATTATATATATATATATATTTATATATATATATATATGTATTATATATATATATTATATATATATTATATATTATATATATATATATATATATATATATATATATATATATATATATATTATATATATATATATATATATATATATATATATATATTATATATATATATATATTTATATATATATATATATGTATTATATATATATATTATATATATATTATATATTATATATATATATATATATATATATATATATATATATATATATATATATATATATATATATATATATATATATATATATATATATATATAGTTAATCTTACAAATTAGACGTTTCAAGAAAATTTTCGACCTCTAGTGGAAAATCGAAATAAAAATGTTTTGTAACATCCCCCATCTGAATCTACTATATCAGTAATTAAATAAGCTCAATGCAGATTCCAAAAAATATACGTTTAAGAAAAAATAAATCTTTGAATCGAAAGTGGTAATACTAGAGAGTCCCTTTACGCCCATTGGAATTTAATGTTGATTCCATATCAGTCATTCTCTTAGCTCTATCTATTATAACCAGTCTTGAAAAGTAGATGTTTCAAAATATTTTTTAAACTCGAAGTATGAAAGAAACCTGAAGTAATTCTTAGTGAACCATCTTACCTCCACTAAAAATTGAAGCTTAATCTATATATCAGGTGCCATCTAAGCTGTAACTATGCCAATTTTGAGAATATAGATATTTTAGATAAATGAAAATTTTCGAACCAGAAGTGACATATGAACTGGAAGTGGTTTTTCTATGGATAAATCATGAGAAATAAATGTTTCAATGGGAAATTTCTCTAAAAAACATCTATGGCAGAAGAAATTTCTACCAATAAAAAAGGATTATTTACTTACAGTTTTCTCTTTCCTACAGACAAATATTTTGCATGATAATGGTGAAAAATATCCTTTATATGAATATAAATCTCTATGCAATTTACTCATTTTTCTTGTATATAGCTGAAATGAACGTGCTTCGGTTTACTGCATATTAATTGGCAAAATATAAATATATGACAGACCAATTACGCCTAGCAGATAGAAACCAATAAAATACTTATTCTGTCGTAATACACGGAACACATATCGAGTCAGAATAAAATACAATAGAACATTATTTTCCAAATTCTCGAAACGCAATCAGTAATTACACCAAGCCTCTTTATTAAAGAGAAAACAAAGCACAATTTTGATAATCTAGGAATATTTTTGGATAATCAACGCATATATTTGAATAAAAAAGTATCATACTAATGTAAATTCCTATAAAGTTACGAATAGTCCCTATGCAATACTAAGTAAAACTGAAAAATGTGAGGATTTTATTATATATTATTATTTTATTTTAATTCTAATTTTTCCTGATATTAATTTATGCCTTAAACTTCTCAACTTGCATTCTAGAATTACAGCACCTACCATTTTGTCGATTTTGGTAGTGTGTGTCTTATAGTTCGTAGAAGCATCGTAAGTTAACATTTCGTGTTCTTCATCTTTGGTGCCGGTTGACATTTAGTTTAGTAATGATTCAGATTCACATTACATGTGTAGATTAGTATATCCCGGGTAAATCTTGTGTTGCTAGCATTGTTAAATAGATTATATATAATAAAATTTTGAGTAAGGTATAAAAGTACAAATAATACAATAGGGCTTCATACAGCTGCTCCGTTCTATTCCTTTGGAGATCTTTGTCATTTTAACCCTTTCTTTCTCATTTATTCTTGTTATGACTTTGCTCGACTTGAGTGGATACTCCTGTTGTGTTTTGGCGCACACCAGTCTTGTGAGTTACTTGTCATTTCGGATTGGCTGGAGTGCTTTCTGATTGTCTCTTTCTTCCAAGTCTGGGGTATATATTCCCCCCTGCTGTTTACTTTTGCTCCCTTTCCTTTTCTGGACTTCGGGTAAGTTGATTCTCTTGCACTGACGAAGGGGATTCAGCATATCATCGCAACAGCTGTATGCTGCATCATTTTATTATTAATGCTTTTATACGTTGCTCACGTTTTTCTTATCTTTCGCACAAATAGTATTTTATTTATAGATTGTATATTGATTTATATGTTGTGTTATTAGCTATGAATACGCGTGCTCAAGTGCTAAAGTGTCGTGATTCTTTCGTAGAATTCTAGTCGTTAGGAAATTTCAAGTTTAATTTAGATTTACGTCAATATAGAAGTTCAGCACAGAAGTCACAATCTTTTGTAGAAAATATAAAAAGTCAGAACAGAAGTATATTAGTATTTTACAAAAGGTTTTGATATTTTGATATGATGATTTTGAAGTGATTTTTGATATTCAGAAAAGTTATCAATAATTTTTATTTAGTGTATACGTGTTACTTTTAGCAAGCATGGGACAAATGCAAAACGCGAAGAGCGAGTAGATATGGCTAGTTAGTTATAATTCCACATAACATAGCTATGTAATATTGTAATAAGCTTGAAATCAATCCGTTTACTCTTCATAATTACATTTTACCTCACAACTGATTATAATAAACCAATTTTAATTATCGCACAGTAACTCAGAAAGCAATTATTCTTTACAAATACACCGACACTACATTGATCACGAATGGCATGCGCCTAAATATTACTTTCCAACTGCTCGAAATGTAATCAGCAATGACTCCAAATCTCGATAAGCATTGTCATGTTAAGAGAAAATCAATGCCTGTTTTCGAACAAGTAATTAGAGTCACTTCGAATTGCCTTTAGTTGTTACCTTAATTTCGAAAACCTTCGTCGAAGATCTTTCTCTGGTGGGATCAATATAATCAATTCATGGTTATGCGTTATACAAGGGTTCCCAAACTTTTATTATCGTAACAATTTGAATCATCGATCTTATACGTTAACATTATTTGTGTACATCCATTTAATGAATATTCTCTAAATGATGGTTTTAAAGAATGAATTGTATCTATAAAATTTCTAATGTATTGAATTACCTTGCGGCTTATATAGTAAATTTAGCATGCATGTTTTAAAAAAATTGATGTAGACAGCACATGATATTCTCTACAGATTCAAATTAAATTTCTTTTTATATCTTTCTTTCTTTCAAAATGCATTCATTAGAGTTTAATTGCACAAAACAACATAAATACTTTTTTTTAATTACAGCGAAATTACAGATTAAATTAATTTTTTTCATTTAGTGATATTTTAAAAACTGAAATGGTTTTTGATATTCAGACAAGTTATCAACAATTTTTATTTAGTGTGTACGTGTTACTTTTAACAACCGCGAGCCATACGTAAAACGCGAACCCCAGGTGGGTATCGCTAGTTAGTTATAATTACACGTAACATAGCTGTGGAATGTATTGTACTTACGGCAATAATCTTGAAATCAATCCATTTACTCTTAATTACATTTTACCTCGCAACTGATTATAATAAACCAATTTCACTTATCACAAAGTAACTCGGAAAGCAATTATTCTTTCCAAATACACCGACACTGCATTGATCATGAATGGCATGCGCCCAAATATTATTTTCCAACTGCTCGAAATGTAATCACTAATGACTCCGAATCTCGATAAGCATTGTCATATTAAGAGGAAAATCAATGTCTGTTTTCGAACAAGTAATTAGAGTCACTTCGAATTGCCTTTAGTTGTTACCTAAATTTCGAAAACCTTGGTCGAAGACGTTTTCTCTGGTGGGATCAATATAATCAATTCATAGTTATGCGTTAAACAAGGGTTCCCAAACTTTTATTATTATCGTAGCACTTTAAATCATTGATCTCGCACGTTAACTTTATTGGTGTACATCCATTTAAAGATTACTCACTAAATGGTGGTTTTAAAGAATGAATTGTGTCTAACAAAATTTTAATATGTTAAATTGTCTTACCATTTGTGTAAAGTACATTTAGCACGCATGTAATAAAAAAAATTGATGTAGACAGCACATGATTTTCTCTGCAAATTCAAATTCATTTTCTCTTTGCTTCTTTCAGAATGCATTCAATTGAGTTTAATTGCACAAATAACATAAGCATTTTATTTTAAATTACACCAAATTTACAGTTTAAAATAAATTTTTGTTTTTACTTGGTAACCATGCGTATTATAAAATGGCGGATTTATATAAGTGTTAAAAAAAACTAGAATATCTCAAGGACTGTTCATCCAAGAATAATTGAGTTGATTTTATTATTTCTATCATTAATCATTACGCATATAATTAGCATCAAATCAATACATTTAAGCTCACCTGGTTTTAGATTTTTATTTCAAATTTGGGCGAATTTCTCAGGTCATTTCGCAAAACATAGCAGGTTCTATATTTCTGGTTCATACCAAAATTACATCAGGCCCAGACTGATCCATAAGTGACTTATTTATCCAATGCTGTAAAATTTTAACAAGCAACTTTTAAGTTGGATTTTATTTCCTTTATTATAACATTGTATTCTTTTAAAGCAGTCTTACAAAATCTCGACTGTAGCACCTATTTTCAATACATTAGTGGAAGTTATTACTTTTAATGATATTAATACACTTTATTAATAGTGTATATTAGTAAAACATTATTAGAAACACCTGAAATGTTTTTACTGCATTAAGTGTAACCTTGCCGTAAAATAACTTTTACAGGCAACTATTATTAATTGTAGAACCCAATTGCTATACATTGACAAGAAATTTGGAAAAATGTCGCAAACTTGATTACTTTTGGCGAATTTCGGAATCTTTGCAAACTGATTTTATTAGCCTATAATTTACCAAGTTTCGTCAATTTTTCCGATTTTTTAAATGTTGCAAAATTGACAAAATGTCTCTAAATCAATAAAAATGATGAGTAATTGACGAAAATTCTGTATCTTGAAAAGAATATAAGAATTTACTATAAGAATAACCTATTTCTGCTTTTGCCCTTCTTGGCAAATTCTGTCGACGAATTTTGGCGGCATATCTCCAACTTGGCGAGTCTTTTTGAATGCTACAAAATTAAAGAAAATGCCGCCAATTTGATAAAATTGATAAAATGATAAAATTGAAAAAATCAATAAAAAATCAATTGGTGAAAATTCATTATCTTAGAAAGAACATAACAAAACACTATACGGATAACCCATTTCTCCTCCCGACCGTAATGCTTGAAATAAACTTGGCCACTTTTTAAAATATCCCCAGATTGGAGAAAATGTCGCCAAATAGATAAAAATGTCACCAAATTGAGAAGAATGAAGCTAAATAGGCGACAGTGCTTTGAAAATTTTTAATTCCGACATATGACGAGCATACCTTCTAGTATTAAAAAAATGCGCTATTCTACGTTTGTTTGTAACACTTAACGATACATATGGGAGCTTGGCGAGTAATCTAGCGAAATATCGCATTGGCGATATTTAGCCCCAGATTGACCAAAATATCGGAAAATGCAAAAATTACGCCAAGTTGATAAAAATGACGCCTAATCGATGAATTTAATATTAAAATATTTTAATAAATGCACTATATTGCTTATTGAGGATGCTATCAATATTGATAATTGTTAATTTGGAGTTGAGTAAAATATAAGTTAATTGAGTACGAAATAGCTTTCCATGTTGTCATCCAGAAAAGCGCCAAATGTACAATTCAAAGTCACACACACTGTGCACTGAATCTTTCATCATTTTTTAACTGTGATAGAAGTAAATTCATTCCATTCTATAAGAAAAGTCATGGGCTGTCCACATCAGATTTTTGCAAATGTGCTCACATAAAGTCATCCAACATGCTTTTACAGATACAGGATGTCCCAAAAATCACCAACCTATTTGAAATATAAATACAAACTTAAACGGGCAGCAATAGAAATGCACCGTTTGCTACAATGCGATTGGGACAACAGTACATTTTCAGTCAGAGAGACTTTCGAAATTAGTTACAAAGTTTGGCAACAGATGGCGCTGCAGGCGATCTGCTAAAGATATGGAGAAACGGAGTCCATGAGATCGCCATTCTGTAAGTCGTATTTCTGCTGTTAGCGTGTGCTGTCCACAGATTGCAAGTTTGCTGTGAAAAAAATGGTTTATTACTAGGAAAAGCGAATATTTCTTGTGTTGAAATTTCACCGCCTGAATCACAGTATTGTTGAAACAAGACGAAGTTTTCGGAGGAAGTTCAATGTCCCTAAAGAACCGAAAAAGGGTACAATGAAGTCTCTATTTGAAAATTTCAACAGCCTGGGAACGTGAAGGATGATCGTGCTGGAAAGGTACAGTCGACAGTCACAGAGGCGAATGCTCAGCTTGTCCAACAGCGGCCCCGGGTTTCCGTTTGCCATGTTGCAGCTCAGGCAGGAATGTGACGAATGTCCACTCATCGTGTCATGCAGCACAGCTTACACCTGTTTCTATACAAGACTCAGACTCGGCAACCCCTCAGTGATGCTGCCATGAGTTCACGAGAGACGTTCGCGAACGACATGCTGCAAAAGCTTGATGCCGGCGATATCCATGTGGGGAGCATTTGTTTTACCGACGAAACTTATTTTTACTTCTACGGTTTCGTCAATAAACACAACTGGCGCATATGGAATAATATAAAATCCCTATGTTGCCGTCCTATCTTCCCTGCATCCAGCAAAAGTAATGGTTTGGGCCGCCATTTCCTTCATAAGACTCATTGGCCCATTGCTCCGATTTCAAACGATTACTGCAGCACGCTATCTGGACATTTTGCGTGAATTTGTGGCTGTACACAATGCCTTGGAGGGCTCTAAGAATAGCTGGTGGTTCATGCAAGATGGTGCCCGGTCACATCGAACTGCCGAAGTGTTTAATTTTCGCAACGAACATTGCGATGATCGTTCGATTGCTTTCGACTATTGCATGTATACGGGAAACGGCATTAGCTCACAATTTGCCAGATATGACCCCCTATAACTTCTTTCTGTGGGGACACTCGAAAGACTAGGTGTACCGCCATAATCCACAAACGACGGCAGAACTGAAACAGTACATCTCTGCTACATGTGAAGCCATTCAGGCTGAGACGTTTGAACGGGTGTCTGATAATTTTGCTATGAGACTAAGTCATGTTATTGTTGCGCATGGTGGATATGTGGAAAATTATGTATTTTAATTTTTTCCAGACTGCAGCACCATCTATTGCTGAACTTTGTAACTAATTTCGAAAGTCTGTCAACTGAAAATGTACTGTTGTTCCAAGCACATTGCAGCAAACTGTGCATTTCTATCGCTGCCCGTTTAATTTTTATTTATTTTTCAAATAGGCTGGTCATTTTTGGGACACCCTGTAGTACCCATATTTAAATAGTACATATATTTACCAAAGTCGCAAAACAACCGTTTGATCAATAAAGCCGCAAAATATACTCAACAAATTCTCAAAGAAAAAGAACGCCTTTTTGAAACAACGACTTGTTAAAAATTTATTGTTGCTTGAATCGAGTAAACAGTGACCGTTCTTATATTATAGCTTCTGTAGAAAGACAAAGAAAAACTTTAGAAAACCTAGATTGACCAAAGCTTAGATTTTTTAACTTTCCCGAACTCGACAAGTTGGTAATATTTCATTAACTTTGTCGCCAAGCTTACATGATCCGAATTTCATCTTAATGACAACTAATCACTGTACACTTTCCTTTTCAGCAGAATACCAGGACGATATATATGTCCATATATATTGTTGTAACAATGCATATCTACTTTTGAAACTATTCATCTCTATGATTACAACCTCGTTCCAAGAAACAATTCAGTTCACAGTTACCTATATTTAGTATTTAAAGAAAAAATGTAACAATTTTAATAAGGCATAACTCCTATTTCCGATAAATTCGACTTTCTTTAATACATTTTTTCATTCGCTCACATTTTTATCTAAAATTGAAAACTTGAAATGATTTAGGAAACTTCAATATCATTTAAATATATATTAAACATTAACGAGATTTTTTACAGATAAACTCCAACACATTGTCCGATAAGATAAACTAATTTAGTTCACGCATAAATAATTTATTCGTCCAAAGTTTTTTCAAACACCTAAGCAGAATTAAAGGAGCTTCTGACGGAACTATTGATATATCAAACGGTGAGAATAAAAAGTTTGAACTTTTAATTAAAAGTTAATTTTCGTTATTCACTAAGTTGGTAGTTTGTCTATTTTTGAGAAATCACTTCTAGATATTAAACGAGGCAAATAGTCAATATCTGTTAAAATATTAACGATTTTGTATGCAACTAAAAAGTCGACTTTTGAGTAAATTAATATTTTCTTAAATCCAATGTTTAGTTGATTTCTAAAACTTTTTGAAATTTGCGCCAGCAATTTCTCTGAATGGCAAATTTCTTAACTATATTACAACAATTGTAATATACCATTTGTAACCAGAAAACTACTAGATGCTTCTGTACAGAACTATTATTTTTGATAACATATATGATTGGAATATCTGTGGCTGAAATCGGCGCATTACGAAAAATGTAAACTTTTTTTCGCTTATATCCACAAACCCAATAGATACACATGTAAACAATTTTGCTTGTTTTATCGGAGAAATATGGTAGCATTTATAAATATAAAAAAATATGTTCAATATTTATATATTTTGGACTTTGTGTTTCGAGAAAACAAAAAAGTTTTTTTTTCAGTCGAGTTTTTGCTTCAATTTGCTGAGTTTCATTTTCTTAGATTTTGATTAGTTTCATGTATCTTTAAATTGTAAAAGATAAATTAAAATAGTAAGGCACAAAAATGTTCAGTAGAAAGTCCAATTTTAACTGTATTACACAAAAAGTAAACATCGGAGTTTTCTCCTTTATACATAATAATTAGTGATTGTAACGAACTCGGCTCTCAGTTCCAATTGCTGATCGCCTCGAGCCAGTTCGGTGGTTCGTTTCTATACTAAGCAAAACACTTCCATAATCACACGACACATTTATTACATCTAAATATTTACACATATCTACACATATTCGCAAATTATTCGAATCATCACAATACTCGGGACTCCGCGAGTCCGATCGTCCGTTCAGTTCAGCATCTCCGAAGCAAGTCCTCTCTTCTTCAAAACGCCATCGCCCTCCCCTCCAATATCTGGCCCTTGACCCCCCGCAGTCCGCAGTATCAAATTGCGTGGCCAGCTGCAAAACTCTGGAAGACATAAGATGGCGGGCCGAGAAAAACCTTTCCCAGTCTTCTTGGCACGGACAGAGAGGGGTTCGTAACACCTTCCCCCCACTTTTCAGTCCATCCGTTGACCAACGATGACTGGAAAGTCCAAATCCTGCACCCCCTTCCCATAGTGGAAATTCCCACACACAGGCTATGCTCTCTGCAACCCGGAATTCCTCTATGAGCCAGTGACAGGATCGAACCATTACATAATAATCATCAAAATTTAAATTTCATACACAAAAGTATAATTCCATAAACACTAAATTATTCTTGAAACACCCATTATCAATTTCCGATTCAAATGTTTACATTTAAAACAAAACCATGCATTATCCAAAATTATTCTTAAACACTAAATTATCAATTTCCACTTGCACTGTTTAACACTTAAAGCAAAACATACTACAAACCAAAATTACACTTAAAGCACTAGATTTATCAATTTTCACTTCTGAACACCTTACAATACGACTAACATATAGAAATACCTTAATAATATTAAACACACTACAATTCAAATACATTTTTCCGTAATTTCACAATTTTTAGATTACAGGCTCAAAACTTTATTCAAAGAACACACAATATATCATTATAGAGCCAGTAACCCCCTTCGTCATTTCACCTGCCCGGGAGTCCATTCTAGTAACCCCCACAGATTTAAACTCAACTTCTTTTCATCATCCAATATCCACTTTCTGATCCCACAAATCGAGACCCACTCTTCCATTCTTTCCACTGACCATGTAATTTCTCTCTCATATTTCATTTTCATCTTCGGTTTCCTTCCAAATCTCCCAAATTCCTCCAGTAATAACTTCATTTCCACTCGCGAATAATTACACATTTTATCTCTTGACCAATTTCCTTCATAACATTGGTCTCGCAGGGAAGCAATCTTGCTTCTAACCCCAGCATATTTCATCTTCGGTTTCCTTCCCAATCTCCTAAATTTTCCCACTAATAATTTCATTTTCACTCGTGAATACCTGCACCTTTTCTCTCTTGATCCATTCCCTCCATAACATTGGTCTCGCAGGGAAGCCAACTTGCTTCTACCCCCACTAATCCTTTGCTTCTTCTCACTGACCGAACCCATAACTACCTCCATAATTCCTGTTCCTTCACATTTCCCTTCCAACCTTGTTCCCACTTTAACTAACATGGCTTCCTCATGACTTCCAACTGAGCACACTTCATTCCCTTCCGTTCCTATTGTCTCACGTTGGGCTATAACTGACTCTCCAGTTCCCCATCTTTCGTTCATTGTCTCCGTCTCCTTTCTCTCACACTCCGTAATTCGACTCTTATCCATTCCTTTCGAATTCTTCAAGACCCCCAATGTCTCTAAACTACTCGTAACATTTTCCTTTTCGGTGATAATTGGACTCACAGATATTGGAACCACAGGATAGCCTTTCTCAGCCCCTTTCCTTTCCTTACAGTCCCTAATATATTGCGCACTATCGGACTCGGAACTTGAGGTCGCCTGCTCGAGCGTCCCCTTTTCCTTCAAGGACAACTGTGATCTAGACATATCTATGATCAGGAAACTCTCAACTCCCCCCGACTTTTCTTTCTTCAGCGCAGGATCCACTCGCGAAATTGTATTACTCCTCCCCCTCAACATCTTTTCTTTTTCTCTCCGAAACTTGTTCACGGAAACCCCTCTCTCTGAGACTTTCCAACCCCATTTTCCATACCGGAATTCTCGCTTTCCATTCTGAGACTCGGAAGATCGGATACCCGAAAAGGCCGCTTAATTTTTTCAACGCTTTTCGCCCCTGTCTGAATATCTAGGCTTGGCAATTCTGGTTTTTCCCAAGTCTCCTCAAATATTTCAAATTGAGCTTTTCGCGACTTTTCCGAATTAAGCTTTGTACTTTTTCGCGACTTTTCCGAATTAAGCCATTTACTGTTAAGCGCACTACATATTTCTGGGCATTCATACCTATAGTGTCCTAACTTTTTACATGCGAAGCACAACACTGTGCTCTTATGCACATTTTTCACTGTTCTGCCAATTTGGCCGCTAAAGTTCTGGGTAGTGGTATTTTGTCCAATTTGGGTTTCACTATTATCCTGGTTCATTCCCAGTTCCCACATTAACCATTTGATCTCGCTTTCCCTCTTTTGCTGCTCTTTTCTCTCCAACTCTCTCAACTTTCTATCGCACTCTAATTTTCTTTTCTCCCACTCTTTATTCTCTCTATCCCGTTCTTCATTCTCTTCTCTCTCGTCCCTAATAGAATACAATATATTCCTTATCGCTTCTTCCTCATACTCCTTGCTCCCACAAATTATATTTTTTAATTCCACCACTTCACACTCAGAATTCGCCGTCTCGCCTATTTCATAACAGAGCCTCACAAGATCAATTTTCTTTTCTTCCAATAAATATGCCATCCTAAACCACTGCGTGAGAACCAAAGATTACCTACACAATAATAGCTCACCCTAATTTACACCATACCACCCTCTTAATACACAATATTGCCTTTTCCCCTTCATCCCAAAATACATAATATATGCACATGTCAAATCACTTTTATCAATCACATATATCATTTTTTCCTTTACAGTGAAATAGTTTCTCTTTAATATAAAACCAAATACCCGAGAAGTAATATAACTTAAATTTCTCTTAATAGTAAAATACCCTATGCATAATATTAATTATATTTCCACATACAAATATCTCATTAATATTAAATGTAACACAATTTCATTCAAAAATTTATCATAATTTCTTATCAAAACAACATTTAAACACATTTGTATATTAAAGCAAAATCTTTATCCATATATTACTTATGTCACTGCTCATTTAGGAATTTCCGTTATTTATTAACAAAACATTAAAAGTCATAATTTACTCCCATCAATAATTTACTCCCCACAAACCAAATGACCCCCTTTAAACTCATTACTAATTTTACAATTTAATTTAAAATCCGCTCTAGCCCAGAGAGCATCACCCATGAATTATGAAAATTTCCACTTACCTCTTCTTCTGTACCAGATGTCATCATACTTTCTAATGGGTTGGGGTCTTTGTCACAGACTATACCGATAGTCCATTATGTACATTAACACACACACACCACTGAATCCATATGATTCCCGCCGATAAATCATCCAATTTATTTTAATCACTACTCAGGAATTTAAACGCATTCCTGCCGTTTTCCTTTGTTTAGAGTTTTGCACGTTTCATTTGCTTAGCATTTATCCTTGCCGGCTGCGCCAGTGTAACGAACTCGGCTCTCAGTTCCAATTGCTGATCGCCTTGAGCCCGTTCGGTGGTTCGTTTCTATACTAAGCAAAACACTTCCATAATCACACGACACATTTATTACATCTAAATATTTACACATATCTACACATATTCGCAAATTATTCGAATCATCACAATACTCGGGACTCCGCGAGTCCGATCGTCCGTTCAGTTCAGCATCTCCGAAGCAAGTCCTCTCTTCTTCAAAACGCCATCGCCCTCCCCTCCAATATCTGGCCCTTGACCCCCCGCAGTCCGCAGTATCAAATTGCGTGGCCAGCTGCAAAACTCTGGAAGACATAAGATGGCGGGCCGAGAAAAACCTTTCCCAGTCTTCTTGGCATGGACAGAGAGGGGTTCGTAACAGTGATAATTAAATCTTTGGGTTAAATTAAATTATCATTATTAAATTGTTCTTAAATCGTATAGCCTTACATTGCATCGTTGCCGCATTATAACCCATCATTATTTCCTTGTGCGAGTTCCTAAAATATAAATTATTAATTAACATACTACACAATTAACTTCCGCCACTTTAAACTTTAAAAAAAAACATTATTTATTAAACATGTTATAATTATGATTAAATTACAATAATTAGACTTACATATTTGAGGAGACTGTGTGTGTGAGACCAGGCATATTATTTGTTTAACATTATCTATTCGGCCTTTCATAACAGCAGTTTGGTGCATACCTCTGTTGTCTTTAAACTTTTAACCGAATGTGAGTCATTCCTCGTTACACCATCTCTCAATATCTACAATAGGCTTAATATATTAACTACTACACAACACTTGTATATCTGAATGAATTTCTTACACCATGTTTGAATCTGAATAATAATTCTTAAACCACATCCTTGTCCCTCATCACCTTTCAAATCTTAAAGTGAACTCTATGTCCATCTCTCAGTATAGACTCTTGCACTGTTTCTTAATACTACATCATGACTGTGTATCTTACTGAACTTTGACTAATGCACCATGTTTGAAGATCACCATAATGACTGACTATCTGTTGTACTTTTTCTGCCTGTTGATACATCGTTTCGCCTGAGATCCAGATACGCCCACCGTATCTCATTGGTTGTCCAGGGCGATACAGAAATCCTTCTTCATTGGTTAATTCTTTAACCAATCTGCATGGTTTTAGTTTTGCCTCCAGTAGATTTTCTGACAATTAATCCTGTAGAGCCATGACTATCGAAAACTGGCGCAGACTCGTATGCGCTTTGGTCTTGCTTAGTAGATTTCGTAAATCTTCGTATATTAACACTGCCTAAAATTTCAATAAAGTTACGTAATTAATCATTTCTTATGTGATTTTTCATTCGAAAAAGATTGACATAAACTTTAGAGCACTAGCATGAACTATTCTCGAGATATTGCACATTTTTGAAATAAATTTATCAAAAAATCACATACATTACAAAAGATATTAACTATTATGAAATATGTTTACTTTACATATATAATATCATGCGATATATTTGGTGACATCATTCTCGTATATCTAGCTCGTTCCATTCATGAAAAAATATACTTTGGGTAATACTTTTGTATTTGAACGCCAATAGTCTTTTATCTGCTGAAAGAATAACTAATTACTCCGTTCATAACGCTTGATGAGATTTTGGCGACGAATTTGGCGGAATGTCGTCAACTTGGCGACTTTTTGTAATGTTGCCAAATTAACGAAAATGTCGTCAAATTGATAGAAGTGACACTAAGATAATGAAAATGACGACTAATTGACGATTGACGAAAACTCAATATCTTGGAAATAACATAAGTATCTACTATAAGAATAACTAATTTTTCCGTCCGTAACGTTTGGCAAAACTTTGTTGACGAATTTGTTGGAATATATCCAATTTGTTGACTTTTTAAAATTTATTAATTTGGCGAAAATGTCACCCAATTGATAGAAATTCGATAAATTGATGAAAGCGGTGCTAAGTCAATGACATGATGAGTAATTGATGAAAGTTCGATATCTTGGAATGAGTATAAGAGTAGACTATAAGAATAACCCATTTCTCCGTCCGCAACGTTTGGGGAGAAATTTACGGGACGTCGCCAACTTGGCTACTATTTTAAATGTTGCCAAATTGACAAAAATGTCGACAAATTGATAAAAATGACGTCAAATGGGAAGTAATGTTTCGCAAATTTTGATTTACATCATAGGACGGGCATACTGTCTTGTATATGAGAAATGCTCTTCTCTCCGTTTGTCTGTAACACTTGGTGACGCATTTTGGTGAACTTGGCGAATAATCTAGCAGCATATCGCTACCATGGCGATATTTCGCCACGATAATATCGTCAAAATTGCCAACATGACACTAAATTAATGAAAATTACGTCTAATTGATGAATTAATTATTAAAATATTTTAATATATTGACTATATCGCTTATTGAGGATGCTATCAATATTGATAATTGGTTATTTAGAGTTGCGCGAAATATAAGTTAATTGGGTACTTTGAAATAGTTTTACATGTTGTCATCCGGAAAATTGCGAAATGTACAATTCAACGATTAAAACACAGTGCCATGGATCATATACATTATACTTTTACTGTAAAAGGAGTAAATTCATTATATGATATAAGAAAAGTCAGGTCCTGCCCACATCAGATTTTTTTGTCTTGTTTCGAAATAATTAGGAAATGAAGAAAACTTGGAAGTTCTAAAGCTGTTTAATAATTATTAAGATTTGAAGAGAAATGGAAGTGTTAAATTCTAGTATGTATCTATATGCTTCCAGGCAAGTTTTTTAATTCCCCTGAATCTTACATCTCGTCAGAGATATTGTACACGTATTTTAATTTATATGCCACCAAGTAAGTTAGTAAAATAATCTCAAATTTTAACGTAAAGTCTATGGTCAGAATATCCGGCAGAAATCGGAGCAAAATCTAGTAAGTTTTGTTCCAATTAGTTGTAAGACCAAAAATTTATAAGCCGTTGCTAGTAATTTGTAGCTTTTTGAAAGCCCTTTAATGATATATAATTAGATTTCGGAGCACGTGCTTAGTTTTCGGAATATAATGTTTATAATTTCGATATTTTAATATTTTAAACTATTTTGAAAAGGTGGTTCAAATTTAGATATTTTAATATTTTGAGTTGTTTTAAAAATGATTAACGAAGACATGCCACCTACAAAGAAAAATGTTATTTATTCAAAACCATTTCGGCTCAATCCGACTGGAGCCACTACCAACTTTTTTTTCCAACGAATTGTAAATATTTTAACTTTATTTTGAAACAATTTGAACTTTATTGATTCGAATTTAGTGGATTTTTGCTAGTATATATTCATCAGTGTTTCTCCGAGTATTGAATTTCCCATAGGGATTACAGCATTAAATTGAAACCAATTTATTCCTTTGTTAATTGTACAATCCTAAGATACCATTTATTAGTTTTTTACTATGAACATAAGTTTAGCTTTGTTAATTTGAACTTTGGGAATTTTTAATATTTGGGGCAGTATTTTTTCAGAATGGTACAATTTCTACACATAAATGCACCATTCAAAATATATACCGTCTGAAAACATGTTTTTAGGCTATTTTTTCAACAATAACAACAGATGAACACGAAATTGCAGATCCGTACAATTGATAATGATTTGTGTCAGATAATGGAATTATACATGATGTGTGCCGAAATTTGTCAATCATCTTGTAACAAACAAAATCCGCATCAAGTTGCCGGTATTAATTAACAAAAAATTGAACTCAAACTGAATCAAGTAACAAGATTAAGTATAGAGTTAGAAAACTCTCCAATTCTGAAGTTGAAATCATGGTATTATAACAGCATCAATCATAAGTGAACCCGTTTCCTTTTCATTATGACTTATAAACACCAAACAGATGTTACAAGTCATAAATGTCATCAAGAAGATCACTATGTGTAAACATATTTTCCTTCCTATGTGGTCATTACAGAGATTGTAGGGATTTGACCCGACCTGTTTAAATTATCTTCTCAAAAGCGACACATCTTCACGTGTAATTCTGATTTAGTTAATAATTAAAGCCTAACTGTCAAAAAAACAACACACACAGAGTTTAAGAGGCCAAAATAACACATTTATTTAACTGATAATACACATATTTCTAAGTTAACATAATCAAAATAAAATAAGTACTTCTACCTTAAACAGACTCAAAAACTATATACACTCAAACCTGTTTTTGTGCGGTCTTTTTTGTGCGATTTTTTATTTGTGCGATTTTTTTTGTGCGTATGAAAATTTCAATCAAATTGGAACATAATTGACGAAGTTATCAATAAAAAAAAATTAGTAGGTTTGATCGGCCATTTAGTTTTTTCGATTTTTGATATGTATTTCTTCACATTACATAAGTATTGCGTCAGCCAATTACATTACATATGTATTGAATTCTATAATCGCATAATTTAATTGTTGAACGCATAAGAATTTCCATATAAATAAATGAAATGTGCAATAGCATATTGCGATGGAATTCTTGCGTAGCAAAGCAAAAATGCATTGATCGCAAATAAACATTGAAGGACATCTGCATGGTGTTAGCTCGGGTTTTCCTGAAACGGATTGCGTGTCTCGTTAGGTCGCTAAGTTGGTTTTTTGCTAGTGAGATAGTTGGCGACTAGTCTCATGCTTTGTTTTGTTTGTTTTAACGAGTAGGTAGAAGAAGTTGACTTGAAGGGAGCAAAGAGTTGCTTTTTTTTATTCGTCTCTGATCTGCGCAAGTGACAAGTCCGCTAAATAAAGTGATTTAATAAAAAAGAATATTACGTGTGTTTCAATTTTTAAATCTAATATTAATTGACATCCTTCAAAGTGCTTTCTCATTCCTATTGTCAGACTACGAAGGATAATGGTTATACGTTTTGAAAAGTTTTGTATGCGTAAAATAAGTACATATGTAAATAAAATATTTAAAAATGTTCGCATGTGTATTTTCTAAATCAGATTCCGAAAGGTTTGGCGAGATTCCAAGCAGCTGCCAAGCCTCGTGTCTTGATTTCGTTTAAAAAAGCAATTCCTAGTTATTTCGTAAGGTTTTGAGTTATTTTCTACATGAGACTTTTTTCATGCGGTCCCTATTCACCGCATAAAAAATACTTTTTAATTGTGTTGCGAAAACTATTTTTATAGCTACTCGTGAAGTTTTGTGCGATTTTTTTTATGCGTTTTTTTTTATGCGGTCCCTATCCACCACACAAAAACAGGTTTGAGTGTATATGAATACCATTTTATGTGTCGCGGCAAGATCTATGTAGGGGTGCTACTTATTCAAATAACGCACGACACACGAACGAAAGGTTGTAATATTGCCCGAGTAAAATCAATAACATTTTGGTCGATGCAGATTTCCTCCAATTTCTCTGAGTGCTATCGTCAACACCTTGTCAAGATATCTAGATTTTTTTCTTTTAATGATGAGAACTTCTTACCGAGAAATCAAGTGGGAATAGTATCATCAAAAACCCTATCTGTCGAAATGTCCATTCCTTCCCACTTGTAGAATCCGTAAACTATCTAGGCAACTCTTGATGTCCCTCAAACCAGAAAGCTAATAGAAAAATAACAACAGGAAAATAACTATATAATACAATATAATTGTCAACAGGAAAATAACAATATAATGCAATATAATTGTCAACAGGAAAATAACAATATAATGCAATATAATTATCAACAGGAAGATAACAATATAATGCAATATAATTGCCAACAAGAAAATAATAATGTTATGCAAATTAATGAAATGACGGGGTATTAAGCCTCACAAGGTTTATAAAATAGAGGTACTTTGCGAGTGTTCTTGCTGCCAGTAGTTAAAGATCATTCAATGTTGTTAAGACCTCCGAGAAGGCAGTTTTTGCTTTGGGTCCAAGCTTTTTATAACAATAAGCTTAGACTCATGCTTGCTTCGAAATGCTCTTATCTTCAAGTTGTGCTGTTTAAACGACTGAAATTCTTTCATCTGATTAAATTGCCCTTAATGCAGAGCATAACTTTGCGCAATAACAATAGCAGCTTAAATTGTGACACGAATAAAATTATAAAATCGGACATGTTTTCGGAAATTCTCTGCATTTATCACCGGATGCATATAAGCCAGTAACTTGGTGGTAAAAGGCAGTTTATCATATACTTTTGATAAAATTAACTATATAATTTGGGAGTGTTGCCTCCTCATTTTAGTACGACAAAATATAAGTTAAACAAGGAACACTATTTAATACAGAAAATATGGATAATGTTCGAATGCGTAAAATGCTCGATAGTACTTTGCTTCCCCACAAGGATAAAACACTTTTACAGGGAACCATCGTTCTTATGTTAAGGTACGGTTGTCTGAGTTTGGCGACATTTTTCGGGTCATTGGCGCCAGATGTTGCAAAATATCGACACCTTGGCAACTTTGGGTGAGTTTTCGAAGGCACTATAATGTGGATTTATCCATTTGTTTCCAAAATGCGCCTCCTTCCTTGAGATTTCTATGAAGAGTATATAAGGATGTTATTGCTCAATTGGGCAGAGTTGACGCATTAAGAGTCAAATTGTACTGTGAGATACGTCAGTTTTGAGAACGGATTCTGGTACTTTGTGAATTAGTTAAGCATTTAACTGCTGTTTGATTGAACCTGACAGTTGTTTCGTGAACTTGTAAGATAGTTACCGTTTTATTGTAAATTTTTCTTATTTACGCTTAGTGTAATTTCAAATAATATCGTTAGTTGTCCAGATAGTTGGACTCATTTTTGTATTCTGAGAATACACCCACGATTCAAGAGGATATGTCGTAGCAATAGGAAATATAGCACTAAAATAAATCGGGGAGGAGGGGGGGAGATTAAACTTGATCAACACAGAGAAATAAGGAGTGTAATTTAAAATTTTATGCAGCAGTTATCGTCGTGATTTTCTTATTTTAAAATTAGAATTAAATTAAATTATATGAACTTAAAAAATTGGATTGATTTCATTTAAAGTATTACATGTATATTTATTTATTCTAACCTACACAAGAGAAGCCTTTGAATGCATAAGTTTCAAAAGCTCGGCATTCCCAATATTGCGAAGATAACTTTCCTTGATGAACCGTTTAGTAGTAATGGATTGTTTTAATTATATATTGTGATAGAAAGATGACATGGAGTTATTTGTTACGATTCTTGGTTTCAATATTCAGTGTTTGAATTCATACCCACATATCTTCTTATATAATAATATTCCAGTTTTCAATCTTCTCCAACCAATCAGAAAGATGCAAATTTTTTCACCTACACTGCTGTACATGCAAAGATCATGCTAATTCTGAGCTGATGGACAAACCCATGGGAGAGGTTAATCATTCTCCCATGAACTAATCAGAATAACCAGTAAAAACTGGAATTTTACGTGCAATGTAGGCACCGGTAATGTGGATAAGAATTTTACATAGTCCTGCCAGAGCCAATGGCCGTACCGTGCTGAAAACACCGGTTCTCGTTAGATCCCCGAAGTCAGGCAGCATCGGGCGCGGTTAGTACTTGGGTGGGGGGAACACCGCGTGCTGTTGGCACATTTCGGGTGCGGTAGCCCGGTGGTTTGCGCACTGGATTTGCACGCTGCCACAACTACCGCCGTGTTCATGCGAAGTACATGGCAGGGGAAGGAGGGTACGGTCCCTGTGGATGCCTCTTCCACTGGGTTCCGGTCTGAATTGGGTGGCACTTCCCGGCCGTCCGAACAGTTACCTTACACCTTTCTGGTAGGTCGGACGGTCTGGGTCTCAACAACAACAACAACATACCCCTGCCAAAAACATTTTCTAACTTTAAAGAAGAACTTTTAGAGATGACAAATAAAGAAAATCGACTATAGCTCATTCATTAAATTTAGTTTCTTCGGATCATAGCTTATGCAGTTATTTTTACTTTATATGAGAGAAAGTATTGTTTTCCCGAAAATGTTCAACTGTTAAACACGTTTGAAGACTTTCTGACCATCCCATTTTAACGGGGTTTTTTTTCGCGGGGGGGGGGAATATAGGTTATCAAACAAACTAACCTGCTTTGCTAAAAATGCCCTGTCATTGCTGGAGGATGCATGTATATTCCCATCAGAATGTTTTAAAGCAGTGGCCACCGAGAACATGGGATACATTCACCACTAAAGAACATGGGACCAGCTCCATGCTGGCAAGGTCGAGTTAAGCGAGGCTTTCATCGGAGGTTCGCGAACGACAGCATGTACGAGAAGTCTCCTGGTATATGATAAAATATAAAATTGAATTATATATATTACTTTACAGATATACTATATTCATTCGATTTACAGATATACTATACATATTCATCCACTATGCATGCATATGCATTCAATATATATTCATATATTCAGCCATAATTGAATCCTTATTTATTAAAAATTTATAAGATCTGAAACATGACTAAAGATAGATTAAATGCATTTGACATCTATTGTCGAAAACACATTACATTCTCAACAAAATAGAAGTTTCCGTTTTTGTTAAAAATCAATGTCCAAATTAAGGTATTTCAAGAGTGCATGTCACTGAAAATCAATAGGTTTTACGTTGTCTTTCTTCAATTAAAGTAAACAAACCTAATTCTATATATATCACAATCACCAAATTATGTCCTGAGATATAGCTCGTAATAGAAGTTCATGAGAATGGCCAATGTACACTACTGAGCATTCATCCTCACCGAACCCACCTATATAGGAGGTATATGGCAGTGAAAAAATTGCTATGTGACATAATTTTGCAAACCTCTGGAATTTGAAGCCGTCTGAGTAAGACAAAGTTTGTTGGTCTCTATAAATGTTCGCAAAGTTATGGACAAAATCACGTTTGCCTGCTTCCATTGCAGAAATCAGCTTTTCCATGCTGACTAGAACATAATAAACAAGTTTATGAATGTGATAATCCAATGGTACTTATGCTACAAAAAAATTAGTGGTACTTAAGTTACTAACTAACAAATTAACGGTAAATTGCGCGTTGCATTTTCAAACTTTACTGCACTGCTCATGGAATATACAAAATAGATGAAAAATTAAAAATGTATTTAACATTTTGTTAATATTATCGTTTTATACATAAACATGTAATATCTCAAGAATAAGGCCCATTAACGTTATACAATTAACACCATTCGCTTTGAAAGAAAAATCTACGTGCAGAGTGAATTTTTTATCATTAGTCACCAAATTCGGTCAGATCGTAGACATGACGTCTATAGGTCAACTACATTGGCTCGTGTACCTCCATGCCCTTACATACCCGCCTGTTAAAATGCATATAACACGCTAAGTAAGCATTTATTTCTAGTCAATCCAAATTATAGCTTTCCCGCCAGCACATTAAGCGTTAAAGTGTTCCAAACATTCGAATGAGTAGTGCGGGTTGGATTATACAGTGGAGTCAATCCAAATGTCCTCTGCTTTCTGCAGTCCATATTTTATAAATGGAAATGCGTTGCCTTGACAACTGACGTCAACATTTTACACATGCACAGCTTTTATGCAAAACTATCGCACAGAAATTAAATGTCACATTCTATTCCATAGAACTATTACTTACACAAAAGAAAAATGCCATTCAGAGTTACTTCCCTTTTATAAAAATGTTATATATATCGCGAAGATTCAAGGAATTCCAATAATATTTAAATTGTACCATACATTAAATATGAACTTTACTGCTCCTAAGAGAACTGCAGTGCAACGTCAGGAAGAAAAATTTAATTTCTCGCACATAAATAATTTATTCGTTCGAGAAACCTTTCAAGCAAGTAAGCGATATGAAAAAGAGCGTAAACTTCTGTGTGGCAAACGTTTGATATTTGAAAGAAAAAACAGTAAAAGTTATTCGCTTCTAATTAAAAGCTGAATTTTGTTATTGGATAAGTTACAATTTTTTAACAAAATTAAATTTTCCTGCACTATTCCATATAGATTGTGAATCTGATTAAATGTGAGCAATTTGAATATATGGAAATAATATATTTTGAAAAGTTTATTATTATACTCAGAATAATTTTTTTGTGTGTGACACTAGGCGGCAATTATGCAATTTCGATATTTACGACTATTTACGACGAAACAAAGCGCAGACTTTTAGGCACCGTGTTTTAACAGACTTAGCCTTGAAGGCTATGACCTCAACAAATTCACGTCACACAAATTGCAGGTGTGGTTGAGGTAAAGATCCCCTAGGGCCAAGACTTAAACCAAGCTCCATTGGAGACTAGCGGGATCATTGATGCGAAGATGCGGCATCACACTGAGGAGCAACCAATGAGAGCAAGGAGGGCGTATCTGGATCTCCTGCAAAATAATGTGGTGACAAAGAGATAAAGTCAAAGAATATAAGGGCAATTAAAATTCAAAAAGCGAGGAGAGCGGTCATGAAAAGATTGGAATTGGTTAATTTAAATATTAAAATGTTATAGAGAAAGACAGAGCTGACTCCAAATATAAAAAAAAGCGGCAACAATTCCAATCATTCTGAGCAACAGACCCGACAAACAAAGGTATGTGCCAGTCTGCGTATATATTAGGTCAATTTTTTATCTTATAATCTTCCAGGTCAATTTTTTATCTTATAATTGTCTTATAATTCCTCTTTTGTTTTCTTATAATTCCAGGTCTTTAGAATTATTAATAATTCTAAAGACCTGGTCTCCCACGGGGCTGTTTCTCCTCCTCAAGCGTTTATTAAAATTAATGTAATTTTAATCAAAACAATAATTTTTATCATAACAAATGGTAATTTATTTTAAAAGTTAAAAATGTTGATTTTAATGTGTAGTGTTTTGATTTAATGATTATATTAAGAAACTCGAGCAAAGAAGTAATGGTGGGTTCTTGCGGCTATGATAGCAATGTACGAAAAAATATTACGATTCGATCATTTAAGTAAGATTAATAATTTAATCCACAAGGTTTGTTTACAAAAAGTAAATCCAATAAAAAAAAATTTCACCACTGTTTGTTAAAAATGTAATCTTTTAAGAGTTGTTGCTGAAAGTGAGATGGTCTCAGAACTAGATAGTTGAAATGTTTGTAATAATATTTATTTTAAAGGTTAATAATGTGGAATTTAATGTGTAATGTTTTAATTAATGATTATATTAAGAAACTCGTGCAAAGAGGTAGTGGTGGGTGATTGCGGCCACGATAATAATGTACGAACTATACGATTCACGACCACTTCAATTTAGAGTGATAATTCAATCCAAAGATTCATTTATTATATAAAAAGTAAACAAACTTAATCGTTTCCTTTACCACAATTTGTGTGCATTGTATAATTACGAGCATGTTTTGCATGATTTATTTATTCATTTTTATATCTTATTTTATTACTTACTTATGCCGTCCCGCTAGCCCAAAGGGTGTGGAGCAGTTACACAGTCAGGTTTCCATGCTTGTATTATTATTCAACTTAATCGTTTGCACGGGCACTAAATTTTGAAAGTGTCCCAGCTGAGATCCGAACAACGGGTCTTCTTACTAGCTAGCCTGTAATCGACTCACTTTGACAGAATTTCAAGCTCTGTCGTAGAAGTGGACTTGGTATTCTATTCTCTCTAATGTCAGATTGACCTGATACATAAAAATCAAACGGACCTCCTCTTGTTATTATTACCTAAGATTAGCCGCCTAATGCTATTTTTCTCCTCCAGGTTAGCTTCGTACATGATCACTGGCCTCCCAAATTGAAATTTTCGCTAACTATTCCAGAATCCACCAAATCTGTGCTAGTTGGTTGTATTCAGACCCCTGAAATCTACTCACCTCAATTTCACTAACCTGTAGGGCTAATTTGTTTGGACACTATTGTAAAGAATCTTGTTGTCCTAACTTCGTACTGCCTAGCCGACGCTCATCCATTTGATCTACTGGGGAGGAATTGTAAGGTCTTCTCATCAAAGTACGTTCGGCAAACTACAATCGACACCAAACATCGTAGATAGATTATTTAAACAAAATCTTGTTTAATATTTAATTTAAAGATGGTCGAATGAAAATAAAATGTGTCAGAGAATAAGTCTCTATAATCTACAGAGAAAAGGCATGGAATTGTATTTTAGCCGATAATAAACGACTGTGAATTTTATTGCTTCATTTCATCTTGACTTTTGCGAGTATTATTATTCAGCTCAATCTTTTGGCTTTTTTGTACTGACTCCTACTTTTGAAAAGATGCTCTAAGCGACACAGAGCTTTGCAGACTGGTATATTTGTACAAAGTTTTCTTTGGTAATGAACTTCAAGTTGATCAGTTTAATAAAAAGTCACACCGAATTTTAATAATCGCAGGGAATGACGACACTCAATAACCTGCAAAGATGAATTGAAGATTTTTTCAAGTAAATAGTAGATAATAAACAGCAGGAAATGTCATGTTGGACACTTCAAAATTTCCTTTCAGAGAGAAACCAGGAATAATTCTTTCGACTTTCCACACCCATATGTAAAACTGATGATATTTCATGACTGCATCTTCTATCCGAAGCTGTGATGAGCACTGAAATTCAGACTAAACTGTACTTTACTCTACCCGCGCCAATAAGTCACTGCATAGAAGTTCCCTGGGAATACGGACTGGAAAAACTTTTCTCTTAAGTCGAAAAATGATTTTTCTTGTCTTTCCCGCGAGCGCTTTTAGCATCAACAGTTCGTCTTACTTCACCGTTTGTAATCGGTCCCTAATGAAAGCTGAGATATAAAAAGGAATTCCTTTGACACGGCTACAGGAACCCTTTTTCTATTTCTAGGAATATTCCGACGTTTATTCATGGTTGCAAAAAGTATACCAATATCTCATGAAGCATATTTTTATCCAGCCTTTAGTATTTTCTTGAATAAAATGTAATTTCATAACGCAAACCAACTCAAAAAGGAGTGTTAATTTTACAGATGTCAAATATGAAGACGATGAATAAAATTATATTTGTGTATTCTTATTATTTGAGATAGGACATCAGGTAAAGAAGCAAAGCTTGCAAAAACCTCTTACCGCTATATATAATTGTCTAACTTGTTTCTGCCTTTTCAGATCCTCCATAGAAGGCTGAATATCTATACACTTATAGTATGGACTAAGGTCTGGATCTAATGGATAAATCTGCAGCTAATGGAACCAGATTTTCAAATCACGTCCCGGCTGGAGAAATTGAGGTTTCCGAAAAGTATTTCTAGACCATTCAAGAGCCCCTCCGTTCACCTACAAGGGTGTATCATTTCACACTTATATTATTGACTAGGATACAAAACCTAACTGAGTATGACTTTAGATACCCCCCCCCCCTCCCAGGATGGAGAGAAGGATGGTTTCTAGAAATTGTTTTAAAACCCTTTAGAAGCCCTCTGAAGTACCTAGAAAGCCGAATATGTACCTCCCGTGAGGATATTTTCGTTTTATTTTATTTTATTTTATTTTATTTGTTTATTATTATCATTATTATTTTATATTTTCAGAACTTCAAGGTGGCATCGAAGGCAGAACAGTTGCACACTTATAGTATAGAGTACAGGATTTAACTCAACGGAAGAAGATTTTTGATATTTCTCCCTGAGTGGATAAAATAGGGAGAAGGGTTAAAGTCTTTCAGCACCCTCCCGACATAAAAGACTGAAACTCGACCGCAGGACATAGCCAAACTCGGCCAATTTTCAAATAAGACAACTATTTTGTATTCTAAACATCATACATTGTTAAAAAATAAAACATTTAAAAATATGTTGCAGCTTTATTATGTGTTACTTTCATTGTCTTTGACAGGCTTGAATACTAGTACATTCGTAATTCCCTAGATGCGGTCATATTTCTGAAAGTCAATGCTAATAATAGTGAAACAGAAAATACCAATTTCTTTCTCGTTTTCGCGAACCGTAACAAAGCAAAAATAAAATATTCTATCTTTGCCAATACATTCGACTACCCCGTATATACCCCGCGAAGCGTCGTGCTATGCGGGGCAAGATTGAAAGAATACCCGATTGGGGGTTTTGTACTGAATGTTTCATTGACGAGCATTAATTTGTATTTGATAGGCCGTAATGGGATTAAGGGATAAAAATGCCATTAAATATTTTATTCGAACTTTATTAACAAAGTTATTGATTTTCTAGGTTTCGTGTGGGTAGCAAAACTTGGTTGTAATTGTAATCTTTAAATGATGGTTGGTTAATTTGGGTTTTAGAAGGTAAAGTCCAAGTTTTGGATATGTTGAGAGATGTTTTACATGATGAACCGAAAAACGTTTGACCACCAAATTAATAAAACAATGCAAAATCAACTAAATAGGTAAACATACAAACAACCTTAATTTAAAATGTGGCAATGTGAAAACTGCGTTTAAAATCCATACATGGTGGAACAGGGATCAATAAATTACAAATCTCTGAATGAATAAAAGCCAGTATAAAAATGCGATCATTCGGTGACATAAACCGTTATAAGGTTTTTAAAACAAGATGTGCTATACAATGATGTTATGTGTGATATAAAATATAAAAAGTATAAGCAAAAACGTCAACGTAAAGCAAAAGCAAATGCAAAGTATAAGCAAAAACGGTTCTAATCAGTCTCTCATATAACTTTTAATAAATTATCTTGGATCTCTGGTAGGTGATCTAGCTGACCGTTTCATTCTGTTGTGTTTTTTCAATTCCAAAGGCTGTGGATTCAAGTCAATCCACTGCATTGTGCATTGAGAACAGCGATTTGAGTCGTTTTGGATTCTATGCTTTCTCTTGTCAGTTTATCTTTTAAGTTTAAATAAATTAAATCGGATCTCCTATCTGTGAACTGCTTAGCTTCGTGGTCACGTTATTTTCTTTCAGTTTCAGAGGCTGTGGGTTCGAACCCATTGAGTTTCTTTTTGTATCTATGCTTTTTCCGATCAGTTTATCCGTTAAGTTTAAATAACTTAATTAAGATCTCCCACACAGGACCTGACTGGCTCATTGGTCATGTTGCCCATTTCCAATTCCAGAGGCTGTAGGTTCGAGCCCAATGTGTCGTTTTGATTTTTGTGCTTTTTCTGAAGAATATCTCCTTTAATTTTTATAAATTAATTAGGATAGCCCGCCTGTAAACTGGCTAGCTCAGTGGTCATTCTTTTTATTTAATTTTTATTTATCAAATACCAGTCTGTTGACTAATTAATCAATGGTTTAAATATATAAATTAAGATCCTTGGTGTGTGATCCGGTTTTCTTAGTGGTCGTGGTGCTTGTGTCCAATTCCAGAGGCTGGGAGTTCGAGCCCATTGCGCCCTTATAGTTTCTGGGGTTTTCGCTGATCAGTCTCTCATTTAACTTTTAATAAATTATCTTGAATCTCCGGTATGTGATTTATCTAACCTTTTCGTTATGTTGTGTTTCTCCAATTCCAGAGGCTGTGGATACGGGTCAATCCACTAGCATTGAGTACAGCGATTTAAGTCGTTCTAGTTTCTGTGCTTTTTCTTGTCAGTTCCTCCTTTAAATTTAAATAGATCAATTAGGATCGTCCATCTGTGAACCGGCTGGCTTCGTGGTCATGTTATTTTCTTTCAATTTCAGAGGCTGTGGGTTCGAACCCATTGAGTTTCTTTTTGTATGTATGCTTTTTTCCCAATCAGTTTCTACGTTAAGTTTAAATACCTTAATTAAGATCTTCCACACGTGACCTGAGTGGCTCAGTGGTCATGTTGTCCGTTTCCAATTCCAGAGGCTGTAGGTCCGAACCCAATGTGTCGTTTTGATTTTTGTGTTTTCCCTCAGTCTCTCCTTTAATTTTAATAGATTAATTAGCATCTCATATCTGTGAACTGGTTAGCTCAGTGGTTATGATGTTTTCTTTCAATTCCAGAGGCTGTGGTTTCGTATCCATTGCGTTTTTTGGTATCTGAGCTTTTTCTGATCAGCCTCGCCGTTAAGTTTAAATAGATTAATTAAGATCTCCAGTCTGTGAGCTGACTGGCTTAGTGGTCATGTTCTCTGTTTCCAATTAAAGAGGCTGTGAGTTCGAACCCATTGCGCCCTTTTAGTTTCTGTGGTTTTTTCTGATCAGTCTCTCATTTAACTTCAATTAGACTCGCCCATCTGTGAACCGGCTAGCTTCATGGTCATGTTATTTTCTTTCAGTTTCAGAGGCTGTGGGTTCGAGTCCATTGAGTTTCTTTTTGTATCTATGCTTTTATCGATCAGTTTCCCCGTTAAGTTTAAATATCTTGTTTAAGATCTTCCACACGCTACCTGAGTGGCTCAGTGGTCATGTTGTCCGTTTCCAATTCCCGAGGCTGTAGGTTCGAAACCAATGTGTCGTTTTGATTTTTGTGCTTTCTCTGAACAGTCTCTCCTTTAATTTTAATAGATTAATTAGCATCGCCCTTCTGTGAACTGGATAGTTCCGTGGTTATGAGGTTTTATTTCAATTCCAGAGGCTGTGGTTTCGTACCTATTGCGTTTTTGGTATCTGAGCTTTTTCTGATCAGCCTCGCCGTTAAGTTTAAATAGATTAATTAGGATCTCCAGCCTGTGAGCTGGCTGGCTTAGTGGTCATGTTTTCTGTTTCCTGTTAAAGAGGCTGTGGTTTCGAACCCATTGCACCGTTTTGACTTCCATGATTTTCCTAATCACTCTTTCTTTTAATTTTAAACGGATTAATTTGGATCGTCCCATCTATGAACAGACTATGTCAGTGGTCATGTTATTTTCTTTCAATTTAAAAGGCCGAGGGTTCGAACACTTTGCTCTCTTTGACATCTGTTCTCTTTCTGATCAGTCTATCCGTTAAGTTTAAATAGATAAATTAAGACCTTAGATTTACGAGCTGGCTGGCTTAGTGGTCATGCCGTTTGTTTCTAATTACAGAGCTTGGGGGTTCGAGTCCGTCCACCTCCACTGACCGCGCTTGTGCTATTCAAGACAACACATTTGGTTACCATGCGTTCGGGAAATATATTTATTATTTTTCCTTGAGCGGAAATGACGTAGTGGAAGTGACATACCGGAAGTGACGCCACAGGAAATGACGTAGTGGAAGTGACATACCGGAAGTGACGTTACTACCGGAAGTGACGTCTTTTCTCGTTTGTTCCCTTAAACGCAGGGAAAAAAAGAGACCAACTGTCTTCAAAAATGCGTAAAATTTCGGGACTTCGTTAATGGGAGTCACGTGGTGCAAAACAATCCCTGCACGAACTTCGGACGAGGAAGGGTGGCGCGCTCGACACCGAAGCCAGCGGGCCCGAAGAGAAACCCCACCGGCAACGGTAGAGCACACACACCGCTCGTCCTCCATCTCGTGCAGATAATTTAGTAAGAAATATAAGAAAGTTATGTAAGAGTACAGAAAGGAAAGAATTAGATGACCTACATCTAATCAAGAACTCCAAATCTTTCTTCCACATCGCTTCAACGTTCTAACACCCGCTACTCTCTAACACTACAGTATTTCCCTTCGTACCCAGGCGGAATCGAACTCAGAACCTATACCCCCGCAACTTGACGCCCGAAGCCTCTCGGCCAAGCGGGCGCCAAACGAAGAATCGATTTTGGTGTATTTAAGTTTAACATCTTATCATGTCCGTGAAAAATTTCGGCTAAAATTCGTGAGGGACAGAACCCTCGACAAAAACGTTCGCTTCGCTCAGCTACCAGGGTGTTCTACCGTTGAGCCACGACTGGCTCTGCAATGATATTTTGCTTTTACCTACATAAAGCTTTCAGTGGATTGTCGATTAGAACAAATCTAAGAACGAAAAAAGCAGAACCTACAAAAGAAATTACATGACGACATTGTTTATTCAATATTTAAAACTTTAATCGAAAAACGCACAGCGTTTAAGGTGAGGACAGAACACGCAATCAACAGGTCTGCATGTTCGCCTTCCAACTCTTTAACCACTGTACCGTTTCAACCCCGAAAAAGAGAATAACTATGAACAATTTAAGTTTCCATAATGAAAAAATTTAAAAAATGAATCAGGAATCCCTAGACTGCTATATTTTAGTTCAGTATTATATAAAGAGGATAATATCAGATGTTATATTCAATTTCCTTCATAATTTATACTAGAAATATGCAATTGTTACATAAAATATTGACCTCTTGCATGTAAAATTCTGAATTGAAATGTAGCATTCAAGAACTTCCTGGCTTATTTATTTTTTATTTAATGATGGTCAATATCCTCACGGGAAATGCTCAATCATAGTCTGATTTAAGCCGCAACTTACATTTTAACATGCTCCTTTAAATAATCTGAAAATACGCGGCTAAAATTATGAGGGACAGAACCCTCGACAAAAACGTTCGCTTCGCTCAGCTACCGAGGCGTTTTACCTCTGCGCCACGACTGGCGTTGTAATAGAATTTTACTTTTAATTGTATAAAGCTTTAATTTAATTGCCTATTAAAATAAATCTATGGCAGAACTCACAAAAACTATTACCCGACGACATTGCTTGTTTGATATTTAAAATTGCAATCGAAGGACGCATCGCATTTAAGGCGAGGACAGAACTAGCTATCTACAGGTCTGCGTGTTCGCTTTCTGACTCTTTATCCACTACACCGTTGCACCCACGAAAAAAAGAGTAACTAGGAACTATTTAAGTTTTCACTATGAAGAAATAAAAAAAAAATTGAATCAGGAAGTCATTGACTGCTGTATTTTAGTTTAGAATTATATAAAGAGGATAACGTCAGATGTTGTATCCAATTTCCATTACACTTTATAATAGAAATTTGAAAATATTACATAAGATATTGATCTCTTACATATAAAATTCTAAATTGAAAGGGAGCATTCAAGGACTTCCTGGCTCATTTATTTATTTATTTTTATGATTTCCAATATCCGCCCAGGAAATGCTAAATCATCGTCTAATTTGAGCCGTAACTAACATATTAACATGTTCGTTTAAATAATCTAAAAATACGCGGCTATATTGTGAGAGCCAGAAATCATCGCTCAGTTATCCAGGTGTTTTACCTTGTGCCACGATTGGTGTTGCAATAATATTTTGCTTTTAGCTCCATAAAGCTTTCATTAGATTGTCGAATAGAATAAATCTGTGGCAGAACCCACAAAACTATCAACCGACGGCATTGTTTATTCATTTAAAATTGTAATCGAAGGACTCTCCGCATTTAAGGCGAGGACAGAACTCGCTATCAACAGGTCTGCGCGTTCGCTTTCTGACTCTTTAACCACTACACCGATTTAAGCACGAAATAGAGAGTAACTAGGAACTATTTAAGTTTTCATTATGAAAACATAAAAAAAATGAATCAGGAAGCCGTTGACTGCTATCTTTTAGTTTAGAATTATATAAAGAGGAAAACATCATAAGTTGTATCCAATTTGCATTACACTTTATATTAGAAATTTGCAAATATTACATAAGATATTGGCCTCTTACATAAAAAAATCTAAATTGAAAGGTAGCATTCAAGGACTTCCTGGCTCATTTATTCATTATTTCTTTATTATTGCCAATATCCGCACAGGAAATGCTCAGTCATCGTCTAATTTGAGCCATAACTAACATTTTAGCATGTTCGTTTAAATAATCTAAAAAAGGGGCTAAAATTGCGAGGGCCAGAACCCTCGACAAAAACCTTCGCTCAGTTATCCAGGTGTTTTACCGCTGGGCCACGATTGGTGTTGCAATAATATTTTACTTTTAGCTCCATAAAGCATTCATTAGATTGCTCAGTAGAATAAATCTGTGGCAGAACCCACAAAACTATTACCCGACGACATTGTTTATTCATCTAAAATTGCAATCGAAGGACGCTTCGCATTCAGGGCGAGGACAGAACTCGCTATCGACCGGCCTGCGTGTTCGTTTTCTGACTCTTTAACCACTACACCGTTCCAACCACGAAAGGGAGAGTAACTAGAAACTATTTAAGTTTTCATTATGAAAACATAAAAAAAAATTGAATCAGGAAGCCGTTGACTGCTATATGTTAGTTTAGAATTATATAAAGAGGATAACATCAGATGTTGTATCCAATTTCCATTACACTTTAAAATAGAGATTTGAAAATATTACATAATATATTGATCTCTTACATATAAAATTCTAAATTGAAATGTAGCATTCAAAGACTTCTTTTCTCATTTATTTATTTTTTTTATGATTGCCAATATCCGCCTAGGAAATGCTCAACTATCGTCTAATTTGAGCCATAACTAATATTTTAACATGTTCGTTTAAATAATCTAAAAACGCGGCTAAAATTTTGAGAGCCAGAACCTTCGCCCAATTATCCAGGTGTTTACCGCTGGGCCACGATTGGGGTTGCAATAATATTTTACTTTTAGCTCCATAAAGCATTCATTAGATTGCTCAGTAGAATAAATCTGTGGCAGAACCCACAAAACTATTACCCGACGACATTGTTTATTCATCTAAAATTGCAATCGAAGGACGCTTCGCATTCAGGGCGAGGACAGAACTCGCTATCGACCGGCCTGCGTGTTCGTTTTCTGACTCTTTAACCACTACACCGTTCCAACCACAAAAGAGAGAGTAACTAGAAACTATTTAAGTTTTCATTATGAAAACATAAAAAAAAATTGAATCAGGAAGCCGTTGACTGCTATATGTTAGTTTAGAATTATATAAAGAGGATAACATCAGATGTTGTATCCAATTTCCATTACACTTTAAAATAGAGATTTGAAAATATTACATAATATATTGACCTCTTACATATAAAATTCTAAATTGAAATGTAGCATTCAAAGACTTCTTGGCTCATTTATTTATTTTTTTTATGATTGCCAATATCCGCCTAGGAAATGCTCAACTATCGTCTAATTTGAGCCATAACTAATATTTTAACATGTTCGTTTAAATAATCTAAAAACGCGGCTAAAATTTTGAGAGCCAGAACCTTCGCCCAATTATCCAGGTGTTTACCGCTGGGCCACGATTGGGGTTGCAATAATATTTTACTTTTAGCTCCATAAAGCATTCATTAGATTGCTCAGTAGAATAAATCTGTGGCAGAACCCACAAAACTATTACCCGACGACATTGTTTATTCATCTAAAATTGCAATCGAAGGACGCTTCGCATTCAGGGCGAGGACAGAACTCGCTATCGACCGGCCTGCGTGTTCGTTTTCTGACTCTTTAACCACTACACCGTTCCAACCACGAAAGAGAGAGTAACTAGAAACTATTTAAGTTTTCATTATGAAAACATAAAAAAAATTGAATCAGGAAGCCGTTGATTGCTATATTTTAGTTTAGAATTATATAAAGAGGATAACATCATATGTTGTATTCAATTTTCATTACACATTATATTAGAAATTTCCAAATATTCATAAGATATTGGCCCCTTATATAAAAAAATTCTAAATTGAAAGATAGCATTCAAAGACTTCCTGGCTCATTTATTCATTATTTTTTTATTATTGCCAATATCCGCACAGGAAATGCTCAATCATCGTCTAATTTGAGCCATAACTAACATTTTAACATGTTCGTTTAAATAATCTAAAAAAAGGGGCTAAAATTGCGAGGGCCAGAACCCTCGACAAAAACCTTCGCTTAGTTAAGACTCTTTAACCACTACACCGTTCCAACCACGAAAGAGAGAGTAACTAGAAACTATTTAAGTTTTCATTATGAAAACATAAAAAAAATTGAATCAGGAAGCCGTTGACTGCTATATTTTAGTTTAGAATTATATAAAGAGGAAAACATCATATGTTGTATCCAATTTGCATTACACTTTATATTAGAAATTTGCAAATATTACATAAGATATTGGTTTCTTACATAAAAAAATCTAAATTGAAAGGTAGCATTCAAGGACTTCCTGGCTCATTTATTCATTATTTCTTTATTATTGCCAATATCCTCACAGGAAATGCGCAATCATCGTCTAATTTGAGCCATAACTAATATTTTAACATGTTCGTTTAAATAATCTAAAAAAAGCGGCTAAAATTGTGAGAGCCAGAACCTTCGCCCAATTATCCAGGTGTTTACCGCTGGGCCGCGATTGGTGTTGCAATAATATTTTACTTTTAGCTCCATAAATCTTTCATTAGATTGCTCAGTAGAATAAATCTGTGGCAGAACCCACAAAACTATTACCCGACGACATTGTTTACTCATTTAAAATTGCAATCGAAGGACGCTTCGCATTTAAGACGAGCACAGAACTCGCTATCAACAGGTCTGCGCGTTCGCTTTCTGACTCTTTAACCACTACACCGTTTCAACCACGAAATAGAAAGTAACTAGGAACTATTTAAGTTTTCATTATAAAAACATAAAAAAAAATTAATCAGGAAGCCGTTGACTGCTATATTTTAGTTTAGAATTATATAAAGAGGATAACATCAGATGATGTATCCAATTTCCATTACACTTTAAAATAGAAATTTGAAAATATTACATAGTATATTGACCTATTTCATATAAAATTCTAAATTGAAATGTAGCATTCAAGGACTTCTTGGCTCATTTATTTATTTTTTTTATGATTGCCAATATCCGCCTAGGAAATGCTCAACTATCGTCTAATTTGAGCCATAACTAATATTTTAACATGTTCGTTTAAATAATCTAAAAAAAGCGGCTAAAATTGTGAGAGCCAGAACCTTCGCCCAATTATCCAGGTGTTTACCGCTGGGCCACGATTGGTGTTGCAATAATATTTTACTTTTAGCTCCATAAATATTTCATTAGATTGCTGAGTAGAATAAATCTGTGGCAGAATCCACAAAACTATTACCCGACGACATTGTTTATTCATTTAAAATTGCAATCGAAGGACGCTTCGCATTCAAGGCGAGGACAGAACTCGCTATCGACCGGTCTGCGTGTTCGCTTTCTGACCCTTTAACCACTACACCGTTCCAACCACAAAAAAGAGAGTAACTAGAAACTATTTAAGTTTCCATTTTGAAAACATAAAAAAAATTGAATCAGGAAGCCGTTGACTGCTATATTTTAGTTTAGAATTATATAAAGAGGATAACATCAAATGTTGTATTCAATTTTCATTACACATTATATTAGAAATTTGCAAATATTCATAAGATATTGGCCTCTTACATAAAAAATTCTAAATTGAAAGGTAGCATTCAAAGACTTCCTGGCTCATTTATTCATTATTTTTTTATGATTGCCAATAACATCTTTGCTTAAATAATCTGAAAAAAGCGGCTAAAATTGCAAAGGCGAGAACCCTCGGCAGAAATGTTCGCTTCGCTCAATTATCCAGGTGATTTACTTCTGCGTCACGATTGGTGTTGTAATAATAGTTAACTTTTAACTGTATAAAGCTTTCATTGGATTGCCGAGTAGAATAAATCTATGGCAAAACCCACAAAAACTATTACCCGACGGCATTGTTTATTTATTATTTAAAATTGCAACCGAAAGAAACCTCACGTTTAAGGTGAGGACAAAACCCGTTATAGTCATCTTTATCCAGTTGACCGTTTCAATCACGGGTAAGCATTTAACTAGAAACTATTTAAGTTTTCATTATGAAAAAATTAAAATAAAATGTCAAAAAGCTCTTGAATGCTATATTTTAGTTTAGAATTATATAAAGAGGATAAAATCATATGTTGTATCCGATTTCCATCACATTTTATAACAGAAAATTAAAACTATTACGTACGATATTGATCTCTTACATATAAAATTCTAAATTGAAATGTAGCAATCAAGGACTTCCTGGCTCATTTTTTTCTCTTTTTAATTATGAGCAATATCAGTACGGTAAATGCTCAAATATCCTCTGATTTGAGCCCAAACTAACATTTTAACATGTTCGTTTAAGTAATCTAAGAAAACACGGCTAAAACTTGTAAGGAAGTGAACCCTCATCCAAAACGCTTGCTTTGTTTAACTGCCGAGGAACATTACCACTACGCAAGGACTGGTATTGCAATACTATTTTACTTTAACTACATAAAGCATTCACTAGATTTCCGATTGGAATACATCTGTGGAAGCTATTACCTGACGACCTTGTTTATTTAAAATTGTAATTGAAAGAAGCATCGTGTTTAAGGCGAGGACAGAACTCGCCATTAACAAGTCTACGTGTGCACTACCCAACACTTTAATCACTAAACCATTTCAACTACGGGAAGGACTGTAACTTGGAACTATTTAAGGTTTCATTATGAAAAAATAAAAAAAGAGACAGAAAGCCATTAAATTGTGTATTTAAGTTTAGAATTATATAAAGAGAATAAAAACTGATTGTATACCTAAATATCATTACACGTTTTATAATAAAAAATTGCATATATTACATAAGATTTTGACCTCTTACCTATAAAATTCTAAATTGAAGTGTTGCATTCGAGGACTTCCTGGCTCATTTTTATCCTTTTTTAATGATGAGCAATATTCTTACGGGAAATGCGCAATTATCACGTACTTTATAAAAAAATAAGAAAAAGTATAAACGAAATTAATGACATTGAGATGATAAATTCATCAAAAATTATATCTGCCTCAGTGGCGGCTCGCCAATTTACTCAGATGGCCCAGGTGAAGCGCTGGTATAATTTAAGTTATCGATTGAATGGGTTATTATTAATTTTTCAGGTTTTTCGATAATATTTGACAACATTTGTGCCAATGGTGCAATTTATTTTGATGATGTTCGTTGTCAAAGAGGTGGGAAATGTAGCCACTGAAACTGCTTCATCCATCCCGGCACTGATCCTAGTAACGATAGAGTTCAGAAATGACATATTTGGATAGAGGTTTCCATTTCTATTTGGTGGTCTAAAATGCCATTATTTATTTTTATTATTTCAAAATTAACATTGTTGATAAGTTTAGGTGGTGGCAACAATCTGCTGAATTCTTTAAATGAATATGAGGAATTTTAATCGTAAAACCCTAAGAGAAAAAACTATTTGAATTCGATGTACAAAGTGGGCTTTAATCGAAGGAAACAGCAGGAATGAGGTAGTATCGGTATACTAAGTTAAGTATAAAGTATTTAAATATCTCACCCAATAAAAGAAGATGTGTTTGTATCGTCTATAACAGGAAATATAAACGTCAGAAATGAAATTTATAACAGATGTATTTAATCTTTACGGCTCCAAGAATCCACTGTTTCAACTCCAGAAAGGCAAAATAACTGAAAATTCCACCCCCGTAAATAAACACCTTCAATGACCTTGTCTTTTGTCCCTAACTCGTTTATTCTTCAGTCATGAAAAACTTGGTTTTCAATGTCCAGTCATGAAAAACTTGGAGAAAGAGCTGCAGGCATTCTTCAAGGCACTCAACTGGGTACAATAGACGTTCTCCCCCTTTCCCAGAAAAATGGAGGTGAAACAGACAGGTACAGCAGTAAAACCAGCACCGTCCTAGAAGAAGCCAAGCCAAGACGCATAATTACGGGGTGCCTGTGCCTCTTGGCACGTAACCCCACATCTGATGTGTAGCAATGTCCAATTGATACAGCAGATTTGAAGTATGGCTATGCACTCAGCTCCGAAATTTTCAGTGGTATAACTGTTGTACCACCGCAGTTAAAAGGTTAAAGACCCAGAAAAATAAGGCTGATTTTTTAAGGTGAGATATTTAAGGTGAATTTTTTTTTTAAATTAGAGTTTGTTTTTTAGTTTTAGCTCGATTTCGAGCGATTTTTAAACGAATCGGTTCCTTAGCCACCGAAAATACTATCACCAAGTTTCCATTTTGATATCATCGGAACGATCGAAGAAAGTGCATTCCAGCAATGTTTGAACCGAATGCATAAATTAATTTCTTGATATTCATTAATTTATTTAAATCCATCGAAATTTGCATTCCTTATGTTATCTGATACTTATTTCGCCACATCCAAAAAAGTAAGATTAGCACAATTCTATAGTCTGACAAAAAACTGTGTGTATATCTCCCCCATTCTAATTTCTTTTAATTATTACATTATTTTATTTTTTATGATTTATCACAATAATAAGAATTTATAATTTGTTGTATTTTTTTAATTTTTGATAAGAGTTGTCCTGAAAGCAATGTAATACAATTCTATAGTCTGACAAAAAACTGTGTGTATATCTCCCCCATTCTAATTTCTTTTAATTATTACATTATTTTATTTTTTATGATTTATCACAATAATAAGAATTTGTAATTTGTTGTATTTTTTTAATTTTTGATAAGAGTTGTCCTGAAAGCAATGTAGTATTATGAAATTCGAAATTACAGGAATGTATTTTTTTATTTGTCTGACTATTAGGGGAAATTAAAGTAATATATTATGCGGTCATATTAAAGAGTGAAGGCCAATTTAAACGCTTATTTAGAACATATTGCTCCTGTGTGGTAGAGGAGTTGGGTGCAGCTGCACTTGCGTCCACGCAACGGTCGACTACGCCTTTTGAAAAATTAAATGAATGAATGCAATTTATCCCTGCCTAAAATCCTAGATAACGGTGGATACATTGTCATTCAATGTTTTATTGAAGTGGTTCAGATAGCTTAAATGTTACTTGTGCACATACATTTTACCGAACTTTTAAAGCAATTGATGGTAAACAGTTACTTGCAATAATTACCAACAGTTTCTGTCAATGCAATTATTATCGGTGTAAAATCTTCAGGATTCATTTGTCCGTAACACCCAAATTCAAAAATTCCTGAACATTTCTTCCGCTCTTGTAAATAAATCATCTGAAGTTTATTTGGAACGTGAAAAAGGGTCATCAGATTTAATCAAAAAATAATATTTTCTATTCTCTTTCGTAAAAGCGTTTCAACATAAAAGAGTTTCTCTTACTTTCCACATCCGGAATCTGGCAGTAATAAACGCAGTTATATAAAGAACAATTCCTTTCGATGAGTCTACACAAAGATCCCTGACTGTGATGTCCCGCCATTCCTCTGTTCATTCTCAATTGTGGAACAAGCATTGAGGTGATACTTCGCTCAGGGTTTTTATTGAGAGCGTAAATATTTTTACTTCCCCTATATACATACTATATAGAGAAAGTATATTGTGACAGAGTCTAAAATATTCAATTTCAAATTTTCGACAGAAAAGCACGTTTCAAGCATCCCCAATCCCGAATCGAGTGTCTTTGAACTAATTCCATATGCGCGAGTGCGCGTGTGTGTGTGTGTTCTGTGGAAGAGTTATCTCACGAACGAATGGAACGTTTCAAACGAAATTCGGTGCAAATATTACTCTCGGCCAATACTGGATGCCTATTGATTTTATCAATCGAATGTTTCAACCCCCCCACATACATACACACACACCTTCCCCATTTTTCGAATGAAAAAAGAATCGGAAATTTTAATAATGTTGCTTAAATAATCATATGCAATTTTTCATTAGAAAACGAACGACATACACTTTAGAACACTAGCATGAAATATTCTCGAGATATTGCACATTTTTCTAACAAATTTATCAAAAATTTTACGTAAAATTAAAAAACGTGTTAACTATCGTGAAATTGCATGAAAAGTGAAATATGTTCACTTTTCGTGCAATATTATGGATCAAATTTTTTAATATATTACTTTTGCATCTATTTTGTTTCATTCATGGATACAGAAGATACTTAAGTAATACTTTCATATTTTACGACCAACAATTCACCAATAGTCATTCATATATAAGAAACGCTCGTCTATCCTCTTGTGTATAACGGTTGACGCCAAATTTGTCAAACTTGTAGACTAATTTAGCGATATATAACCAACTTGGCAATGTATTGCCCAATATTAACGAAAATATATAAAAAATTCCAAAAAATAACTCTACATTAACTGAAATGACGCCAAATCGATTAATTCACTATCAAAATATTTTATATATCAACTATACTGCTTATTGCAGATGCTATCAATATCAGTAATTGTCAAATTAGAGTTGTGTGAAATATAAAATTAATTGAGCACCTTTGCATACAACAAAACTGTCATTTCTTTGAAAAGCAATCCTTTAATTATCATTCGACTTTATTTATTAATATGGCCAAAATAACAACAATAGAAATAAAACAGAAATACTATGTAATAATTTGTTTTAAACTTTAATAGTAAATGGCCAGATAAAATAATTGCAAATTGACTGGAAAACACTTGCATTGCAGATAACAACATACAAGCACTAGTTTCACTCTTTCTATATGCTCTTCAGCATGGAATAGCATGCTTTCTTACTGTCATTACAGACAGGAAGAAAACTTTTTATATTTCGCAAATTTATGGCCCTTATTATAACTAACAAATTCAGATTTTGCACATCTATCATTTCTTTATAATTCAGCTTGGGCTACATGAGACTACAATAAATACCGCGTGTCCGAAAAAGCCCTTTAACGCCCACAACAAACGCCCACAACAAGAGGGATGGATGGATGCAATGTACCAAAAGATGGCCGGAAGGGGGTTGTGACCCCCTCACCCCGACATATATATATATATATATATATATATATATATATATATATATATATATATATATATATATATATTATCTTATTTTAGCCGTACTTCTTCATTCTCTTGAAATTATATTTTCATCTTTTTATCTTGAAGCTTTAACTGTTGAATATCTCATTTCATTGCTTTTACACAGTACAGTTTTTATTACTCTCTTTGGCAAAAGCAAATCACATCTTTTCATTTCTGCATATGGCAACATTGGTCTAGCCATATTTTGCTCGTCATGGTTGCACTAATGAAGTGTATTTTAAGGTATTTATGTTTCCTTTATTGTTCCAATCTATATGCTTGTCGTCCATATAACACAAGTTTATAGATAAAATCTATCTTGTGTTTCAGAAACGAGCATTTTTGGGTTCATTTCGAAGGGATATATGGACTTGAAGGGAATTTTTTCGAAATGAACTTAACTTAAGCCTAAAGCTCTTCCATGTGCAAGCTTTTTTGCTTGATTTTTTTTGTTTTCCTATTTTCATTCCTCATTTTTGAAATTTGTTGATAGTCTTTGTCTTTATGACCTGCATTACGCTTTATTATTTCCTCTTTATGTCTTAATTTCTTTTATTTCTTTGTATTTTGTAGAAAATTTTGGAATAGTGTATTATGAGTTACTACATACATTCTAACATTGGATTTACTAATTTATATATATATATATATATATATATATATATATATACATGGTCCGAATTGGTATAATATATATCGAATACTTGCTAGAAAGTTTTGAAGTCTGTGAGGAATTACGGGTGGTAAAATGTTGTGGGCGTTAAAAGACTTTTTCGGACACGCTGTACTTTCACAGTCATAAAACCGAAACCCTCCCATTGCAGATAACAGCATCCATGCACGGTTTCCCGCTTATTATGCGCTTGTCAACTTGGAATAGTCGATATCAACCATCTCGATTGGAAAACTTTCTATAAGTCTAAATTTTGCGAACGTTTATGGGATTTTTTTTAAATCACAAACTCCGCCTACAGAAGGGGCTGCTCTCAAAGATACAATTATAGAAATCGTGGTCCAATAAACGGGGAATAACGTGAAATGGCAAGGAAAGAGGTGGAATGACATGGAATGACGTGAAAGAAACAGGAGAATATTTCATTTGAAAACACTGAACCTCAATCCGCAAATAAAATGCATGAAACAGCTAGTGACGTTCGTAAATGACATAACGCCTTAACGTAAAGACTTGAAAAAGTGACAGAAAGTGTTCCTCGAAATGAAACTCTGTGTTCAAATAGATCTCTACCTGCTCTTGAAGCCGAGAATGAGCTTATCAGATATGCTGAGCGACGAGACGTTAAAGAGAATTGACGCGAAGTGAAAATGCAGGAATAGACGATACAAATTTCCAAAATGAAAGAGGGAAACAATCTAGTAAGGAAGGTAACGCATAGGATGGTTTTATTTGATTAAATGACCTTTTTATCTATAACATGTGTCTTTAATTTTACGGCTTATATATTTTGCAATAATAATTTATTTTTTTAGTTTTAGGTAAGATTTTAATAAATTTATTTGAAAAATGTGCAATGTCACAGAATGTTTAAATCACTCGTGCATAGCTACTGGTCATTGGCACCAATGTCATTCAAATATCGACGTCTTACACCAAGTATTCGCGGAGAAAATCCTGGCGTACATATACATAGATACAAAGGCAGATACATAAATATAACTATGGATAAATATGACATGCTCATATACATACGTACTAGTACTATTGGATGTAATTTGCATAAGATGTAATATATTTGTCTGTTCCATGTTCTTTAATATGTAATGCGTTAGTCTAGAAACGACATATAACATTTACTCACTGATATTATTCATCAATTTTAAAATTTAACATTCGCAGTAATTGATACTCTGACAAAAAATAAACATTTCTTAATTTCTACATAAAATGTAAGAGAGAAACGCAAAATAGCATTTTTAAGATGTTTCTAATTTAAAATGCATTTGTAGCAAACACTGATCCCTGACTTTTCTATACAACATGCAGTACATGATTATACATTCCTGCTATAAAATAAGTTCTAGAAAAGAAACTAAATGTCAGACATGCATAAATTAATTATAACAAAACTTCATCTTGAAATATTATTTTCAATTTACTCTACATGCATAAAAATATAGATTAATTATACATTGGATTTCCCAAGCACTTCTAAAATATTAATAACAAATCCTCGGGTACTAACATTCTTTTAAAGTAGAAAATGGTGTTTGGGTAGAAGTTGAATCTCTAAAAGCTCCTGAGACATTAAATTAAAAAAACGCAGTAGGGATATAAAAACTAATTATTGTTAACTGAAGAGTGATTTCCGCAACATTTCGAGATAAAGCATTTTTAAACAAGTGGCGTAACGGTTTTCTCGAGTTATGGCGTCTAAATTGACTTTAATTTTGCTTTAACATGCATTTTACGTTTAAAATTTAACGAATATTTAAATTTTAGCAAATGGACGCATGAAATTTTGAAACTTACAATCACACGGCATAAAACGCAAATACAGTTTCAATTCTTCACATTAAGTTAACTATCAGACAGATTTTAATGCATTTAATAAAGGAATTAGAATGTTCAATTTGTGCATGCTTATTTTATACTTATAAAACATTGTTTACAAGATATTGAAAATTTTCTTTTCTTCCAGAACTGCACAGTCTTTATAAATAATTAAACGAATGGCATGGCATTTGGTATTGTTATTTTTCAATCATTAACAAGAATGTATACAGTGATTAAAATATCTATAAATATCTATATTATGAATTTTTACTTTTTTGACAGCACACAATATATCTCCGCACAGGAACATGATAATGCCTTATAAAATATGTCAATCGTTTCAAAATCAAAAATGTCATATTAAATATTTATTTTCTTAACTTTGTTCAAAAACATAGTTGTGGATGAAAATTTTAATAATTTAAAAAATGTTTGAAATATGGGGGTATTTCCTTGGTGTCGTCCACCGCAAGCATAAATTAGGTATCTAACATTAACCAATTGAAACAATACTACCAAATGTCTTTTGATTTTATAAATTTGTTCAAAAAATATCGTATCCAAAGAAAAATGCGCGGATAGATATACAGACAGTCATACATGCACATAATTGAAAAACGGTTGATTTGTACTCAAGGATATTCATAACCTGTAGATCCCTCAAAATCAATCAAGATCAATCCGCCCTTGGGGGCGGATTTTTTTACCTATTCGCAATACTTTTTTTCACATTACTTTACGATAAAGAAAGAAAAAATTAAAATTCGCAATTTATAATTTTCTTATTAATTTACTTTTAAGCAAACTATCCTTTAAAAGCAGATTTCCTTTTAACATCCACTGTATACAAATTAATCTTTGAATTCCTTCAAGCAAACGACGTTAACGTTAGCATTCTTTTTAAATTCCTAGACATGCATAGTTCAGATTAACTGCCAACCGGCATTCTAACAACTGCAAAATAAATGAGACGTTTTTGAATATAAATATTCTTTTAAACGAGAAATATAGTTCTTTGTACAAGAGATGAATTATTTTATACCCGTGGGAGATTAGATAGAGAGAACACTGTAATGGTAAAAAATGAAGCGTAATTTTTCAAAACAGAAGAGTGTGCTCTAATATGACGAGAGAAGGTATGCTTTGAAAAGAAATTGCAAATTAATAGCGTATAATAAAATGTTGAATTTTACAAGAAATATCTTTATATGTTTCGTGAGGAATTTTTATTGAATTGCTTTTAAACTGCCAGGGCAGAGCAATTCTGTAGAGTAGATATTTGCTCAAACTAGTTTGTGATGGTTTAAGGGATGTATATTTAATAATGGAACCAACAAATTTTTATTTGTATTAAAAAGTCAGCTATTCATAGGTATACTCAGTGTTTCTAAAATATTGCAGGACTAAGTAGTCTTAGCGAACGTCTCTGGTACTGCTATTATATACCCGTATTTCTCACTACCCTTTTCTAGACAGGGAAATTCACACCTTTAGTTCTCTTTTTAAAATGCTTTTGACACTCCTATTGCATGAATTTTAGCTCTTCTTAAAATGGGTTTTAGAAAGGGCAACGTGTTACCCACAAAAGATAAGATATGTACAGGGTGGTGGGGAATTTTTAGGTTTTCTGTCGTTCTAAAGCCATCATAGTGGACTGATTATGACGAAATGTAATGGTTAAACATATGACTTTTTACTTCAATTAAAAAAAAAATTCTATTTGTTCTAAATATAATAGTAAGGCTGAATCCCCAGACTATATTGTATCTTGCATCGGGGTTAATCATAGTTCAATTTTTAGTGAAACCGATAAAATTTTGAGACGACTTCTCTCCTATGGTATACATGGACTTTTCTAGATAAACTTGGGATATGAAATAAGAATAAAAATTTCGAACATCAAACATCCTTTCAACTAGTTACTGTGAGAGTTTTACTAGAGAAGTTTTAATAGAAAATGAAAGATCAAAGGTATCCTCTGAAATACTATAAAATTGTTATTTAAGCTTAAATTAAAACCCAGACTTTTCAAACTTTTTGAATGTTTATAAAAATAATTTTCCTTCAGATTCTACTTGGATATTGGAATAAAAGTCATATTCTATCTCTTAGAAGAGGATTGAATGTCTTCATGTGATAAATCATCTCATAGAGACATTTTTAATTAAATAGGGATAATCTCTTTTTATCGTCAGTTTTGTTATGAAAAACTACTCTGGTCTTGAAAGATTTATGAGGAACCTTATTTCGTTTACCTGCATGAACAGTATTCAAATCCAATAAATCAGCCAAGCATGGTCAATGAAATGTATTTGAAGTTAGATCCTTATAGATGCAAATTTGTTCATGTGCGGCACCAATATATTAAATATATTGATTTCGCTTCTTCTTGTGGGTATTACACAGCAGTAAAATAATTTCGAACTAAATGCTAAAGTAAAAATAAACATCTGCTTTTAATAAAGGATTTGTACTGTAAAGATCTTCAAATATTATGTTAGATAGAACATATAAACCTTTGACAAATTTTGAGATTTCGAGAAAAAAATTTGAGATTGAGATTTCGAGATTAACAATATTCAGATAACATCCAAAATTCAGGATTCACATTCGCAACAGTATAAAATCAGCCAATCATGGGTCTATAATGTTTATAATTCGATATAAATTTTTCAGTTTCTTATATTTATAAAAAAAGCTTTAAGTGAAGCTAATGCTTGAAATTCTATTTCCACGGCCCAGGCCAGGGGCTCGCCAAAAGGTATCGACAACAACCACCGCCCTACCCGAAGGCACACGGGAACACAACGATCCGCCATCACGACAGCAGTCAAACGGGCGGCACTGCGCCCAGGCCTAGCGAGCGGCGGGCCTGGGCGCAGTGCAGCCGCACCACAAGGACCGGATCCACACCTCCGGCCAGCCGGCCACACATCCTGCTACCGTAAACCCTTGGGTTGGTCGTGTGGTCTGGGTCTTTAACGTTCCTTTAACACCTCCGGCCAGACCCCCCCCCAAAGGGGGCACTAAACCAAACAGGCGCAAAAAGCGCGACCGCGGAGCAGCCAAACCCTGTCACCTGCAGAGAGGCATCCTCTGCTGGAAACAACAGAAACAACAAGGTCCACATGACCACAAATAAAAAAGTATAGAGAAAACAGGTATATATGTATAGAGAATTTTATCCAATAGGTATAGAGAATCTTTATACCCGGCCGGGAGGAAATTCCATATGATATATTTCGATGTTACTGGTAAAATGTGGTATAATTTTAAGATGATAAATCTTAATAAAAATTTCAAATATAGGTAAAAAAAATCTGATGTGGGCAGCACATGACTTTTCTTATATAATGCAATGAATTTACTACTTTTACAACAAAACAATAGGTTATTCTTATAGTAGATACTTATATTATTTCCAAGATATTGAATTTTCGTTAATTAGTCATTATTTTCATCAATTTAGCGTCATTTTTATCTATTTGGTGAGATCTTCGTTTATTTGGCAACATTTAAAAAAGTCGCAAAGTTGGCGAGATTCCTTCAAATTCATCGTCAAAATCTCGCCAAGCGTTATGGACGGAGAAATAAGTTATTCTTTTTGCAGATAAATGACTATTGGCGTTCAAATACAAATGTATTACCCAAAGTATCTTTTCGTATAGATGGAGCGAGCTAGATGCACAAGAATGATGTCACCAAATTTATCGCATGATATTGCATATGAAAAGTGAACATGTTTCACAACAGTTATTTTTTTTTTAATTTATGGGATTTTTTGATAAATTTATTTGAAAAATGTGCAATATCTTGAGAACGGTTCATGCTAGCGTTCTAAAGTTTATGTCAATCCTTTTCTAAGGAAAAATTACATAAGAAATGTCTATTTGAGTAACTTTATTAAAGGTTTTGATTTTTTGGTGATTTTTTCAAAATTTCACTCGAAAATTTAGGGGGGTATGGTTGAACATTCGATTGCGTTTAAAAACAATAGGCTTCCAGTATTCACAAATTGTGATTTTTGTGCCAAATTTCATTCGAATCGCTCCATTCGTTCGTGATATATCGTCTCCACAGACTCACTGTCGCACACACACACACACACACACACACACACACACACACACAGACATCACTTCAAAAATATTTGATTCGTGATCAGGGATGCTTGAAACGTACTCTCCCGTCGAAAACTCGAATTCGAATTTTCGACCCCTTCACAATACTTTCCTTATACATTATGTATATAAGAAAAGTAATAGGTGTTCTGCTAGAAAGAGGCATTCCCTAAAATAAAGCACACACTCCCATTGCTAATAACTATATTCATGGGCTGGTTTTGCGCCTATTATTCGCTCATCAGCATTGAATAATAGTCAACTGCAATTTCGACAATTGTAGTTAACGGTTATCTGCAATGGGGGTGTATTCTTTATAGATAATGGTAGTTATACATTTTCTACAGGGAAGGCTAAGCTGTCGCTAGTCACAACATATTTCTTCAGATTTCTGGTTATATATGTTATACAAAATAAATTAAAAAGTTGAGAAAGTATTTTTGAATTTTCTCCACTGTATACATAAAATATGATCACTCTATCAATGTGAAAATTTTGATGGTTCCAACATTCTGATCCCTAGAGCATCACAAACACATTTGAACTTATGTATAGTTGGTGGTAGTAGACCCGGGGTTGTCGCCGCATTACTAATGACACTGCAGAGTTTTTATTAATATGGAGTTAAGGGAAAATCACATGATTATCCATTGAATTTGTTCATGTCCACAAACTTAATGTCGCTGACTCGTGCACTACGATTCTCGTTCTGGATTTCATAGTTGCATGTACTAATATGTTCAAATTCATGTACGGGTTGGTCTCTCTGGGAACTCCTACATTCTCGCGGTGACTTGGATTTTACTGCAAACAGTAAGTTCTGGTGCAAACGTCTTCAGTGTAAACGTATATAAAGGGAATAGTGCAGTGCACAAAAATCTTAATCTGAGAACTAACTACGAGTCATTAAAAAAAGCATATTTTGATACTTCAAAAGGAATTTTTCATTGTAAAAGTTGGCTACCGTTCTTCATCTTAAAGGTTGACTGCCGTTCTTCATCTTTAAGGTTGGCTGTTGTTCTCCATCTTAAAGGACAGGTGGGATTAACCAACTTACAAGCATTCTATATACTGTGTAATATTTACAGTTGAGCATGATTTCGTAAGTTATTCAGCATGATTTCATAAACATTTGTTTAGAGATAATCTTACTTCAGCTCGACTAGTTACTAGTAAAATTTTGCTAGAAAATCTTCAATAGAAAATTAAAGATGAAAGACATCCTTTCAAATTCTGTAAAATTCGATATTAAAGCAAAAAGTAAAATCCAGACTCTTGAAACTTCCGGCATATTTATGAACATATATTTCCTTCATGATCTACTTGGAAATTGGAATAAAAGTCATATATTATCTCTTAGAGAATTAAATATCTTTCTGTAATAACTCATCTAAAAAAAGAAAAAAACAAACTTTTTAATTAAATTGAGAGAATCCTTTTCGATCGGCAGTTGTAGTATGGAGACTGCTCTGATCTCGAAAGATTTATGAGGAACTTTATTTCGTTTACCTGCATGAAAAGTAATCAGATTCAATAAATCAGCCAAGCGTGATCAATGAAATTCCTTTGAAGTTAGCCCCTCAGAAATGCAAATTCGTTTAAGAATAGCGCCAGTGTATTAAATATATGGATATCATTTGTTTTTCTGTGGATGTTATGCAGTAATACAATATATTTGAGCTCAATGCTTGTTGTTGTTGTTGTTGAGACCCAGACCGTCCGACCTACCAGAAAGGTGTAAGGTAACTGTATGGACGGCCGGGAAGTGCCACCCAATTTAGACCGGAACCCAGTGGGGGAGGCATCCACAGGGACCGTACCCTCCTTCCCCTACCACCAACCTCTCGGAAGAACTTACGGACCCACATGTTTAACGTGATCGTACTCCGCATGAACACGGCGGCATTTGTGGTAGCGTGCAAGTCTAGCGCGCAAACCACGGGGATACCGCACCCGAGATGGCCAACAGCACGCGGTGTTCCGAGGTGGTCACCCACCAAGTAGTAACCGCGCCCGATGCTGCTTGACTTCGGTGAGCTAACGAGAACCGGTACGGCCGTTGGCCTGAGCTCAATGCTTGTGTGATAACTAAGTCTGTTAGTACTAAAATTAATTGGATTATAATATAGCATTTTTTTTTAATTTTACAATTTTTTTTTCGAAAAATCGATAATATGGGTCCAAAAAATTACATTAATAACGTTTTACTCTTCAATTTAAAGGGCTTGAAAAAATCCTTCGATTGATACCATACTTGCCAATGTACCCTCCCCCCGGGGGGGGGGTGTAAGTTGTCCTGGACAAAAATAATTGTATCACGGTTATTTTTCAGAACAATAATTGAAATTATTGTCTTATGATCATTGAACAATAAACAACCTCTTTTATGTATGATTATGTCAAATTTTGTCCTATGCTACTGTGACGTTGCTCTGCTGGAAACTCGCCATTAAAAATCGGCCGCTGATCGTGGAACACCTCTTACTCAATTATCGATTATATCTCCAGGTTGAGTATTTTGGAAATGCATCATGCGAGGAAATTCACACTAAATACAAGCCGTAGCAAATAAAATAAAGTTTTTGTTTTAAAGCACATATTAAATCCCGATAATTAATTTCAAACACAAACACTTTATTTTAGACAATAAACTTCGCTAATTGCGAATCTTAGAGCAATTGATCCCCCTCTTTCTCTCTCTTACGATTCTATTTTATTAATTAAATTCTCTCATTAATTCATTCTATATAATCTAACCTCTGGTACGCAGTCTGCAGAGGAGAAGTGACTTACCTATCTAGGACAGAAAGAGCAGGGAATCATTAAGACTTCTCCGTTTGGAGATATTATCATCTCCAGTCTCAAAATCTGACTCCCGTACTTCTGAACTTTTTTCTTCCAGCCCGGGAATCGGGCTATGCCCCTGGCCCTTTCCATGGCTTCAGTTTGGTCGCAATATGTTGGGATTTACAATAAATTCAGTGACGCACACGGACATCTCCGGGTCATTGGGTGAGCCCTTTCCAAAGGTTTGGCGAAAATTGGGGGCGCTAGTACTGTTGCAGGTGTCCATTTTTATTAAAGAAAACCATAGCGTCCTTTGCCAATTTTTACGGTCTGCATCTGTTCCGTTCGAAATCAGGGCTTTGGAATGCTCGAAATGCTTTGAGAGAGAGGGGGTGGTGGGTAATGTGTCCTAAGAGTGAAGTGGCGACGGGAAATTCCAACTCTGTTCTATGACAACTACTATTCAAAATTAACTGTAGATCAACTCGACTTTCTCATTTTAGAATTCATTTTTTTTTTCAAATTTTACAAGAAAAAAATTGAAAAATTGGTATCTTTGGTCCAAATTATTACAACTATAGCGTGTTATCATTCACTTTAAAGGATTTGAAAAATCTTTCGATTCATACCATGCTTGATAATTTAGCTTCCGGAGTGGGGAGGGTAACTTGCCCCCTACGGGTGCTAATGACGACACGAACAAAAAATGTATCGCGGCTAAAAATAGCCGCGATATACAACAATGATTAAAACTATTATGTCTCTAGATCATTGAGCTACAAATAAGCCATTTTAAGCATGATTATGTCAAATTTTATTCTGTACTGCCATATGGAAGGGGAGCTAATGCCCCGGAAGGGGAGCTAATCACGTCATTAACAAATATAAGTTTATCGCGGCTATTTTTCACAGCAATGATTGAAACTATTACGGCTCATGATCAATAAGCCATAAATAAACTCTTTTATGCATGATTATGTCAAATTTTGTGTTATGTTGCCGTGTTAAGAAAATATAATATTTAAAATAAAATTTGAAGTTTTCGCTCGAATTAAAATAAATCATATCTAGTTCTAGATTTTTTGACGATAAAACCGGATATAAAGTTTCATCAAAATCCATTAATATTTGTGGTTTCAATCGTGTGAACAAGAAATAGACCACCACAGACAGGAGACAGACAGACATCGCTGCAAAAATAGTCTAAACGTGTTCAGGAGGTCTTAAAACATATATTAGTATCAAAATCCCGAAATTGAAATTTTTCCTGAAAACAATACTTTCTCACTATGTAAAAAGATGCAAGTAAAAATGTTTCTAGACAATACGTCAGAATTTGTAGAGTTTTAGTAGATCTAGTACAACAGTTTTTTCACAACAGAATCATTTGCGTTACCTTCGTTAATGCCAGATAAAGAGCAACCCATAAGAGCACCGGAAGTTTGCAAGTAAATGGCGTCGTGGAAACCAAATTGGTTTCCGCGCTGGATTGGTTCCAACATTTGGTTTCCGCAATACTATTTACTTGCAAACTTCCTGTGCCCCTATGAGTAGCCCTTTATCTGGCATTTTTGCTGAAGCAGTTTTACAAGAGCTCGAGAACGAGACTTAGCCTTTTTTGACGCTTAAACCTATTCTTTGGTGCCATAATGTTGACGATGTGTTTCTTATTTAGAATCATGATTTAAACGATCTCCTTAATCTTTTGAATAAAGTTAATGAATTTTACCCTTAGATTTATTTTACAGTTGAGCACGAGTCCAATTTTTCTTTGCCATTTTTGGATGTTCTTATTTCCCGAACCTCACGTGGTTTTCTGCCTCTATTCTTCGTAAACCCACTTTTAATAACTCTTGTATCCCTGCTAATTCATCTCATCTTTAATCCCCTAAAAAAGTTTCCTTCAACGCTTATTTTAATCGTTCTTTTAACGTTTGCTCGTCTATTTCAGCTTTAACTCATGAAATTAACTTTATCTTTGATCTTGGCCATGAAGCCCCTTATTCCTTTGAAAATTTTCGCTCATATTCGCAGTAAATTTATACAACCAGATACTAAACTTGTTGCTGTTGTTGACCTTATGCCGTATAAATCCAGTTTTCCGTATCATCCGAAAATTTTCCCTGCCCTCATTCAATTTTGCGATGAATTTAGATTTAAACCTACTCACTCAAATATTACTACCTTATTCAATGGCATTGGTACTGATAAGTTTAGGGAAAGAGATAACTTTAAAAGCCATGCTGGGGTGTGCGTTGCACCCCTTTTAACTCCTAATATTGACTACAAGTTTTACATTGGTAGTACTAAACGTACTGTTGGTAACCGATTAGCTGAACGTGCTCGTGACGTCAAGAATGGTAAACTTTCTACGGCTCTGCCCAATGTGTTGTTAATGATAACTTTCAGACCTTTTTTTAATAAACTTTCCTTTTAATTCGTTGCAATAACTCTCGTAATATTCTTCTTTAGGAATCCCTGTTTATTTATATCTACCGTGATTCCATTTGTAATTTTGATCCTGTACAAATTTTAACTTGCGCTTGACGGTCCGTTCTAGACTATGCTTGCCGAACCTCTACATACTTATCTGTGACGTTTCAGTTTATTGTAATTTATGCCTTCCGACAATTTGGACATTTTTCATTGGCTTTTCTTGGTATTTGTATTTAATACTTATTTAAATTTTACATCTCCCGTTTATAACACTTACTTTTGTAATTGATTTATCTTCAATAGCCTGTTTATATTATCATTATTCCGTAGCTGATGTATGCAAATTTGTCTACCGATCTGATCTACATATGAGCTTGTTTCCACGGTAATTTTTTTATATAGCCACTGATGAAGGGAATAGTGATACCCGAAAGCGCTCTGACCTTTTAACATTTGTACGTCTTATATTCAAAGCAAGGGAGTGAAACAGACAACACGGAAGAGGATATTTGTTGGCGCTCACCATATAATGTCTGCCCATCCATTTATATCAGAATATCTAATCTTTGAATGCAGTCGAGGTTCCTCATAGTATCATTTTGCACCTCAGTGGTATCAGAATCTTGCACAAGTTTACGTCGAATAGAAATTAGAGCTAGTTCGATTTCATTATGTTTTGGATTGCTGCCCACGTGCAAGATTGGAGGTTAAGAGAGAAGACACAATGGCTGTAGCTGTATTAAAGCCCGGGATGGTATTCGCCTTCGCGGCCTTTGGTACGGTGAATGGGAGTTAGTTGAAAATGCGACCATTCTCCTCCTTATCCAAAACAGGAATCAATGACTCCGGGTAATCCCTCCGTCTTCATCTTCGTGTTACTTGATTGGGTGTTGCCAACGCCCTTCATCACTGACGCTGGTTTAGGGGAAGGTGTTTGATTGGGTGTTGATTTGCTCTACCTTACTGTTATGATGCATAACATATATTTAGCACTTAAGTGCAAGTATGTTTCATGCTCCGAAATAGCCTCAGGAAGGAAAAGGGGCGGTAGTAGCAATTACTCAAAATATATAATGTGCATGGTACATTTTCTATAGCGATGCCTCCTCACAGACTGGATGGGACTGATGTGGCGCCTTAGTTTGAATGCACATTGGCTATGACTGCAAATGCCCGTAAAAGAGAATTTGTAACAAATGTCAAAGTATAAACCTACAAAATTTCTAAAAAATTATAGCCCCTGTCAGGTGTGTCTCAAATCAATGCCCAGTCCAGGGCCCCCCGACTGTGGGAACCCTTCCGGTCTTCATTTTCTATTGGGATGCACAAGAAATGACCGTCACTTCGCAGGCCAGTAAAATTAGTCGAAATTGAATAGCCCTTTTCTAGCCCATCGTGAAACATCGAATGACGAAGTGACTTCCACCCTAAAATTTTGTTCCCTCGTTGCAAAATCTGAAAGGACTCAATTTTAAAATGAAAAATTAAACTCAATTCTGATCTCGTGAGGAAAGGTCTCCAAGTGTGGCTCTGCACTTGTTTGAAGCCCGATGCAAAAAATTGCGACGCATTTTTAGGCACGTATTCATCGCCACTTTTTCGAGCGGTAGTTCCATGCAAATAGTACGGGACCAGCGCATTTTATACATGGGTACGAGTACTTATACTAAAGGGTAGCGAGTAACCAGACTCAACTATTCCGCAATTTAAGTCTATAGTCGCTCTTAGCAAAATAAACTTGGAAGCAGCCAGACTGAGTATTGCATTCTTCGGACGGTGGCTATCATTAAAGCAGCGAAGAAGTCGTCTTTATTTGTTAAATATGCCAAATAAATAAAATGTAAAATAAATAAAATATTAATATATTTTTTTCTACTGCCATATTTGTATTACATACCTCTGACATATATTAGACAAATAAATACATATGTTGATCTTAAAATTTTTGATATATATTTTAGACACATGCTGCGCATAATGCGAGAAAAACATATGTGATTAAACATGCTTCTATCCTTTCAGTTTTAAAATGACAATTTACATATAATTAAGAGAATGTATTAAGTACGAGTGAAATATTTTTATGTTGAATAACCCCAGGAGGCAAATTCAGTCTTTTGCTTGCCAATATTGCTGCTAATATTTACTTTTCCTTGTTTATAATAATGGCATTTTTATTTATTTGTCGTTTTTTTACTTTTCAGACATTGCTCCCGTTGAAAACATATTTAGCATGGTAATGGATTTTTAATATGACGCAATTAAACGATGAATATTAATTAGTTCTTCATTATTGCTGGTATTAAAGCCATTATTTGCTAAAGAAGTTTTGTATAACTTATTTTTAATGCGCTGAAAATAACTCGTATGTGAAAATAGCAGCATAAAACAACTTAATGGCATATTTTGCTTTAAAGGATATATTAAAATTCGAATTATAAAACGAGCACAGACGATTGGTTTTAAAAGTTTTGCAATTTTGATGCGTTCCTGAACTTGAACCGTGTAGATATTCAAGCCCGGAAATAAAGTAAAAGTTTTAATTGTGATTTTTGCATCAAATGCGTTTACTGACCTCAAAAGAATAAAAATATGATGTGAGCAGCATATGACTTTCCGTATATAATACAATGAATTTACTTCTTGCATAGTGAAAAAATGATGTATAAGATCGACGGCGCAATGCTTTTAATGTTGAATTGTACATTCAGCGCACAAAAAATGAATTAGTCTGGATTAGTAGTCCGACTATCGATGAAAGATACGCAAAGTAATCTTTCTGACCAAGCCAACAAAGAAACTGACTAGAATAAAGCCAGAAATTATATGGGCTGGCTGTGTTTTTAAAAACTTTTATGTTAAGAACACTGGGAATTAGAGAACTCTTGCCGATGTAGTGTTGGGTGGGGCAGACTCATTGAAAAGTTCAGGGCCACACACACAGCGCTCGATCCAGTGAAGAAGAAAAATATACTAAATATGATGCAAGCAGACCTAAAAGATTTGATTTTGGCAACATATGTGTTTCCCTATATAATGCAATAAATTCACTTTTTCGCAGTGAAAAAATGCTGTATACTATTCGCGGCACAATGATTTTAATATTGATTTGTACATTTGGAAATTTTCCCTATGACAACATGCCAAATTATAGGATATACCCAATTAACTTATATTTTACACAACTCTAAATAGAATATTTTCAATATTGATAACATCCACAATAAGTAAGATAGTCCATATATTAAAATATTTTAATATGTAATTCAGCAATCTTGGGCAATTTTCGTTGACTTAGAGTCATTTCGCAATTTTAACGTTATTTTCGTCAATCTGGGACGAAATATAACCAAGTTAGTGATATTTCCCTAAACGAGTTATCAAATGTGCCAAAAGTTATCGCCAAGTGTTGCAGACAACCGGAAAGAGAATTTATTATATACAAATGACTGCTGGCGAATTGTACAGCGTCAAAATACAAAACTATTACACAAAGTATCTTCTCTCGTTAATTGAACGAACTAGATCCACGAAAATTATGTTAACAAATTCGTCGCATAATATTATATCTGAAATGTGAACATATTTCACAATAATTATTAGGTGGTATCACGTCTACTTCAATATATAAGAAATGAATTTAAAGACACATATCGTAGATAAAAATGTCATTTCATCAAATAAAACCATCCTACTGCCCTTTCTGACTCAGGAAAGATCATACAAATCAATAGAACTAGTGACGAAGGTTTCGAACATCTTACTAAACAGAAGATGACACATGTTCCTAAAAACGTGCCAATCCATTTTCAAATTCCTCTAGTGGTACCGGTTTTGGATCCTGAAGTTGAGACGTCCAGCGTAGAAAATTGCAGGGACACCGAGTCCAAGACAACAAAACCCAAGACACCCCATCGATGCCCACATTTTGTGATATCCACTTCAAACTAGTATCTGTGGATGTCCAGACTCAAAGTGGCTTACCCCTCTATAAAAGAGGAAAGAAAACGACAAAATTATGGTGATACGGAATATTAAATTTCAAAATTAGTTAATTTCAGAAAAGGTGGAATTTAAAATATATGTGCTAAACTCGGAAAAGCCGTTCAGAGAAATATCCTCATCAACAAGAAAGGAATTCTAATTCAAAATGAGTTCGAGTACCTAGGATTCACCCCCCCCCCTCAGTGTGGTTCAGATAGCCTGGAGGCACAAAACTAATTGTCCTTGCTTTATGTAGAGTTGCTAAAGGGCTCTAAGACAGGTGAGATATATCAGATCACTGACCTCTTAAATTTTATAGTAAAATTGGTGAAGCATAGGGGACGCAGGTCGTTTTTCATTGCTTTCCGTGCAGTCCTTTGGACATGAGAGTAACAGTTGCCATCTTCCGCCCTGATGAAGTTTGCCCAAGCTCATCATACCAAAATACTGTCCAAACGAATTCGTGACGCCCTGTCTCTGCGTTAACTTCAGGTATGCCCATTCAGCAAAATTCAGATACTGCCTCAGATATCCTCAGTCTAGGGAGGATACTAAATCCCAAACTTAGGGGCCTTCCTTTTCTGTTGTCCACCCAAAATCGTCAGTCCTGAATAGGAACTTTTCCCAAACCCATAACCTATTAAATTTCAAGAATTATTTATTAAATTTGGAACAAAATTATAAAAAAATCTATCATTTTGACAGTATTTAAACAATTCTTACCTGCCCTCAGTAAAGAAAATGTGTATACATCATGTACGAGGGTGTAGTCACACTCTCGTTTCAGGACCCATCCCCCTCTCCACTCAGCTTAACGTATCGAAACGGAACAATTTGAAGTCTCTATCATCGATATTTTTAATGCCTATGGACTCAGAAACATGATACATGAAGTTCGGCAATTTATCAATGACAAAACTTATTTTTAGTCTAAGAGACTGAATGTGCAAAGGGTACCATTCTAAAATTACAAATTACGAGTCATACTTTAATGACAGATCTCGTAGTGGCAATACTCCTCAGAGCGACATTGCTATCTATATTATAAGATCCATCCCTCGGTCAAGTTGACCCCCACTCGCTGCAGAATTTAGACCACAAAATCGCCTCTCTAGTTCTGTTCAACAACCCTTCTGTCACCGTTGCCTGGGTGTATCTTCCTGTATTCCGCGCTTAATGTATCTTCCTGTACAATTCCACTATTTAAAAAAATCTGGTGTGGGCAGCACATGACTTTCCTTATATAATGCTATGAACTTACTGCTTTTACAGTAAATAAAATAGGTTATTCTTATAGTAGATACTTATAGTCTTTCCACGATATTGAATTAGTCGTCATTTTCATTGATATAGCATCATTTTTTTCCATTTGGCGAGATTTTCTTTAATTTATCAACATTTAAAAAAGTTGCCAAATTGGCGACATTCCGCCAAATTCATCGCCAAAATCTCGCCAAGTATTTATAGACGGAGAAATAAGTTATTGTTATAGCAGATAAATGACCATTTGCGCTCAAATGCAAAAGTATTACTCAAAGTATCTTTTCTCGTGAACGGAGCGAATTAGATCCATTAGAATGATGTCACCAAATTCATAGCATGATATTACATATGAAAAGTAAACATGTTTTCCAACAGTTAATATTTTTTTTTAATTTCTGGGATTTTTTAATAAATTTATTTGAAAAATGTGCAATATCTCTAGATCAGTTCATACTAGCGTTGTAAAGTTTATGTCAATCATTTTCTAAGGAAAAATTACATAAGAAATGTCTATTTGCGTAGCTTTATTAAAGGTTTTGATTTTTCAATGATTGACATAATTTCTTTAATTTTCTTTAATTTGCAACATTTAAAAAAGTTGCCAAATTGGCGACATTCCGCCAAATTCATCGCCAAAATCTCGCCAAGTATTTATAGACGGAGAAATAAGTTATTGTTATAGCAGATAAATGACCATTTGCGCTCAAATGCAAAAGTATTACTCAAAGTATCTTTTCTCGTGAACGGAACGAATTAGATCCATTAGAATGATGTCACCAAATTTATAGCATGATATTACATATGAAAAGTAAACATGTTTTCCAACAGTTAATATTTTTTTTTAAATTTCTGGGATTTTTTAATAAATTTATTTGAAAAATGTGCAATATCTCTAGATCAGTTCATACTAGCGTTGTAAAGTTTATGTCAATCATTTTCTAAGGGAAAATTACATAAGAAATGTCTAATTGCGTAGCTTTATTAAAGGTTTTGATTTTTCAATGATTGACATAATTTCTTTAATTTTCTTTAATTTGCAGCATTTAAAAAAGTTGCCAAATTGGCGACATTCCGCCAAATTCATCGCCAAAATCTCGCCAAGTATTTATAGACGGAGAAATAAGTTATTGTTATAGCAGATAAATGACCATTTGCGCTCAAATGCAAAAGTATTACTCAAAGTATCTTTTCTCGTGAACGGAGCGAATTAGATCCATTAGAATGATGTCACCAAATTTATGGCATGATATTACATATGAAAAGTAACCATGTTTTCCAACAGTTAATATTTTTTTTTAATTTCTGGGATTTTTTAATAAATTTATTTGAAAAATGTGCAATATCTCTAGATCAGTTCATACCAGCGTTGTAAAGTTTATGTCAATCATTTTCTAAGGAAAAATTACATAAGAAATGTCTATTTGCGTAACTTTATTGAAGGTTTTGATTTTTCTATGATTTTTTCAAAATGTCACTCGAAAATTTGGGGGGAGGGTTCTGAACATTCGATTGTGTTTAAAAACAATACCCTTCCAGTATTCATGGATTGTAATTTTTGTACCAAATTTCATTATAATCTCTCCATTCGTTCGTGAGATATCGTCTCCATACACACACTGACACACACACACACACACACAGGCAGACATCACCTCAAAAATATTCGATTTGTGATCAGGGATGCTTGAAACGCGCTCTCCCCGTCGAAAACTCGAATTCGAATTTTCTATCCCGTCACAGTACTTTCCTTATACATTATTGTATGTAAGGAAAGTAATATAGGAACCATTTTTAATATTTCCCCTCACTTCATTGCTGCTGCTGGCTTCAAAGCCGATCACAAATCATGCGATTATCCAAAATCAAACAGTTAAGGAATCAAGCTCAAAAGCTTGGTTGATTCCAATATTGTTTCACCCATGGACCCCACTCGTTTTGTCAAAATGTTAGACCTTGCTGACACCAACAAAACCGTCTATGGATTCCACATGGAAACTATAGATCACCCCTTCTTTGATCATCTCTTTATCATTTATACGTTAGAACTATGTCACTATGATCCAACTTTTCCTTCTAAATTACATATCGTCTGGGAGAAGTTCAATTGACTCCTCTTATGTCTTTCGCCTCACACCCACCACGGGCTTGTGATGAAGTTGATTGGACAGTGGATGAAATCAGAGAGCTTCTTGGCATGAAAGGTAATAATGTTGCCTATTCGCACATGCACTTAACATAAGTGTACGTCCTGATGTGTGATTATAGACAGTTGGAGATTTGGGAATTTTATTTGTATCACGAGAATGATTTAGTTCATAACAAACGATATTGAAATTGTGTATGGTGTTATATGTATCTGTATTCCTTATATAGATGGCACTTATTTGTGACATGGCAAACTTCGGGTGATTCGTTCTAGTATTTCAAAAAAATGAAATTTATTTCTGCAAGATTGTTAGTTTCCGACTTCGGTGGGCTTCAGTACTAGCAAAACATATTAACAGTTAATCTTCAATTGCATGAAACTGCATACTAGTTTATAGTCATGATATTTATTCACACACTGTAAAACGTTTGCAAGCATGTTATTGAAAGTTTCAGGGGAATTAGCTGTCTATAACGGAGACTAAGGTTGTTGATAGTTATGATAATTTATATATAAAATTACACAATTGAAGCTTCGGAAGATAATAATTAGCTGAGTATTTTAGAAGTGAACTTGAAATTTTCATGAACGTCTGTAATTGCGGCTTTTCTTATCAGTTTGACAAAATTATCAGCAAAGTAGCTGAAAAGAATTGGCAAAGGCTGCAGAATGTTTTTAGAGTGTAACTAAGATTAATTAATTAATCACTTACATAATGATAAATGCTCAACTTTACTAAATATCTCTTGTTTCTCAACACCTCAGGATATCTAAATGCATAATATTCACTCCACGTTTCTATACAGTAAGTACTTATTACTTTATTAAATAACATAGAGATATGTTAATGATACATTCCTATCTCCTAGGAAATCAAAACTTCCCGAATTAAGTTTATCAATGCTTGGTATACTTTGGAGAAAGAGTAATTTATTCTTACGCTCATGTGAAGTACAAATGACGGTAACCGTATCGATGAAAAAAAACGTTTGGGTTGAAAGAATTTTTGCCATTAGTGGAACATTTCGCGAGCGCCCCTACAATATCGATTTTATTCCTATTTATTGAGTTCATTAGTAATAGAAAGTGTTCGCTGCTATGGGACTATTTCCCACAAAACATTGAAAATGAAATTTCCTGAGGAAACACGGTTTTTGAAATTTTAAAGAAGTAATAATTGTTTTTATCGAAAAGTATAAAAATATATTTATATTGATTTACGTGATGTAGAAATCTTAGTTGATCATCTATATATCGTACTTCATAGAATGAGTCTAGATTCATTTACATTGTTACACGCGATAACATTTGATGTCATATATATATATATATATATATATATATATATATATATATATATAATATATCTTATATAATAAAAGAATATAGATATATGGGCCTGTGCAGTCTGTAGTGAGAAATCTAAACATCGCACGGTTATGAAATTAGGGACACAAGTACTAAAAGTCTTGAGAAGGTGTACCTTGGCTATTTTTACTTGCCTTATATACATAAGGTATAAGGAAAGTATTGTGACGGGGTCGAAAATTCGAATTCGAGTTTTCGACGGGAGAGCACGTTTCAAGCATCACTGATCGCGAATCAAACATTTTTGAGGTGATGTATGTGTGTGTGGGGTGGTGGATGGGGAGGGGGTGTCAGTGAGTCTGTTGAGACAAAATCTCACGAACGCAAGGAGCGATTTGAATGAAATTTGGTACAAAAATCACAATCCGTGAAAACTGGAAAACTATTGTCTGTAAACGCAATCAAATGTTCAGAACCCCCTAAATTTTCGAGTGAAATATTGAAAAAATCATCAAAAAATCAAAACCTTTAATTAAGTTACGCAAATTTATATTTCTTATGTAATTTTTCTTTAGAAAACGATTGACATAAACTTTTGAACGCTAGCATGAATCGTTATCGAGATATTGCACATTTTTCAAATAAATTTATAAAAAAATCCCATAAATTAAAAAAAATATATTAATTGTTGAGAAACATGTTCACTTTTCATATGTAATATCATGCAATAAATTGAGTAACACCATTCTCGTGGACCTACCTCGTTCCATTAATGAGAAAAGATACTTTGAATAATATTTTTGTATTTGAACGCCAACAGTCATTTATCTGCTATAAGAATAACTTATTTCTCTGTCCATAACGCTTGGCGAGATTTTGGCGACGAATTTGGCGGAATGTCGCCAACTTGGCGACTTTTTAAATGTTGCCAAATTAACCAAAATCTCACTACATGGATAAAAATGACGATTAATTGACGAAAATTCAATATCTTGGAAAGAATATAAGTATCTACTATAAGAATAATCTATTTTTTTTTGCTGTAAAAGAAGTAAATTCATTGCATTATATATGGAAAGTCATGTTCTGCCGACATCAGATTTTTTAAAAATACGAATTATTTTTTAGTTATTTTATGTTTTAGTATTTTCACACAAATTGGTTTCTTAGCGACCGAAAATATTATCACAGAGTTTCCATTTTGGCATCATAGGAAATATATATATATATATATATATATATATATATATATATAATGGAAAATGCTGGGTATATATATATATATATATATATATATATATATACCCAGCATTTTCCATTTCTTTTCACGCACGTGCTTAGATTGTTTGTATCATACATGTAGAAACTGATTATTCAATTCCCATGTTTTATCACATATCTTTCTTTTTGGAATAAAATATTGTTTAAATCTCTGGTATCAATGTTTTTTTTCTTTTGTTAGATATTATATTTCCAATTCCTTTTTAACGGAAATCAATTGACCTCATAATGATATTAAACTAGGGTATGCTATTTATTTCATGTATTATCTATTAGCTTGCTTATCTTTATACTTTTATTATACAGAGATTATTAAGCAATGAGCCCCGCATTCACTTTTCTTCCAGGGAATTTTACTACGCAAGCCCGCCTAGGGAGGTTTAAGACATGTTTCATCTCTCCTCGTTATCCTTTTATTTATTTCCATGCGCTTAAAATGCAAGAATAGTAAAAAAAACAGTTAATATTTTCAAACATGTCAAAAATGTGCCCAATGGCATCCCCTACCCCCCCAAAAAAATCTATGATAGAGGGTTTGAACAAATGCCATATTTATACAATTTAGCATAAAATATAACACTAACTATACTACTGCCAAAACTGCTGTTCACGCGGAGAACGATCACGTTAAACATGTGGGTCCGTAAGTCCTTCCGAGAGGTTGGTGGTAGGGGAAGGAGGGTACGGTCCCTGTGGATGCCTCCCCCACTGGGTTCCGGTATAAATTGAGTGGCACTTCCCAGTTGTCCAAACTGTTACCTTACACCTTTCTGGTAGGTCGGACGGTCTGGGTCTCAACAACAACTAACTATACAACAAAGGAGGGGTAACCCAACTCCTTCTTTGTAGCATAGAATTAATTCTATTAAAGAACTTGATATAGGTCAGGCAAAAATCGCGAGCATTTTTTTTCGGGTCTATTTTCCATGGAATTTCTCCAGACATGGATCAACAGAGTAAGGTTCGTCTCCTCCTTTCTACCCAAAAATAATCTGTTTATTGGCACAGAAAATATTTTATACATTTGTTTCGGATAATATATATAATTAAAATAAAATGTACTTGGTCGTACATCATTTGTATAGACGCTGTCTCCCCTGACGCTTTGCCACTGATAAAATAATGATATAACCACTGTAGATTAAGTGATAACAAGATTAAGTGATTTCTACTTTGTCAGTAGATTTTAAGCGGAATTTAATGTTTAGTAGAAAATGTAGTAGGATTCATTTTTAAGTAGATATTTAGTAGCAATATATTTTTTTCAGTAGAATTTTTAGTAGATGTTTCTAGGAGCATTACATCGAAAACAAATTTGATCGCAGCGTCCTCAAATGACGTTGGTGATGACCTTTGAAAGTTTCAAGCTTTGTTACCAAATAGTTTTCAAAAACGTAAAATGCCCTGGATTTCGCCAGATTTCCCAATTCTTCCCTTTTTTCCCTTATGCAATCACATTCCTTGAGTCTAGCAACTGGCAACACTAAATAAATTTTTTATCTTTTCTCTTCCCTAGAAAAAAAGGAATCGGAGCATCTTCCGAAGACCAACCGGCACTCAAATGTGTCCAACCCCTTATGGCTAGCCCTGTAAGCAATGATGAATCTAGTGTTTTAAATCTATGCATTTTATTATATTTGCGTGAAAAATAATTTCGACATTTTGACGCCATCTACATATTAATTTCAACTAAATAACAAAGCGAAAAGTGACGGTTGCCAGAATCGATATTGAATTATAGTACTACATAATAGATCCTTTCATTAAACGTAATAATTATTCGCTTATTTTTTATCTTGACATTTGGAGTATAAAAAGTACAATCAGAACAACCGAAATATACACAAGACGGATATTCTGGCAAGCTTTCAGCCAAGCAGGTGACATTTTGCCAGCTAGAGTTTTAAGAGTTATTTTTTATAGTTCTGTAAAACTATAAGTTTTTTCAGAAGTTTTTAGCGTATTTTAACAAAACTGCCACATTTGAAATGTAACATTTGTTTCAGAACATAGAGAATCTATATTATTGGCCAATGTGTTTTTGTCCTTCCAGCCCTGCAAAAGCCCCTGGTGACCTGTGCACAGATAATATCGACAACTAGACGGAACTTGACGAAGTTAGATTTTCAACTCCTCCTTGGGAGCAGAGTAAAGGGGAGTTTTTTAAAGACTTTCCAGATTCTCAAAAAGCTCCTGCGGTGAATGAATCTTTGCACATTTATAGTATTCACCAAAAGACAGAACCTGCAAGGTTCACATTGAAGATAAGAACTTGCAATTCCGCTCCAGTAGCTCAACGGTAGAGCATCGGTTGTTAGACCCGTGATTTGATTCCTGGTTGGGATATCAAAGTTGTTTGCAAACCTAACGGTGCCCGGTTTTCAATTCTCCCGAAAAGCGGAGAAAATGAAAGATTTCCAAAAAATCATTGAACACCCTGTATAATCCCTCTCCTCTATTGATATTTAAAAGGCAGAATTTTTGCATAATTATAGTATCTACTACGAAACAGACCCTAACGCAGATGAATTTTCGATTTCTGCCCCCGGACAAAGGGCGTGGTCTAAATGGTTTTCCAGACCCTACAGAATCCCCCTCGTGACCTTGAAAGCGAAACCTTACATATTTTTCATATCGACCATGGGACAGAATTTAACTGATCCAATTTCTTAACAAGACGACTATTTTCTCAGCTAAACGAGATACATTGTTAAACACAATAAATCTTATTAAAATAAAGTTAAAACTTAACTTTATGAATGTTAGTTTCCTTGACTTCCTCAGACTAAAATACTAGGTTCTACATAATCTTTTAAATATGCATCACATTTCTACAAAACATTTCATGTCTAAGATACATAGAATTAAGTTTCAAGGTTCTTTCCCTTGAAAAGAAAGGTTCTTAGAGAGAAAGGTTCTTTCCCTCTCATGGAAAGAACCTCAAAATTAAATCAATCAATGGCACCGTGAAGAAAGTGCAATTTATTTCTGCCTTAACGAGCGTACCAATGGCGGTAACTGTATCGATAACGACGTATTTGAGGTGAAAGTATTTTAAGCTATTAGAGACACATTCCACATCTTTCCCTAAGATTAATTTTATCTCCCATTTATTGGGTTTATTTGGAATCGAAATGCTTTGCTCTTAAGGAGAATATTTTGATCAAAGAAAAGTAAACCGACTATTTTCGGTGAATGCATACTTTTGGAAGCTTAAGTGGCTTGAAAAATGAGTACATAAAATCATTAAGATATATATTTGACATGCCTGTAAAGTACGGTGAATCAATAGAAATAAAGACTATCGTCTCAAAAGTTCAATGGATGAAAATTTGTAAGAAAAGGTCTATGAGTATATACGTTAGGTCTGTCTGTAGTAAAGAAACCATACTCACTCGAATAAAAGTTATTGCAGTGCTTCTAAAGGAAAATTTAACAAGAAAGATCAATCATGCATAAAGCATTGATTATGAAACACTTTCCAACTTCAATGCAATTTTATTTAAACATCTCTAAAATGCGATACATTCCTCGGTAATATTTTAAAAATTATCACAATACTACATTAATTTATTATATTTCAAAACTTAAAACGTCATCGAAAAAATTAACTTCACTCAAATGACGGCATTGAAATATAAAATGCCTGGTTTAAATATCTCTATAATGCAATACATTCCTCGGTAATATTTTTAAAATTATCATAACACTACAATAATTTATTACATTATAAAAAACAATACTTTATTACAATAATTTATTATATTCTGAAACAACTGAAATTTATTCAATTCACGTCATCGGAATATAACATGCCTGACTCTCTCTATAAAAGCAGTATTTCATTCACAAACATTTTTCCATTCATTTCATTCATCACAATACTATAATAATTTATTTTATTTAAAAACTTAAGACCATGGAGTTGCAAGTAATTAAACTCCATGCTTAAAACTTCAGCGAAAAAATCGTTCTCCTCTCTGTAAAATCAATGAATATTTCATTCATATCAGCTATATTGCAGACTCCATGAGCTAAATATTTTTGCGTTAGAGAAATGCAGCAATTCTTATACAACTCATTCAATATTTTGCTGTTTACATTTTCCATAAGTGAAAAGTAGACTTCGTTGAAGAAATAATCAAATTTGGATAATCATTTAAACTCAAATATATTGTAATTGCGTTGTTTCAGTATGTAGATGCACAGAATTTAAGCAAAAATAAATCGGTTTTAAGACAGATGCAACACTAAATATGAATTAAAAAGAACTTTAAAAATCACGATTTTGACACAAGATAGATGACATATTTTATTTTGAAGTGTGTCACGTGATCTCTTCATATAATGGTCACGTGATCTCTTCATATAAGAGGTGTAATTATTATTTTAATTTTTATTTAAAAAATACTGAGTATATTTTGCTGAAATTTTTTTTATATATTTTATGGGATAATTTGAATATTTTTTAAAACTCTCGAAGCAATTTGTGAATTTTGAATTAGCTTAAAAAATGTTTGAAAAATTAGGTCCCATAGAGTTCAGTGTATTTCATTTTTTCAACCCGGGCTCAATCCAAAACTAATTGGGTAATATTATTCATTTATATTCCCATAGGTTCCACAGACCGTCTGAACAACATACTAAAATTTCATTTTAATAAAGTCATCTTTGCGGCAGTTATCGTGCCAACGGACAGACAGACAGACAGACAGAATGATCAAAGTCATAAACACTTTCAACTTTGTTGTAAAGTATTAAAAAGTTAGAATTTCAAATTCAATAATAAAACGATATAGCCAAAAAATAAGTTGTTGTATACGTAACATACTGTATACGTACACACTGCAAAAGTACTCAGTCTACACTACAAAACCCCAATGTGCAATTATGACGTGACTTTTACTAGGTAGAGTAAGAACATTTTCCCTTCCCGTCACTCTCGGCGTCTTCCTTGGGGAAGGAAACGTTTCAATTTTTCAGTTTTCGTCTTGTTCCATCTAAGCTATATCTATAGAAGATTCGAAGAAATGCACGTTTCAAGGGAAATGCAAAACTTTAAATAAGAAATCACATTTCCAAAACCGGAAGTGCAAATGTTCAGTGTCCCACACTCCACCCCAACGAATTTGACGCTGAATCCATATCAGTCATCAGCTAACTAAGCTCTATCTGTAGTCAATCTTGAGAAATAGATATTTCAAATGAAATGCACATAATTGAATTGGAAATTATAAAAAAATCGAAAGAGGAAATTCTTAGTGAAACCCCCAATCTCCTCCAGAATTTCTTCCGGAATCCAAATTAGTCATCATCAGAGCTCTATCCATAGCAGATTCTGATAAATAGATGTTTCAAAGAAAAAAATTTCACAGAAACAATAGTAGGAATATATTTTGGTCCCAAAAAATCAAAAGCCATATCATTTGAACTAAATATACATGAAAAAACATGAAAAAAGATAAAAAAAACAGCCGTGACTCGAATATTTCTGTATGTAATTCCAGCGATTTTTATCACAAAAAGCCGCATATATTTCACAATCATTTATTTGTTTTCTCCATTCATAAATATATTTGGGATACCGACATACAAAAAATATTTGCGAGGCATAAACGCCAATGGAAAAAATTCAGGAAATGGAGGAATGAATTGAAAGAAAAATGGGTAATTTTTCTCCTTTCCACCTGATCCCTACTGAATACCGGAAACTGCGACAACTTTCAACTATTTTTGGATATTTTTCAAGCTCTAAACGAATCCTGAAATACAAAGAAATGTTCATGAATATGTTTGTATAGTTGACAGAAAAATTCTTAACAATTCTCCATGATATTACTTCCCCTGCAATACATGGTAATGCATAGGGAAAGTATTGGATTCATGTCGAAAATCTCAACTCGAGTTCTCAACGAAGCTACAGGTTTTGATACCTTTAAATCATGAAAAAAACACTTTTAGCCTGACATCTGTGTGTGTGTCTGTGTTTCGGTCTGTCTGGCTGTCTGTGCAATGTATGTATCCACTCTAACTGAAAAACTAATTGACCAAATTTGATGAAATTTGGCAGGTAAATCACTTGTGGGATACCCAGTGCTGATAAGATGCGGAAAATTAGGTGGTGCGTAAAAGTAGAAACTGCCTTTTTCATGCAATTGTTCGCAAAAATCGTCAAAATCTAATATAAAATGTGTGTTCAAATGTGTCTATGCGTGCTCAAATGTATCAGTTAAATGCGTGTTCCATATACGTAATTTTTAACGAGGAAAAGAATAAGATCAACCTCAACAATCTAGGACTAACGGTTCTCAAGATATTTGAGGGTTTTTTTGCATTTTTGTTACGCCGACTTTGTAAAAATTTCCCATTACCAATTAAACACAAAAATTGAATTAAATTAATTCAGTGTTATTTTGTGAAATTAAACACAATTTAATAAATTATTAAAGAAATCAAGAGAAAATAAATTTTAGTCTGCAGGGAAAGTCATATGTTGCTCACATAATTTTTTTTTTTTTTTTTTTTTGTGGGAAGTTTAGTATGGGAATTCAATCTGATTAGAATTCCGTGGATGACACTTTTTTTAGAAAAAACATGAAAACATGATGTAGTATGCAGTACTCGTTCATGCCACATGCTTCACTATCTGCGATACCCACCACCAGCGGTCATGTGTTTTAACAACCGCTGTTAAGCAATGACGACTAATGATAGTTGAACAGACAATACCTGAATGTTTTCTTCCTTTACGTCGCCAGTAACAGAAAAATAAAAATATATATCCTTTACATCTCAATGTAACCGACGCCACACCCGTAGAGCACTGGCCAATGCTCTTATATGCGCTTTCACAGCGCCATGCCACGTGGATAATATCGGAGCTAAATAAGTTCAACAAAAATATATCTCCCTCAACAAACCTCTGACAAATTTTCAACAAAGAAAAATGAAAAAAAAGAAATTATCCGTTGCTTAAATCCCTAACTCACTCATTTTACACCAATACATATGACATTTGGACACCTTACCATGAGTGATGAAATATCCTTACATAACAGTTTAACGCATTCTACTATGAGATTGAGTATGTTGGAGTATTAAATTTATATAACCAATCCGTTATTTATAAACAAAATTTTGCTCGTTATCTCTCTAAGACTTTTAATAATTCCAGTCAGTCTTGAGAATCTAGGATATTATAGCAGTGGGTAATGTCGCCACTTTGAAACAAAATGATCTAAGTGTCATTAAGTCGCGCCTGTAAATTGCAAAAAATTTCAAATTCCACTGATATTTTAAATTTTTATTTACATGAATGGTACCCATGATATGTACCTCACATTCAAGACAAATTACGATACTTGCGACAAAAATATGCTGTTGAATCTTTGTACAGCCCCATATTGTTAAATTTTAGATATTTAAGCGGCTTCTTGCATAATTAAAAATTTACTACATTTTATAAGCTTCATGCTTATACCTTTATCTCTAAGGTCCGTCCTTCTCATTTAAGATAAACATCTACTTTCTACACCCAGGATTGACCGACACACATATGTTAAAATATTGTGATTTAATGTGTAGATTTTATAATATATTTACTCAAAAAAAGTTCAAAATGATTTTATTTAATCGTAACTTGTGTTCTATTCTAAAAATTTATATTCCTATTTATGTCGAATAAAAAATCGATAAACAAAAAAAAAGGAATTATGCCATAGACGCAAAGCATACAAGAAAAGCATGAAAAGGTAAAAAAAAACGTGGCAAGAATATTTCCATCCATAATTCCAACGATTTTTATGACACGAACCACATTTTTATCACAATCGTTTGTTTTCTCCATATATAAATATATTTGGGATACAAAACTACTAAAAATATTTACGAACCGAAAAGGCAATTGAAAAATTATAGAAAATGGAAGAATAAATTGAAAGAAAAAGGAGTAATTTTTCCTCTTTACCACCTGATCCTTACTGAATACCGGAACGTTCACCTCTTTCAGGATATTGATCCAACTCTAAAAGTTTTGAATCATGAAATACAAAGGAATGTTCATGAATATATTCACGCTGTATGTCGGCAGTCAGTAGTCACATCTTTTAGCAGTCACACTGCTTTTAATAGTCACTATTTTAGCAGTGATGACTAACGATAGTTGAACAGAATCCCTTTAACCCCCCCCCCCTTTTGTTCAAGAATATTTTCATTTTACTTGAAATATATATGTCTCTCAAGATGGCTATAGAAAGAGCTTAGATGATGACTGATATTCAACAATCAAATGCAGGGTTCTCTCTTAAGATATTATTCATCTCTTTAATCTTTGATAGATGTATTGCAAATCTAAAATTGTGCAAATGTACAGTCTACTAATAGGAAAGTAGCTAATTGCTCAGGATCGATAAAGTTTACAGCACCTCTAGTGGCAAGTCCGAGAAGTTCGAATTCCTATCTCAAAATCGAAGAAAGATAGGCGAAAATGTTCAATTACAAAGTTGTAGTTTGTTCTCTATAGTATGGAAAGTTGTGGGGTTTGTGCATAAGAAGTACAGAGTTGATGAAGAATGAAGTCAATGGAAAGCGATAATACAAATTTCGTGTTATATAGAAGTGCTTCTGAAGGAAATGTCAAAAAATATGCATAATAATAATCTGTGTAATGAGTTCATTTTAATTTTTTTATTCATCTTTTTTTCAGTAAAAAATAAATGCTGTATAAAAATGGCAGACAAATGATACAGTGCATTACCCCTTTCCCTTGACTTAATTTTTTATCATCTGTGTACAATTTATGTATCAACAGTACTTTTTCTAACTAAAATGAGTACGTTTTAGCTAGAGTTAGTACAACTTTGTAATGGAAAAATTTCGACTGTCATTGTTTTCGACATAAGAATACTAACTTCCTCAATTTACCTCTTCATTTTTGAAATAGTTTTAAATGGACGTACCTTCTTTGGGTTTTCATACGTTGTTCTTTTTTTTCGGTTAAAAGCAATGCTCGACTCTTTTTCCCTTAATTATTAATAATATTGATTATTTTGCAATTAGAAATACGCATTGTATGGTTTTCACAGAATTAATTTTTAAATACAGAGTAAAAGTATTTATCATCGAAAAGAGCAATAACGTAGCCTCCTATCCAAAAGTTTACCTACAAGCGTCATTTATAAATTAAAAAACAGTTAGCTACAGCAAACAATAAGTTAGTTTGTATAAAATATGCTGTTGCCAGAAATTTTTAGGACTTAATTTAAATTTTGTTAATTTTTTTAAATAAAATCGTTCTAACATTATATAAACTGCCTTGTATTTTAACAGATTTGAAAACAATTTTCATTCAATTATCTGGCTGAAAAAAAGTACACATTCGGTGAAACTATAAGTTTTGGAGTACAGCGGAAGATGAGAAATAATTTTGGTTCAAAAACGGCGATATGGAAATTTAGTGGTGTTATCTGTATCTGGGTGCCTTTTCCAGAACCATAGTAACGCCGGGTAATTCATTCTAGTGAATAACACTTTTGAAGATGCCTATAAATAATCAATATTTTATGTAGAAAAATTATCTTTATTTAAGGGTCCAGAAATAACGTTTAGTTTATCGTGATTCATAATTGCACCCGTCTTTATCAAAAACACTTTCAAAGAATATATTACAGAAAGCGCAGTTATGCAGCAAAAAATGTTGTTTCAATATCTTAAAGTAGTTTTATATCTCATATCCCAAGTTCTTAAAAAGATTTATTCTATCTGCCCAACATTATTTTTCATATTTAGAGGAACATTTATATTCAAGCTCATCTCATTAATATTTAACAAGTATTTTGAATATGAAATTGCATACAGTATAAGGAAACTGGAAAGTTTTATCTGTCAAAAATATGGTACGTATAATAGGCTTTTTTTTCTATCTAGATCTTATTTATTAACTTATTATTATGCCGTTTTTTGTCCTTTCATAATTTTTCTTTTACTTTCCACTAATATCATTTCTGAAATATTTTGTGTTCGCGATTATGACGATAAAACATGTTGTTTTAAAACGTACTGATTGCACTTCGGCCACTAGAAAACCATCTGTCTGTTTATATATGCGTGCGTGTATGCGTGCGTGTGCGTGCGCCTATGGGGTGTCCATGCGTAACTCAAGAACGAAGGCTCGCACGACGATAAAATGTTACACAGTGCTCCTTAGAAAGTTTTTGAGCACCACAATAACTTAATCGGAAGAAAATATTTCCAAGGGCATACGTTCAATCCATATATAGTAAAAAAACAATACCCGATAAAAAGTGTTTATTCCGTACCTAGCAAAGAACATAAACATGACAACAAAACAATATAGAAGAAAAATGTCAATAACAAAATTGTAGAACGTCTAATTTGTAGAAATCGGCATTTATAACCCACGAAACTCTCTCGAAAGGTAACTCTTTGTACAGACTTAATGGGACATAAGGAACACTGGAACACACATTTTTCGATAATGAATGTATATCCGTAGACGCCATCCTTTGGGCTAGAAGGCGCTATGTGCGGCGCGGCATTTGGCTATTTTTTGCCATCATCAGTCGCAACGTGAACTTTATACTTATAAAATGGAGCATTGAATGCTGACATGCTTTTGAGTTGGGATATGGTGGGGGGGGGTTTCTCGCCACATCATTCACAAAGTTGATTTAGTACATGTAGCATAGAATACTGCACGAAATCTAAAGTGGCCGACATGGAACTAGCGTATGGGGCTGTCAATGGAAGAGCTGCTGTAAGCTTATCGATAAACTTTACAGAAGCTCTTCCATTTCGATTAACAGCCCCATACACTATATGCCTGTCAGCTGTACTACGCAGGCCGTCCAACCTGTACGAATGTGTACAGTATCCGTTTGATTGATCGGGAGAGGGTCACCCATTTAAATTCGGAACCCATTGGGATTGATAGCCACATGGACCGTACCATCCTTCCCCACACCCATCATATCTCAGATGTGTGCATTGCTTATTAGTAGATTGTATTTACTACCTTTTAAATGGTTGGGAGATAACCACTCATTTGAGTCCGGAACCCATTGGGATTGGCAACCACATGGGCCGAACCATCCATCACCTCCCCCATCATATCTCAGATGCCTGCATTACCTATTAATAGATTGTATTTACTATCTTTTTAGATGGTTGCGAGAGAACCACTCAATTGAGTCCCGAACCCATTGAGATTGGTTACCACATGGACCTTGCCATCTTTTCTCTGACCCATTATATCTCAGATGTATGTATTTGCTATTAGTAGATCCTTTATATCTCTAGAATCCTTCAATTGAAAATTAAAGGGGCATATACACATCTGTCATATCCATACCCCCTAGACACTGAGATAGTTTCGTTGGCGTTAAATATCGAACATGGGACATTGCGCGCGACTCTTGCGCTAAAGCCCTTGCACTATCCTGACTCAAACGCATGTCACCCATCTCCGCATTCATAAAATGCTTCATTTTATACATACAAAGTTCTCATTACGAATGATGATGGCGAAAAATAGCCAATTGGTGGACAGTCCGACGCCCTCTAACGCCATAGAGCAACGTCTGTGGACGTTCATTCATTAGCGAAATATAGTTTTTTCAGTTTTTATTTTTGCTTTTTCAGTGATTTTCTATATCCCATTAAAGTTTGTACGAAAAGTGCACAGAGAGTTTGGTGTTTTCTTTTTAGTTTTTTTCTTATCTCCCATTCAAGTTGGTGAGTATAGTGTTTTAGTGATTTTTTAGTGATTTTTATCTGCAAGTGGCGTTTATACAGGGAGTATCGAATCTTCCTGTATAGAAAGCAGTAAATGCCTATCATACTTCATCGGTTGCTAGAGGCGCAGCTACTAATTATGGGTTATAAGTAATTATAAGTATTTATCTTTCTAGAATTTTAATGTGCATTGGAAGTGGCTAAATGTATTTTGAAAATGCTCAACACAAAATTTCTCTACATGCCACTGCAGCTTATTGTGTCATTCCTGAGTAAAACGGCATTTTGCTTATAACTATATTGTTCAAATTAAATCATATCGGAACTATTCATATAAATTAGACGACGGTTTACAACTTTGTAATTGACAACAAACGTGATTACGACTACCCCTGGAGGAGAATGTAAAAAGCTAAGATACATAATTCGGCAACATAGCGAGATAGACGAAGAAAATCAATTTCAAAGTTGCAAGGCATTGTCTAATTAATAGGAACCGGCACTAGGAACGAAAAAAGCCCATATATAGAAGTCAATAAATATATGTCAGAAACTCTTATCATCGGGCCTGTAATGCAGTGACACCTGCAATGATTATCAAAGTATGAGGAAATATCTTTTCTAAAATTCAGGTTTGCATTGTTGTTGACAGGGGATGTTTTAAACAAGGTGTACATTAGATTCAAGTGCATGTAATTTTTTTTTCATTTAGCTTTCTAAATATAACCGTCTTGATTTTTAGAGCATTGCAAACTTGAAAGCATTGCAAACACTTGCGTAAGCACTTGCACTTGAAAGCACTTACGTAAGCATCGCAAACTTGAAAGCTGGAAAATTTTCAATCTTCCTTCTTCAATTTCACAAAACGATTACTCAGAAACCTTAAGAGATTTTTTTTTAAATACACACTGATTTAGAAACTAGATTTCCACATACATCTTTTTGTCATACATATTGCCTACTATTATCTATATTTTATATGTAAGAAAATATTTCGAGTGAAAGTACAAAAAAACCAAAACAGATAATTTCTTTTTATCGGAAAAAAAGTTCAAAATATTAAAATATTGAAACTATTTTTATTTTTCCGTAATCTGGACCCTATTTTCAACAAAACAAGGAAATTATTTACATTTTTACTTTCCCTGCAATACATGGTAATGTATAGGGAAAGTATTGGAATCATGCCGAAAATCGCAACTCGAGTTTTCGACGGATCTACACGTTTCGAGACCTCTAGAATACGAAGAAACCATTTTTAGCGTGACGTCTGTGTGTGTGTCTGTGTGTCTGTCTGTGTGTCTGTGTGTCTGTCTGTGTGTCTGTGTGTCTGTGTGTCTGTCTGTGCAGATTTTGTATCCACTCTAACTAAAAAACTAATGGACCGAATTTCACTAAATTTTGTAAGTAAGTCACTTGTGGGCGGGGCTAGTGCTGATTAGTTTTGGGTACGAGTCGGAATAAAAGAACTCGCCTTTTTTTGCGAAATGGCCCGCAAAAGCTTGTATCCACTCTAGCTGGAAACCTAATGGACCGAATTTCACAAAATTTGGTAGATAAGTCGCTTGTAGGCCACCCTGGTGCTGATTAGATTTTGGTATAATTAAAAAAAAAATAACCTGCCTTTTTTTTGCAAAATGGCCCGCAAAAATCATCAAAATCTAAACTTAAGAACTACGTATGCTCAAATATATCCATTAAATGCTTGTTTAATACGTAATTTTTAGCGAAGAAAAGAATAAGACCAACCCCATTACACTAGGGCTAGCCGTTCTCGAGATATTTTAGTTTTTCGTATTTTTCCTACATCATTTTTGAAAATAAGTCCAGTTTTCAAATGAGAACGAAAATTGAATTAAAAATGAATTAAATTTAATTTATATAAATAGAACGTGAATATAAGTCTGCAGGGAAAGTCATGTGCTGCCCACATCAGATTTTTACTTTCCCTGCAATACATGGTAATGTATAGGGAAAGTATTGGAATCATGCCGAAAATCGCAACTCGAGTTTTCGACGGATCTACTCGTTTCGAGACCTCTAAAATACGAAAAAACTATTTTAGCGTGACGTCTGTGTGTGTGTCTGTGTGTCTGTCTGTGTGTCTGTGTGTCTGTGTGTCTGTGTGCTTGTCTGTGCATAATTTGTATCCACTCTAATTAAAAACTAATGGACCGAATTTCACAAAATTTGGTAGGTAAGTCACTTGTGGGCGAGTCTGGCGCTGATTAGTTTTGGGCAAGATTGGGGATAAAAGAACCCGCCTTTTTTTGCGAAATGGCCGCAAAAGTTTGTATCCACTCTAACTGAAATACTAATGGACTGAATTTCACAAAATTCAGTAGATGAGTCACTTGTGGATCACCCTGGTGCTGATTAGATTTTGGCACGATTCGGAAAAAAATAACCTGCCTTTTTTTGCAAAATGGCCAGCAAAAATCGTCAAAATCTAAACTAAAGAACTACGTATGCTCAAAAATATCCATTAAATGCTTGTTTAACACGTAATTTTTAACGAAGAAAAGAATAAGACCAACTTCATTACACTAGAACTAGCCGTTCTCGAGATATTTTAGTTTTTCCTATTTTCTCTACGCCACCTTTGAAAGTAAGTGCGGTTACCGAATAAAAAAGAAAATTGAATTAAAAGTGAAATACATTTAATTAAAATAAAGAGAATGTGGATATAAGTCTATAGGGAAAGTCATGTACTGCCCACATCAGATTTTTATCTTTAAGATTCAAGATATAAGCGTCCAAAGTGTTCACGTTTTCGTAACACCTGGATTTTTCCATAAAATATATAAGTGTAAATCATATTAAAAGAAATTTTGGATTAATTGCCTATTATTCATGTAAGTGTTTGCATAAAAGAATCTATCCTTACATCCTAACATTTAATTCTTCCATATAGAGAAAATTGTCACATCTCCGATAAAACAAAATTAATGTCTCAAACAGTTCCCCTATACATGATTTTAATCGATTCCATATTTATTCTCGTAATTGAATCTGGAATAAGTTACGTGCTTCTCTGTGTAATTTTAATATCGCTATGTAACTTACTCCATAACAAAGAGATGATTTTAATTGAAAATGAGAAATTTTCCTGCTCTGCGTTTCAAAAGTCCATCGTTTATCATTGGGAGGTTCACAGCACTATTTAAATTTGCTTACCTGTTACTAAAAGTACTTGGCATCAATAAATAAATTTTTCAAGTGTTCTAAATTGAATTTTTATCTTCCTTTAAGTTTTAGTAGCAATAAATGTTCCTAATAAATGTTTAATTCGGATATAACTGAAATTTCTTTGCTCCTTGGCGTCTTCTACAAGTAGTATAATTCGTTACTGTTGAAATGTATGTCTGTAAATATAAACAAATTGTTTGAAGCAGTATTGAAAAATATGGGATATAATCAATATAAATATAGCATCTCCAGGGTTCTTAAAAAGTCCTTAATAGCACCAATAACTTTGTAAGGAAATATCCATAAGAGTACACAGTAGGTCTATCTCTAATATAGAGATCATGCCCCATCGAATAAAAGCGATTGCATCACATTTATCAGAAAATTAAAAAGTTAGATTACGAAGTTGGGTTAGAGGCGAAATAGAGGAAAAAGCCATTCACAAAGTTGTAGAACATTGTCGACTTTATAGGAATCAACAAAAGGAATAAACGAAACGCGTATATACAAGTCCATAAATATCTGTCAAAAAGTTGTATCATCAAAACTATAACGCGGTGACACCTGCAACGACTGTCAAATTTTCCCGGAAATATTCTTTCTCAAATTCAAATGTGCATTACTGTTAACGGAAGATGTTTTGAATAGGATGTACATCAGATTCCGCTGCAAGTAATTTTCGTTCCATTTAGCATTCCTTGAATACGACAGCCATGTGACAAAAAGCGTGAGTATTGTGTCAAATAAATGCCTTTTGTAAAAATTTTATTGTCTATTCCCACTAAATTAGACAATGCTATACAACTTTGCAATTGACATTTTTCTTTTATCTCACTTTGGCGACGAGTTCGTGCGTCTAACTTATACAACTCTCTACTAGGGGCGCTGTTGCTATGTTGCTAGGGGGCGCTACTACTAGAGACCCTGCTTTATTTGGTCAGCTTTGATCACCTTACTATAGACAGACCAACCGTATTTACTGAGATACTACCTTTTATTACAACGTTGTTGTGGTGCTTAAAGACGTTGTAAAGAACCTTGCTGCCTCAACCGGGAATTGAACTACGGATCTTTGTTCTGTCCAACCGATGCTCTATCGTTGAGTTATAGGGATGGCATTACAATTTCTCATCTTTGAAGTGTACTCTGCATTATCCACTCTCTAGTGCCATATTGGCGTGCAACTGATAATATGACTGACCCCTTCCGACTATTTTTACCTCAGGTTATCATATTGCTGCTATTTTTATCCCCCAGGTTAGCTTCCTCTATGATCCTTGACCTCCAGATTTGAAATTGGCTATTTAAAATTTCTATCGGTCGAGGATCAGCCAAATTTTAATAGAATAAAATGTTCTACTGGACCAAGCTGTGTACCAAAATCAAATCTTTAGGACTCAGTAAAGTATGGTAAAAATGCCATCAAAGAAATTGAAACAGACAGACAGCCCTCATCAGGTCGAATTCAATAAAATATTTTAATAAAGCAGAAACTTCATTACAAAAATGTTACGAAATCTTAAAATCTCAATAGGGTTTGCGCCAAGCCCCAGCAAGAATGGAGCTGTACTTTTGGGTCTAGTATACCCTGCTGAAGGATCCTAACGCTCCTTCAAATCACACATAACGCTTTTATGACGTAGTCAATTAAAAAAATCTGATGTGGGCAGCACATGACTTTCCCTATATAATGCAATGAATTTACTACTTTTACAGTAAAAAAATAGGTTTTATTTATAGCAGATACCTATGTTCTTTCCAAGATATTGAATGTTCGTCAATTAGTCGTTATTTTCATTAATTTAGCGTCATTTTTATCCATTTAGTGAGATTTTGGTTAATTTGGTAACATTTTAAAAGTCGCCTAGTTAGCGACATTCCGTCAAATTTGTCGCCAAAATCTCGCCATGCGTTATAGACGGAGAAATAAGTTATTCTTATAACTGATAAATGACTATTGACGTTCAAATACGAAATTATTACTCAAAGTATCTCTTCTTGTGAATGGAACGAGCTAGATCCACGAGTATGATGTCACCAATTTTATCGCATGCTATTACATATGAAAAGTGAACATGTTTCTCAACAATTAATATCTTTTAATTTATGGGAATTTTCGATAAATTTATTTGAAAAATGTGCAATATCTCGAGAACGGTTCATGCTAGCGTTCTAAAGTTTATGTCAATTGTTTTCTAAGGAAAAATTACATAAGAAATGTCTATTTGCGTAACTTTATTAAAGGTTTTGATTTTTTGATGATTTTTCAAAATTTCACTCAAAAATTTAGGGTGGTTCTGACATACTTTCTTAGGGGGGTTCACACTGTAACGTACTGTTACTAGCTCAGAAAAACTGCCTGTGCTTACAAAAACTGCCATGAGAGGCAAATATACTTTTCTCATCCACACGCCCAGTGTCCACCAAATTCATGTATAAGAGAAGGTTTGGATTTTCACAGCTGTGGTGCTGGAGTTGTGAAATATGACACCGGGAAAGGGAATCTTTGGCCTGCGTTTCGATTTTCGGACGGATGGACCGCCCCCGCAGAGCCGTGATCTCTGACCTGCCAACGGAGGGAGGAGAGAAGACCCTTTTTGGAAAGATGAGTTCGATTTTAGAATTCGACGGAGCTAGTCGCTTCTCCTTCTGCAGCTCACGAACCTGAGTTCGGCCGAGAGCCGACACTTACAAGGAATATGCTATTACAATTGCCTATTTGTACATAGTTGTAAATATTTCTTTTTATGCATTAAAGTCTTATTTTAAAAATTTAATCTGCTGTTCCTCGTGTGCTCCTCGGCACTACAACGCTACTACGGTACAGCATATAAAAAATAGTGGCAGCGAACAACTGTTCCTATGCTAAAGTGGGCATCCGTCCCTGAAGAGGTCATCGATAATAATCGGTTGACCAAAGCGTAAATCTGTTGCGCTGAAGTGGATCGCCAAGATCTCTTGTTAAGAAAGGACATCTGTTCCTGTTTTTATTTTGGACATCAGTTCCTGTGTTGGATCGCTAGATCCCTAGCTAAGAAAGGACAACTGTTCCTGTTTTTATTTTGGACATCAGTTCCTGTGTTGGATCGTGACATCGGTTGATGTTTTTATTGTGGACTTCAGTTCCTGTGCTGCATCTGCAGATCCCTAGTTAAGAAGGACATCTGTTCCTGTTTTTATTTTGGACACCGGTCCCTGGTTGGATCACCAGATCCGTGTTGTGAGAAGAAGACATCCGTTCCTCTGTTTTGGGAGCACCCGTTCCAGAGACCTGTAGAAAAGTCTTACTTCTGTGCCGGACATTAGTTCTGTGCGCGTTGTGTTGTGATTAGAAGAAAACCATGCTTATAAAAAGTGGGAACATCTAGTTCCAGTTTTCTTGTGCGGATCCTAATTGTGTTTGTGAACTCTTGTACCGAAGATTCATTGGAAGAAATCCTTACCTTTTCAGCATTGTGAAGGTCAACGTCTTCAAAAGGGGTGAGTACCTTGATTTTACAAAAGGCAGTGACAGTAGTTAATTTTTATAGAATTTTAAGCATATTGTCAGTTCTAGTTTAGTTGACATACATCTCTTAAATATTAAAATTTTAAAGGATAAGAATTTTGCTATGCTTTGGTTGTTAATTTGTGAAGAGTAGAATTGTATTGAATAATTAAAATTTGATAATTTGAAGGTTAATATAATTCATGTATAATAATCGAATCTGTAGTTCTTTAAGAAAGGTGTTTCAGTTTAAAATAGCATTGAAAGTTTCAATACTGCCAAATTGTTGTTACAATTGCCATTTGTTGTTTAGTTATAATTGTATGAAATCAGTGTGTACAACGTAGGAATTGTTTATTTTGTATCAATTGGTTAAATTGATAAGGGAAAAAATGTCGTTTTTGGGTAAAGCTAAGAAAGAGGATTTGTTCTCGCTGGTATCTGAGTTAGGAGAAACTGCCTCTTCAGATTTAAAAGTAGTGCATTTAAAATCAATAATCACTAAAAGTGATAACTATGAAGAAGAATTTGTAAAAGCTCTTCTTGAGACTATTGTTAAAACTCGAGTAGAGAAAGAAGAGTTAGAAGCGGAGGTTAGACGTGAAAAGGCAGCAGCAGAGATTAGGCAATTTGAAGCCCAAAATCGCAAAGCGGAAATGGAATTTGAGCTAGAAAAATTGAGAATTTCAAATGTAGAAAAAACGGGGAATTCAGAAAAGGGAAATAAAAAAATTCAGTTAGACTTGCAAAAATTAGTCCAAAAATTTGACCCCAATTTGATTGATATTAGCTTGTACTTGGTCATGTTTGAAAGGCAAGCAAAGCGGGTTAGTATTGAAAAGTCTGAATGGGTTTCTCATTTGATGGCACTTCTGCCCATCGATATTGTTCAGATCATTATGAGAGAGCCCGAAGAGCAAACGGAAGATTACAATTTTGTTAAGAAAATTTTATTACAAAGGTTTAAACTAAGCCCCGAGAAATTTAGAGTTAAATTTACGCAATATCAAAGACGAGCGGATAGCACGTGGAAGGATTTTGTGTTTGAGTTAAAAAATTATTTTGAGGAATGGTTAGAGGGTTTAGAAATTGATAGTTTTGAGAAGTTAAAAGATTTAATGATCACCGATCAGTTAAAACGTAGAGTTAGTAGCGAAGCTCGGGACCACTTCTTAGACCAATGGACGAAATTCACTTCTGCATCTGAATTAGCTGATAAGCTAGACGATTTTGATAATGTCCGGAGGGTTGTAAAGAAACCCATGAAAAGTGGATTTCACGAAGAAGGGAAATTTGAGGAATTTCGTAATGAGAGAGATAGGAGACGTAATTATCCGGAGGATAAACAACGTGCGGGAAAACAAAGTAATGAAAAGAATGAGTTCTTCGATAAACGTAAGGAAACTCGTTGTTTCGAGTGTGGGAATTTAAATCACCTGAGACCGCAATGTCCTAAACTGAAAGGAACAATTCCCGAGGTTTTAACAATAAACCATATCCAAAGTGATAAAACGGAGGAAGATTGGTCATCCCCTTATCTGAGTAAGGCATATGTAAATGGACATAAAATGACAGTACTCTGTGATACAGGGTCAAATATAGATCTCGTGTGTCGTAAATATATCACACCTGAAATGCTAACCGGAGAGGTTGTGTTTGTTAAACAGCCATTAAATGACAATTGTAAGTGTTTACCTCTTGCTACGGTAGAAATAAACGGAGAATTTGGGCGTATCAAGACAAAAGCCGCTGTTTTTGCTCATAAATTAGATTCACATCGATATTTATTGGGAAACAGAACCGCTGCTTTACTAAAAGACAAAAAATGTTGTAATGCACTGCAGTCGGAAATGGTTTCTGCAGTAGAAACTAAGTTGGAAAAAGAAAATAAACAAAATTCGGAAGTAGATCTTCTGGATAAGGAAAGGGGAAGTGTCCTGTCCCCTCACCTAACTGAAGATGTGGGAGACCCCATCATTTTACCCCCCGTGAATGAAGGAACCATAGACGAAGCCAAAGAGCTCGAATCACTTGATTGCTTCTCTAAGGACAGAACAAAGGGGCTTCCCTTGCTAAACTTTGCACCCCGCGAATTTTCGGGTTTTCAGAAGGCGTGTCAGACGCTCAGAAAAGAGATTTATCGGGTAGCTTTGGAAGAGTCGGGGGCGAACTCCAAGTTGGAGTATGTTGTGGGGAATGATCTGTTATTTAGGATGAAGGGGAAAATCTTGAAAACACCTGAAACTCTAAATTATGAACACTGGGTTGCTTCTAAGGAGGGAGACAATCCCGTAACAATTTATGGTTTTGAGTGGGTAGATCGGTTGCGAAAATGTAAAGAATTGGGAGTCCAATGGTTTGGATCGTGTGTAATTGAGAATGAAGTCTCGGAAACAAATCATATAGTTAAACTAACGGGGAAGAAAGAGGGATCTCAAATTGATCTCAAATTGATTAATATATTAAAACCATATCACACTAGACCTGAAGTAATAAAATACTTATCTTGTGAAGATAATCGGGAGGAGTTGATAAACAATGATGTGGATTTTCTTTATTTAGATTCAAATTCCAGCATTAACGATTTTGCGGACATAGTTGAGAAAAGTAATTTGACCGAGAGATTAGATCGCCAACAAATCGATCAGCTACAAGAGCTTTTGACTAGGTATATCAAAACCTTTTCAAATGAACCAGGTAAGACAGATTTAGTCGAGCATGATATTGAGCTCATTAGTAACAAACCTGTCAGGTCTAGGCCGTATAGGTCTTCGCAACGGCAAAATGAAATTTTAAAGGCTGAAATTCAAAAAATGCTAGAATTACACCTAATTGAAATTGGAGAATCTGATTATACGTCGCCCATGATACTGGTGGAAGCGCCGGGTAAAGATCCTCGACCTCGTATAGATTATCGCAGGTTAAATGAAGTAATTAGAACTGAATATTTTCCGTTACCGAATATCGAAGAGAGGGTAGAAAGGGTGTCATCGGCAAAGTTCATAACCATTTTAGATTTGGCAAAGGGTTATTTTCAAATCCCGTTAAGTCCTAATGTTCAACGGCTTGCAACATTTGTGACCACTTTCGGTACCTATAGACCTTTACGTATGCCTTTTGGCCTTAAAAATGCACCGTACTTTTTCAGCAAATTAATGTCGGAAATTCTGAAAGATTATGAACCTTTTGCGGTTTCATATTTGGATGACATCGCTATTTATTCTGATACTTGGGAATCGCATTTGAAGCATCTAGAATCAGTTTTGGACCGCATTTCGAAGGCAAAGCTAACAATAAAACCTTCAAAGTGCCGGTTTGTCCAAGACCACGTTAAATATCTCGGACATATGGTCGGACAGGGATATCGAAGACCCGCGGAAGCCAAAATACAATCTATCATAGAGTTTCCAACACCCACTACTAAAACTTTAGTGCGGGCGTTTTTGGGATTAGCAGGATATTATAGCAGATATATTCCTAAATTTTCTGTTATATCGGTTCCGTTGACTGATGCTTTAAAAGGAAAGGCAAGAAAGGGTGAGATTTCCTGGACAAAAGACTGTGAAAGGGCTTTTAATGAACTAAAGGGTAAATTAATCAAACCGCCTGTATTATATGCACCTGATTTTAAACGGGAGTTTATCGTTCAAACAGATGCCTGTGATTTAGGGATTGGAATTGTTCTTACTCAAGTGGATGATAAAGGAGAGGAACATGCGATTTTGTACATAAGTAAAAAGTTTTCTAATGCAGAAAAAAAATATAGTACAACAGAAAAGGAATGCGCGAGCATAATTTTCGCAATAAAAAAACTGCATTACTACTTGGATGGACAGCCCTTTAAGATCATGACGGATCACAATCCACTTGTCTGGTTGCGTACCAATGCCGGTTCGAATCCCAGATTAATGCGTTGGGCATTGGCCCTGCAGCCCTACCATTTCCAAGTGGTGCATCGTGCAGGAAAATTGCATACCAATGCTGACAGCTTGAGCAGAACAGCTGTCATATAAGGAGCGAGCCTCTTACATAGCTTGCTACTGTATGTTATAATTCCTTGTCTTCTTCAAGTATCTAAAATTGTAGTACTCATTTATGCAAAATTTTAGTAATCATTTATGTAACCTTATATTATTCACTTATGTTCCTTAATGTTTTTTTTTTGTTAGTTATGGTATTGTATTGAAACTTGCTGCTTCTCTAATTGTAACTATAAGTTAAGTGTTTTTAATGTATGTCCAAGCTAATTAGGATATTTGAGTAGGCATTGGTGCAGGGTGCTTGTCACTAGCCTTATTGTATAATCATGGTACTTTTGGAATGCTGATGTTTTTACTCATGTGTAATATAATTATGTTTTCATAAACTACAAGCCGTAGAGAAATGCTTTTATCTTTTCTCTCCCTTACTGGATAGAAAAGTTTTCTGGGGGGGAGGAAGCTGTAACGTACTGTTACTAGCTCAGAAAAACTGCCTGTGCTTACGAAAACTGCATGAGAGGCAAATATACTTTTCTCATCCACACGTCCAGTATCCACCAAATTCATGTATAAGAGAAGGTTTGGATTTTCACAGCTGTGGTGCTGGAGTTGTGAAATATGACACCGGGAAAGGGAATCTTTGGCCTGCGTTTCGATTTTCGGACGGATGGACCGCCCCCGCAGAGCCGTGATCTCTGACCTGCCAACGGAGGGAGGAGAGAAGACCCTTTTTGGAAAGATGAGTTCGATTTTAGAATTCGACGGAGCTAGTCGCTTCTCCTTCTGCAGCTCACGAACCTGAGTTCGGCCGAGAGCCGACACTTACAAGGAATATGCTATTACAATTGCCTATTTGTACATAGTTTTAAATATTTCTTTTTATGCATTAAAGTCTTATTTTAAAAATTTAATCTGCTGTTCCTCGTGTGCTCCTCGGCACTACAACGCTACTACGGTACAACACATACTTTCACACACACTCAGACATCACTTCAAAAATGTTTGATTCGTGATCAGGAATGCTTGAAACGTGCTCTCCCGTCGAAAACTCGAATTCGAATTTTCGACCCCGTCACAATACTTTCCTTGTACATTATACTATGTATATAAGGAAAGTTAAAATTATAGAAAAAATTAAAAAATATTTTTTTTAATTATGTATACCTGACGATTTGCACTTTACATTAAAGACAACGTGTTTTCTACGTACGGATTTTGAGCTTCAAATTCCTGGAATTACTGGAGATGGTTAGAGGAGTTTTAATAGAGTATATATTTTACTAATTAAAAATAAAATATTTCCACATTGCATACTGGCCTAAAATATTTTACTACCAAATGTAAATTTTTAAATTTCAGTGTAAATAAATAAATATTATAATTTGCAGTTTTAAATTAGGTATGCAAAGTAGGTTAGTATAAATTAATAACCGGATTTATAAAATTCATATTTTCAAAACAATTACACATAATATAATCCCCGTCCTCCCAACTTGCTGCTCCATGTCTTCATACGAGTCGAACGGCCTGGGCTTTCGACATAATATAATCAGTGATACATGAAAATAAAGAAAAACACTCTAATTTCTTTTCAATATCGCTCAATAGATGTCAACACTCCCGTAGGTATTGGACGTGTGGGTAATGATAATTTATCCTTATTCACGTGGCCACCAAGATCCCTGGATCTTACGCCATGTGGTTTCTTTTTATGGGGTTACATCAAAGATTTTGCTTATAAACCACCATTACCGAAAACACTCAATGAACTTAAACAACTCCTCAGTGCTGCATTAAGAACCGTTGACAGTGTAAAACTGCAAAATGTGTGGAACGAACTTAATTACAGATTAGATGTTTGTAGTGTTACGAAAGGTTCACACATTGAATATTTGTAACTGGAAAAAAACTCGGAATGTTTTTCTTTATTTTCATGTATAACTGATTGTATTATGTAGAAAGCCCAGGCCGCCCGATACACCCGAGGGCATGAGCTGCTAAGTGAGCGCCCGGAATGATTATATTATGTCGCATGTCGAAAGCCCAGACCGTCCGACTCATCCGAAGACTTAGAGCAGCCATTTAGACGGCAAGGAAAATGATTATACTATGTTGTTGTTGAGAGCCAGACCGTCAGACCTACCAGAAAGGTGTAAGGTAACTGTTTGGACGGCCGGGAAGTGCCACCCAATTTAGACCGGAACCCAGTGGGGGAGGCATCCACAGGGACCGTACCATCCTTCCCCTACCAAAAACCTCTCGGAGGGACTTACGGACCCACATGTTTAACGTGATCGTACTCCGCATGAACACGGCGGCAGTTATGACAGCGTGCAAATCCAGCGCGCAAACCACCGGGCTACCGCGTCCGAAATGTGCCAACAGCACGCGGAGTTCCCAGGTGGTCACCCACCCAAGTACTAACCGCGCCCGTTGCTGCCTGACTTCGGTGATCTAACGAGAACCGGTGTTTTCAGCACGGTACGGCCGTTGGCTACGATTATAGTATGTTGATGTTGAGACCCAGACCGTCCGACCTACCAGAAAGGTGTAAGGTAACTATTTGGACGGCCGGGAAGTGCCACCCAATTTGGACCGGAACCCAGTGGGGGAGGCACGATTATATTATGTTGTTGTTGTTGAAACCCAGACCGTCCGACCTACCAGAAAGGTGTAAGGTAACTGTTTGGACGGTCGGGAAGTGCCACCCAATTTAGACCGGAACCCAGTGGAGGAGACATCCACAGGGACCGTACCCTCCTTCCCCTACCACCAACCTCTCGGAAGGACTTTCGGACCCACATGTTTAACGTGATCGTACTCCGCATGAACACGGCGACAGTTTTGGCAGCGGCTGGAATCGAACCCGGGCCTACCGAGTGCAACTCCAGCGCGCTAACCAATGGGCTACCGCGCCCCACGATTATATTATGTGTAATAGTTTTGAAAATATAAATTTTTAAAATCCGGTCATTCATTTATGCAAACACTGTATATATTTACACAACGCAATTTTTTTAATATAGAATACTTTCATAATAGCAGGAAATACACTACAGCTACAAAAATATATCCTAAAAGTTACCCAGAAACTACTAAATATGACAAACATGTTAAATATTTTTCAAATTTCAAGTAATTATAAGATTATAAAACTCTATTTCATATTATAAAATATATAAATTAATTTTGTTGTATAATATTATATATTTTTAAAATGCATTAAAATACTCTGAATCTAATTATAAAAAGGAAGATCAATTTAAGCTTCACCTGTAAATATACAACAAATTTCGGCAATCCTAAGACGTTGTTAATAGAAAATCAATATGCATTTTACGGTAAATAATTGGGAACTCACCCCTTGAACCACTACTTGTCCTATTAGGCACGAACTACTTCTGGTTATTTGATAAGTGAAACAACAATCTGGATTTAATGAGATCATTAAGGTTGAAACATTTTAATATTAAAACAAATACCTTAAAGGAGATTGTGGGGGATAATAAATGTATGAAATATGATTATAATGGCAAATTATAAAGTCTTAAACAGCAGTTTAGAATTGTTTTATATAAATATTTATACTAATCTGTTTATCAATATATTGATTTAAATTAGTTTAGTTCCGATACATTTAAGAAATATATATTATTATATAAAATTTTTATATATTATATATTATTTTATACTGTTATTATATACTATATATTATTATTATACTATTATTGTATAGCATATATAATTGTTATATATATATATATATATATATTATAATTATTATCTTAACATATTAGAAAATAATGTGCAAAATTAGTATCTTTAAATAAAACATAATTATTCACATAAAAATCGGACCGTAAAATTTGAAGTACGGATATACTTAAAATACAATACACTTTAGAAATTGATTTATATTCCATCCTTTATATCAATAATTTGAACCAAAAATGCCTAAAATGTATGTATTAAAACGTTCCTTTACAGAATATAGCTACTTCAGTTCGTAAATTAAAATTTCGTACAGGATTTTATCTAGCAGACATTTCAGTATGCTGACATATATTCCTTAGATGAACATCAAAGACAACAATGACAGTAAAGACAAAAATTCTCCTCCGCGAAACCACAACATACAGAGGGGATGGTGAAAGATAATCATCTGAGATTTTTTTTTTTTAACACCCTGTCACAGGTCAGAAGTTTATTTACAGTATTAATGTTAGTTAATGTTATCAACGTTATTGTTAGTTAGGTTATTAATGTTAGTACGATATCCAATGGGATAAAATAAGAAGTATGTTAAATCCAATAGTAATTTTTAACACTTTACAACAAAGTTGAAAAGTGTTTATGACTTTGTTCATTCTGTCTGTCTGTCTGTCTGTCTGTCTGTCTGTCCGTTAGCACGATAACTGCCGTAAAAATGACTTAATCAAAATGAAATTTTAGTATGTTGTTCAGACGGTCTATAGGCCCTATGGGAATATAAATGAATAATATCACCCAATTAGTTTTGGATTGACCCCGGGTTGAAAAAATGGAATACATTGAGCCCTATGGGACCTAATTTTTCAAGCATTTTTTAAGCGGATTTAAAATTCACAAATTGCTTCGAAAATTTTAGGCAATATTCAAATTGTTCCATAAAATATATAAAAAAAAATTCAGCGAAATATATTCAGTAGTTTTTAAAATAAAAATTAAAATAATAATAACACCTCTTATATGAAGCGATCACGTGTCCATGATATGAAACGATCACATGACCCACTTCAAAATGATATATGGCATCCATCTTGTCTCAAAATCGTGATTTTTAAAGTTCTTTCTAATTCATATTGAGTGTTGTATCCATCCTAAAACTACTTTATTTTGGGCTAAATTCTGTGCATCTACATACTTTAACAACGCAATGACAATATATTTCAGTTTAAATGCTCATACAAATTTGATTATTTCTACTATTAAGCCTATTTTTCACCTATGTAAAATGTAAACAGCAAAATATGTAGAATGAGTTGTATTAGAATCGCTGTAATTCTTTAACACAAAATCATTTAGTCCATGGAGTCTGCATGGCTGATATGAATGAAATATTCATTGATTTTAGAAAGAGAAGGACGATAATTTTCGATGAAGTTTTACGCATAGAGTTTTACTTACTTCTAGCTCCATGGTCTTAATTTTTAAATAAAATAAATTATTATAGTATTGTGATGAATGACATGAATGGGGGAATTATTTATGAATGAAATGTTGCTTTTATAGAGAGAGCCAGGCTTGTTATTTTTTCTATGACGTCATTTGAATGGATTTCAGTTGTTTTCGATGAAGTTTTCAAATATAATAAATTATCGTAGTATTATGATAATTCTAAAATTATTACCGAGGAATGTATCACATTTTAGAGATGTTTAAACCAGGCAATTTATATTTTAATGCCGTCATTTGAATGAAGTTAATTTTTTTCGATGAAGGTTTAAGGTTTCAAATATAATAAATGAATGTAGTATTGTGATAAGTTTTAAAATATTACCGAGGAATGTATTGCATTTTAGACATGTTTAAATAAAATTGCATTGAAGTTGGAAAGTGTTTCATAATTAATGCTTTAAGCATGATTGATCTTTCTTGTTTTATATAATCTTATTTTTATTCATTTACACACATAAAGAAATAAGTTGTTGTTACTTGTTTTACCTACATAATAAAAGAAGGACTCACTGAGGATTTCCACTTCCGGCTAAGGGCCAAAGGTCCTTCCGTGCTGAAAACACCGGTTCTCGTTAGATCACCGAAGTCAAGCACCATCGAGCGCGGTTAGTACTTGTGTGGGTGACCACCTGGGAACACCGCGTGCTGTTGGCACATTTTGGGCGCGGTAGCCCGGTGGTTTGCGAGCTGATTTGCACGCTGCCACAACTGCCGCCGTGTTCATGCGGAGTACGATCACGTTAAACATGTGGGTCCGTAAGTCCTTCCGACAGGTTGGTGGTAGGGGAAGGAGGGTACGGTCCCTGTAGATGCCTCCCCCACTGGGTTCCGATCTAAATTGGGTGGCACTTCCCGGACGTCCAAACTGTTACCTTACACCTTTCTGGAAGGTCGGACGGTCTGGGTCTCAACAACAGCAACAACTTCCAGCACCGGAGATATCACTTCCAATTGAAACATTTACATTTTCCTTAAAACATCCATTTTTCATAACCAGCTATAAATAGAGATTAGATGACGACTGATATGGATTCAGCATCAAATTCCTAAAAAGGAGAGATTCAATAGGGACTTCCAGTTGCGATTTTTTGTACTTGCGACTTAAAAATTTTCCTTAAAAAATCTATTTATCAGTATTGACTATAGATAGACCTCATGTGAAGACTGATATGAGTTCAGCATCAAATTTTATAGGGCGCATGTGGAGGGGAGGTGTCAAGTATTTTCATTTCTTCTAATTCAAAATTTTTCAATTTTCTTGAAACATCCGTTTTTCAAAATCGGCAATGGATAGGGTTTAAAATAATGACTAATTTGGATTCAGCATCAATCTCCTTAGGGGTTTGGACATTCACTAAAAATGTCAACGTCCTGTTCAAACAATTTTATTTAAGCGTCTATGTTTTTCAATATCGGTTCTAGATAGAGATGATGACTATACGGATTCAGCATTACTTCCTTGTGGGGGCGGAGAGGAATCACTAAGTATTTCCACTTCCGGATCTAGAGATGTTACTTCCTATTAAAAAATATAGCATTTTCTTTGCATAAGCTATTTCTCACGATTGGCTATAGATGGATCTTAGATGATAAATTATATGGATAAAGCATCAAATTTCGCACGGACTAGCAAGGTTCACAATTATTTTCTTTTCCGATTCACTTATTGTATACTGTTCAACACATTTTCGGTTTTTACGAAATTGTGGGTGACATGACAAAATGAGTTTACAAAAGAGTACTAAAATGCTTGATACTGCCGTCAGAAATAATGTGTACTGACCATGTGCTTTCACCTTTATTAATTTCGTGTTTTTTACTTTCCCTGCAATACATGGTAATGTATAAAAAAAGTATTGGAGTCATGTTGAAAATCGCAACTCGAGTTTGCAACAGGTCTATACGTTTTAACACCTCTAGAATACGAAAAAAACATTTTTAGCATAACGTCTGTGCGTGTGTCTGTGTGTCTGTCTGTTTGTATGTCTGCCTGTGCAATGTATATACGCGCTCTAACTAAAAAACTAATTGAAATTTGGTAGGCAAGTCCCTTGTGGGTGGCCTTGGTGCTGATTAGAATTTGGTACAATTCGGGATAAAAGAACCCGCATTTTTTTAAAATGACCTGCAAAAATCGCCTATATCCACTCCAGGTGAAAAACTAATAGACCAAATTTTACTAAATTTAACAGATAAGTCACTTGTGGGTGACTCGGGTGCTGATTTGAATTTGGTGCAATTCTGAAAAAATAACCTGCCTTTTTTTACGAAATGGCCCGCAAAAATCGCCAAAATCTAAAATAAAAAGCTACGTATGCTCAAATATATCAATGAAATGCTTGTTTTATACATAATTATTGACGATGAAAAGAATAAGACCAACCCCATTTCACTAGGGCTGGGCGTTCTCGAGATACTTTAGTTTTTTCGCATTTTCGCTACGCCACCTTAGAAAATAAGTCCAGTCACCAAATGAAAAAAAAAATGAATTAAAAGTTCAAATTCAGTGTAATTTAAAATAATTATAGGTGTTATTTTGTGCAATTAAACTCAATTTAATGAATTATTGAAGAAATAAAGAGAACGTGAATATGAAAGAAAGTCTGCAGAGAAAGTCATGTACCGTGGTCATCATCAAATTTGTTACACTGTAGCATTAAGAAATTACTTTCATGGTTTAAAATACTTGATATTTTGAAAACGTGCACATTTCTATGAGTACAAATGAATGGGAAAATAATAATAAACAATTGTATTTTCCCTTAAATAGCCTATGAATTAATGAAACAATCCCTCTGTTCTCTAAAAATCATTATTTCATCCGTATTGTTCGGATATAATAAAGACGATTTTCACAACGAGAGGAAAAATAATTGAAAATACGTTTCACATTTTGCTTAAAAAATAATATTTTTGTTTTAATTATTTTATAAATTGCATTTTAATTTTCATCATAAAACCGGTAATGGCAAGTAATTATCTTTCAGAGTGAGTATTTAAAAAACAAAACCTAGAAATCCCCTCGGCGTATTTCCGAAACAAGTCAAATAAGGAAAAAGCATCTGTAAAGAAACATAATAATCATTTTTCAAATTTGATTATTCATTTAATTTTGTTAAGAGGAAATCAGTGTTTACTTTTCGAGAATTGATTGGAGACTTAACCCTGAAGCATTGACGTGTCCTATTAGAACGCAATTACTTCCTATCAGTTGAAAAGCAAACGCTGTTTTGCAATGGGGATATTAAATATAAACAGTTTGGAATTGAAACTATGGTTCTAGGGAAAACTAATGAAAATTAAGTGAAAATTTCCACTTCGCCACTGATGAAGGGCATAGTGATACCCGAAAGCGCTATGGCCGTGTGATTTTTGTACTTCGTAAAAAGGAGATTTACATAAAATACTTTTTATTGTGGATAAAATTTTGTTACCATCTATTTTGTTACTGTGCTATTTTATTTACTAAAATAAATAATTCTGAAGTGAACCTTCCCCGGTTCTCACTTAATTCCATGACCTCACGATGCTCAGATTCCCTGCTTTATGCCGAACATACAAAAAATAGTCTTCCTTAATTATATATAAGATGATGATATAATATGAGAAATTATATTTGCTCGTTCACATAAATTCAAAATTAATAAAACTGCAACTTGTGAGAATACATATTTGTAACTAGCCGCCTTTGGCGACCAGCCTGTTCGCTACCCTTGAAAATTCTGACCGTGGCAAATTCTAACCGTGGCACACTCGCTGGCGCGACCTACCAGTAAAGTGTAAGGTAACTGTTTGGAGGGCCAGGAAGTGCCACCCAATTTAGACAGGAACTCAGTGGGGGAGGCATCCACAGGGACCGTACCCTCCTTCCCCTACCACCAACCTCTCGGAAGGACTTACGGTCCCGCATGTTTAACGTGATCGTACTCCGCCTGAACACGGCGGCAGTTTTGGCAATGGCGGGAATCGAACCCGGACCTACCTAGTGCAAATCCCGCGCGCTAACCACTGGGCTACCGCGCCCTCCGCGACAATCTCCATAACCTTCTTTTTATTCACCCAATTTAAACCGGAACCCAGTAGGGGAGGCATCCACAGGGTCCGTACCCTCCTTCCTCTACCAACAACCTCTCGGAAGGACTTACGGATCCACATGTTTAACGTGATCGTACTCCGCGTGAAAATGGCAGCAGTTTTGGCAGTGGCGGCAATCGAACCCGAGCCTACCGAGTGCAATTCCCGCGCGCCAACCACTGGGCTACCGCGCCCTCCGCGACAATCTCCATAACCTTCTTTTTATTCACCCAATTTAGACCGGAACCCAGTGGGAAAGTCATCCACAGGGTCCGTACCCTCCTTCCTCTACCACCAACCTCTCGGAAGGACTTACGGACCCACATGTTTAACGTGATCGTACTCCGCGTGAACACGGCAGCAGTTTTGTCAGTGGAGGGAATCGAACCCGGGCCTACCGAGTGAAATTCCCGCACGCTAACCACTGGGCTACCGCGCCCTCCGCGACAATCTCCATAACTTTCTTTTTATTCACCCAATTTGGACCAGGACCCAGTGGGGGAGGCATCCACAGAGACCGTACCCTCCTTTCCCTGCCACCAACCTCTCGGAAGGAATTATCGACACATATGTTTAAGGTGATCGTACTCCGCATCAGTGGCCGGAATCGAACCCAGGCCTACCGAGTGCAATTCTCGCGCGCTAATTTAAATTTATAATGACCATATGCTAGGCTCTTAATTCCACCATCCTCGTTCCATCGTTCTATCATTTAAAATAGCCATAAAATTAAAATATCCATTTAAAATATCTATAAATTAAAATATCCATAAAGGTGTAAGGTAACTACCAGAAAGGTGTAAGGTAACTGCTTGGAAGGCCAGGAAGTGCCACACAATTTAGACCGGAACCCAATGGGGGAGGCATCCAAAGAGACCGTACCCTCCTTCCCCTACCACAAACCTCTCGGAAGGACTTGCAGTCCCACACGTTTAACGTGATCGTACTCCGCGTGAACACGGCTGCAGTTTTGGCAATGGCGGGAATCGAACCCGGGCCTACCGAGTGAAATTCCCGCGCGCTAACCACTGGGCTACCGTGCCATCCGCGACAATCTCCATAACTTTATTTTTATTCGGCAATTTTGGGAATCGAACCCGGGCCTACCAAGTGCAAATCCCGCGCACTAACCACTGGGGTACTTCACCCTCCGCGATATTCTTCATAACTTTCTTTTTATTCACCCAATTTAGACCGGAACCAAGTGGGAGAAGCATCCACAGGGACCGTACCCTTCTTCCCCTACCACCAACCTCTCGGAAGGACTTACAGACCCACATGTTTAACGTGATCGTACTCCGCGTAAACACGGCGGCAATTTTGGGAATTGAACCCGGGCCTACCGAGTGCAATTTCCGCGCGCTAACCATTGGGCTACTTTGCCCTACGCGACAATCTCCATAACTTTCTTTTTATTCATCCAATTTAGACCGTACCCTCCTTCCCCTACCACCAACTTCTCGGAAGGACTCACGGACCCACATGTTTAACGTGCTCGTACTCCGCGTAAACACGGCGGCAATTTTGGGAATCGAACCCGGGCCTGGTAACTGGTTGGACGGCTAGGATGTGCCACCCAATTTAGACCGGAACCCAGTGGGGGAGGCATCCACAGGGAACGTACCCTCCTTCCCCTACCACCAACCTCTCGGAAAAACATACGGACCCATATGTTTAACGTGATCGTACTCCATGTCAGTGGCGGAAATCGAACCCGGGCCTACCGCGTGCAATTCCCGCGCGCTAACCACTGGGCTACTTCGCCCTCCGCGACAATCTCCATAACTCTCTTTTTATTCACCCAATTTAGACCGTACCCTCCTTCCCCTACCACCAACCTCTCGGAAGGACTCACGAACCCACATGTTTAACGTGATCGTACTCTGCGTGAACGAGGCGTAAGTTTTGGCAGTGGCGGGAATCGAACCCGGGCCTACTGAGTGCAATTCCCGCGCGCTAACCACTGGGCTGCCGCGCCCTCCGCGACAATCTCCATAACTTTCTACATATTCACCCAATTTAGACGGGAACCCAGTGGGGGAGGCATCCACAGGGGCCGTATCCTCCTTCCCCTACCACCAACCTCTCGGAAGGACTTACGGACCCACATATTTAACGTGATCGTATTCCACGTAAACACGGCGGCAGTTTTGGCAGTGGCGGGAATCGAACCCGGGCCTACCGCTAACTTCCCGCGCGCTAATTTGCAATTTAAAATGACCATATGCTTAATTCCATCATCCTCATTCCATTGTTTCATTGTTCCATCATTTAAAATATCCATAAAATTAAAATATCCATTTAAAATATCCAAAAGTTAAAATATACATTTAAAAAATCCAGATCGTCCCATCATTTAAAATATAAATATAATAATTTATATAGAGCAAAGGCGGTCTATTCAGAACCGTGACGTCACCTCCACCTTGACGTCCCCACCCACCACCTTCCCTGCTTCAGCGGGGGAGAAACGAACGGAACGCCGAGCGGAACGGCGAGAAATTTAAAATCATGACGTCTTTAAAATTGCGATCCTGAAGGCAATTTTCATTATTTCTGGACCAGATTAGACTTGTAAGAATGCCAGATGTTTGACCTTTCTGAAAATGTAAATTATTAGTCGAAATTATGAGTACTTTTCACGATGCGAGAATTTAAAAACCAAAAATCGTTTTCTTGAGCCAAAAGTGACTTTTGTTTTAAAATCTTTAAAAAATATTAGAAATCGAAATGGAGATTTGAAATTGATATATTTTTACTCGAAATTCTCTGCTCTTTCCGATGGTGTGATTTGTTTTTTTCTACGATGTCTGGATCGAGGAGAAAAAAGGGCAAAAAGATCAAAAAAAGGTCGAAATCGCATAAAACATTAAATAAATAAAAAAATAATTAGAATTTTGAAAATCGGTTTTCACGTGTCCCCTTCCCACCCCCCAGGGTCTCCGATTGCCAAATTTCGTAACTCTCCGACGCGCGGTCGCGAAACGTATAGTGTATAAGACACACACACACACACACACACAGACATTGCCTTTTATTATATAGATACTATCATCTCGGACTCTAGTTACTTTCCCTGCAATACATGGTAATGTATAGGGAAACTATTGGAATCGCAACTCGAGTTTTCGACGGATCTACACGTTTCGAGACCTCTAGAATACGAAAAAACTATTTTTAGCGTGACGTCTGTGTATGGGTGTGTCTGTCTGTCTGTCTGTCTGTGCAATGTATGTATCCACTCTAGCGCAAAAACTAATGGACCGAATTTCATAAAATTTGGTAGGTAAGACTCTTGGGCGTGACTCTGGTGCTGATTAGTTTTTGGTACAGTTCGGAAAAAAAGAACCCGCCTTTTTTTGCGAAATGGCCCTAAAAAATATCATGCATCCACCCTAGTTGAAATACTAATTGACCAAATTTCACGAGATTTGGTGGATAAATCACTTGTAGGATACTCTGGTGCTGATTGGATTTTGGTAAGATTCGGAAAAGAACCACCTGCCCTTTTTTACGAAATGGCCCACAAAAATCGTCAATATCTGAAGAAAAGATTACCTATATTTAAATATATCAATTAAATGCTTGTTTTATACGTAATTTTTGACGAGGAAAAGAATAAAAACTCTAGGACTAACCGCTCTCAAAGATATTTGAGATTTTTCGCATTCTTTTATGCCGCCTTTGGGAAAATGTCCAATTATTAAATAAAAGCAGAAATTGAATTAAAAATGCAAATTTAATGTCATTTCGTGCAATTAAACTCAATTTAATGAGTTCTTAAGGAAATAAAGGAAAAATGAATTTGTGTGTGCAGGGAAAGTCATGTGCTGCCCACATCAGATTTTTTGGCTCTACAGGCACTTCCCGGTAAGGAAAGAAACAATCGTACCCGGATTGTTGAGATCAGGGAACTTTTAAATGACCTATTCATAGAATTATAATCCGTTTGGCAGGATTTAAAAAAAAAACATTCTTTACTACCAATTCAAAACATTAAGGCTGTTTTGTCGTACAAATACAATACTCCTTTATGCAGAAATTATTTCAACTATAACAAGATAGGTCAGAACTTGAAGGAAAATATAACGGACGATTGCAAGTGTAATTTTAACCAAACTTTTATGAATGAATTTCATGGACATATCGTCACGGAAGACTTAAATTTGCTAAGATCGAAACGTTTGAAAAAGATTTTGGATTTAGGAGCTAAATATCGAGATCAGAAATATACTAATGAAATGCAGTCAATTAAGTCTGATATCGACAAATTTATATATAGAGTAGAAGTGAAATATTGTGTGCCAATAGAGGTATTCAATGAGTGGAAACATAACATTTTAGAGTGCGCTGAAATTTAACATAGAAAAGACAACCGATCGATTACCAGAACTGGAAATGTAAAAATCTGATGTGGGCAGCACATGACTTTCCCAGCAGAGTTATATACACCTTCTCTTTATTTTAATAAAATGTAATTCACTATTAATTTAATTTTCGTTCTCATTTGGTAACTGGACTCATTTTCAAGGGTGGCCTAGAGAAAAACGATAAAACGAAAATATCTCGAGCACGACTATTCCTAGTGTAATGGTGTTGGTCTTATTCTTTCCTTCGTTAAAAATTACGTATAAAACAAGCATTTAATGGATATATTTCAGCATACGTAGTTTTTTTATTTTAGATTGTGTCGATTTTTAAGGGCCATTTTGCAAAAAAAGGCAGGTTATTTTTTTTCGAATCGTACTAAAATCTACTCAGCACCAGGATGACCCACAAGCGACTTATCTACCAAATTTTGTGAAATTCGGTCCATTAAATTTTCAGCTAGAGTGGATACAAGTTTTTGCAGGCCATTTCGCAAAAAAAGGCGGGCTCTTTTTATCCCAAATCGTACCCAAAACTAATAAGCACCAGATTCGCACACAAGTGACTTACCTACCAAATTTTATGAAATTCGGTCAATTAGTTTTTTAATTAGAGTGGATACAATATCTGCACAGACAGACAGATACAAACACACACACAGACGTCACGCTAAAAAGAGTTTTTTCGTATTCCATAGGTCTCGGACCGTGTAGATCCGTCGAAAACTCGAGTTGCGATTTTCGACATGATTCCAATACTTTCCCTATACATGACCATGTATTGCAGGGAAAGAAGTAAAAGAGGACACTATGTATAAACGTTTGAATCATCCAAAAGTAGAGATTATTAGTAGAATTATTGCTCTGTACAAAAGATTGGTCATAATGTAGATGCTATTAAATTTCCTTACCTATTTTTAAATCCCAAACTACATAAAGTGCCCATCCCTTTAAATTCAGAACTGTTACCATTGGAAACAAAACATACTTGATAAATGCTAATAAAAGATTATTAAATATTTTAAAATATGTCCTTTCAATCATAAAGAAAAAAATCTGATGTGGGCAGCACGTGACTTTTCCTGCAGACTTATATCCACGTTCTCTTTATTTCAATTAAATTTAATTCACTTTTAATTCAATTTTCGTTCTCATTTGATAACAGGACTTATTTTCAAAGGTGGCGTGGAGAAAATACGAAAAACACTAATATATCTCGAAAACGGGTAGTCCTAGTGTAATGGGGTTGGTCTTATTCTTTTCTTCGTTAAAAATTACGCATTAAACAAGCATTTAATGGATATATTTGAGCATACGTAGCTTTTTAGTTTAGATTTTGACAATTGTTTAGGGCTATTCTGCAGAAAAAGGCAGGTTATTTTTTTTAATCGCACCAAAATCTAATCAGAACCAGGGTGGCCTATACGTGACTCATCTACCGAATTTTGTGACATTCGGTCCATTAGTTTTTCAGTTAGAGTGGATACAAAATTTTGCGGGCCATTTCGCAAAAAAAGGCGGGTTCTTTTATCCCGAATCGTACCCAAAACTAATCAGCACCAGACCCGCCCAGAAGTGACTTACCTAAAAAATTTTGTGAAATTCGGTGTATTAGTTTTTTAGTTAGAGTGGATACAAAATCTGCACAAACAGACAGACACACAGACACACACACAGACGTCACGCTAAAAAGGGTTTTTTCGTATTCTAGAGGTCTTGAAACGTGTAGATCTGTCGAAAACTCGAGTTGCGATTTTCGACATGATTCCAATACTTTCCCTATACATTACCATGTATTGCAAGGAAAGTAAAAGGAGTGCACTTTATAGATAATAGTATGGAAACGGTGAATACCATAGAAAAATACCTGGAACGTTATATTAAAAAATTTGCGACTTCTGCGATTTATTCAATGACATTATGATAAAAGACCTATACCAGATCATGATGGATCTTCATCAAAAATACAGTTTGCAGAAGTTTATTGAAATGAACAAATATAGGGCACTTGTTGGACTGGTTCTAAACGAAACAGTGCTGTACAACGGAGGGGAATTTTATAAACAAATTAGAGGAATACCGATGGGCGGTAATTGCTCATCGGCATTGGCAGATTTATATTTGGACTGTTATGAAAATGTAACTCATTTGTTGAATGAGATGTTGTACTTCAGATTTGTTGATGATATTATCGTTGGCACAAAAGATCATAACTACGTAATGGATTTTGGTTTCTATCTTAGTTCACTAAAATTGGTTGAAACACCTATAAATGAAGACGTGACTTAATTTGTTTAGACGTATGTATTATGTCAAGAGAAGAAAAAACTAGCTATCGTATCTATGATAAGCGTACAGTTTTCAATTTTAACGGAAACTTTATCACTCCTTGGGAAACTTGTTTAAGTAAGGCTGTTTTCCGTAATATAATTGTCAATCAACTTTTAAGAAACAAAAAGCTAAATTCTCGAAGTTGTGATAGAATAGAACAGGATAAAAAGTATTTGAACGAGGTACGAAAAAAGTGTTATCCGGTTGGCTTTTTGAACATAATTGAGTCATCATTTTACGGTATAACTCCAACCGCTGGTTATTCTCGATCACGGACATACGTTGATGACATGGTACTATATATATACAGGATTTGTGTCGTATAAAGCATGCATTTTCTTTAGGGGTAACTTGAGGTCATGTTTATACAAATTCTAGTTTTTGGTTTCAACAATCATAGTCGTTTCGCTTCCTAAAAAGATTTTATTAGGCATAATGGCCTAGTTACGGAATGGTATCGGCATCCAGGAGTGTGGCCATGGCGTAAAGCATGCTGAATCGGGACGAGGGGGTCACAATTCGCCCTCGGCCAACGTTTGCTACTATTATTTTTTGTGTTTTTACATTTGTTTCATATTTTATTTCCGATTTGGACCATATATATATATACAGGGTGCCCACTTATATCCGTTACATTCCTCTTGACTTCTAAACGGTGACAGGTTAGGCCATAAAATTGGTGTCTAGATATAGTAAAAAGGCTATGCGCTACTCGATGAGACCACTTACAACGCCATCTATCGTCAAATTTTGGAATTAGAGGTTCTATCTCGTAAATGGTGAAGGATACGTGAAAAAAATCAATTAGAAAGTTGTAGAGCACTCTCGATTTAGTACCAAAAGATACATTGCGCAAATTAATACTCAGAACAGAATGCAAAAAATGAACATTTGTTTGGTCACGATTTCGAAAATTGTCATGCCATAAAGAGTGGAAGAAAGAAACTGAGACATTTCCCTGTCTTCAGGATCATTTATTTACAACTAGCCGCCTTTGGCGACCAGCCTGTTCGCTACCCTTGAAAATTCTGACCGTGGCAAACTCGCTGGCGCGACCTACCAGTAAGATGTAAGGTAACTGTTTGGACGGCCGGGAAGTGCCACCCAATTTAGACAGGAACCCAGTGGAGCAGACGTCCACAGGGACCGTACCTTTTTCTCCTACCACCAACCTCTCGGAAGGACTTACGGTCCTACATGTTTAACGTGATCGTACTCCGCCTGAACACTGCGGCAGTTTTGACAGTGGCGGGATTCGAACCCGGGCCTACCGAGTGCAATTCCCGCGGTCTAACCACTGGGCTACTGCGCCCTCCGCGACAATCTCCATAACCTTCTTTTTATTCACCCAATTTAGACCAGAACCCAGTGAGAGAGTCATCCACAGGGACCTACCCTCCTTCCTCTACCACCAACCTCTCGGAAGGACTTACGGACCCACATGTTTAACGTGATCGTACTCTGCCTGAACACGGCAGCAGTTTAGGCAGTGGCGAGAATCGAACCTGGACCTGCCGAGTTTAAATCCCGCGCGCTAATTTAAATTTTATAATGACCATATGCTATTTAAAATATCCATAAAATTAAAATATCCATCGTTCCATCATTTAAAATATCCATAAAATTAAAATATCCATTTAAAATATCCATAAATTCAAATATCCATTTAAAATAACCATAAATTAAAATATCCATTTAAAAAATCCATATCGTTCCATGAATCATCCATATCGTTCCACCAATCCATAAATATAATAATTTCAAATACATCACCACAATTCAATCCACCGTAATTCAATCATTTAAATTACTTAAAATATCCATAAATTAAAATATCCATTTAAAATATCATATAAGTATAATAATTGCACCCGATGTATCCAATACGTATGCTAAGCTCTTAATTCATTTAAAACCCGAAGCGCGGTGTCCATGGAAATGGGGAAAAAACTACTTGGGGGGGGGGATGTCGGGGAAGAATCGGTTCTTCGCCGAGAATTGGGCGAGACGTCTTTTAAATTGCGATCCTGCGGGCAATTTTCAATATTTCTTGACCAGATTGGACTTATATATGAATTCCAGATCTTTGACCTTTATAAAAATGTAAATTATTAGTCAAAATTATGAGTAGTTTTTACGATGGGAGGATTTAAAAACGAAAGTTGGTTTTTTTGAAACAAAAGTGACTTTTGTTTTAGTTGAGTGTCTTTAAAAAATATTAGAAATCGAAATTGAGATTTGAAATTGATATATTTTTACTCGTAATTGTCTGCTCTTTCCGGTGGTGTGATTTGTTTTCTTCTACGACGTCTGGATCGTGGAGAAAAAAGGACAAAAAGGCAAAAATCGGTTGAAATCGCATAAAACATTAAATAACAAAGAAAAATAATTAAAATTTTAAAAATCGGTTTTCACGTATCCCCTTCCCGCCCCCCACCCCCGGGTCTCCGATTGCCAAATTTCGTAGCTTTCCGTCGCGCGGTCGCTGAACGTATAGTGTATAAGACAGACACACAGACAGACACACACACACACAGACATTGCCTTTTATTATATAGATAGTATATTGCTCAAAATGCTCTCCGTTAGCCACTATACACATTTGCACTCTGTACTGTGTTTCTCGCTGCACATTGTGCAACATGGTAGGTGTTACGGACGCACAAGCATCAGTAATGCGTCGTCGAAGATCCTGCAATGTTGGCGGAGGGGTCGCATATACCTGCCCTTTTATGTGTCCCCATAAGAAGTCCAATGGGGTCAAGTCAGGTGAGCGCGGGGGCCACTCGACGGAACCACCATACCCGATGACTTGATTCAGAAATGTCTCTATTAGGTACTGCTGAACGTTTGAAATCTTATGCGGAGGTGCGCGATCATGTTGGAACAATACATTTAGGAGTTGGTGCAACGGTAGATTCTCAACAAAGTCGGTTATTACATCCTGCAGAAGCTGCAAGTACCATTGTCCCGTTAACGTGCCCTCGTAAAATACTGGTCCAATGAGCCTGTCATTAAAATTCCGCACCAAACATTAATCGACCAGCGTTATTGATCTCGAACTTCGACGGCATATCTCGGATTTTCCAGCGACCAGGTTTGAACGTTCTGTCTATTAACCAATCCGTTCCTCGAAAAACATGCCTCATCCGTCCATATTATGTCTACCAGGAATGTTGGGTGCACCTCTAAGTTATTCATCACAAAGTTGCACCACGTGTAACGTCTCTCAGCATCACTTGGCAGCAATCCCTGCACAGGTGTGGATCGGTATGGATGAGCACCTGATTCATTCAGGATTTTCCAGGCGCGCCTTTTTGAGAGGCCACAATTTTCACTGATCATTCTTATGCTGCTCTGAGGATGGGCGAGAGAGTATGCTAGCACATCTTCAGGTTGCACTTTGCGTCTTACATTACGAGGTGTACGAATTTGAGGTCGGTTGGTCACGCAGTCCGTCTCCCTTAAACGTTTTACAACTTTTAAGATGGTCTGCCGTGTAGGATGCGGACCTTGAGGGAAACGTTCACGATACAGCCTTGCAGCTGATTTTGCCTTACGCCCACATTCACCGTAAATTAACAACATCTCGCAATACTCGTTACTGCCAAATTTTGCCATAACTCTCCGCTTTAACGTACAACCCAGCAGAAACATCCTTTTTATAGTAGCAGTCTCTGGTGAACCGGTATGACGTTTCATCCTCATTTGCATAATACATGAGATCCATGTGATTTTTATACCAGACATGGTTGAGTTGAGCTGTGTGTTTGGAGAGACGATTTTGCAAGATCAGCAGAAAGTTTTCATGGTTTGTAGAGACATTCAGTAAAATACGCAACCGGTGGGGACAGAACCATGGTCCTCATAAATGCGAATCACGTGCGTTTCCCCTGCGCCACAACACAGGCTCGTATTTAGTCCGTAAGGTGGTCTTTTCTCACTTCGCTTCACAATCAAACAAATGTTCATTTTTTGCATTATGTTTTGAGTATTAATGTGCGCAAGGTATCTTTTCGTACTAAATCGAGAGTGCTCTACAACTTTCTAATTGACTTTTTTCACGTATCATTTACCGTTTACGAGATAGGACAGCTAATTCCAAAATTTGCCGATAGATGACGTTGTAAGTTGTCTCATCGAGTAACGCATAGCCTTTTTACTATACCTAAACACCAACTTTATAGCCTAAGCTGTCACCGTTTAGAAGTTAAGGGGAGTGTAACGGATACAAGTGGGCACCCTGTATATATATATATATATATATATATATATATGTATATATATATATATATATATATATATATATATATATATATATATATGTATATATATATATATATATATATATATATATATATATATATATATATATATATATATATATATATATATATATATATATATATATATATATATATATATATATATATCCTCAGGCATAATAGCCTAGATACGGAATGGTACCGGCATCCGAGAGTGTGGCCATGGCGTAAAGCATGCTGAACCGGTGTGATGGGGTCACAATTCCCCTTCGGCCAACATTTGGTACTATTATCTTTTGTGTTTTTCTTTTTGTTTCATATTTGATTTCCGATTTGGAACTTACCTTTTGGATTTTATATACATACCGTTCAATGTTGCGAAGCAGCGTTGCGCTTTACTCCATTTGTAACTTCGTGTTATTTACGTATTATGGAATTTGGTTTAAATTTTAAATTAAAATTAAAATATTTGTTTGTTTTTTTAATTATTAAAATGCTTGCTTTTAGATATGTTATTCAATAATCTGTATTAAAAAATTATATTATACTTTTGTTGTGTGTATATATATATATATATATATATATATATATATTCACTTTGTGGATGGAAAAACTAATCTATTACGGAAACTTCCGAAACTTATTAAACTGAAAATTATTTTATCCGCATCTTCGACAAAAAATACCTTTTCCTAATCTTATGAGGTACAAAAGACCATAAGTGTGCAGATAATTACGCATCTGTTATAAAAGAAGTTTTTGCAGCCATTAGTGACGCATTCCTGCTCTACCCCCAAATGATCGATTCTGTCTCGCGCTTATTGAGTTCGTTCGGAATAAAAAACCTTTTACGGCGAAAAGAATGTTATTGTGTTAAAAAGAAAGAAAACATTTAGAGAATAGTTTTAGAATTTTTTCGAAAACACGAAGATCATTTAAAAGCATTTGGATATCGCTAGTGATTATTCTCATTAGTGGTTACATTTTAGTGCTGTAGTAAATGATGTATAGCGTTATATATGTTACCACTGTTTATAATTTGCAACGGCGCGTTTTGTAAAACTGAGTACTGATGGAAATATTTATATTCCTAATAGTCCACTTGGATAGTCCACCTTATATAGCCCCTTAAGAGGTATTATGTAAACGTAGCTCCTTATTACTAACCTAAGGCCCTTGAAGAATATTCCTGTAAAATTTCATACTCCAAGATCTAGAAATTGCTGAGAAATGGAGATCATAATCCTTGCTCATCCCACCTCTACTGGCCCCAATAGAAAAAGGCTAGAAAAGTGTCCCATTTCACTTTTAACATACACTGTGAAATATTTGGAATCATGTTACTAAAAGTTTCAGGGGAATCAGATGTCCGTAATGAGGAGTAAGGTTCCTGATAGTATATATATATATGTATGTATATATACAAAATAACGCTTCGGCTGACAATAATTAGATGAATATTTCAGAAATGAAGTTGGAATTTTCACGAACGCCTGTAATTATGGATTTTCTGATCAGTTTGCCAAAATTATCAACAACTATTCCTAGATGACAAAAAGTACCCGAAATCTATCACAGTTTATGACCGATAAGGAACATTACAGTGATATGTCATATTCCCAGGTCGGGGATTTTAAGAGATACGATAATACTGCCGCTCGGTTATACAATATCCACAGCTTCTCACACTTTCAACCTTTGGCTTATGGGTGGGACAGCGTCAATCCCCAACGAAGAACCTCTCAAAAAGACAGCTATTTGGCATACCCTATCCCAAACAGTTCGAACCAACTTTGCAGGCATAGACGCCAATGCCTGCAAAGGGGTTCGAACTGTTTGAGATAGGGCATGTCAAATACCTGTCTTTTTGGGCCAACCGTAAGCAAGAGATTAAAGCTTCAGAAATACAATTTCTTAATGTTCACCTATTATGCATGAGGATCCTTCCTCTAATTTATCATGTCCCTACATCGATAGGTTTGAGATATGATAACACATGTCTGTCGGTCATTCCACTTCACCTCTTTTTACCGCTTTAATGGCGACTTGCGAAAATACCATTTCTATGAATTTATTTAAACCCATGTGGGACATCCTAGATTCCTAGCAATGGGGGATGGGGAGATACGATGAGCATGGCCCTCCCTTTATCTCAACCCTTTGAGGGTGAATTACGAAAATATTACTTCTTGGTGTTCACCTCTGATCCTACAAGGAACAAACCTGTAAAAATTCAGATTCCCAGCTCAAACAGTTTGGTGAATACGATGAGGAGATATTTATTGAGGTTTTTGTATCATACAGGATTCTTAGTAAAGTCCTTAAGCAACCCAATAATAAGCAACCCAATAATTTAGTAAGAAAAGTGTACACGTTATGTCTACCTACAAAAAAGTGGCCATGTCTGATCGAATAAATATTATTGCGATGCCCCTCTTGGATCATTTAAAAATCTAAGAACACGAACTCGGCAACAAAGCGAGATATTTGAAAAAACACAATTATAAAATTGGAGATTATTATCTAAGGATTTGGATCAAGAATAAAGCCGTTACAGAAAGCATTTATTTGACACAGTATTTATTTATTTCATGCAATATTTATTTGACACAACATTTATTTGACAAAGCATTTATATAACACAGCATTATTTGACACAGCATTTATTTGGCACAGTATTTATTTGGCACAGTATTTATGTGGCACAGCAGTTATTTGACACAGCGTTATTTGGTATTTATTTGACACAGCATTTATATGTCACAATGGATCGATGTCCTATTCAGGAACAATCCAACAAACAAAACTTGCATGAACAGCAATCTAGTGTAGAGCCTGTTTAAATTACCTTCAGAGAAAATGCACATTTGAATTTCAGACACAACTTTACCGCACCTTTGGTCATTGCAGGTATCACGATATTAGCAGCCCTGATAATACATATTTTAGGAGGTGTTTATTTTTCGCTTCTGGTGTCTATTCTTATTAATTAGACAATAATGCTCTACTACTTCGGCATTGGCTTTTTCTTCTATATCACTTTGTCGCCGGACACGTTATCCTTACCTTTTTTAATTCTTCGCTAAATTCACTGCATTAACCTTTACTCTGCCAGGCATAGTCACTTTAATATAGATAGATCCAACGAGTACAGTCATGGACCGTACCTTACAAATTTATTTGGCTGCTTAAGGACTTTCATAGGTAGGAAACCGGAACATCCCCTGGCGCTCTTCTGGAAATTAAATGTGATCGTGGCTCCCAGACTGCACTTGCTAGACTTGAAAGTGCCCACCTTAAGTGTCTTTCTTTTGAACGCGGTGGAAAAATCCATCCCACATGTAATAAATGCTGTGACCATCCGGCCTCCCAGGAGCACATATTGAGTTGCGTCGGACTTTCCAAGGAGGACTTGACATCTTCCCCCCTTTTAGTTATTGATTTTATGACGGTCAATAACCTACTGGAGTTGATCTGACTTATGTCAGATCTGTTAAAGAGGATAAGCAACAACAACAACATAGGTAGGAAATATATATATATATATATATATATATATCCGACAAATGTTAAAGTCTATTTACTAAAACCTATACGTTTTACCAAAATATATACATAAAAATCAAACTGCAAACGAAACTTTTAGACGCTATGCAGCCTCTACACATCCCTTACCTAGGTCTTTCAATGTTTTATGTAGTACATATTTGTGGTGTTCTGTTTGGTATTTATTTATCCTTCCACTGAAAAGTAAACAGGAAATTTATTTTCCCTCTATGAAAAAATTATATTCTGCCTTTTGTACATCTTGATGAAATCTTAAAGCACTTTACCTGCAGTAATAACATTACATAACATCTACATTTCACAAGTATTCAATATTATCGATAGAAGTATCAAACACATATTATCTATTATTCTGCAAATGAGTAGCAGTTTTCTAAATTGTATTTTCCTGGAAGTGTAACTTATTCCTTTATGCTTGCCAGTACAAATAATGGTAAAATGTATTAGCAATTATGCTTCAAGGGTAAAAGCATTTTTTCGATCGTAATGATGCATCCCCAAAGATCCTTATGATCGTATTTTGTACTTTTTATCGTGATCATTTAGTAGACAGTAAATATTTTCCAGTGTTACATAGAGGAAAAAAAGAAACAGAAAACACATTTTTGTAAAGAACAGAATGGAGTTTAATTTGTTGATTTTTTTTTTTTTGCATAGAAAATATTAAATGCACTGGTATTTGAGTTATTTTTTTAAATGCCGTCCCAGTAGCTTAATGGATAGTGTCGCTCGGGCAGTTTGAAGATAGGTTATTCAAATCCCTATTGGGACTTGAATTGTTTACAATATAAATAGACAAACGAATCAAATAATGCAACACACTCCGCACACTGAAAGACATTGTATCATTCAAAACTGCTAATACGATACAATATTTATTCTTGGGTATTGTATTCATACACTGTCAATAGCGTTTGGGAGTAGTGATTGGTAAAATCAATGTGTGTTTTTAAATTGTGCATCGGTACGTAGATAGAGCTACAATGCATTCATCAAATATCAGTATGTGGAATCGGAAACCCGACCCACCCTAAGATATACGTTAAAGAATCTCAGTCGTCGAGATAGCGCAACTGTGATATCTGGCAATAACCCGGCAGAAAGGCAGAGCCACCCCCAAGAGATCACCACCAAAAGTCACCAAGAAGACCACACCAAACACCGGAAAGCCGAGGCAAACAGAGAAGGTAGAAGCCAAAGTCGGCACAAGCAGAAACCGGCAACAACCAATCTACCATATAATTTGAATCAATATATCAATATTGAATCAATATATTTATATCAATATATGTCCACTTTGAATCAATATATCAATAGTCAATTCAGTCCATATTTGCCTATAGTAACTGAAAGGATTTCAAGATCCAAACTCAATTTAAGCAATTATATAAAAACTTCATAATTCAGCAATTTATCTCAACATTTCAAAATCAGTACTACAAAGAAATTTCTAAAATACAAATACATCAATCTACAAAGTATTGTCAATCGCAAAAGCAACTAAATAAAGTTTTAATAATATAAAGGAATTTGACATCACATCAAAAATTCAAACATCATCATTTAAGGTAGTAACTTCAAAAACATCAAATTCATCACAAGAGTTATACGTATATAACACTTATGTATAAGGCAATATACATACATCTAGTACATACTTATGTGAAAAATAATAAGCACTTCAAAATATAAAAAAAAATCAATATAATGCAAGATATATATATATGCATCCAGTATCTATATAAAAACATATCGAACAATCTGCACTAAGTGTTTATTGAAACAATTAAGAAGTACAAGAATAAAATAATTCTACAACTATTGAATCAAAATAAAATTAAAATTTAATTATTCAATTCCTTATAAGGAAATTTTGCACTATTGCAATAATTCCTTTCCTAAAGTTATTCACTTCTACATAAATTTAAGAGATAAGCAGTTTTATAGTTTTGGGAAAATGTAATTTCCTAGCTGAATCCCAACGTTCTCAGTAGCAAATGCATTGGGTTACACACATTTTCTCACAATAACGCATAATGTTTTTGTTAAAGAATCTATTTTGGTAGTCTCTGAATACGCCATGTCCTGATAATAATACATGATTGATATGAAAGTCACCAATTACAACTTTTGTAGGAATTTTGGGAATTAAAATATAAAGTATTCTACCTTTAGTTGCATTATCCCAGCTATCTTTCCATTGCATAAGAGTATCTAATAATAATTTGTTCTTCCACTGGACTTCACTAATTCTGAATCTGCAGTCTGTATTTCTCTAAATATTTTGCTTCTTTAGGTAGAGTATCTGCAGTTTCATTCCCCTTTGTGCCATTGTGTACAGGGTCAGTTGACTTTCACTCATATTCCAAGATTTTTTTTTCAAATCTTGTATCATCACATATCAGTATATGCTTAATATAAATATACTAACTTTTCCTTGCTAATTTCAATCTTATCACATGTCCAACTGTCCATGATCGGCTATTCCATCACATGCATTTCTTGATAAATCCCAAAACTTTTCTTAAATGTTAGTTGTTAGTTAAGCAATCGAAACTAGCTACCTGCATTTAGACCACGGAAAACTTGCTTCAGAAACTTACTAAACAATTTCTATCATATAATTGTTAAATAACATATTCAAAATCCGACAAAATCGGACCAAGGGACCCACCGCCGTAAATGGATTTCAAAATGGCCGACTTACTGTTTTCTATAAAATACAAAAAAAATATCCTATGGCTAATCTTATTAACATTTTATTAATGTTTAGTCCATTCTATTAATATAGTAGTCTATTTTATTAATGTAGTTGTCCATTCAGGGAATATATTTTGTTCCTTGCCGATGAATCTCTGTGCCGGACTTTTAATCAATTCAGCACGTCTGGCCCGCCTTCTGCCCCATGTCACATTATCCACCCATGACACATTGTCCTCCTCACCTGTACCCTCTCTCACATCCTGTCTCATACATTTCAACACTTACTGTTGAGAATAAATTTAAAATAAATTATATTAATCCACTCAGAAGCAAACACGAAGTGAACATGGCAAATCAGTATTCACTGAGGAGCTCATCTTCCAAGAATCCTGTTTTCTTAACATTTGCAATATGTCTGTCTACACCGAGTGGGGTACTGGCTTGTTATTCAGATATAGCTTTATGTTGTTGATAATCCCACTTGAATTAGTCAACTTTCCAAACCAGGTCTAAAACACCATTCCTCACGAGTTCGCAAGCCACAGCCTATGGATGGCTGAATACGAAAGACCTGTTCAACCCAACACAAGAGAGTATATGAATTAACTTTTAAATTGAACAACATCATTGGCCCCAATTTTCATCCAGTAGAATTACATTATTTCGTCTTTACACACAAAGACGTTATGACATAAATAAAATTATGAAAGATGATTACAGAATTAGAAAACAATTTTTGCGAAATAACAAGACAGATGCTCTGTATTTTGAAAATTTTGCAAACAATTAAAATAAGTTACATATAAAAATGTGTATATGAATACTTGCGTATTCTATTTGATAACATATTTAATATGTAAAATTAGAATAAATATTTATTATTATTATTTTAATTTGTTTCAGCTTTCGTCCCTTTAATTTCATTTTATAAAATTAATTTTATAAATTGCATATAATGCGAATTTGAAAAACTTTCATGATCATATGCACATGTAGACAGTGGCATTCAAAATCACAAGATCAGAGACAAAACCCATAACGCTATAGAAGTTAAAGCTAAACATACCTAAGCAATTCCCTAAAAGCAATGAATAAGAAACGATCTTGAATATTTCTGGTCAGATGCTCCAGCTATATTTTCGAATAAACCAGAACATGTTTATCGAAATAAAACTTATGCATTTCTTCTTCACATGTGCGAAACATGTTTATAAAAGTAAAAGATGGAACACTTTTCCAAGGCATCCACGTAAATTGGATTTTTGCAGGAAATGAGTGAATAAATACGAGAAGAGTGAAATATATTATTTCCGTTTTCCCTCTCGATACTGAATTTGAAACTGGAATAGGTTTCTCAACTTTCAAAATGCAATTTCGTTCTGAGCACTGAATCGTTTTGAAACACGACAATTTCCACTTTTTATCCATAAAGTCGTTCAACAATTTCCGTATGCATCGTCAATTATACTTATAGATCAGTAGAAGTGCGGTAAAACACCAGTTTTACGAACTTTCAGAAAATCTATTGTCTCAAAACTGATTACCGATACAATTTAAAGAACATTGTTGGAGAACATTTTTGGATGTTGTAAACTTTTAAAATAAGTCCACTATAAAATAATATATATAAAATATCAGCAACATTAAGGGGTTTTTTATATTACTTCTGTTGTAATTGTCTAATTCATACTAAAAGATGATTGCGTGCATTTTTTACACTCTAAAACTTTTTTTAAAATCTGATGTGCAAACGTTGCCCTAGGACGTTGCCCTAGGACGTTGCCCTAGGCGCACCAGAGGGGGCAGAACACACTACGCCCACAGCACAAACATCCATGCCTTACGTGAAACTCGAACCTACAACGCGGCGGTCGAGCGATTGCTGTGGAAACGCTCGCCTTGACCACTCGACCACTGCGTCGGCTTGTTCCAAATGTTGAGTTATATATTTGGTGATTTCTTGGCTGACAATATGTAAAACTACTTCGTAGTACCCAATTAATTTAAATTTCATGTAACTCTAAATTGACAATTATCAATATAATATCATCCGCAATAAACAATATAATCCTTATATTAAAATATTTTAATAATTAATTCATAATAATTAATTCATAATAAATAATTAATTCATCAATCATGCGTCATTTTTGTTAATTTGGCGTTAGTTTTGCAATTTTGACGATATTTTCGATAATCTGACCCGCAATATCGCCTCAGATTGGCGATATTTCTCCCAAATGAGCTTCCAAATTTATCTCCAAACGTTACAGGCAAACACAGAGAAGTGCTTTTCTTATACATAAATGACTGTTAGCGAATTGTTAAGCGTTAAAATATAAAACAATTTGCACAAAGTATCTTCTCTCACAAGTGAAATGAACTAGATTCACGAGAAAGATGTTAACAAATTCATCGCATAATATTATATATGTAAAATGAACATATTTCACAATAGTTGATACTGAATTTTATATGATTCTTTTATCAATCTATCTTTAAAATATGTACTATCTTGAGAACTGTTCATGTTAGCATTCAAACATTTGCGTCATTCGTGTTTTAATAAAAATTACATAAGAAATGATCATTTACGTAACATTAGTAAAGATTGCAATTTACACAAAGACACACACTTTTATTGCTTTCCTTATATACATAATGTATAAGGAAAGTATTGTGTCGGGGTCGAAAATTCGAATTCGAGTTTTCAACGGGAGAGCACGTTTCAAGCACCCCTAATCAGGAATCAAGCATTTTTGAAGTGATGTCTGTGTGTGTGTGTGTGTGTGTATCAGTGAGTCTGGTGAGACGATAACTGACGAACGAATAAACCGATTGAAACGAAATTTGGTACAAAAATCACAATTCACAAACACTGGAAGCCTGTTGTTTTTAAATGTAATCGAATCTTCAGAACCCCCCTAAATTTTCGAGTGAAATTTTGAAAACATCGTCATAAAATCAAAACCGCTAATAAAGTTACGCAAATAGACATTTCTTATGTAATTTGTCATTAGAAAACAGTTAACATAAATTTTAGAAGGCTAACATGAACCGTTCTCGAGATATTGCACATTTTTCAAAAAAATTATCAAAAAGTCATATAAAATAAAAAAATATATTTCCTATTGAGAAACATGTTCACTTTTCATATGTAATACCATGCGATAAATTTAGTGATATCATTCTCGTAGATCTAGCACGTTCCATTCATGAGAAAAGATACTTCGAGTAATACTTTTGTATTTGAACGCCAATAGTCATTTATCTGCTATAAGAATAACTTATTTCTCCGTCAGTAAAGCTTGGCGAGATTTTGGCGACGAATTTGGCGGAATGTCGCCAACTTGGAGACTTTTTTAAATGTTATCGAATTAACGAAAATCTCGCCAAATGGATTAAAATGGCGCTAAATCAATGAAAATGACGACTAATTGTCGAAAATTCAATATCTTGGAAAGAATATAAGTATCTACTATAAGAAAAACCTATTTCTTTTATTGTAAAAGTAGTAAATTCATTGCATTATATAAGGAAAGTCATGTGTTACCCACATCATTTTTTTTTGCATTCCAATCACTTGAAATAGTTTTAGAGAAATTGTAATGAGGTACAAAACGTACATACTGCACAGGCAAGATTGGGTAATGATTGATTCTATGCAAACTGAGTAATCGTCTTCTAACAATGAAACGCTTTATAATTCATAAAATTAAAAGTAATTAAATTTCATTGTTGAATTGCGGGATATAAAAGATCATTATTATGTGAACAATCTGAACAGCCGGATGTATAATTTAAAAAATAAAAGTACTCTGAAAGACGAACAGATAAAAAGACGATAAAATAAAAAGAAATATTTAATAAAGAAAGGAAATTTAACAACAGCAATATCGGCAAACAAAAGATTGAATTTATTCTGTGGTAATTCTATTCCATAATCGTTGCCTCTGCGAAACAAATTGCTTATGTTAATTGCTTTTAAATTACTCGACCTTCTGATAGCAGACGTATTTTTCTCATTAATTCATCGTTTTGCCTTTACAAAGTGGGATGGCTTTATTATAATAGATTAATGCTATGATATTTATGATGGAGGCGTATCTGAATTAAAGAGCTCAGGAGAACATAATGGTATTAATTACTGGCAAAGTTTTCAGGTAAAAGTTGAACAAATTTTGTGCAGTTTCCTAAATTAAAGTATTCTTTCGCTTATATAAGGTAGCATGCTTAATCAATGCTATTTTCCTGAAAAGTTAGCCAAAAGACATAATATTCTTCTTCAAGACATAATAATTAGGTCTAGCCTATTCTACATTTTATACTATTTGGAAGTGAAAAGAATTTTTACACTATTTTTGTTAAGACAATTTTATTTTATTTCGTTTATCTTTAAAATATATTCTTTCATTGTTGAAAACGTTGTTGCCATTTAAATAAATAATATTTAAATGTCGCCATTGAAGAGAAATTTTTTATTCAGAATTGTAATTATGGAAGTAAACAGACTCTCTAATTCCATGGTTATAATATTGAAGCTATCATTGAACTTTTGTTATCTTTGGCTATTACCGTTAGATTTCAAATGTCTTATTGTTGTAAATATGTACCTGAAAGTTACATATTTACATAAAAAACGCTTTGCATCTCTATATTTAAAAAAATTTAGCAATTGACATTCCATTTTCACTCTCATTTAGGACATATCACGCCTACAGCGCAGATGCAGACTGATCGCTTAAGTGTACTGAGTGGCTTATGCGCCCGCCTTATCAATTAATATCTAATTTTTGGGAGAGAGTCACGGTACTCGTAATGGAAAGTGAGTAGTTATGAACAGAGAGCGATTTCCAAACTAGTGTATCACGCATGCGTAGCAGGCAGAGCTCCAATAGCACAGGTTGGCCCTTAGCAGCCACGTTGAATCATAGTGAGAAACGCCTGGACAACAAAGGGTGAGAACCAGCATCACTGACCACCAAAATTGCCTTGTACTGACCTTTTGTGTTATTGATCTCAGTGGAACGCACATGTGTTGGCACACTTATCGGTGATTTCGTCGGAGAAACGATATTCTTGCATTCATATCTTCTGAATGTATCCATAATTTTTGTGTTTCTTATTCATTCAAGAATCTAAACAACCGTATGCCTTTCCGGGAATCGTAAGAACATTTTACGGCCGAACATCCTCCCTTATTGCAAATGTATACCACAATACACGATATGGAGTCACTGCGCAACTGTAAACCGAGGTGTAAGAATTTTCAAAATGGCCGATGTGCCAGCTCTCTATGTAAAATTATCTATATATAGGAGTCTCAGTAGCATGAAACTGCTCTTGAACCAAGCGCCAGCGAGGTGTGAAAGAGCGAGTTCCAGGAGTTGATGAACGTCAGCGAGCAGGGTGAGAAGCCAACTGGTCCTATAAGAAAAAATAATAGTAATGGCGATGCCAATATATTGCTGACAAATATTAATCAATTTAAATAACTACAATAAAACTATCTTTTGAGCATTTAACTTTCTCAGAAATATAATTTGGATCTAAATATGTGATGGCCATCATATTAAACATAGTCAAGTTCTCAGGTCCAAAATTTCTGTTAGGAAAGGATAAAAACTATTTCAAAAAAATTATACGTAATCTGGGTAGGCGCCCTAATAATCATGGGCACCCTGCATTTGTCTTTATGGTAAAAAAGGACTTATTGAGAATACGGTCTTCTTTCAAAAGCTGTTATTTAACTCGCCATGGTCGATGTGATGTTGTTTGTATCTACTTTTTGAAAGCATTTTTAACGTATTTTCCTACGTTCCAGAGAGCTGAAATTTGGTTTACAGTTTTTTCTAGTAGAGCAATCTAATCTATTAAAATTTGGCGGATCCTCGAAAAGTAAAGATGGTACTTTTTGCAAAATGATTCGAGAAAACTCCAGTGTTACAAGATTGTCAAAAAAATGTCGAATATTTAGCTTCGCTTCTATATAAAAGAGAAAAAATTGAACACTATATGAATTTGCGATAATGAAAAGTTAAACACTACCGGCCATTTAAAGGCTGTCAGGCATTGATGGAAATGGAAAATTGTTTTATAACTATATTTGTATCGTATGCACTCATATTCGATGTTTCAGTTTGTATTTATGTGGTATGATGCTATAATCACCCCCGAAAAAATTAATTCCATTATATTGAACAGTTGTTGATCAGTGACTTTGTGAATGTAAAGATAATTTTTGACACCAGTGCAATTGATGGAAACTGCAATCGCTCAATTGCTTTAAAATAACATTAGAAAAATTTTAAATAAAAAGATTGCCTCTAAAGCCTATTTTTCATGTATTATTAAAAATGAAGCATTATAAAATTGAATCATTATTAAAATTGAATCATTTAGCTAAAAAATTATCAAAACATTCCAATTAGTACAGATATTTGAGCAGAAATGGGGAAGTAACACATGCAGAATTTATTTACTTATTGAAATTTTAAACTTTAAACTGATGTTTCTCAGAACTATACCATTTTCACATTACGCACACTTTAGTTTAAATAGCAATAGACAGAATCCTAAAATTGTGCAGGGTATTATACATATATGTACGGTACCTAACTACATCAAAGTTTCCAAAACGTTCGCATTTCGGGGCACCAGAGGAGTACCCCTCGCATCACCACATCGAAAGTAAGAGTTCCATATAGCAATTTCAGAAAAATAGTTTGATTTTATGCATTACTTACACACTGAATTCAGGATTCTGGTTAATCGAGCTGTGCAGATCGTGATGCGCAATCATACAGTACCTTGGTCGATGGACACTGCTACCAAATTAAGAGGACAATTTAAGACCAAATTAAGAGAAATATATAGAAATCAAGAGAAGGAGAAAGTTTACTAGGTAGCAAAGCTCCCATGGAGAAAAGTGGAGTTTCTAAAACAAGAGACTCGTGGACCATCGCAGCCTCTTGCCTCTACGAGTACACTCTCTAGTTCGAACTTTGAGTTCATCTGGTAGAGGCGAATCCGGTAGGCTAATTATCTACGAACGAGGCTCGAAAGTCTGTCTCGGACCAGAAATTAAATGTTGCCGCTGGCGTTTCATGGACGTTGGTCACAGATCAGAATCCAGGTTCACGTCTGCCAAACAGCGTTTCTCAAAGTTATCAACGAAACATTTCGAGTCATTTATCTAATATGCTCTTCAATGCCGGAAATTTTCAGATCATGATGAACAACCTCGGTTTTCACAAACCAAGAAGTATTGGTTAATAAACGTAAAAAAAAAAATTTTGAATAACTTGCAATTTCACCATATTTTTCCAGTCGAACGCCATACTAGGGACAGGCATACGATAATATAGGTATAATAACTTAATTGTAGAAGATAAGTTTGTTCTCCAAAGATATCGGGGACCACTACAGTGCAAGGGGTACGAAGCTCTACTGGATGACTACAATTTATTTTTCATATGAGTTCCGAAACTTATGTGGGCGCCAAATATGTACACCCAAGTACACTCAAACCTGTTTTTGTGCGGTGGATAGGGACCGCATAAAAGAAAACGCATAAAAAAAATCGCACAAAATTTCACGAGTAGTTATAAAAAATGGTTTTCGCAACACAATTAAAAAGTATTTTTTTATGCGTTGAATAGGGAACGCATAAAAAAAGTCTCACGTAGAGAATAACTCAAAACCTTACGAAATAACTAGGAATTGCTTTTTTAAACGAAATCAAGACACAAGGCTTGGCAGCAACTTGGAATCTCGCCAAACCTTTTGGAATCTGATTTAGAAAATACACATGCGAACATTTTTAAATATTTTATTTACATATGTACTTATTTCACGCATACAAAACTTTTCAAAACGTATAACCATTATCCTTCGTAGTCTGACAATAGAAATGTGAAAGCACTTTGAAGGACGTCAATTAATATTAGATTTAAAAACACACGTAATATTATTTTTAATGAAATCACTTTATTTAGCGGACTTGTCACTTGGGCAGATCAGAGACGAAAAAAAAAAGCAACTCTTTGCTCCCTTCAAGTAAACTTCTTCTACCTACTCGTTAAAACAAACAAAACAAAGCATGAGACTAGTCGCCAGCTATCTCATTAGCAAATAACCAACTCAGCGACCTAACGAGACACGCAGTCCGTTTCCGGAAAACCCGAACTAACACGATGCAGATGTCCTTCAATGTTTATTTGCGATCAATGCATTTTTGCTTTGCTACACAAGGATTCCATCGCAATATGCTATTGCAAATTCATTTATTTACATGACAATTCTTGTGCGTTCAACAATTAAATTATGCGATTATAGAATTCAATACATATATAATGTAATTGGCTTATGCAATACTTATGTAATGTGATGAAATACATATCAAAAATCGAAAAAACTAAATGGCCGATCAAACCTACTATTTTTTTTATTGATAACTTCGTCAATCATGTTCCAATTTGATTGAAATTTTCATATATATAAAAAATCGCACAAATAAAAAATCGCACAAAAAAAGACCGCACAAAAGCAGGTTTGAGTGTACTTTATGTCGCTAGGTGTAAAATGTGAATACAATTTTTTAAGGATATTCTTCAATTTTTTAAAGTAAAAATTTCAAAACCTCATTTAATTTGAAAATTGTATTTGTATGAAACTTGGAGTGAAAAATTAATGAATTTTAGCTGTCAGGAGTGATCTGCAGCAATGCATTTTCATACAGCAAGGCATCGAGATTAAAGCTTTTTCTTATAATTAGCCAATGTTGTTTGAGGAATGCAATCTGCATCTACATTTCATACGACTGGAAGTGAGTACAACTAAAATAGTCTAGACCTCTCACTGTTAAGTGCGGGAGTTATCGATGATATACACGAGTATGAACAAACATTTAACTCACTCACTTACCCAGGACATCTCTTAGAATATTATCCTCTCAAAGTGGACTGTCACCAGCTAATATTTTCAGGGCTACAAAGAAGTTGAGTCTTGGATGAAAACGGCTTTGCTGATACAAGGAATTCGTTACTAAATGACAGCTAGAAAAATCTGATGTGGGCAGCACATGACTTTCCCTACAAAACTATATTCATCTTCTCTTTCAGAATATTTTCAATGGAATTTAATTGCACAAATTGTCACCGAAACATATTTAAAATTATAACCAATTTTTAGATTTAAAACATTTTCATTTCCTTCTGGCGATTAATTGCATTATGATACATCACCAGTTCGCAAAAATTACAAATAACTGTAGTATCTCGAGAACGGTTCATCACAAAGAGTAATCTTATTCGTTTATAAGGGTAGTCTTATTCAGAAAGTAATCTAGAGTAATCATATAGAGTAAGCTTATAAAGAGTTGGTGCTATCCGTTTTATCGTCAAAATTATTTCGTTATATTAAAAAATTACTTCGTTATATTATAAAATTACGTCGTTATATTATATGATTATATTATGAAACATAACACAGGTTCTAACCATCTATTGAAGCAAAGCTTAAAAGAAAGCATTTTTTTAGCTCATGTAGAGCAACTATTTATGGAAATACACTTTTTCCTTTTGCTAATGTGGTTGCTCTGCCTTTTTTTCTGAATAAAACTGATTTTTGCCTTCAAATCAGTTGATACTATTATTAATTTATTATATGATTTTAACAAAGGTTTATTTTGCGGTTATTTCTGTAGCAGTTTGATCCATTTAATATTAATGTATCAGAAAGTCAACTGGAGCATCACACATAAGACATTTTTCAATGTTTTCCAAATAAAACTAGTGAAACTCGTTGAGAAACATTCGCAATTAATATGAAAATGCCAAATAATTTAATCAGGTTTAACAATATTTAAAGTGGAAGGTTGAGTCTTCTTATGGGATATTTGATATTTTCTATACAGTCTTGGAAAACCAGGTAGACACAGCAGACCTTATTATATCGCAAGCTCTTAGGATCAAAATTCGAAGCTAATAGATTTACATTCTGTTCAACCGCAACAGATTTGCAATCTGCTCAACTCTTGAGGGATTTGCAATCTGTTCAACTCTTAAAAGATTTGCAATCTGTTCAACTCTTAAGGGATTTGCAATCTGTTCAGCTCTTGAAAGCTTTGCAATCTGTTCAAGTCTTAAGAGCATTGCAATATGTTCAACTCTAACAGATTTGCTATCTATTAACCGTGGAACTCCCGGTGTTCATTCTTCTAAATGTCTGAATAGAAGAGATTTAGACAGTAAAATTCAATGACATGTTATACCATGGGGCCCTCCAGATTGTCTCTCGCTGTACTTCTCGGAAAGGAGGTATGACATATTTTTATAGGATTGTATATTCACGTTGCATTGAAGGAAATCACAGCACACCTGATCCAATCACATATGCCCGGATTTATAATCAAAGTCACTTACAGCTGCAATCTCCTGATGTCCAAGCTTTACACGAAATTCCCAAAGTCTGTCAATCGCAATGGTGAACACCATTATTTTGCACAATCTTGTTCCAAATCAGTGAAATTATGAGTCATAAACCTTATCCAAGTTTTTCGTTGGAACCTTTGTTCAGCTATTCGTTGGAACCTTTTCGTTGGAACCTTTGTTCAGCTTGTTTCACAGCATGGCTTATTATGTAAAAATAAACAATGCTTTTTCTGATCTCACATTTTCAAAATAAAAGTCTGTTCATATTGAGATAAAAATCAATGTAGCACACATCAGATTTATTCTATTTTAGAAAAGAATATAATATTTTATGGAAGTTTTAGAAACATTTGTAAAGAAAAAATATCTTAACCACATCTTCGGCAGCAGACATCTTTTTCTAATCTTAGGAGGTACGAAAGACTACATGTGTGTAAATAATTACGCATCTTCTGTGAAAAGGGTTTTTATAGTCATTAGTAACATATTCTTACTTTCCAATGATCAATTTTATTTTACGCATTATTGAGTTCGTTCAGTATAAAACATCTTTGGTAAAAATGTTATCTTCAGACTAAAACAAAACATGCAGACATTTTTTAGAATTATTTGAGTAAATGTTTCGAACTTTTTTCCAATTTCGATATCATCAGTAATTATTTTTATAAGTAATTATTTTTTTATTTTCCACACTACACATGGTCACGCATAAGGAAAGTACTGGAACCGTGTCGAAAATCAACACAATTCCAATACATTCAATATGCATTATCATATGTTATGGTTACAAGTGTTATACAAGTTATTTTGCGCACTCTTGAACACGAATCCACCATTTTTAGAGTTACGTATGTATGTGTGTCTACAATGGCACAGTCAAGAGGGATGTTTGTGTATATACACGCGGCCATTTGAATATTTTTGTTTTAGCTGTATATTTTAGGTATAAAATATGTATGACAGAAAAAAATAGTATATTTTCATTTTTGCTAATCAGGAGGAAATAATTTTTTTTTTATCATGACCCCTAATACTGCAATTTGGAATATCCACTTTGAGGAACTGCATCAAACAAAACAAAATACAATTTTTTATCTTTATATATCACAAATTAATCCTCCGAAGTTTCGTGACGCTACTTTTAAATATGTGATGTAACATTTTTTTTTCTTATTAAATATCCACTGAGGTCAGGATGTAAATATAATCTAGACTATTTTACTAAATATTTAAACAATTTTAATGGATTTATGGTAATAAATGATGGACAGTTTTTGAGAAGTTATATAAAATCAACGCTAGACATTCTGCAATTAATTAACTATATGGATGAAAAATATTTTTAGATTGTTGTTTCATAATAAATATTTGTACCATTGAGTGGTATGCTATAATTTCATATTTTAATGTATATTCCCAAAACTAAAACCGTTACAAAATGTGCGTTGTATTCCTAGCAAGGGCATATCACCTCTTCTCCCTGTTGAAATAGGAAATAGCAAGTGTAATGTCCAAAACTTTGAAACTTCTGAGATTAATTCTAGTTGCAGTAGCGTCACTAGAAATAATTATAGATAGTATTTATGCATAGATTATATATAGATTATCCTTAATATAGATTTCTAATGAGCTGATCCAAGCCGCTTCGAGGGTATTTTTCCCATTTTATGGACATGTATTTGGTTAGTTATATTATGTTATTTAAAAGTTTATCCATCCCTTTTATTTTCACAAAATAATATTATGTGCATAAATATTTTGTAAATAACTATTTTGTGCATGAATTGATATCACGTATTATACCATCTATGGTAATTTTCGCGTATCTTAATGGAAGCGTATTTTAAAAGCAGTTAACAATAAAAGCTTGACTGTTTTGTTACTTATTTATTGATACACATTTAGATATTAATTTTCGAACTTTATCTCTTGAAATAACTCTACCTGGTTATAAACATTTAAAGCTTTAATTAAATTAAATCCTAATTTTTCAATGAAATCATATTATTAATACTGTACCCAGGAGGGAATTTGAACCCCAACCCTAAACTTTTATCTGAAGAGTGCTGTATCTATTGATGCTGCCTTACAAGAAATATATATATACTAATTCTTAAAATATTTTTTTCACATTCGATTCCGTGGTGAATTATGTAGTGGAAATTCATAGCTAAGGAGCGAAGTTTGTGACTACCGAGTCAAAGTTCGCCTGATCCGATTGCAACAGGAGCTTTAGGGCAAGTCTCGTATTAGCATCAACAATGCTGACTGCGTGCATGAATTAGGAGAAAATCTGAACGACGGTGCATGATCAAATTATGGGGAAATTAATTCGGTTAATATTATTAATTCGGGGAACTTATACCGTTCATACAATGGGCTCTGAAGTGCCGTTACGTCAATTTATGCTCAGTTCATACCACGTGCCTTGAGATGTTGTGTGCCTCAGGGGTACGACAGCTTGTTCCTCGCGCTTGGAGGGCAAGGAACAAGTGATTACTTCAATACGTAGGCGAGCCTCACAACGTGCAGCTGGGTATCAGAGTTGAACTAGAGGTCTACTTCGAGAGACTCTTACATCATTCTCGCGCGCATGATCCATCAAGAATTATATCTTTTTACCAATTGACCACAAGTTGCAAATTTTTAATAAATATTTAATCTATTTTCTTACTGGTCAAGGCCCATTTCTTGATTATCTACACTATTTTAAAATTAAATATACTGATTATATCTGCAAGCAATATGAAGACATTGATCAATATTTTATTTTCTTGTCCTCATTCAAAATATTTTCATTTAACGAAGCCTACTGCTGTAAATCAACCACTATGGTTTTCTGAATACATCCTCTATATAATACAAATAGTCATCTATATTCCATAATTCGTTTATCAAAGAGGTATGTCTGCAGTAGTCTGTTTTATAACCCTTTTCTAAAATTTTCAGCCATATGGGAATCACAAATAACGCTCTGAGTATTAAATTATTCATATAAACTTGCAAACACGCGAATTGTGACTATATGCAGAATAGATATCAAAATCTCAAAAACAGAACGATCAAGCATTTTGTTGAAGCTGAACATACAAAATTCATGAAAAACAAGAAAAAAAATGTCCTGAATATTTTCGATTCCAGCTATGTTTTTCAGCTTAACCAAAGTCACGTTCATATCGAAAAAATTTATATAGTCCTTCATACGTATGAAATATATTTAGAAAGCTTAAAGATTGAAAATATTTTCCTGAAACATACAAGCAAAAGGGAATATATCAAGAAATGGGGGAATAAATGAGAGAAAGAAAAGGAGATTCTTTACATTTATCACTTCAGCATCACAGGAAACTGGAAACTCGAACGAGTTCCTCTTCTTCCTTTATGAATTTTTCATTCTAAAAATTTTGAATCACTTTAATAAAATAAAAAAAATCAGAATTCGAAGTATTGTTATAGCAAGAAATTTCCAAACTGCATTGTCAAAATTTTGCATCTTTTGAGCAATCCAGAAAAAGAAACAACTGCGTGTATTTACAATAAATCAAACTGATACTTGTAAGACAAAAACTTACAAAACGTCTTTATCACCTTACTGCAATATGTCTGCTTTCTTACAGAAAGTTTTGTAAAATTTTATTCAAAAGTTTGTAGTGCGTTATCTGCTTGCCTTATGTATATCTTCGTGCGTCATGTACTAATATCCTTCTCGTCCAATCCGTTTTACTTTATTTTCTGGTTTAGCAAATATTCTCTTTGATCATTTTAAAATAAATGTGTTTGAAATTGTTCCCTGTTTATTATTTCAAAAAATATTAAAAGTACTTCAACTAAAAGTAAGCTCAGTCTTTCTAAAGAATGTACCTCTAGATTTATATAGTGATGTCCTCAGTTTATCGACGGCCAGATTTCAGTAGCCTGCTCTTTCAACGACCTACAACGCTTCCACAAACTTCTACGTGTCTCTCTATATATAAAGGTAAGCTTTTCCTCATTTTATTATACTGTTGTACACACACACTCATATATATATATATATATATATATATATATATATATATATATATGTGTGTGTGTGTATATATATATTATATATATAAATATCCAAATATAATTTTATCAACTACTCCTAAAAAACAACCTTCTGAAAATATACCCTTAGGTGCAATGCAGCTCAACCAAGTACATTTATATAAAACAAAAAGAGAAGAAAGAAAGAGCGAGAATGTATCAAAATTTCGCCGGAGGGAATTGTGACCCCCACTTCCCGGTTAAGCCAGCTTAATGTCATGACGACACTCCCGGAAGCGGATACTCTGTCGAAAACCAAGTACACCATACCTAAATCACAATATGTAAAGTCAAAAAGGTGAAAGACCCGTACTGACTATACCATTTAAACTGATTTTACAAGTTCATTGTTACAACATCCACACAAATTACCATATAAAACATCAAAGAGACAACTAAATAAACCAACCTCGTACATTCCCCATTATCCAAGCTATTACTCAGCAAATTGACTCAACTTTTTCGGAATCAAAACTTCCTTTAACTGCTCTACGATTACGTCCTTGTTAGCTGTATGTCTTCTTCGATTTAAACAACAAGTGTTCCTTTATATAAAAATAAACTGCAACTTTCCGTTACGGTTATGTTGTACAATTTTCCGATGATGTTGCTTAGAAAACGCAAAGGGCAACCCTTTGCAATAGCCTCATTTAGAAACATTTGTAAAGAAAAAATATCTTAACCACATCTTCGGCAGCAGACATCTTTTTCTAATCTTAGGAGGTACGAAAGACTACATGTGTGTAAATAATTACGCATCTTCTGTGAAAAGGGTTTTTATAGTCATTAGTAACATATTCTTACTTTCCAATGATCAATTTTATTTTACGCATTATTGAGTTCGTTCAGTATAAAACATCTTTGGTAAAAATGTTATCTTCAGACTAAAACAAAACATGCAGACATTTTTTAGAATTATTTGAGTAAATGTTTCGAACTTTTTTCCAATTTCGATATCATCAGTAATTATTTTTATAAGTAATTATTTTTTTATTTTCCACACTACACATGGTCACGCATAAGGAAAGTACTGGAACCGTGTCGAAAATCAACACAATTCCAATACATTCAATATGCATTATCATATGTTATGGTTACAAGTGTTATACAAGTTATTTTGCGCACTCTTGAACACGAATCCACCATTTTTAGAGTTACGTATGTATGTGTGTCTACAATGGCACAGTCAAGAGGGATGTTTGTGTATATACACGCGGCCATTTGAATATTTTTGTTTTAGCTGTATATTTTAGGTATAAAATATGTATGACAGAAAAAAATAGTATATTTTCATTTTTGCTAATCAGGAGGAAATAATTTTTTTTTTATCATGACCCCTAATACTGCAATTTGGAATATCCACTTTGAGGAACTGCATCAAACAAAACAAAATACAATTTTTTATCTTTATATATCACAAATTAATCCTCCGAAGTTTCGTGACGCTACTTTTAAATATGTGATGTAACATTTTTTTTTCTTATTAAATATCCACTGAGGTCAGGATGTAAATATAATCTAGACTATTTTACTAAATATTTAAACAATTTTAATGGATTTATGGTAATAAATGATGGACAGTTTTTGAGAAGTTATATAAAATCAACGCTAGACATTCTGCAATTAATTAACTATATGGATGAAAAATATTTTTAGATTGTTGTTTCATAATAAATATTTGTACCATTGAGTGGTATGCTATAATTTCATATTTTAATGTATATTCCCAAAACTAAAACCGTTACAAAATGTGCGTTGTATTCCTAGCAAGGGCATATCACCTCTTCTCCCTGTTGAAATAGGAAATAGCAAGTGTAATGTCCAAAACTTTGAAACTTCTGAGATTAATTCTAGTTGCAGTAGCGTCACTAGAAATAATTATAGATAGTATTTATGCATAGATTATATATAGATTATCCTTAATATAGATTTCTAATGAGCTGATCCAAGCCGCTTCGAGGGTATTTTTCCCATTTTATGGACATGTATTTGGTTAGTTATATTATGTTATTTAAAAGTTTATCCATCCCTTTTATTTTCACAAAATAATATTATGTGCATAAATATTTTGTAAATAACTATTTTGTGCATGAATTGATATCACGTATTATACCATCTATGGTAATTTTCGCGTATCTTAATGGAAGCGTATTTTAAAAGCAGTTAACAATAAAAGCTTGACTGTTTTGTTACTTATTTATTGATACACATTTAGATATTAATTTTCGAACTTTATCTCTTGAAATAACTCTACCTGGTTATAAACATTTAAAGCTTTAATTAAATTAAATCCTAATTTTTCAATGAAATCATATTATTAATACTGTACCCAGGAGGGAATTTGAACCCCAACCCTAAACTTTTATCTGAAGAGTGCTGTATCTATTGATGCTGCCTTACAAGAAATATATATATACTAATTCTTAAAATATTTTTTTCACATTCGATTCCGTGGTGAATTATGTAGTGGAAATTCATAGCTAAGGAGCGAAGTTTGTGACTACCGAGTCAAAGTTCGCCTGATCCGATTGCAACAGGAGCTTTAGGGCAAGTCTCGTATTAGCATCAACAATGCTGACTGCGTGCATGAATTAGGAGAAAATCTGAACGACGGTGCATGATCAAATTATGGGGAAATTAATTCGGTTAATATTATTAATTCGGGGAACTTATACCGTTCATACAATGGGCTCTGAAGTGCCGTTACGTCAATTTATGCTCAGTTCATACCACGTGCCTTGAGATGTTGTGTGCCTCAGGGGTACGACAGCTTGTTCCTCGCGCTTGGAGGGCAAGGAACAAGTGATTACTTCAATACGTAGGCGAGCCTCACAACGTGCAGCTGGGTATCAGAGTTGAACTAGAGGTCTACTTCGAGAGACTCTTACATCATTCTCGCGCGCATGATCCATCAAGAATTATATCTTTTTACCAATTGACCACAAGTTGCAAATTTTTAATAAATATTTAATCTATTTTCTTACTGGTCAAGGCCCATTTCTTGATTATCTACACTATTTTAAAATTAAATATACTGATTATATCTGCAAGCAATATGAAGACATTGATCAATATTTTATTTTCTTGTCCTCATTCAAAATATTTTCATTTAACGAAGCCTACTGCTGTAAATCAACCACTATGGTTTTCTGAATACATCCTCTATATAATACAAATAGTCATCTATATTCCATAATTCGTTTATCAAAGAGGTATGTCTGCAGTAGTCTGTTTTATAACCCTTTTCTAAAATTTTCAGCCATATGGGAATCACAAATAACGCTCTGAGTATTAAATTATTCATATAAACTTGCAAACACGCGAATTGTGACTATATGCAGAATAGATATCAAAATCTCAAAAACAGAACGATCAAGCATTTTGTTGAAGCTGAACATACAAAATTCATGAAAAACAAGAAAAAAAATGTCCTGAATATTTTCGATTCCAGCTATGTTTTTCAGCTTAACCAAAGTCACGTTCATATCGAAAAAATTTATATAGTCCTTCATACGTATGAAATATATTTAGAAAGCTTAAAGATTGAAAATATTTTCCTGAAACATACAAGCAAAAGGGAATATATCAAGAAATGGGGGAATAAATGAGAGAAAGAAAAGGAGATTCTTTACATTTATCACTTCAGCATCACAGGAAACTGGAAACTCGAACGAGTTCCTCTTCTTCCTTTATGAATTTTTCATTCTAAAAATTTTGAATCACTTTAATAAAATAAAAAAAATCAGAATTCGAAGTATTGTTATAGCAAGAAATTTCCAAACTGCATTGTCAAAATTTTGCATCTTTTGAGCAATCCAGAAAAAGAAACAACTGCGTGTATTTACAATAAATCAAACTGATACTTGTAAGACAAAAACTTACAAAACGTCTTTATCACCTTACTGCAATATGTCTGCTTTCTTACAGAAAGTTTTGTAAAATTTTATTCAAAAGTTTGTAGTGCGTTATCTGCTTGCCTTATGTATATCTTCGTGCGTCATGTACTAATATCCTTCTCGTCCAATCCGTTTTACTTTATTTTCTGGTTTAGCAAATATTCTCTTTGATCATTTTAAAATAAATGTGTTTGAAATTGTTCCCTGTTTATTATTTCAAAAAATATTAAAAGTACTTCAACTAAAAGTAAGCTCAGTCTTTCTAAAGAATGTACCTCTAGATTTATATAGTGATGTCCTCAGTTTATCGACGGCCAGATTTCAGTAGCCTGCTCTTTCAACGACCTACAACGCTTCCACAAACTTCTACGTGTCTCTCTATATATAAAGGTAAGCTTTTCCTCATTTTATTATACTGTTGTACACACACACTCATATATATATATATATATATATATATATATATATATATATATATGTGTGTGTGTGTATATATATATTATATATATAAATATCCAAATATAATTTTATCAACTACTCCTAAAAAACAACCTTCTGAAAATATACCCTTAGGTGCAATGCAGCTCAACCAAGTACATTTATATAAAACAAAAAGAGAAGAAAGAAAGAGCGAGAATGTATCAAAATTTCGCCGGAGGGAATTGTGACCCCCACTTCCCGGTTAAGCCAGCTTAATGTCATGACGACACTCCCGGAAGCGGATACTCTGTCGAAAACCAAGTACACCATACCTAAATCACAATATGTAAAGTCAAAAAGGTGAAAGACCCGTACTGACTATACCATTTAAACTGATTTTACAAGTTCATTGTTACAACATCCACACAAATTACCATATAAAACATCAAAGAGACAACTAAATAAACCAACCTCGTACATTCCCCATTATCCAAGCTATTACTCAGCAAATTGACTCAACTTTTTCGGAATCAAAACTTCCTTTAACTGCTCTACGATTACGTCCTTGTTAGCTGTATGTCTTCTTCGATTTAAACAACAAGTGTTCCTTTATATAAAAATAAACTGCAACTTTCCGTTACGGTTATGTTGTACAATTTTCCGATGATGTTGCTTAGAAAACGCAAAGGGCAACCCTTTGCAATAGCCTCATTCAAGTAACACCGATCGCTTTTATAACGATCCCTGTTACTGCTATTTAATCGTTTACTTCTGATCAGAAAGTTTAATATAATATTTCTGAATACATTACGATGTAAACTTGTATTCCATTTGACGATAGTATTTATATTAAAATTGAAATCTTTTCTTTTATCATAAAGTCTGAAACCAACGTACCCATTGGACTGTGTGTATATGGTCAAGTCTAGGAAATTAATGCTTTAATCCAAATTACGTTCTGTTTCAGTTAAGTTGGGTGGATAAAAAGAAAAGTCTAAGTTATGATTTTGGGGGTAAGCACACAAAACAAAACAAAAAAAAACAAAAAAACAAAAATACATATATATATATATATATATACAGGGTGTCCCAAAAACATTGACCTCGGCTTTTATTCCTTAAATACTGATCTTAGACATATATAATGAATTAAGTAAAAAAGGTACAGAATTTTATGAAATCGAGTAAAATTTTCAAGGGAATTCAATTTTAAGAAATACAAAATTTAAATGTTTATACGACCCCCGTACAAAAACATTTCCAATGAGTAAAATTTGCCCCATACCCTAATAAGGAGTTGTATGAAATTTCAGCATTTTATCATAAAATGTCCCAGAGATATGAAAAGACGAAAATTCTGACTTAAACCTTTTCGATGCATCGACATGAGTTCTCAGGGGGGAAAATTCATGTCGGCAGATAGCTTTTCAGGGGTCATACACAAATTACGAAAGAAAACAATGATTACATAAATAAATAATAATTTTGCTATTTATTGGTACAAAAATATCTACACTGTGTATAAATAATAACTTTACACAAAGATTACAAAGCTTGTTCAAAATGTTTTCCATCCATGCCAATATAGAACTGCATTCATCTGATAAGACTTCTGCGCACTCGATCAAGTTCTTGTTCGGTGATATCACGACAACCATCTTGAATTCGTTGTTGTAACTCTGTTTTATTTAAGGGAGATGACAGATAAACAGTTGTGCGTAAACAACCCCATAAAGAAAAATCCATAGGCGTTAAATCAGGCGATCTAGGGGGAAATTCGACTGGCCCATGCAAGCCAATCCACTTGTCTGGAAACTCGTTATTTAACTAGTGTTTCACAACTGTAGTATGGTGAGCTGGAGATTCGTCCTGTTGAAACCATACATGTGGATGTACTGCCAGGGGCAGTTCATCCCAAAAATCAGGAATAACCGAATTCAGGATCTCATTAACATATCTGTCACCCGTCAGATTTGCCATCATACAGTATGGATCCAAGCAAACGGTTTCTGAAAATACTACACCATACATTCACAGAAAATTGCTTCTGATGATCAATATCACGTACCACTAATGGATTTATGTCAGACCAGAAGTGCTCAGTTTGGGGATTTATGCACCCATCTGGTTTAAAACAGGATTCGTCAGTCCAAATTACGTTTTTCAGGAAAGAGGGATTTGCAACTTCCTGATGTAAAGCCCAATTACAAAAATCTCGACGACGTTGATAATCTGATGGATCCTGTCCGTGCACACCATGAATGTTAAACGTGTGCCATTTATTCCGTCTCAGTATTCTCCACACTGTTGCACGTGGTACGCTCATTTCTGAAGCAGCGGTACGAACACTACTATGAGAATGACTGTAAAAGTAAGCCAAAATATCAATTTCTACATCAGGTGAGTGAAGTCTGGGGCTACCTAGTCCATGTACACCATGTACGCTTCCTCTTTCGCGCACTCGTTGCACCAATCGGGAAATAAATCTCCCAAAAGGATGTCGAGAATTGGGAAAATACGTTGATATTCCAGTGCAGTTTCGTTAGCATTGCGATTGAGTAAACTGTACAGCATAAGCATTTCAAAAAGGTCTTCGTTGCTGCATTGTGGCATACTACCGGTACAGACTAACTACACTCTCAAAATGTAGCAGAAATGTGAAGTACTTAAGGGTCGCTCAGACTGCCGGACTGCGCGAAGCTTGCGTGTGCTAGGTGATTGATCAATGTTAAGAGCAAAAACAACTTTCTCATCTGTTAGGATTTTGTGATGCACCGATCAGAGGCAGATATTTACATATGCATACATTTCTAAGCTGTTTTAATGTTCATATTGATTGTGCCATTTCCAAGTTTTATTCTGTAACTAATCATGTAAAATTTTAAGGTATTCTTCCGAATGCATATTTTTGAAAAATTATAAATAAATCTAAAGATAAAAGGCAGATATTATTTGTCTATGAAGCATTTATGCATTGCATCATTTGCACTCTTGCTGTAAACATTTAAATTTCAATTTGTGTTTAATTCCTCACTATCTTTGTTTAAACCTATCTCTGGGACATTTTATGATAAAATGCTGAAATTTTATACATCTCTTTATTAGTGTATGGGGTATATTTTATACATTGGAAGTGTTTTTGTACGGGGCCCATATAAAAATTTAAATTTTGTATTTCTTTTCTCAAAACTTAATCCCCTGAAAATATTTATCGATTTCATAAAATTCTGCACCTATTTTTACGCAACTTTGTAATTTATTATATAAGTCTGAGATCAATATTTGAGGAATAAAAGCCGAGGTCAATATTTTTGGAACACCCTGTATATATATATATATATATATATATATATGTATATATATATATATATATATATGCGTATATATATATATATATATATATATATATATATATAACGAATTTTAAAATAGTCAAAGAGTTATATTATATACTAAGCATGTATCACAAGTTAGTTTAACAATCACATGTAAGTAGGCTTATTTTGTTTTTAGAAGTTTCTCTTACATTCTAAATTTGAAAAAGTGAGAATTCACTCAAAAAGAGTGAAGAGTTACTCCAACCTCTAAAGAGTGAGTTTTTAATCTTAAAAAAATCTCTTACTCAAGGGAAAGAGTGAATATATATATATATATATATATATATATATATATATATATGTGGGACGAGGAAAATTAAAAATGTGAAAAAGCGTTGTGTTTAAGCAAATACCCTCCAATTATTTTTACCTTTTGTGTAAGTCCTGAAAAGAATTCATTAATCATTACAAAAAGACTAGCCTATTTAAAACTTAAACAATTTCCTTTATTAACAACATCACTTTATCAAAAGCACTATTTTCAACAACATCAACTTTCAATTATTATCGATTTTCATTTAATATTTTAGTTCGGGGAGATATGACCAGTTAGTTAGCTTTCTAAATTGTCTAGGACCGGGGAAATGAGCACATACCTTACAGTTTAGACTTGGGCTCATCATCTCGCTTGCATCGGTCTTAGTGCTGACCGTACTGCCATAACTCTATGGTGTGTGGCTCTTACTCGTACTTTTCACCTCGACTGATACTTATATCTGCAACTGCTAGGTCATGGTCGCTTCGCTCCTTTTGTCAAACTCTTTTCACCAACACTTCGTATCAAAGTTACTTCTACCACCACATTCCGGATCTCAGTTCGTTCTCTACCACATCTTGTATCGAAGAGTCTTGGTTCCTTCGGCGGGGGGGGGGGGGGGGGGAGGAGGTAGCTCCACCCTTCTTCTCCTTGCTGTTCATTGGTTCTTCTGAACCCAATGGCATCACTTGACATTAACCAAGGGCTCTTTCAGCCCCCTTTGGCATGGGAGACTCAAATTTATTGTATTTGACCTAAAAGTTCACGTTGTTGTAAACTTCGGTGCCAGCCAGTCTGCCACGCTTTGTTCGGTGTTCTGGACACCATAAATACTGCAATAAACATGCCTCATGTGAGGACATATTCTGGCCTCACATATCTCCCCACAAACAGAAAAAAAAGAACAAAAAAAAAAAAATTTTTAAACCATCAGAGTTCGAAACAAAAGTTCGATGCACTTGCAACTCTGTAATTGGCATTTTTCACTTTCTTTTGGACAACGTCCGTCCAGAAAAGTTCAACAGTCTTGCTGTAACAGAAAAGTTTTTTTGCACACATAATATACACAAAATAAACATAAGTTACGTACTCATGAACTTTACCAGGTCCAGCTTTCAATTGAAGCTAAATTAAATTTTGAGTATTTAAAAAGACTTTTAAACATATGCACATTCACTTTGAAATGTCACACACTACTATTTTCTCTTATATTATTAACATCATTAAACACTTTTTTTTTTTTTTTACAAATCACACATTATTATTTTTTTGAACACAATTCTTTACATACTTCATCAAATATTTTTCTAAAATTGATAACTTTATCACATATATAACATTTTTGCTGAACCTTGATACTGGTACATACTTATTAATACAATCACATATTTTTTTTTTTTTTACATTAGCCATTAAAATATAGTTTTCACATAAGTCAGTAACTTTAACTTTTCCACTGGGAATGACACATTTAGACATTTCCCTTTAATAGGCCATCTTGTCCCAGAATGTCAACAAACAACAACCCCTGATTTGTGACAGGTACTGATTGATTACTTTGAAAAGGCCATTAGCAGAACCCCTTCTTTTCTTAAAAGCTACGATACCGGAAGTGCGAACCGGACACTGCGTTCAAATTCCCTTTCCGAACTTCGGAACAGTGATCAGTCTGCAAAAGAGACCCTCGACAGAGATTCCTATCTATTTTAATCGTTTTTTTGAATGGTGATTAGCAGTAACGCCCCAACTCAACTCCTCTTGCTATGACAAAGCAATGCAGTTTGAAGACGTTGAAATGGACAACGTGGTGCGCGAATTCAAGCGGGCTAACAGAAACAGCTTTTTAAAGGCGCTTGTAACAAAGTATTGTAAAAATTTTATTACCCATTCGGCGTGTTCTATAAACGTCGACTTATTCTTTTTAAATATAAACCTGTTCATCAATTTAATTATATTATTTATTCCTATCTGCTAATGAACCATGTATACTTGCATGTTGCAGATGGGCTCGTACATTATTTCAGCACTGTAAAGCTCTCTCTCTCTTTTTTTTTTTTTAAACTCAACACAGCTTAAAAAGTCCCTTATTTAAATATTATTCATTAGGTTCCTTTGAGGTGGCTTGTATTAACATCAAAATCATCTTATTGGTACCTTTTATTATAGCATGTATACCCTTTTCATACTGACTTCATGTAAAATTTAACATTATTTTATTGTATTATTTATTATTTAAATTTTACCTTTCCATTTGATGTTGAGATTCTCTCTTATTTGATTTTGTTTTATCCGTGCGTTTCATAAGACCCTGAAGTTAAAAAACAAATTGAAAAGTTTTTTTTTTTTTTGAAATTTAAATTTTTTTTAATTTTTAAATTTAATTTTAAACTTTTAAAGTTTTTGATATAGTTTGTTTAAATGTTATTTATTTTAACTCCTTGCTTAATACTTTCATAATTTTTATATTTTATATAAAATTATTTCATCTTTTTAAACACACTTAAGACTTTATTTTGTTGTCTAAAAAACCCTTTATTTACCTAATTGCAAATTTTGATATTATATTTTTAACAATTGAAATCCTTTTCATTTATTATTTATATATCCTTTTCGAACGCTGATTTATTTACTCACCGTATCTATAAAAGTTATCATATTTATGTATTTCAATTTATTTTAATCCTTATGACTTTGACTACCTGACATTTATAACCATTTATATGCGCGATTGTTTATCATTCGATCTCACACATTATTATCTAATTATTTATTTTGACATTTTATTAACTGCGGCTAACCCCTTTATCGCCGTAATACATATTATCATTTATGTATTTACATATGTGACATTTATTTCATCCTAATTTATTTTATTTCTTTCATAAAATTTCTCAACACCTTATTCAGATTATTTTTTTTTTTACAATTTAATATTTACAAATACCTAAACACCAATTATGTGACATTAATAACAGAGTATATATATATATATTTACGTAGATTGTGTGTGTGCCGTTTGTTTACACACACTTCAAATGCTGCAGTATGTCATCGATAACTTTAATGTTTTTATTTACATTCCCCACTGACATCTGAGTGCCCTATTATTTAACATTCATTTATTCATTCCGTATTTATCTATATTCATTATATATCTATCTCACATTTATTTATTATCGTACAATTTTCCACAACATTACCTACATTTTATTTTCATTACCATATTTATTTACATTTTATTTTCATATCCATAATTTATTTATACACACATGATTATGGCAACCTTTCCTTACGATGGAAATAACCAACAAAATTGCTTTATTTCGCACTCAAAATTCTTCACTTATTATTTATTTTTTTATTTCAACCCTTTTTTAACACTTTTGTGAAATTATTTATTTCTTCACTAAACAAAATTTTAACTAAATTTATTTACATTTATCCTTTCATTTTAGGATTAATTTAGTTACTTAAATTGCCTAAACAATTTATATATTCATGAAAAATTTATTCCGTAAACAAAATTTTAACTAAATTTAATTCATTTATCCTATCACTCTAGGATTTATTTAGTTATTTAAATTGCTTATACAATTATATTCTTCTTCAAACATTTACCTAATCATTTTCAATGCATTTTTCACTTTTGACCATTCCTACAAGAGATATCGTGTCCTCGGTTGCCTTATTGCAACGGGCACTTTACAGCTACTTTTACTGCTCATAAATTAACATTTTAAACTCAAATTGATTTAAAATTTTCAATTATTTATGCCTTTATTTACTTTTTTGACATAAAATTTATATCATCTATGAATAATCTCTAATATTCTCACTTTCAGCTCATTACTTATTTTTTTATTTTACTTAAATCTGTCATTCAATTTTTAAGCCTCAAGACTCTTCCCTCAAAAGACCTCTCTTCCCTCAGAAGATTTTTGCCTTTGAACAATGAAGTATTTGACTTATCCTGAACAATGAAGTATTTGACTGGACTGCCTGCACAACATTGCCCTTGCCTGGATTTGTCTCCAGACCTTATATCTACCCAATTAGGTAACATATTTTGATTTTACCTTTCATTTTGTAGATTTATTTGCATAAATTAATCTCTGCATAAATTTTTGATCACATGTACATTTGAGTTAACATTATAAATTATGATATAATATTATTTTTGAACTTTGAACTATTTGTACACTTATTATCAATTTTTGTAACATTCTTACAATGTTCATTTTTAAATCATTCAATGATTATCCATATCTTTTTCTTTGAAATTTATATCATTTTCATTCATAAACAATTCTTTTCTCATTGCTTTATTTATTTATTTATTTTTTTTTAATATCCTTCTTCCCACAAATTGGAATTTACAAAAACTCTCGGTCTCAAGAAATATCTTGGATTATGCTTGTCCATATGCTCTCTTTCGTTGGTGTTATCAGATATATCAATTTGAGCTTTACTAATTTCCTTTATTTCTTCATTTTCCTTTGAATTTTCCTTACTTTCATTACTTAAATACTCTTTTCTTTCACTTGCCACAAAGCATTTATTAATATGTATTGTTATAATTTTGGCGGCACAATTATCTTTTTCTCTTATCATAATATTATTATTCTTTATTTTTTTTATCACTCTATATGGTCCTGTAAATTTGTCGCTTAACACGGGTGGTTTAATGAGTTTTTTTAAGAAAACTGTATCGCCGACCTCTATATCTTTCATACGGACAACCGTATACCTTCGTGCTTGTTTTTCAGCAGCAGTTCTTTGTAAGGTTGCAGTATCTTTCATTATCTCATTGAAAAATTTCAGGTTTTGTTTGACATATTCTGTATAGTTGTTTCTATTTTCCAACTCTAAACTCATTTTGCTAATATCACTGTCTGCACTTATATTTTGAATATTATCTCCTGGCAATTGTAGGTCCCTTAAAAAAAACAAAAATGCTGGTTCGTACCCCGTAGTCTTGTTTTTTGTATTGTTCACATAAAGTTTAAACCACTTTAGGGATTCGTCCCAATCAAAGGTCTTGTTTGCAATGCAAATCATGGACTCCTTCATTAAATGATGCGCCCGTTCCAATCTTCCTAATGAGGATGGCTTTGCCACACTGTTATACCGTCTTTCTATATTTAGGCTGTCTGTAAATTCAATGTATTCCTTACTTTTAAATTGACTTCCATTATCACTTTGTATAGTCTTAAAAATCCCGTACGAGGTACAATATTGAACCAAAATGTCCACTATAGTTTGTGCTGAGATGTTTTTGACTGGATATGCTTCCAGATGTCTGGAGAACATATCCAACATTGTCACAATGTAACAATGCCCTCGGTTGCTCCGCGGTAACTTCCCGACAATATCAATTTGTATATGCTCGGCACAAGCAAAAACCGGGCTCATGATTTGCGGCTTTGCAGGGGGAATATTTTTGTCTTTCATTCTCAGACACTTATCACAGGATTTGACAAAATTTTCGACATCAGCCGACATGGCGGTCCAATAGTATTTTTTTTGTACAATTTGCAATGTTTTATCTACACCAAAATGAGGAAAATGAGCCAATTCCAGTACCTCTTTTCTTAACGTCTGTGGAATGACAATCTTGTTCTCTTTATTTCTCTTAAATTTATCTCTTTTATTTTTCTTTGTAATCATAACCAGATTCGTTGCATTATCTATAAAGTACTTCTTTTTATTTTGCGTCCTTATTTTGCCTTTCGCGATTGCTTTCCTAATATTATTTATTTTTTTATCTTTAAGCTGCTCTTTTAGTATTAGTTTGATATTGAAATCCTTTGTTTGTATTATATTATTTACCATTTTCTCTTGATTTTCTTGGTCAAATATATATCTGGAATTATAATCTGCTGGATTATTTTCTCCAGGTTGGTGTTCAAATTTGAAAGTAAAAGTACTAATTTCCATTAGCCATCTGGCTATAATACTTGGTTGCTTTTCTAGTTTTAAATGATGCATTAGTGACTTTGCATCACTTAATAAAACAAATTCTCTTCCAAAGAGATATTCACGGAAGTGTTGCATAGCCTCATAAATTGCCAACAACTCCAACTTGATGGCTGGATATCTTTTCTCGGCATCATGTAGCCCTCGTGAATAATATTCGATGACATGTGGCACTTCATTTATTATTTGATATATATTTCCTGCTATCCCGGTATTACTTCCATCTGTGTTTAAAATAAACTGCTTATTAAAGTCCGGAGCCCTAACCGTCGGTTCATTGAAAATTGCTAATTTTAATTTCTGAAATGCCTCTTCACACTTGCTATTCCAATTGAATTTGGTGTTTTTCTTAGTTAAGTTAACTAAGGGCTCAGCAATTTGCGCATAATTTTGAATAGATGATCTAAAATAATTTGTGGTGCCCAAAAAACTTTTAATTTGTCTTATTGTAGTTGGATTTTTAAAATTTTGAATTTTAGCACAATTTTTTTTTGATGGGCGAATGCCGTCGTTGGTAATTTTGTAACCTAAAAACTCGATTTCGCTTCTGCAAATTTGCACTTTATTAGGATCTAAAGTAAGATTTTTCTCCTTCAACCTGTTAAACACAATTTGCATTTTTTTTATGATTTCCATGTTAGAGTTGCCGCATATGACCAAATCGTCCAGATAAAAGTAAATATTTTGCTCTCGTAAATCGCCTATAACCTTGTCCATTAAAATTTGGAAATATGCCCCTGAGTTCTTTAAACCGAAAGGAAGACGATTAGGAGAAAATTGCCCTAAGCACCCAGTTTCAAAACTTAGTTTTTCTTTATCCTTTTCCTGCAACTTGATTTGAAAAAAGGCGGCCTTGAGATCTAATACCGTATATAACGTGTGCCCTGAAATCTTATGAAGTATGTCTTTGATCCGGGGTAATTCTACCGGTAGCAATGGAATGAACGTATTTAAGGCTCTATAATCCACGGCCATTCTATACTTGACTTCCTGCCCCTCTTTCTGTGGCTTCTTCACCATCAAAATTGGGAAGCAATAGTTAGACTGCGACTTCTTAATTAAACCATATTTTAATAATTCCTGTATCTCTTTCTGCGCGACATTTTTTAAGGCATTAGGTAAAGGATAAGGCTTTGTTTGAATTGGAAAATCGTGCATCAACTCAATATTTGGAATAATTGCATCCGTTTCTCCCAAAGTCTGATAAGATTTCGAAAATACCGCATAATTATCTTTCAATAATTTATGCATCCTTTTTCTATCTTCGCCTTGTAAATGGTCGAGGTCAAACTCATTGTTTTCCATTTCGGCTTTTCTTAACTTTAACATTTCTTCAGTGCAGGCATTTTTTATTTTATTTACATCCTGAATTTTAACATTATTTACATTTTCCATTACATTCATATTTACTACTTCGATTTCTTTATTTATCATTCCTACTTTCATTCTTTTGTTCAACCAAATAGTATTTTTATTTTTATTATAAAATATTGTGTTAATACATCTTGTTTCAGTTACAGGTTGGATAGAGAACTCCGGCAATATTGCCTTAGCGAGGTTTAATGGCTCCAGCACGACTTCCTCTGAATCTACGTTTTCTGATAACTGCAATTGAACCAGTTTCGATTCTCCTGCATCAAGTTTAATTTTCTTTTTTAGTCGAGCATAAATTGGTTTACTGCTTCTGGTTGTTTTCTGCATTTTTTTATTTATCAATGTTTTTTTTATATTCTTACTTTGTGTACATTCCTCACTGATGTGAAATCTAACCTTCTTTTTATTCTGTGTTGTCACCTCTTTTTTTGTATCAGTCATCGAATTAGCTTTATTTTCTGCCTCACTATTTAAATTTAACTCTGCGTTACGCGCATCATTTTTATTTTTTATCAACATTTCTATGTTCATATTTTTACTGATTGATTTGTTTTTATCTCCATTATTCTTATCAAACACCTCCATACTGCTTTCCTTATTTTCTTCCTTATTATCACTGTTTTGTTTTTGTATTAGAATTGTATGCATCATAACTTTATTTGGCTCCTTTCTTTGTTCCGAATTTTTACTTCCAATTAAAGGTATAGTTACATTACCAAATTTTAATACTTTGTTTCTAGTATCTAAAATTCCTACATTGGTTGCTAAGAAGTCGTACCCTAATAAAATTCCATAGTCATTTCCGAAGTGTTGCTCAGTTATAAAAAAAGTATTATTTACCGCTTTGCCTCCAATTTTAAAATGTATTTTTACACATCCCGAGAACTGAATTTTTTCCTTAGTAAATGTCTGTAAAGTTACTTTTCTTGTCACATAATTAATTTTTACGTTTGATTCATTTTTCAGCTTCTGAACAAACTGTTCCGCAATCAGCGAAACCATGGACCCGGAGTCCACCATGGCAACCGCGGACACTGTGCTAAACTGCAACAAGACTTTAGGTAAAATTATCTTTTGCATGTTTTCCATACTAATTATCTCTTGATTGTCATTTTTATTTTCATATTCATTATGTTGCTCTGCTTTAATCTTGGGACCTGGGCTTCGCGTGCGAACCTCCCTTTTATCATTTTGCATTTCATTTGCGTTTTTATATCTCAATACCTCATTTCGCGTTTGCGATTTTTCTTCTTTCGATTGGGACTTTGGTCTATTTATTAAATTTTGACTTGGCCAAAGCCCCTCCCTCAGTTTAAAGACCCGTGATTTTGACTGCTTTCTTTCGGAATAGTTTGGGTATTTGACCGACTATCCTTTCGTTCTCTGAATCCACTATTTTGAGTGTTACGAAAACCATTTCTTTGCCCATTTCTTATATTTTGACTCCCATATTTATTTTCCCCATAATAATTTTGTCCGTTTTGATTATGCCAACACGTAGAAAAATAATGACCTCTTTTCCCGCATCCTATGCAATATACATTTTCATTTTGTGATTTTTCCTGTATTCCCCGTTGATTACCATTAACTTTTCTAGCATTATTCTCCTTGCGATACACTGCATTGATTTCCGAGCGGTCACACTCCTCCTCCATAATTTTCTCCAGATTTTCTGCGAATTCAACTGCTTTATCAAAATTAGTAATATTTATTTTCTTTATTTCAAATGCAATATCTCCTCTTAAAGTTTCTAAAAATTTAACTAACATGATATTATTTTTAATTTCAAACATTTCATTAGTTGAGTTATTTCCTACAAAATCATTTGTTGCATTTGAAATATTTAACGCTAGCTCAGCAACTTTCATGCCTGGCGTCATTCTAATTTTATTTAAATTTATTTGCTTTTGAAGCATAGTTACCGATGGCTTAAATTGTTTAATCAAAATTTGTTTAACTTCTCCCATGTTGTTTGAATTCTGCAATTCCCTTTTTTTTGTCAGAAATTCTAACGCTTTTTCCTTCAATCTAGTTTTTAAAATTATAACTTTATTCTCTTCTGACCACTCTGCCATACCTGCGATATTTTCAAACTGCGTAAAAAAAAATTCAATGTCCTCATTATCTTTTCCATTAAACAGAGGTAACAGATTTATTAAATTAAAGTTTTCCATTCTTGTTCTCTGATTTTCACTTATTCTTATTTGTGACCTGTCGGGAGACATTTGACGTCTTGAATTTCGTGTACTCCTTTTAGGCATTTAACAAAAAATTATCCCTTCCAAAATTTTCTAACTTAATCTAAACACATTAATACACTTAAAAATATACTGCACATAAAATACTTCATGCAACAAAATATTCTTAACATATCATAAATTTTTCACACATTATTTTCAATTATAATCTATTCAAAAGATTTTTCATTTTCAAAGTGATTGTGCATATTTTTTTTTTTTTTACCAATGCAAAACATCTGGTCAACATATGCTCCCCAAAAATTTTCATTCATTTCTTTATTTAAATTATTTTTGTTCACCTCAGTATTTTTCATTAAAATTTTCCTTTAAATTTATGACTTACACAAAAGCGTCACGGTAACCAAATGTGGGACGTGGTAAATGGAAAATGTGAAAAAGCGTTGTGTTTAAGCAAATACCCTCCAATTATTTTTACCTTTTGTGTAAGTCCTGAAAAGAATTCATTAATCATTACAAAAAGACTAGCCTATTTAAAACTTAAACAATTTCCTTTATTAACAACATCACTTTATCAAAAGCACTATTTTCAACAACATCAACTTTCAATTATTATCGATTTTCATTTAATATTTTAGTTCGGGGAGATATGACCAGTTAGTTAGCTTTCTAAATTGTCTAGGACCGGGGAAATGAGCACATACCTTACAGTTTAGACTTGGGCTCATCATCTCGCTTGCATCGGTCTTAGTGCTGACCGTACTGCCATAACTCTATGGTGTGTGGCTCTTACTCGTACTTTTCACCTCGACTGATACTTATATCTGCAACTGCTAGGTCATGGTCGCTTCGCTCCTTTTGTCAAACTCTTTTCACCAACACTTCGTATCAAAGTTACTTCTACCACCACATTCCGGATCTCAGTTCGTTCTCTACCACATCTTGTATCGAAGAGTCTTGGTTCCTTCGGCGGGGGGGGGGGGGGGGGAGGAGGTAGCTCCACCCTTCTTCTCCTTGCTGTTCATTGGTTCTTCTGAACCCAATGGCATCACTTGACATTAACCAAGGGCTCTTTCAGCCCCCTTTGGCATGGGAGACTCAAATTTATTGTATTTGACCTAAAAGTTCACGTTGTTGTAAACTTCGGTGCCAGCCAGTCTGCCACGCTTTGTTCGGTGTTCTGGACACCATAAATACTGCAATAAACATGCCTCATGTGAGGACATATTCTGGCCTCACAATATATATATATATATATATATATATATATATATATATATATATATTGTCAAAAAGAAAAGAGGTATGGATGGAAACAATATACCAAAAGATGGCCGGGGGGAGTTGTGACCCCCTCACCCCGGTTGAGCATGCTTTACGTCGCGACAACACTCCCGGAGAGCCGGTACATTGCAAAAAGGAATACGAATGTATCAAATTGTAAGATGTAAATATACATCATACATAAACAAATGTAAGATATAATTGTCGAGATCCAGCCCTATCGAAATTCATCTATAGTAAATGTTTGAAATATGTTAAAAAGTGTGAATAATGTTTGAAACATGTTCACAAGTATAAATTAGCAAAATTACAAAGCTTCCACTTAAAGAAGAATTTAAATATCGACACATAACAGAACAATAATAACAAAGTCTATTTTTAAAACCATATACCTGAATGACAAACAATAGCATATTACATGCAGATGTACATCCCATATTGTGTCATACAAGACCATGCAAAATTGCTATAACGTATTATACATTATACCCTATTCAAGAGGTCCCATATCAGTTATCACACGCTTTACCTGTGACAATCCAGTATGTATATTGCCATCAGTTTTATTTAAATATAAACGGTAACTTTCGGTTACAGTTATTTTATAAAATTTGTAGATAATGTCACTTAAAAAATTCTTGGGAAAACCCTGTGAGATGGTGTTTTGTAGGAAACGATAATCGCATAAATATCGATCTTCCATTTTACTGTTTATTCTTTGACTACGTATTAATTGTCCCAGTATAATATTTCTAAAAACATTTTTGTGCATACTCGAGTTCCAGTTTATGATATAATTGATTTTGAAGTGGAAGTCGTTGCGTTTATCGTACAAACAGAAACCAGTAGAACCTCCTGGTTGCTTGTATATCGTTATATCCAGAAAATTAAGACTTTTGTTGACATTATGTGGAGTTTCAGTTAGTTTTAAATGTTGTGGATAGAAAGTAAAATCCATCTGATATTCTTCACATGGATATGCTACCAAAATGTCATCAACGTAGCGAATGAACAGAATTTCGTTTAATATATGTGTTCCATCTTCATATTTATTCAGATATATATCAGCAAGTATTGATGAACAACCACCCCCCATGGGTATTCCATGTAATTGTTTAAAATAAGATGTACCATCAAACAGTACGGTTTCGAACAAAACCATTTCCACCAATGTTTTAAATTTATATTTGTCAATAATCGACTGCAGATTGTATTTTTCGTATATCTCCATGACAACAAGGTATAAGTCCTTGATGTTTATATTTGAAAACAAATCATTAAAATCAAAACTTTTATAATACAAATTTTCATTAATTACATTTATTTTTTTAATAGCTTCTATACTATTACTAATAAAATATGCACCCTTATTTTTAATCTTAATCATTACTATTTTTAAAATAGATAAGAGTTTTTTGTTAGCTGTTGTCAAATATGATTGAAAACCATTAGTAATGGGACGAAATTTAACAGGATCTTTATGAAGTTTAGGTATTAAAGTAATATACGGAAAACGGATTTGCCCCATTCTGTATCCCAATTTAATGTATTTTGATTTAATGCGATTCTCAATTTCTGACTTAGATTGTTGTAAAGGTAGGTATACGCATGGATCGTGATAACTTTTGTATAATAACTGTTTATAAAGTAAGACACAAGTAAATGCATAATTTGTCGTTACCTTGTCGACGTATGTTATTACAAATTTTTTGTGTAAAGATGACAATGCATCTTTGCTATATCTATGTATTATAGTTGGGGTTACAGCATTATGATATTTTAACTTAAATGCCTTCCGAATAGCACAACTCCATTCTTCGAAGGTTTCAATAGGGATACTGTATTTCACTGCCATTTTATAAACAAATGCATTGATATTAGTTTCAAAAGATTTGTCTATCGATCGATAGTCATGCATTCTGTATTTAGTACCTAGTTCAAATATAGGTTTAAGTATTGATCCGGTGTATGTGTTCATCAATACTTGCTGATATATATCTGAATAAATATGAAGATGGAACACATATATTAAACGAAATTCTGTTCATTCGCTACGTTGATGACATTTTGGTAGCATATCCATGTGAAGAATATCAGATGGATTTTACTTTCTATCCACAACATTTAAAACTAACTGAAACTCCACATAATGTCAACAAAAGTCTTAATTTTCTGGATATAACGATATACAAGCAACCAGGAGGTTCTACTGGTTTCTGTTTGTACGATAAACGCAACGACTTCCACTTCAAAATCAATTATATCATAAACTGGAACTCGAGTATGCACAAAAATGTTTTTAGAAATATTATACTGGGACAATTAATACGTAGTCAAAGAATAAACAGTAAAATGGAAGATCGATATTTATGCGATTATCGTTTCCTACAAAACACCATCTCACAGGGTTTTCCCAAGAATTTTTTAAGTGACATTATCTACAAATTTTATAAAATAACTGTAACCGAAAGTTACCGTTTATATTTAAATAAAACTGATGGCAATATACATACTGGATTGTCACAGGTAAAGCGTGTGATAACTGATATGGGACCTCTTGAATAGGGTATAATGTATAATACGTTATAGCAATTTTGCATGGTCTTGTATGACACAATATGGGATGTACATCTGCATGTAATATGCTATTGTTTGTCATTCAGGTATATGGTTTTAAAAATAGACTTTGTTATTATTGTTCTGTTATGTGTCGATATTTAAATTCTTCTTTAAGTGGAAGCTTTGTAATTTTGCTAATTTATACTTGTGAACATGTTTCAAACATTATTCACACTTTTTAACATATTTCAAACATTTACTATAGATGAATTTCGATAGGGCTGGATCTCGACAATTATATCTTACATTTGTTTATGTATGATGTATATTTACATCTTACAATTTGATACATTCGTATTCCTTTTTGCAATGTACCGGCTCTCCGGGAGTGTTGTCGCGACGTAAAGCATGCTCAACCGGGGTGAGGGGGTCACAACTCCCCCCGGCCATCTTTTGGTATATTGTTTCCATCCATACCTCTTTTCTTTTTGACAATATTTTAATCCTCTTTTTAGTGCAGCTTTGCGCCTATTAAGTGTGATTTCAGATGATTTTGTAATGTAGTATTTCACGGTGTTTTAATATTATATATATATATATATATATATATATATATATATATATATATATATATATATATATATATATATATATATATATATATATATATATATATATACATATATATACATATATATACATATATATATATATTTTACTCTTAAAAAGAGTCTCTTACTCAAGGGAAAAAGTGAACACCCACTCTGCATGAGTGATTTATTGACTCCGCCTTGGAGGGAATATTCCATGTCAAGGAGTGCATATATTCACTCTTAGCAAAAGTGATTTTTTCACCTAATGGAAAGAGTGAAGAATCAGTGTTTTTGGAGTGATTAATAGACTCTATTTAGGAGTGAATAATCACTCTTCTGGGAGCTAATATGCACTCCTAAATAGTGTCATCTCAGTGGGGGTAGTACTGTTTTTAGTTTTACAATAAACCATCAAATATATGTTAATTGAGCTAAAATAAAAAGATTTTATCTGTGCTCTAAGCATTTTAAATTCTAGTTTTTGCATTCACAAAACACGGAGATTAAGTTTCAATCAAGCGTAAAAATTAAGATATATCATTTCAATGATTAAAATAACTTATTTTAGAATAATTTCAGAAGCACTTTTATGTAATTAATCTACTTTATTAGATCCATTTTACCATTAAATAAAGAGATTAAAATTTATCATCCCCAAAATAACATAAAATAAAGGGAAGTACATTTTAATATTGTTTCTTTACTAAAAAAACATTTTCAATTCTTAGTTTCTTTCTGAATGAAAATAAAGGTTTCTGTTGATTTCTAACTTTGCAGCTACCAAGATTATTTTTATTGGTATTCATAAAGCAATTAAATTTAATTTAACGTTGAGACATTAATGCATTTGATTTTTAAGGACAGTTTGCAACACATTTTTAAATTAAATTGAAAACACATTTCATCTTGCTTAACGTATGACAAGATCAAAGAATAAAATTAGGGCTAAATTTTTCTTGTAGAATTCAAACTTTATAGAAATTTAGTTTTTTTTTATTCCATACAACAAATTTGTTTTTACATTTTATTTTCATTTGATTTTAATCAATCATTTCAAATCCCCTGCTCAAATTTGCATCCAGATGAGATTCTTTATTATAATAGAAATTCTTTCAGAGCATTATCCGATTATATATATATATATATATATATAATAAAAAGGTTTGAAGGTGCAATGAAAGAAGAGTGAGAAGCGGTAACTCGAAAAACCTAACTTTCTAACAGACTTACAAAATAAAAGTATAAATCAGCAAAACTTCAAGCAAATGGAAAAACAAAGAAATTCCAAATCATCAAGTCTAAGCAAAGTATAAAAACACTAAGGTATGGAATCGATAAAAGAAAAACAGACGAAATCCAAGCACAAACGCTATACACATGGACAAGGCCCTAGGCCTAAATCAGGATTTGTTCACTTCTTCAAAACTCGTTTTCAAGTCCAAGTGTCTTGTAGAAGCAAACACAGAAATGTATGTTTCTGAAGAAATAGATAGATTATATCTATAAACTATTTCTACTTGGACGACATACATAAAGAAGACAAAATAAAAGAAAAACGGATACCTGGAATCTAACTGAAGAAATACACGAACCTATCGAGCACCAGAACACAGAAAGAAGCGACAAGTGCTGTCATTTACAAAGGAATAAGATATGATCTACTGTTGCCATTCGTAAGAAATAAATTACAGTAACGCGAAAAGACATGTACAAGAGATAATATACAATTAAGAGGGGCAATAACAGAAAGGCTAAAGTGTAAGTGGATGTAAAAATAAAATATAATTAAAACAAGAGAAGGGCTGTCAGGCAAGATGTCAGGCTGATATATAAAACACCATAAAAAGAATTCATGAAAATCCAGCTAATCTAAATTTTTTAACTATACCATTTACAAAATAAGAGGCATATTTATATAAATTGCTGGTAATTTTTAGATATCAATATGTAAAGCATGAAATTTTTTATCAGATAATCTATATATTCTAAAAAGCTGATTAAGCATAATATTTCTAAACAATAGAAACGAGTTGCAGGAATTAAATGGTAAGATTGTATTAATGTTAAAATTAAAATAGCCTTTTTTATCATATAAATTCGTAACAATTCTATTAAAAGGTTCAATAAAAAGATTTAAATCCAAAAAATTAATATTTTTACTAATAGTAGCTTCATTAGGAATTAATTCCAAATTATCAAGATAGAAATCCATATTAATGACACAATTTTCAGAATATACTAAGCAAATCAGATCATCAACATATCTGTATAATGTATAATCTATTGATGTAAAATACTATTCAGAATGATAAAAAATTTTTACATTTGTATATATTTGCAAAGTATCCCTAATTTTTTAAGTTTGCTACGGTATTTATAAAATATTTATATATATATATATATATATATATATATATATATATATGTGTGTGTTTATGCATATATGTATATATATATATACATATATATATTTATATATATATATATATATATATATATATATATATATATATATGTATATATAGGTATATGTATGTATGTATCAATATTTCGGCCATGTGGCTGTATCGTTGGGCGAAACACATTTGGAACCTCTGTGGATGCAAAGATCCTTGAAAAACTGGATCCACAGAGCTTCTAACCAATTTCATATTTTCGGATTCTATCTTTTCTCTTATTTCGTCATTTTAACATTTTGAGCCTCCAGATTTTGATAATCTTTTGATGTTTGAGCTTGATTTGTATGCATCGCTCTTGAATGTTGATAAATTCATGTGCACTATTGATATTTAAAATTGAGATCATTTTCTCTTATATGGTAGCATTGTTTTCCTTTTGTCTGATATTTCCTTTCATATCATCTTTACTTAATTTTCCTCCGAATTGTTTTAGAACCAGGGTAAGACACTGATCATGTTTTAAATTAATCTAACTATTTTTATTTTATTTTTAATTTTATCTTTTTTATTACATATATATATATGTATATATATATATATATATATATATATATATGTATATATATATATATATGTATATATATATATATGTATATATATATATATATATGTATGTAAAAAAATTTCATAAATACTGTAGCTTACTAAAATATGAAGGATAGGTACTATGCAAATATGATTAAATAAATAATTTAAAGATATTAAGTAAATGGAATGAAAATGCAAAATACATTTAATTTATTGCGCAAATGCAACCTATAAATAAAATGATTTCAATAATAATAGTAGTTTAAAAATCCAATGAACGAAAAGTAAGAAGCTGCAACACGATAAACCTAACTTTCTAAAACACCCACATAATAAAATATAAAACAGCAAATCATCAATCAAATGGACAAAAATACAAAACACGAGTTATCAAGTTATAGAAAATCAACAAAATTCAATGGTATGGAAACGAATAAAGAAAAACTTAAAAAATCAAGCTATATCGCTATACACGTGGAAAAAGGGCTAAGCCTAAAAAAATAGAAATGTTCACTTCGTAAAATTCGTTTTCAAGTACAGGTATTTTGACGAAGCAAACACAAAATATGTATGTTTCTGAAGAAATAGATAGATTATATCTATAAACTATTTCTACTTGGACGACATACATAAAGAAGGAATAAAAAAGAAAACATGAATACCTGAAAAATGCTCAGCATATGTACAAACGACTCGAAACCGGAAACTCTGAATGAAGAGACCAGTGTTGCCATTCGCATAGTAAAAAATAAAAAATGATCTACTGTTGCCATTCGTAAGAATTGAAAAACAGTAAAGCGAAAAGGTGAGGAAAAGTAATAATATACAAAATGAGCTACTAAAAGGTAGGGCTAATATTAGTAATGCTGACGTTGAAGAGGATGTAAAAATAAAAGTAATAATACAAGAGAATGGAGATGTCTGGCTAATATAAGATACTATGAATAGAATAATAAGATACTATGAAAAGATTAATAAAAATCCAGCTACTCTAAATTTTTTAACAATACCATTTACTAAATAAGAGGGATATTTATATAAATTGCTGGTAATTTTGAGATTATTTATATGCATAGCATAAAATTTCTTATCAGATAATCTATAAATTCTAAAAAGCTGATTAAGTATAATATTTCTAAACAATTGAATCGAGTTACAGGAATTAAATGGTAAGATTTTATTAATATTAAAATTATAATAATATTTTTTATCATATAAATTTGTAACAATTCTATTAGAAGGATCAATAAATAGATTTAAATCCAAAAAATTAACATTATTACTAATAGTAGCTTCATTAGGAATTAATTCCAAATTGTCTGGATAGAAATCTATATCTATGAGATAATTTTCTGTGTCTACTAAGCAAATCAGATCATCAACGTATCTGTAAAAAGTATAATCGATTAAAGTAAAAGACTTTTCATAATGATAAAGGTATAAATTAGCTAACATACTGCTACTGCAGCCACCCTGTATCTATATGATGTAATTTTAGTTCTATATAATGCTTATATTACTAATTTTTCAAATCAAATTACTTTTATAAATTTTCCTAAACTTCTTCAGTTTATTATTTTCAAAAATTATATTTTTCAAGGAAATACATTTTACTTACAAGTCTCAGGAGTTCTACAGGGTGGCTGCAGTAGCAGTATGTTAGCTAATTTATACCTTTATCATTATGAAAAGCCATTTACTTCAATAGATTACACTTTTTACAGATATGTTGATGATCTGATTTGCTTAGTACATACAGAAAATTATCTCAAAGATATAGATTTCTATCCAGACAATTTGGAATAAATTCCCATAATGAAGCTACTATTAGTAATAATGTTAATTTTTTGGATTTAAATCTATTTATTGATCCTTCTAATAGAATTGTTACAAATTTATATGATAAAAAAGACTATTATAATTTTAATATTAATAAAATCTTACCATTTAATTCCTGTAACTCGATTCAATTGTTTAGAAATATTACACTTAATAAGCTTTTTAGAATTTATAGTTTATCTGATAAAAAATTTCATGCTATGCATATAAATAATCTCAGCAATAATTACCAGCAATATATATAAATATCCCTCCAATTTAGTAAATGATATTGTTAAAAAATTTAGAATAGCTGGATTTTTAAAATCTTTTCATTGTAGTATCTTATAATTCTATTTATAGTATCTTATATTAGCCAGACATATCCATTCTCTTGTATTATTACTTTTATTTTTACATTCTCTTCAACGTCAGCATTAATAATATTAGCCCTACCTTCTAGTAGCTCTTTTTGTATATTATTACTTTTCCTTACCTTTTCGCTTTACTGTTTTTCAATTGTTACGAATGGCGACAGTAGATCATTTTTTATTTTTTCTATGCGAATGGCAACACTGGTCTCTTCATTCAGAGTTCCCGGTTTCGAGTCGTTTGTACATATGCTGTGCATTTTTCAGGTATTCATGTTTTCTTTTTTATTCCTACTTTATGTTTGTCGTCCAAGTAGAAATAGTTTATAGATATAATCTATCTATTTCTTCAGAAACATACATATTTTGTGTTTGCTTCGTCAAAATACCTGTACTTGAAAACGAATTTTACGAAGTGAACATTTCTATTTTTTTAGGCTTAGCCCTTTTTCCACGTGTATAGCGATATAGCTTGATTTTTTAAGTTTTTCTTTATTCATTTCCATACCATTGAATTTTGTTGATTTTCTATAACTTGATAACTCGTGTTTTGTATTTTTTTCCATTTGATTGATGATTTGCTGTTTTATATTTTATTCTGTGGGTGTCTTAGAAAGTTAGGTTTATCGTGTTGCAGCTTCTTACTTTTCGTTCATTGGATTTTCAAACTACTATTATATATATATATATATATATATATATACACATATATGTGTGTGTGTATATGTATGCATATATATATATATATATATATATATATTCTTGTACTATAAACGTAACAGCATTAACATCTTGGTCATACAGAAGAAATGAAAATTGATGATAGAATTTACTTTGAATTCATTAAATGTTTTACAGGAGGATATCATGTTCTTCATACACATTCTCGTTATGACTGATAATTTACCAAGAGACACAATGTGTATATTTGCCATGTTATGCAGCATTTTTTCTTCTACTACCATATTCAAATATCTGTATATTAGTGGGGACTGACATAGCCTGCACCGAAGTAAGGAAAATCTTGATACAGACAACAGCAAAAACACTTAACGACTTTATTTATGATTCAATATATAGCAGATTAGTATTGTTTTAATATAGATTAGTGTTCAATAAAATTGTTCACAAATATTGGTTGGGAGGCCAATGGCCGTACCGTGCTGAAAACACCGGTTCTGGTTAGATCACCGAAGTGAAGCAGCATCGGGCGCGGTTAGTACTTGGTGGGTGACCACCTCGGAACGCCGTGTGCTGTTGGCCATCTCGGGTGCGGTATCCCCGTGGTTTGCGCGCTGGATTTGCACGCTGCCACAAATGCCGCCGTGTTCATGCGGAGTACGATCACGTTAAACATGTGGGTCCGTAAGTCCTTCCGAGAGGTTGGTGGTAGGGGAAGGAGGGTACGGTCCCTGTGGATGCCTCCCCCACTGGGTTCCGGTCTAAATTGGGTGGCACTTCCCGGCCGTCCATATAGTTACCTTACACCTTTCTGGTAGGTCGGACGGTCTGGGTCTCAACAACAACAACAAATATTGGTTGAAAGATATACCTTTGCATCAGTTGTGACCAGTAACCCATTCTGTTCTATGTTCCATAAAAAGATTGAATATTATCTTTCATTATGGCACTCCTTTTTCTCTCTACTAAGAAGCTATTCTGTTCTGCCTCACCCTATTAATAAAAAAATTTTGTCTGTTCCATATTGTTCCATCTTCATTGCAGATTTCTAGTCTATTCTATTTCTCAGGCTAGATTGTATAGTCTGTTTCGTTCTGCTCCATCCATAACTTAATCTATTTGTTCTCTTATTGTTTTACTCCTTCCTTCCTTCCTGTTCAGACTATTTTGTACAATTGTATTCTGCCATACTTTTTTTCTACTTGGTCTCTCTAGTGGTGCATAATGTTCTGCTTCATTAGTTTCAACTAATTTTATCCTATTCTATTGCATTGTTTTTAAAATTAGATTATTCCATGATCCACTATGTTCTCTCGTCATAATTTTGGTTCCATACTATTCCACATCTTTGTTCTCACAAATTTACATGTTCTATAGTTGGTGCTCTATTGTCACAAATGAAGCTCCGTCCCCGAAATTTTTCCATTCTCTTTGATCTCGTGATGGTTAATTGCATTCCATTGGTTGCCCCATTTTAATGTGTTTCAGCTATTCTGGACTGCTGTTTTTCTTTTAAATTTTTGCACTATGTAGCGAAATGAAACCTTACCTTAGCACTATGTAACAAACGGTTTTGTTTTTTCTGTCAAGACCATCTGACCCACCCTAAGGTGTAAAGAAACTGTTTGGAGAGCTGGTATTTATTACCATAGTAATTTATAACCCTTCTTGAATTTTGTTTCTGGTTATAGCCTTGGTTCAGAATCAGCTTTATTATGTAAGTCAATATTAAATTTACCCTAGTGTGCAAAAGGGACAGAGTACTAAATTATAAAGAAAAATAGCGAATAATGACTGCCGATCAAGCATAACAAGACTCAGGACTGCTTGAGTAGAAGAATGTAAATACTAGAATTTTACATTATAGCAACAAAACTCTTTCATTTATATATATTTGCAAAATTATGTTTTCGTTCAAAATAATTTAATAAATACCAGTTTTTGTCAAATTAATGTGGATTAATTTGGCTTGGATCAGGGCTAGAAATACGATTTTAAAACTGGCAGCAAATACTGTTGAGACCTTTTATAAGCTGGAGTCCAAAACTATCAAGCTCATGGCAATCTTAACCATAAAAAATTATTTCTAACTTTGTATAATTTTTTCACTAAACATTAAAGAAAATTGAATGAATAATATAATTGTGAGACCAGAAATCGATCTCGCACCAGTTATTGTAAGACAGTTTTATGTACATTATTTATTATGTCTGAAACGTCAGACAATACCTTTAGTCTCAATGATGTCAAAATTCACAGCATGCTGACCTAAGGGTTAGATAAAATCATAAATTTAGGGGCGACAACACAGAAGGGGGTCGAAGAACTCTTAAGAATATGTAAAGTAACGACATTGGATAAAAAGGCTAACCAATGGAGTTGCATGTGGCTTCGCCATGAAGGCGGACAATAGGAGCAAAAGAGGAGTGTCAGACCTGAGGCAAAAGAGCCACAACCTAAGACAGAACGATTATATAGAATGAAGAGACTTACACAGAACAGACTTAGGGAGAACGACTTTATATGTAGAACGAACAGAATGATATAAGAATGGAGATACATAACGACGATATAGAACGAATGTAGAGAACGACTTCGACAGAGTGGTGCGGAGATAGTCCGCGAAAGCTGTCCTAACATGCAATTCGACGACAATCAGAGTCCAAGGAGACTTTAACAAAATGTGTAGAAATCAGTGCATGTACAAGGAGGCAAGCGTTATGGTCAGGTATGTGCTTATTAAATGTGGTAGTAGGTCGTAGATTATTTCGTTAACAAATAGTTATCTGACAAATCTCTCACATTTTGCTCGATCCTTCGCAAATAAATATGCAAACTGTTGTAATTGAGTAATAAGTATTTTATATTGTTAATAAATGATTTATTGTTAAAATTAAAATGGTGCAATCAATTTAGTATTATGTTAATTAATTTTCCTTTACAAAACTCACGCTAAGGAAAATATTTGGGGGGGGGTTTAATAGCGGCAAACAGCTTGTCAATTTGATATCAGCATTTTTTAGGCACAACTTCCTATTGTTTAATGGTGATTTTTATTAAACTTTTCTTTTTCAAACTTGACATTTGTACTTTTTTAAAGACGTTTAGGGGGTATCGAGGTTTTATTTTAAACTGTAAATGATTTTTAAACTTATGCAGGGTGTATCCAAGTAATTTATTTAAGACGTATTATACTTATGCAGTGGTCAAAAGGTATACTTAGGGTGTTCGTGAAAGGGCGGTGTCAATCCTGAAAAGTGAAGAATCGAACTGATCAGAAATATGTAAACATCACCGCTGTTGCCATTTTTGAGATGCTTTCGCCCAGAAAAGGAGCGATATGAAAATCACTCGTTATAAAGGGTGATATATTTCACTCAGTAAAGGAGTGATATGAAAACTGCAAATCACTCTTGAAAAAAATGTGAAATACTTCACTCTTTCTTTCAGGTGAAATATGCACCCTTTTTACGAGTGAAATGGCCAAAAAATCACTCTAATAGAGTGATTACCGGCTTTTAGGCCAGTCACTGCCCCATAGAGTGACTTTCTCACTCCTTCTGAATTTAGGGTGTACATTCTCCAATATTCATGGTTTTCACAGTGCTTAGAGGTGTAAATTAGCATTTTTGTTCAAAGTACAAACGTTATTCAATGAAAAGTACTATTAGAAGGTAAAAGCTTTGTATACACCTCCTAATGCTTTTTCAATTTCATTATCTTCTATTCATTGTTATTCATTCTCTTTTTATTCTCTTTATATTAGTTTTAATTCATACAGATTGTTTTTCAGTTTACTCCGTCTAATGTTCATTTTGCTAACATGCATATTCCATTGATTTTTAACTAGTAATCAATGGAAATTTTTTGTTTGATTTTCATGCTATACTATGTCTTTACTTAGTTCTACTTAAAATATTTAGTTAACTTATATATATATATATATGTGTGTGAGTGTGTGTGTGTGTGTGTGTATTCATATATATATACTATATTGTAAAAATTCTAATTGCTTATAATAGTCTAATACTCGTGTGTGTGTGTGTGTGTGTGTATTCATATATATATACTATATTGTAAAAATTCTAATTGCTTATAATAGTCTAATACTCGTGACTTATCCCCTATTAAAGGCAAGTGCTTGTAGAGCACATGTATATAAATATTACCCAAATAATTGCATAAGAAAAAGCTGGTTGTACATAAAACTCCTCGTTTTGTCATATATATATATAAACAGGGTGGTCATAATGAAAGTAGAGGTGTTTAGAGCCCTATAGTGATTCGGATTTTTGCCACCGCGGGCCAAAGTGGCTCTGTAAGGTCCATTTTTGGAGTAAAATAGTGTGTGTGTGTGGGGGGGTGATAAAATATTTATTCCAAATAATCAAATACAAAAACCTCAAAGAATATCAAAACTAAACTAAACATTACGAAAAAATCATGAAAAATAAAAGGACTAAACAGAATATATCTTTTCATCTTCTCAACCTATATTAAAATATACGTACTTTAATAAAAACAAACCCATTTTTTTTTTGCTAGCTGTTACGTGCTTGTTATGCATGTATGCTATTATATGTTCTTATCGGCAAGTTCAAACGATTTGACATTTTTCGCAAAGCATACAGAAAAAGGTTCTTTTCTTTTTTTACTTTTTATTTCTTTTTTCAAATGGGAAGCAATGCATGAGTCAAAAGGAAAATAATGTTTTTTCTTATTACCCACCTGATCTCTTTACGAAAACAGGAAATGCGACAAAGTTCCTCTGTTTTTAAAGCCCAATTTCCTTTCTAAACATTTCAAAAAGCAAAGTTCCTGCACTTTTTATCTATGAAGTCAATGAAAAAATTCCCTATTTGACTTCTACTTAACATGAATATTAAAAAGGCTTGTTTCATGAACTTCGTCTATACACAATTAAATACATGTATATTTGCAAATCAGAAATCTTGACCTTTTATTCAAAAATATTTCTGAATTTGGAAAAGTACTGAAATAGCATACATAACAGCATATAAATATTTAGGAAATGAAAATTTTTGGTTTTTATTAAATTTTCTGTAAGAATTGCAGAAGACAATTTATTATATTTTTGTTATTGCATATAACAATTAATACGACATATCGTCATGAGTATATTATAAATATACAAGAGACTCAATTTCTAAAAACTAACACTTTTACCGAAAGCAACAATAAGCATAAAAGTTAACAATATATAACTAATATCTCTCTAAATATCTTAGGTTGCAAAACAACTGACAGATACAATAAACCAACAATTAATTACTCAGCTAATTCACTAAACAAAAGATTATACTCTCAAAATATTGATGAATTCCCAAATCACTTTTACTTGTATTACGTCAACATTCCAAATGAACAATGACCAACTCATATACCACCAGTGAAAAATTCTAAAAAAAGCACGTGAAATGTTTAACCAATCTATAAAATTCGAAAAATTTCCAGAACTTGCTAAAAATCACCACGTTGGAGATAGTTCACTAAATTCGTAATGGTCACAAAATTTATCACCAAGGTCAAGTGATCCGGACCTTCAAATTATAACAACTGTTACATGTTAGATATTCGTAAAAGTATACAGTTCTTTATATTTTTTTTTTAAAGTGTGGTGCTTTTCCAAGAGAAAAAAAAGAACCTGCTATCATAGATGGCATCAAGATATAGATCAGACAAAATCCATGATCGTATGGAGATATCTGCACTACTAAAAATTATTTGGACAATTGGGACCCAATGAGATATCATGGGGTTATGACTCAAACCCCTCTGGCTTTCATACTGCTTCTAATTCTACTTCTGTTTCAGGGGACCACTACTTATTTTCTTTCAGGGGGTAATTTTGACTTGTGTCGGAAGTATGGTACTATTTATGAATATAGAAAGAAAATTTCAAAGTTTCAATTATTTTAACTGTTTTATTTTTCGAAAAAAAGAAAAAGTTTTCATACGAGCGAGATTTTTATTCACTTTGCTTAACTTTCACTCGAGATATCTTCTATAACTATATTAGATACATATAAACAATAAACAACAAAAACGTTCAGTAAAAAATGCAATTTTTAGATGAAAAGTTTGTTTATACAAAGGTCTTATAGTTTTCGAGGAATTGCCTCGTCAAGTTACAATAAATTAATAATTTTCAGTTTTTCAAGTTAGTAATGCTAATACGCCAATCCTAAAAGTTAAATCCGTTAGCTATGAACTATAAGAAGAAATTTATAGCTATTTATGTGAGACCAGAAATAGATCTCACACTTTAGTGAGACAGTTTTATGTACATTATTGTGTCTGAAACGGCAAACAATACTTCCAGTCTGAATGACGCCAGGTTTTACAGCATGTGAACACACAGATCAGATAAAACCATAAACCAGGAGTGTCCAGACAGAGGGGAACGAACGATCCCTTACGAAAATGGAAGTAAAGACATTGGATAAAAGATTAACCAATGGAAAAGGTGCTTGTTGCGTCACTATGAATGCTGCAAATGAAAGGAAATGGGGAGTAACAGCCCCGAGGAAAAAAAACCACAACCTGTGACTTAAGAACGACATTTACGACGATATACTAGAGAATAGGAGTTCGACATGATGACTTAGATATACGAGTTCGAGATCCTGATAATAAGAACGATGACTTAGAAAATATAGCACGACGACTAGAGATGTAGAGTGTTCCGTAGATGTTCCAAAATAATAGCTAGATCTATTGATGTGTGCAGTGCAAATCAGGAGTACGAGACGGAGCCAAACACCCTGAGTTATGGCCGGTACAAGTTACTGATACAAACATTATGGTTTGCGTTCAAAACAGACTTGAAGGTATGTGCCCATTGAAAAACAGGTCTAATACATATTTTAGGCAATTTCAGTGGTCTCACATGGTCCGTCCACCGAAATAATTAATAAGAAGAAGAATTGTTGTAATTAAATAATTATTTTTATGTTGTTAATAAATGTTTTATTGTTAAAGTTAAAATGGTGTGATCCATTTAGTATTATAATAATTAATAATTATTTTACATAGCTCGCGCGAAAGATAATAATTGGAGGGTTAATAACGGTACATAATACAATGTACTACAATAATAATTGAGTTCCACTATGCACGAATTTACGGCCATGTTAAGATATAATATCATGTTCATAATAATTAACAATTAAGATAAAAGCCTAACTTTCAGTTTACTGTCCCACACTTTAAAAACCCTACAAAGATATATAATTGAAATTTAGATCCACTTTTTTAATTTTCCATATATAGTAGTCATCATTTCTATATTTTAATAATTTGTATTATTTTGAATAGGTGGTTCTAATTCCGAGATTACAGTATTTTAAACTATTATGAAATTGTCTAAAGAAGGCAAATTACCCTCAAAGACAGATGCAATACAAGCAAAACCATTTCAACTCCATCAGACTGGAAGATTTTTTTCATTTTTAAAACCAATCGGCCAGTTAATTTTTTCATTTATGCTCTATTTTACGAAGTTTTAATATTTAGTTTTATTGCAGTAGTTTTTTTTTTCGATTATTTGAGAGAAACAGTGAATTAAAAAAGAACTGCGTTTGTAATTCTTTCTTAGAGGTAGTTAGCAGAAGGCACTTATTCTGACTTGATGATGAAGGCTCAAAACTCCTTAGAATTAACTACAGTCAATTAGTTTTCTCATGCCTAATATCTGCATGGAAGTGGTAGACAATTATCCAGTCGATACGCGCAAAATGTGTGTATGAAGACAAAATTGGCTAATTAAACAGTAATAGCATTTGTAAAGCATTCAAGTTAGCCTCACCGCAAGTTTAACTACATTTCTTGATTTTGATGCGAATAACACTCATGGGGTTACTGTGTCGGAAATGGGAGCATTACAAAAATTGTAAACACTTTGGACGCTAGCATCTCTGAACCTAATAGATAAAAATCTGATGTGGGCAACACATGACTTTCCTTATATAATGCAATGAATTTACTATTTTTACAATAAAAAATAGGTTTTTCTTATAGTAGCTATTTATATTCTTTTCAAGAAATTGAATTTTCGCCCATTAGTCGTTATTTACACTGATTTAATGTCATTTTTATCCATTTGGCAAGATTTTTGTTAATTTGGCAGCATTTAAAAAATTCGCCAAGTTGGCGACATTCCGCCAATTGCGGCTCCAAAATCTCGCGTTATGGACGACGAAATAAGTTAGTTATTCTTATAGCAGATAAATAACTATTGGCGTTCAAATACAAAAATATTACTCAAAGTATCTTTTCTCATGAATGGAACAAGCTAGATCCTCGAGAATGATGTCACCCAATTTATCGCATGATATTACATATGAAAAGTGAACATGTTTCTCAACAGTTAATGTATTTTTTTTAATTTATGGGATCTTTTGATAAATGTATTTTAAAAATGTACAATATCTCGAGAACGGCTCATGCTAGCGTTCTAAAGTTTATATCAATCGTTTTCTAAAAAAAATTACATTAGAAATGTCTATTTGCGTAACTTTATAGAGGTTTTGATTTTTTGGTGATATTTTCAAGATTTCACTCAAAAATTTAGGGTGCTTCTGGACATTCGATTACGTTTAAAAACAATAGACTTCCAGTATTAACGGAATGCGATTTGTGTACCAAATTTCATTCGAATCGCTCTATTCGTTCGTGAAATAGTGTCTCCACAGACTCACTGACAGACACACACACACACACACACACATCACCTCAAAAATGTTTGATTCGTGATCAGGGATGCTTGAAACGTGCTCTCCCGTCGAAAACTCGAATTCGAATTTTCGACTCCGTTACAATACTTTCTTTATAACATTATGTATATAAGGAAAGTAAAAATGTGAATATCTTATGTTTTGTCGGAAATTGGGTCCGGGTTATGAATATGTAAAAATGATTTCAATATTTCAACATTTTGAACATTTTTACGAATAACCCTAAAAAAGTCCGACAAGGGTGCTCTTTTTTCATTTTTCTTATTTTCACACAAAATATCTTCAAAACTATAAAAGATAGATGTAGATATTAAGCGACATCAATATGCATTAGGAAACTTAGTTTCTAAATCTATGTATATATTTTAAGCATCTTATAACTTTCGAATAATCATCTGGTGTAGTTGAAGAAGATTGAATATGTTCCGTTTCTCAATATTGTAATGCTTATATCTCAAAAACTAAATCGGAATGAACAATAAGCAAGAATTTGTCTCTCTTTGAAATCTCAAAAAGTGTATATAATTGAATTTTAGATGAAGCTCTTAGGTTTCAAAGTATATAGTGGCTATAATGTCGATATTTCAGTATTTTAACCTGGATTTTTTAATAAGTGGGAATGCTGCATATTTAACATATCACAAGTGTTACATCACAATATTTAAAAAATCTGATGTGGGCAACACATGACTTTCCTTATATAATGTAATGAATTTACTACTTTTACAGTAAAGTTTATGCATTGTTATCGTTGTATATAGGTTTTTCTTATAGTAGATACTAATATTCTTTCCAAGATATTGAATTTTCAACAATTAGTCGTCATTTTCATTGATTTAGCGTCATTTTTATCCATTTGGCGAGATTTTCGTTAACTTGGCAACATTTCAAAAAGTTGCAAGTTGGCGACATTCCGCCAAATTCGTCGCCAAGATCTCGACAAGCGTTATGGACGAATAAATAAGTTATTCTTTTAGCAGATAAATGACTATTGGCGTTCAAATACAAAAGTATTACTCAAAGTATATTTTTCATGAATGGAACGAGCTAGATCCACGAGAATGATGTCATCCAATTTATCGCATGGTATTACATATGAAAAGTGAACATGTTTCTCAATAGGATTTTTTTTTATATGACTTTTTGATAATTTTTATGAAAAATGTGCAATATCTCGAGAACGGTTCATATTAGCGTTCTGAAATTTACGTCAATCGTTTTCTAATGAAAAATTACATAAGAAATGTCTATTTGCGTAACTTTATTAGTGGTTCTGATTTTTTGATGATTTTTTCAAAATTTCATTCGAAAATTTAGGGGGGTTCCGAACATTCGATTGCGTATAAAAACAATAGGCTTCCAGTGTTTACGGATTGTGATTTTTGTACCAAATTTAGTTTAAATCGGTCCATTCGTTCGTCAGTTATCGTCTCCACAGACTCACTGACACACACACACACATACACACATACTTTCACACACACACACACAGACATCACTTCAAAAATGTTTGATTCGTGATCAGGGATGCTTGAAACGTGCTCTCCCGTCGAAAACTCGAATTCGAATTTTCGACCCCGTCACAATACTTTCCTTATACATTATGTATATAAGGAAAGTAAAAATGGAGTGAATAATACTTAGTAAAATATGGCTGCACAAAAACGATATATTTTGTTTTAAATTGAAAAATTAGAAAATTAAATGAACTTGGATTCTACGGATGTTTAATGACTGATGAGGTTTGAATAGAATAGATATGTATTCAAGCACATTTATATACCGCCAAGCAAGTTTATAGGACCAGAATCCAAAATATCGTCAGATATATTACATAAGTTTAATTTATATACCGTTAAACAAGTTAATTAATAATGTGATATTTGGCGTGAAGTCTATGACAGGAATATCCAGATGAAATCGGCGAGAAAAACGAAAAATACTAGATAAAAGCATTAACTATAGACAGCGAATAATTTGTAGCCCGTCGAAAGCCAGCAAACAAAACAAATGACTTTGAAAACATCGAATAAACTTATTGATCTTTACTGGAGTTTTATTTTTCAAAATGTTATTCACGCAAAACCATTTCGGCTCCATGGACTGAAGCCACGTCCGATTCATATTTTTATGTTTCTTGATTACTTTCTTCTGTACACCTATTTAATTTTTAGAAACTGACGGATATTAAATACCTGTAATATAATGTTGTCGTTAAAAATGTTTCAGTACTATTTTTATCCTTCTCACAAGTTGCTACAGAATCTTCTTTGAAATCGTAACTAATATTCTGCATTCTAAAATATTTCCATATCCATTTGCATAAATATTCAAAATATTCAGAAGTCAAAGATCAAAGACGGAAAATACAAAGCATTTTGAACATAAATATATATGAAAAATTCATGAAGATGAACAAAGTTTGGATTCTGGGAATTTTTCGTCAACCATTCCAACAGTTTATTCACATACTATTGTATACGTATTGTTATAGAATGTACTGTTTTCCGAAAATTTTCGAACTCGAGACTTTGACAGAAAGTATCATTTTATTACCTGTGATGCCTGCAGTTAGAAGTATATTCTTTAGCAATCCCTTTCTTAGACAAATGAACTAAAGATAGAACGCTCACTTCCTAAAAAAGTTCCTAAATGTGCCTAAATCGAAGCTACATACATGGACATAATACTCCCTATATAAGCGCATAAGTAGGGTACCATCATTTATTTTCTATTGGGAGGTAAATACAATTTAAAGAAATAAAAGCTACCTACGGAGATTATACCGTGGGATTGAAGAAATTTTTGACGCAATCTTACAATAATAATAAAAATATTGCATACTTAAAAAAATCAAAATTATATCTCTAAAATTCGTTACTTTAGCTAATCATAAAATTAATCCTAAAAAGCAGCTAGACAGAGATGGTCTGTCATCTAAATGCTTTGTCTCCGTAGTGTTTTTTCGCAATTCTTGGTACGTTCGTGTGATATTGTAGTATCGATATTTTGTGAGTTCTTATTTTCCCTGTTTTAAATGTGTTTTAGTGCAAAATTTAAGTGTAAAATATTTTCTGTTAAATTTCGTTTGCGGAAGAAACCGCAACTTCATATACTTGCATTTTGCGGCTGGGACTTCCGCCTTGAAAGTCCGTTGGAAGTAGATGTATTACTTTTTCTTTCTAATTCTTTCTTTTCGGCGCGCCAGTAAAAGCCAATGCTTGATATGTATATGTAGTTGTGACGTCAGACTCTAGGTACCGGTTGAGAGACGCTACTATTTTCTCATGAGATGGAAAAAAGAAACTCAATCTTATATATATATATATATATATATATATATATAAATAAAAATATATATATATATAAATAAATATATATATATATAATATATATATATATATAT